>BSYO01000022.1:3430431-4096471 GCA_033239525.1 Nepenthes gracilis | reverse complement strand
AATGTAACCTAAGAACTTTCCAAATGTCACTCTAAATGTACACTTGGACAGGTTGAGTTTCATCTGGTAGGCTCTTAGGACATTAAAGGTCTCGTCCAGAAATTGGATGTGGTGGTCTGTTATTCTGCTTTTGATGAGCAAGTCATCATGTAGACTTCCACATTCCTTCTAATCTGGTTCTCAAATATTTTATTCACGAGCCGCTAATAAGTCGCACTAGCATTCTTAAGGCCAAAGGATATGACTTTGTAATTGTACGTTTCACGATCAGTCATGAATGATGTATGCTCCTCGCTTTGTGGGCTCATCCTTATTTGATTGTAACCCAAGTACGTATCCATAAAACTTAGGAGTTCATGACTGGATGTCAAGTCTGCAAACTAATCAATCATGGGCAGTGAAAAGCTGTCTTTAGGACATGCCTTGTTGACATCCGTGAAATCAACACACATCCTCCATTTTTCATTACTCTTTCTGACCATGACCATATTGGACAGCCAATCTGGATATTGTACTTTCTGAATGAATCCAACATCAAAAAGCTTTTTCACGTCACGAATGGCCACCAGTTTCTCCGCCAAATAATTTCTACGTTTTTCCCAAACAGGCTTGTGATGGGAATCCAGGCCCAATTTATGAACCATCACATCGGTTGGGATCCATGGCAGGTCGCTCGGCACCAAGGCAAAAACATCCAATTTTTTCGGAGAAAATGGATAAGTTTGATCTCAAAAGAATTGAGGCATGGAGCTTCTTATCCGGACGTATCTCTTTCGATCTCTGGGATCCAAGGTGGGACTTGAATCGTTGGCTCTAGATTGAGCTTGTTGCAACGTTTCTTCATCTCGTAGGTTAAGGTCTTCCATAGGTTGGGGTAGAGGCGTCGTGTGACTTGGGGCAAAATGCATGTCCGTCTAGCAGCTTGGTCTCCGAGGACTTTTTCAATCCCAAATGGAGTCAAAAACTTCATCTTTAAATGTGGGATGAAAGTGACAACGCTGAAGGTAGTCGACAAGGACGTTTGAGGATTGCATTGTAGACTAATAGAAGGTTTACTACTAAAAGGTGAGAACCTTAGATGTAGTCCTCGGATATGTTCCTAGTATGACTTCCAATTGGATGACACCGAACCAAAATCGCTCATTATCCATTCAGAGTGGTCCTTGATTACTTTTATTTGACTTCTCTTAAATCCCAATTTAAAATAAGTATCAAGATAAAGTAAATTCATCAAATTTCTATTATCAACAAAAACTTGCTTTATGTGGTAGTCATTGGCTCCATCAGAAACGAGTGCAATTACAATTAAGGTGTCAGAATACGGGAAGGTTATATATGTCATATCTTTGTTGCTAAAACTAATGACTTCATCTCTAATTCCTACCCTTGGCTTCTTGGCTGTAGCAATCTTCCTTGGATCTTCTCGAGCCAGACGAGTTGATATTATGTTCACAACCCCTACGGCCACCCTATTCCTTAGCTGGTTAACCTCAATGTCACCTGCTATTCTAGAAGCATGTTCGGGTCTTTATAAAAAATGGTTGAGGTGACCTCTTCTGATCAGCTCTTCGATCTCTTTATGCAAAGGTCCGTAGTCCCTCAGATCGTGACCTTCACTGCGATGGTAGTGACAGTATTTCGATTGGTCACCACCGTATGGATTATTCAGCGCCTTAGGCCACTTCAAAAACTTCCCATCTCGAATCAGATCAAGATATTGGTGCGGGTGTTATTTAAGGCGGTCAAGTTTATAGGCTTGGACTCCTTTGAACGACACCGCTGGACTTATACTACTTTATTCCTTGGGGACCTTGATGGTCCACAACTTTTCTTCTTCTCTCCCAATGCCCACGAGTAGAAGTTCTCATCTCTTTTCGGCTTCTTCGTGTCATTGGCTTCTTCGGCCGTGATGTACGCTCATGCCACGGCCTTGACCTCCGCGTATGTCTGAGGTTTTTTTTTTTGTGAATGAGATGATTAAAGAAAGCTCCTCCTTCCAATGCAGATAAAAAGACGTTGACTTTATCCCATTCGCCAATTTTGAGATTTGTTTGGCCTTTGCAATGAACTCGGCCAAAATACCCTCAAACTCTCCCGGGCTCCTTGCTTCATGCGAGTAAGGTGCTAGAGCTACTTCTTGATCCTCCCACTAGAGGCAAATTGTGAGAGAAAATTAGCTACCGGTTCATTGAATGACCGAATGGAATTTATTGGCAGTCAGTAGAACCATATCCTCGCATCTCCTTTGAGTGTCAATGAAATGCATTGGCACATGGTTATCTCATCCATGTTTTGAGGCTTAGATGCTCACGAAAGTGATCGAAATAATCTATTGGATCCGCGCTTGCATCATACACATCGAAGTTTGGCATCTTAAACTTCGGGGGGAGTGGCCTCATCCTAATTTCCATTGTAAATAGAGATTGGGAAAGGTCAGCTCCTCCTCCGTTATCTCTACCAAAAATTCGCTGCCAGACCATCTCTAGCTTCTCCTCCACATCGGGTGGAGCTGTCATCTTCTTTTTGTTGAGGTAGTTCCTCAACTCGTATGGGTCCTAGGCAGTTTCGGCTCCGGAAGGTTCCTAACCCTTGGAGGAATTTTGTCACGAGGAGCCACTTCTTGGGTGGCGTACTCCGGGTTGTCACGTATAGAATGAGGATTTTGCCTTTCTCGGCTCTCCTCTTTGATCCGAGGACCCAACCAATCTTCAAGTCGCGGCGATAATTTGCAACTCCAGGCCACTTGTGTCCTCAGGTGTTCGTGCTGATTGGCTTGCTTTGTGGGATCCTTCTTTCCTATCTCCTTTCTCTGGGACGTTGCGATCTGAGAAGCCTTGGATGGTGCCCCCTTGAGAGTTGCTTGTTTATTTTCGAGCAAAGGGTTCGAACAACTTTCGACATGTCATCCATCCTCATTGCTAATGCCCGTACATACGGATCAGGATGATCCTCTATCCTGATGCTCGCAGTAGGGCCGTTGCCGCATGAGGCAGCATCTCTGATCGGTGCACTAGTTTGTACTCTTGTGTTCACTATTTTTCGATCTCTAAAATGTGATAACCTAACTTTTTATCGGTTTCCATAAGCGGCGCCAATGTTACATCATCGGACCCTGGCCTCTATAAAGATGGTGATCCAAATTGTACGCAGACCTTTTGAACGTAATTAGACAGAACCCGTGCACCACAAATAGTACGAATGTAATTTGAGAGATAGAGTGAGTGAGTCAGAGAGCAATAACATACAATATTTTACATAAAAAATCCTCTCATTTACCTCTCTTAAACGAGAGAAAAAAATCATGGGATTTGAGGTCCGAGAAGAATTTTACTATTGTTGTTTTAGTACAAAGGAGATTGTGTTTACAGAGGAGAATGAGAACATGAAGTAAAAGGCATCTTCTTTTTCTCTTCTTTGTTATCTCTTTGTGAGTACCGTTGACATCGTATCCATTTCTTGAAATTTGGTTTGAGCTTATATAGTTGATGTTTTTACCTACCCACCTAAGAGTTTGCGTGTGTAGGTGTGTCTACCATAAATTCTGCAAATCCCTCGGTGCAATCCTACAAAGCCCAACAATTTTGAGAGCCAATTGCTCCCTTTGCGGTGTACGTGTTCTATGAAAGCTGCTACCTTCTCGAAGATGTCACCTTTACTCCGTCTTGCATCCATTTGAGCCAATCACTTACTTTCTAGCACGTCAATTTTACAGGCTCGTAAAGTCCGCTGACAAGTTTTCATGGTCCTTGGGCCTTAATGGTCCTTATGGCTATTAAGGCCACTTAGGCCTACTTAGCTTCCCCTGGACCTCTTAAGTCTCTTGAGCCTCGTGGGTCTCTATGGCACTAAGGCTTAACTCACAAAAACGGATCCTTCTAATGGGCCTTGAGTATCAGTATCAATCAAAACTATATAAAATGTATTTTTCTATATATTTAAGACTACATGTACATTATATTTTTTTAGAGTTATTGACATGGAAAATAAGACCGAGTAGTTGATGGCCATTGATTAAATGACACTTAACCTAATTCAACCAGTGGAAGAATTAAATTAAATGGGTAGAATTTAAAATTGCAAAAAACAAATATAACATATATTTTTTATTTTCCTAAGTGTCAAAAATTAATAAAAAAATCACTATTATAATTTTAATTTTTTTACATATAAAATCTTACAATAAAATTCAATCCAATTGATAGGAATGACATAGCAGTTCCATGGGTTCCAGATTAAGAGGGTTCTATCTATCAAAGAGGTAAAAAGTTTATTCTTTTAATCTTGATCGTTTATTTTTAAATAAATAATTATAATCTAATAATTCTAAAATAATTAATTTTAACTTATTTTTAAATTTTTATAAAAAATAATTTAATCTTTATTATTTTTTTAAATAAGAAAAAATTAGATATAAGCATATTCTCTCATCATTGGAACAAAATTATACCTTATGATGTTATTTTATTATATTGATTAATTATTAAAAATTATAGAACAATCATATATGGCCAACAAATTTTAGCATTAATTTTAATTTCTGAATCCTCTTCAATTATCAGATGTATTAGATATAGTGGTGATGCGTCAGAAGATTCGGATTATAGTGCGAATTAGCTGATTCGGATTATAGTGCGAATTAGGGAGCCCAAGTTTGTTCGTCGGGCTTGAAGCGGGTCGAATCTTCGTACGTCTTTAGTTGGAATCTTGTGCAACACAAAATACGGTCAAAAGATTTAGTGAGACTTATTCCCTGATATATCATCAAATACTCAAATCAATATCATTCTTTGAAGAGAGCAAAAAGAGATTATGCAAGTTCAAGCATCCATAAAAATATTTCTTGCTTGGGACTTTGCGCTCTTTTTTGATAGCGTCTTGGATTATGAGAACGTGTGTGCTCTGGATGCCTTTGAATTACCTTTAATTTGTTTTAAGTGTCCACATCCTTTTCTGTTGGAAAGGAGGGGCTTTTACAAAAATTAAGGGACGGTTGACTTCTCCTGTCAACCATCCAGGAAACCACTGGGTGGATAGGATTTCACTCACTTGGTAGTTCCAATAGGTGCCCAAGGCTATTATTTTAAGATAAGAAAGAAAAACTACCTTGGCCATTCGACATTGATTCTATCTTCTTTCAAAGAGCGAACCTCTTAGATAAAACCATCGGGTGCGTTAGGTCAATTGGGTCATGTGGGTCGCTTGGGCCTCCTTACTTTATGGGCTGAATCCATGGATGAATTTTTTATCTTAGCCGTCGGGTAATAATACCCATCAAGGGGCCTCCTCTCAAATTTCTTCTCCAATGTTTAAGCTAAATATATGCAAAAATTTAGTATTTGTCCACAATAAATTTATATTAATAATAATTTATTATTTGTTCATTAGTTGTTTATCTGACATAAACTACGATATAATATATTGCCTTTCCAACATGGTCAGACACCACTAGGTTTAAGATACAAGATTACTTATATTATTTATTTGTCAAAAAATATTTAAGAATTAAAAAAATATTTTTTTTAAAAAATAATTCTTATCAAAGTATTTTTTATTATGTGACATGAAAAAGATAGAGAATACCATATAAATTAATCAACAATAATAAATATCTATAATTATAAATTGCGGTAATATTTTTAAAACAATGATAGTATTTTTTGGTCAAAAAATACTTACATTCGTTGTTTGATGATAAATAGGGCTGTCCAAAAGAGTCGTCGATCAATGAGGGGTCACGAGTCATGTACACCAACAGGTGACGGGCCTAGGTCAAGATATACCAACCAAAAAACTATATTGCCAGTCTAAGGTACCACAGGACGATAACTAGCGACAGTGGTCAATAATGTCTGTGGCCAACAATCAACGATGGAGGTCCGAGGCATCACATGCTAATCATTGATTGCTGGCTGCTAGCATGTCATTCAGTTATTGATGGTGGAGGTTTGAGGCATTGCCTGTCTGTAATTAACGAGATAGGATTTCACAGGATACAATAACATCAACTTCAGATAAAAATTTTTACTAATCAACACTTGTGGTTAGTAGTGGTAGTAGACGATCTTTGAAGTTTTAAAAACGTAAGTCAATTTTCAAAAATTAAACTCAAATTTTTCGTTACTAGGAAAATATTTTTCGTTAACTTATTTTTTTTTTTTTACATATCAAATATAATAAAATATTGGAAATATTTTTTCCATGTGGACAAAACACTATATATATTTAATGAATTATTTTAAGCAGTCAAACTAGGCCTAATAATCCTCAAGAAATTGTAGAATTAATAACACGAGCAAATCGTTCTTCCCATATAACCAAAATATTACCTATTGTGGACTCGGAAGATTGACCATGGGACGTGGTCGTTATCAGCCCCAATTATAAAATAACAAAACTTACCCAACCACTATTGAAATAAGCCTACAAGACTTGGCTAATTAATTAAGGGTAAAGAACTTCAAGAACAATTCAAAGATAATAAATTAATTAACAATAATAAATAACAATAATTATTAATTACGGTAATATTTTTGAAACAATGATAATATTTTATGATCAAAAAATACGTAGATTCATCGTTGGATGACAAATAGGATTGTCCAAAATGTGGTTGATTAGTGAGGGGTGATGAGTCAAGGACACCGACAAGCGGCAAGCCTAGGCCAAGATATGCCAGCCAAGAACCTACCACGGCTGTCTAAGGTGCCACAGTTCGATGAGTAGTAGCAGGGGTCTAGAATGCCCATGGCCGATGACCAACGGTGGAGGCCTGAAACATCACATACTAGTCATTGATTGCAGGTGGTTGGCGTGTCATTCAGTTATTGATGTTACACACTTGAGGCATCACTTGCTAGTAATCAACAGGATGTGATATCATATGATACAACAATATCATCTTTAGGTAAAAGTTTTTTTTATTAATGAGTACTTGTAGATATTTTTTCTACATGAACAAAACACTAAAAAAATTAACAAAATATATATATATATACAATATGTTATTTTTAACAATAAAGAGTAATAACCCTCCACAGGAACAAATTGTGCTTCCCATATAACGAAAATACTATCTATTGTGGACTTTGGAAGATTGAGCATGGGGACATGGTCATTACCTGCCCAATTGAAAAGTAACAAAAGTTAACCACCCTTGAAATAAGCCAACAAGACTTACCTAACAAATTAAGGGAATATAATTTTAAGACCACTTCAAAGATTGACACGGACATGGATCCCACACCTATAAATAGACTTCATTTAGAGGCCGTGAATTATCGGGCGATCAGCTTAGTTAAGCATTTCACCTAAGTTAGCATTTGTTTAGCAAGATTAATTTAGCATCAAAGATTATGGAGAAGAAGGGAGCTCTTCTTCTTGCACTCTTGTTAATCGCTTCCTATGTGGCATACGCCACCGATCCCACTCAGCTCCAAGACTTCTGTGTTGGCGTCAATAACCCTGTCAATGGAGGTGAGCATTTTCCGATTCGATTTCTTAAAAATATTATTTTTTACTACAAATTTACAATATATATATATATATATGAAAGGGTATTTATTTAATAGTCGGTTTTCTTTTGAGATGGCACTCTTAATAGGCCTAATATAAATAGAGTTGCTCTAAATCTCTTCTTCCGTGCATATAAAACTGGTGACTCGGTTCATAAAACTTCTATGATTTACAAGACCTGAAAAAGGACGGATCACTTTTTGATTTATCTATTTGATCTTACTTGAATTGTCTCCATATCATTGACTATTTTCTACTTTCCTCTTTTGATGCAGTATTTGTTAATGGATTGTTCTCAAGAACCCAATATGAGCAACACCCGATGATTTTCTATTCAAAGGACTCAACATTCCAAGAAATACGAGACAATAAATGGGGATCAAACGTCACGCTAGTCGGTGCAGCAAACCTACCCGGTCTAAACACCCTTGGCATATCATTGGCCCGCATAGACTTTGCCCCATACGGACTCAACCCTCCCCACACGCACTCCACGTGCGACCAAGTCCAAACCGTGTTGGAGGGCACTCTACGTCGGCTTCGTCACCTCCAACCTCCCAAACGGCAAAACCAGTTGTTCTCGGGGTCCCTCTACCCGGAGAGATGTCTTCATATTCCCCTGGGCCTCATTCATTTTCAATTCAACATTGGCAAGACCCCGCTGTGGTCCTTGTAAGCCTAAGTAGCCAAAACCCAGAGAGTGCTAACCATTGCTAACGCCGTGTTTGGACCTACACCACCAATCTCGATCGATGTTCTTACCAAGGCATTCCGGTGGATAAAAATGTGATCCAATATCTCGAGGCTCAATTTCAGGTCCTAAGAATAACTACTAAGTTAGAAAGAACTTAAAAGCATATTTATAAGTTTCATTATTATGGTTATATGATTAAGTTATAAGAAAAAAAAGATTATTATTAAATGATGTGTGTTTTTTTATAGTTTATATGTGCAGCATTTGCTGTTATTAATAAAGTGACGAATAAAATAATTAATGGTTTGCTATACATGGTTGTTCATCAGCTTCTATTTGGTTCTATATGAGTTGTGATTTTGGAGATTAACTATTTAAATAAATTAAATAGTGATCATTTCATGAGGATTTATGTAGTATATAAAGAAAATTAACGGGCATAAAGGTCTAATTAAATTAAATAAGAATCTGTGACATATAAAATAATAGAATACTAAATTTTTTCTATTCTAACTGTTGGAAGTGTTATCCGATCGGGATAATTGAAACATGATTCTCTTTTATCCCAATCAAGTTAATTCAATCTGACAAAAATTAAAATCATAATCAAATTAATTTGACTTGTTAATCAGTTCAATTATATCCGATTACAAATTTCTTGACATTATAATGTTTTTAACAAAATTATACAAATAGTACGTCTAAATTTTACTATTTTAATATATCCACAAAATATTTTAATGTATAAATTATAAATTTGATTGATAATTTAGAAAAACTATCAATGGTATAGGTTTTACAAAATTACAAACACTTCATACGCCATTAACAAATTCATTGAAATCTTTACATATAATTAAATAATATAATATTTTATTTATCAACCTATTTTATCTTTTAAATTGCTGGTATAAATGGATAAATCAAACAATAAGAAATATCCAAATAATATTCAAAGAATATTCTCCTCACAGACTACATTTGATCTAATGTCAGCCCCAGAATTATCCTTTGTTGTTCACCATAATAATATAATTTTGTTATATTGCAATTGTATTAATTATTGGAAAATTATGTCATTTATATATCGAATAATGTCAGATTGTTTATTCTTGTATAATTCAGTGTGACAGATTTATTTAGTGTAAATATTTTAGGAGGTAGTTGTGCATAGGTTTATTGTACCTTATGCACATAACACTACAAGAAATTTTACTTTTAGTGATAAAAATTTAATAACAAAAATTAAATAGTCACTATTAATTATAAATATATATATTTTAGTAACAAATTTAAAAATATGTCACTAATTATTCTATAAATATCCTAATATATAAACATTAAAGTAATAATAATAATAGTGAAGTAAGGGAGGTATGCTACCAAACAACCCTCACACAGTTTTTCTCTCACTCTTCTCTCGAACTTCTCCCTCCGCAACTCTAAAATCTTACGCATGTCTCCCTCTCGAACTTCAACGCTATATGAAAGCATTATCTCCCATGCAGAGTGCATCTTTGGTTGAAAAGTTAAAACAAAAACCTCAAGAACAAATAAAAGTTTTGACTAATGTGAGCTTCCTAATGCCTCATGGGTTTTTATATATGTTTTGATTGCTTAAAATTTATTTTCATTTAGATTAAAAGGCTTTGAGAGATTGCCAATATGATAATGAGCCCTTGCTCGCTGCTTGTGGCATATTGATGAGAATCAGTTGATGTAATAAACTTTAATGAGATAATACTTTAATTTACATGATCCTAATTATCACATTTCATCACTAATTACTTAAGTATAAAATTATATTTGCGTACCTGGATTCATTAGCGTTTAAACTTTTATAAATGACTGTAATTATTCTTATTTTGAAGAATTGAGAGATAATTTCTCTCTCTTCTCCTTATGATTTATAGAATTTTAGCAAATCTTATGTGTGTTCTTAAAATAATGGCCAATGATATCCTTTTATAGAAGGAGAGATGACCACTCTCAAATTACTAAAATGCCCCTTCTTTTATCCAAGAGATGCGTTGTAGAGTCCCACATCGGATGGAGAGGTGAACGAAGCGTGCCTTATAAGGGTATGGATACCTCTTCCTTGTGGACGTGTTTTGGGGGCGGTGGATTCCGTCTGCCAGGAACAAAACCATGCGGGCCGTGTGATGTCTTGGGACGCCGTGAAGTTTTTTCGGCCCAAACCTGACAATATCCACATGCGGATGCACTGGGGATGTTACAGGTAGTATCAGAGTCGGGATCTGGTCCGGTGTGCCAGCGATGACACTGGGTCCCCAAGGGGGGTTGGACTGTAGAGTCCCAAATCGAATGGAGAGGTGAACGAAGCGTGCCTTATAAGGGCGTGGATACCTCTTCCTTGTGGACGCGTTTTGGGGGCGGTTGCCAGGAACAAAACCGTGCGGGCCTCGTGATGGCTTGGGACGCCGTGAAGTTTTCCCGACCCAACGGGATGTGTCATGCGGATGCGGATGCGGATGTGTCCCGACCCAATATCCACATGCGGATGCGTCGGGGACGTTACATGCGTCATGAATAAATATAATCGTTGAAGAGTGATATCCATTCAATCAACGGGTATGTCTCAAAGAGACATATCTATTCACCAAAGGACAAAATATTAAGAAATAATATATCTGATGCGTACCTGGATCCGACTTCGAACAGATTCGGATTCTTCTGGATGATGTGAACCGGCTCCGTTCACTGAGTACGAATCCTGCACACCACTAAAACGAACAAGATGTCAGCGTTAACGGCGGGAGGAAATCCCACCGAAAACACTCCGACGCTCAAGTGAGTAAACAGCCTTCAATGGAAGGAACTGAAAGATAGAGAGAGCAATGGGAGAAGGGAAAAGAGTGTCTTGTTCTAGATGTCAGAAAGGCGCAGGTCCTTTCTCGTATCTGGATGGTGGGAAGGCAGAGAACGTGTGTAAAGACCCGTTCGTTGCCTTAGAGTTTGATTGTGTTTGAGAGTTTGGCTGCTGGGAACCAGAACTTGTTTCTCAGAGCACTTAGGATTTAAGATGAACGTGCTTGGAGTCACAGAAAGCTTGTGCAGTTCTCGGAGTTTCAATGTCTCAGAGTGCCCAAGAAAGCATGCAAGAAAGCGTCTTTGAGAGCGTGCCCTGGATGGTGGATCCAGAACTTCTTTTATGGCAAAGATGGCGATCCTCCTTCTTTAGAAGGAGCGATTGTTCCTGTGATCTGTTGCTGGCCTTCCTTTTGGAAGCAAATGCTTGTTGCCCAATTGTGGAGGATTGTTTCCTTCTGAGGTGGCCAACCACTTTCCAAGTTAGCTTCTTTCCTTCCCAGCCTGTTACCGTTGAGGTAACATTGGGAAGATCTGGCGCCTTCATTATTTGAAGGGCGCCAATCTTGCTGACATTCCTTTTGAGATCATGGAATATCCTTGGAGGATCGTGGTTGGCCTTTTTATGACTGGTGGGCCTAAACGAGTCGGGCCGTTATCGTTGAAAGGTTTCTTGGGGCCCATGCAGTAAGCTGACGGCCAACGCTGGGTTGACCGTCTGCGTGCTTTGTTGGTCGCCCTTATGAAAGGGCGTTCGCCGGTGGCCTCCCGGAAGGGCTATGGGCTCCGAGTGAGTGGAGCCCATTTCAGAAAAGCCTTGTTTGGGCCTATAATATATAGGGAGCAGACGGCCAACGCCCGAGTTGATCATCGACGTGTTAGCCTTCCGTGGAGAATGAAGGAGAGCGGCGGCGATCAATCGATGGGTGTGGGCCCGAATGGAGCAGACCCATCATGTTTGCAAAGCCTCTAAAGGCCCAACAACCTCGGTCAACGCCGAGGTTGACCGCTTGTGAGTAAGTCGGCCGCAGACGGCCAACGCAAACGCCGACCGCCTTCGGCTTTCCTATTTCTCGAGCCCATCTTCCTTTGGGCCGAAAAATGTCGACCCGCTTTTCTCAGGCACATTGACCTTCTTTGGCCACTATTATCAGTGTACCATCGAGACCGATAATTCCTATAAAGACAGAGGTGAAGTAAATTTCACGTATTACTAATGTGAAATTAAAGTTAGAGACGACGGTGTCAAAAAGTATTTAATTGAAAGTATGATTCGAGTATGATGATGACCAAGACTATGAAATCGAATATGACGAAGATTACAAATAATTCAAAATCAAATATGGCAAAAATATCACATAATTTACTTTTTTTATTAGAAAGACTTTGATTTGAGCCAGCTAAGTAAGATTTATAAAATTTAAACAATTTTAATAATTACTTTTTTTATAAATATTTTCTATATATAATATAAAAGTAATATAAAATCAAATATATTTTTACAAATAACATAAAATTGAAATAAATTATATAGAAATCACTACGTGAACAATGGGGTAAATTACCACATAGCACTAATTATTGTTTTTTTCTTGGGTGGGGGTATTTTGTGCTTTTACGCATGATACCATATGGGCAAATAAATACTTGAGAAAAAACAATTATAGAGCTTATTAAAATTCTTTATAAGCTAATTTGAGTTATTTTTAATAATATATTTTTTATTTTCTATATGGACAGCCCCTGAATTATTTTAATTGTAATTATTATCTATAACTATTATCAAAAATACTTTTAAAACGAAAACAAAAACCTCGTAAGTATAAATGAAATTAGTTAGTTTAATTCTTATTTTTATGTGGGTCGGTTTTATTATATAATGATCAAATCAAAATATTTTTACCAATAGGAATTTGACAAAGTCAAAGTAATGAAATTAACATCAAAGTTTACAGCTATAGCAAATTATAAGACTTGAATTTGTCTTATAAGGAGTTACTAATTCAATAAGAAATGTTTTATTTATCTTAATTTATGTATATATATAACTAATTAAAAAAATATATTTATTGTGCTTATTCTATTATATACTTGAATGATAGAAATTTAAAATTTAAACAACATTATTATAGAATAATCATAATAAGATCATGGTTTTGAGTTTTAGTTACTTGTCAACTTAGATGATAAATTTTTTTGACCATATTACGAGTAAGATATGATATTAATGATCATGTTGTGTTGACACATGTGATGCCAGCTCGCTAAAAGGGGTAACCAAGTCTATGGTTATATGTGTAGTTGATATTAACAATACTATATATGTGCTTATTGCAAAACCTTTTATTTAATATCTCAATATTTCTTTTGTGATATTTAGACTGTGGTTAGTAATAATAATTGGCCTAATGAAATTTAACTTCGGGAAAAGAAGGCCTCAGCCCTATGATAAAAGACCAGAAAACTTTCAATGAATGTGTGGACAAAATTTAGTTGGTTAATAATAAACATGTTGGGCTTTTTGGTCATTTTATTGTAGGTTTCTCAATAAATAAAATGTTATTAGAGGATCACGTGGGGTTTATATGATGATTGGAGTATTTGCGTGCAAGGCAAACAGCCACGAGCCAAAGGTCGAGTCAAGCGCTCGAAGCTCACTCGAGCGGTGAAAGGGAAAAAATTTGAGAATGTGGGTACCTGATCTATATCCAATTGGCGCTTGAGCGCCAATTCTAGAGGCTTAGTGATCGAGAGGATTTGGGCATACCCAAGGTTAATAAAATCACGCGAATGCGATTTAACGGTTGGTTCCAAGATTTTTGAAATTTTTTCTCCACAAGGGGCGCCGTACAGTGAGAGAGGAGAGAAGAAGAGAGAAGAGGAAGAGGTTCGAAGTCTGATGTTTGTTTCTTATGCTTACAAATTTTATAGCTGACAGTTGATGAGGTATTCAAATTTATTCCGTTACACCAGGTCGGGTTTATATGGGTGTTGAACCCCAACAATACAATCCCTATTTTTCATGTGGAAAGAGAAAAGTTAAGAATTTTCTTATTTTTCAGTGGGAATCAGAGAACAGGCAAAAGAACAGAGCTCCTTACTCTGTTTACGTGTCTGGATGTCTTCAATAAATGGAATGGTAAGTGTTTGATTTGGAACCTAGCTGTGTAAATGGGTAATATACAATATCTTGGGTATGGTTGAGTACGTGTGTATAATAATAATTTAGATGACTGCATATATATAATAATAATTCGTTTCCACTCTACTAGAGAACGTTTCATTATTCAATTAGTTCTTTGTTCCGAAAAACGGCTCGTCAGTTTATCGCTTAATTGTAAAATATTCCTTCTTGATTATTTTTTCATTAAATTTATTCAGATTCATTTTTTCATATTCTTCGTGAGCTTAATTCCTCACATGTTCACAATTCATGTATAATATTTCTTTGGAGAATGGAAGGATTAAGAAGTCTTTTTCATTTTATACCAAATAAAATTATAAGGCTTTCGATCAACAATTCCTTTACAACCAGTTAATGATATGGTTTTCAAAACATATTAAATTAGCATATTCATGATATATGCATATTCATCATAAAACTTAGAATATATGTGAAATTCTTACTGGTGTAAGCCAAATGTAACTTTAGAGTGTCCAAACATCAAATACATTTTCAAAAGCATGCAACATATTTTTTGAAGCTAAATCATGCATAATTTACGATTAATTCAAATAAAACTCAAAGGGGACACGGGTTTGGGTTCCGGTGTGCCTAAACCATATAAAATTACCAATTTGGACACTCAAATAATAAATTAACATGTTCGTGGTACGGGTAACAATATTCTAAAGCCAATTTATGCATAATTCCTAATTTATTCAATGAATTCATCTAGGGCACGGGTTTAAGGTTCCGTGTTAAAAAACGAGTCAAAACTCTGAAATCAAGTATAAAATTTACATATTTGCATGTTCAAATAATGGGTAACAATTATCTAAAGCCGAATAATGTATGAAACCTGAAATAAACGGTGAAACGGGTTCGGGTGTGGGTTAGGGTTTTGTGTTACGAAAAACTGCCCAAATTTCGATATTCGGATATGAAATTGATATATTTTCACGCTTAGATCATAGGCAATATAATATATAAACTTATTCGGATATCAGAATGAGGATACCAGAAAGAAACAGAATGAAAGTGTAAAAAAATAAAAGAGAAAAGTATGAGTGCACTTGTTTTGACCTCATCCATCACTTTTTTAATTGGCTCCAACCCGAGAGTTTCGATTCTTCTTCTCTCTTTGCTCCCTCTCTCTCTCTTCCCGTGCGTGGAGGCTGAAAATGGGCTGAAATCAAACCCTCACGGGTTTATATACTCTGGGTTGGTGCTGCAGCGTCGGACCATGCCAAGCTGGTGCGGGCCTGCTTGATCCCACGCCCGCCATGGGTGCTCGAGTGCCTGGCAGGAGCGGGTCCACTAGACTCGATGCTGCTTTGGGCGCCTAGCAGACCTTCCTCTGCTTCGGGTCCACTAGACAGTCCCGAAACTAAATTCTCATATGAATTAGGTTTAAATTTTGATTATATTAGCTTAATTATCTGTAATAACGTTATTCGAAAACTAGCATATTATAAAAACCTTTCCAACTAAGCTGATAATAAGTATATTTGTAAATCATTCAAAGTTAAGGATATTGATCAAAGCCAAAGAACTCAAATTTACAACTACAACATAGGCAAAAATAAAAAGGATTGAACAGTATGTTTTTTTGGAAAATACGGTTGGGTAGACTACCAAATTTTGTTGTAAACCTTCGACCCCAAAGATAAAAAGGTATCGACTTTCTTATAAGTTTAAAATGCCAATACTAAAGCCTTGCAATGGAAGCACTAGTCTAATAGATCATCACGACCACTTCTAAACATTACTTGAATTCCAAGACTTAGAAGATGATGTTCTATATCTCTATTTCTATTCAACTTTGAATGGAGATGTGATAATTTGATTCTATAGATTAGGACCAAATTTCATTTGATTTTTTCAATAAATGGTAGACAAATTTTTAACATTGTTTTCCACCATCTAGAGGGAAAAAAAATTAACACTAACCTCACGTTTGGTTGGTGGGAATAAAATTTTTATTTCCATATTATTTATTCAAAAATATTTATTTTACTATTTGGTTATATTTTAACAATGAATAAATACTCTCGAAGGAATAATTATTTCTAGATTTTAAGGAATACTTATTCTTGAATATTAGAAAAAAACTATTGCCACATCCCCATTTGTATTAGTTATTTCTGAATAGTTGAAAATAACTATTCTCACATCAATTTTTTATATTCCAAAAATGTCTTTATATATAAATAAATATATATGTATATATACACACACGTAATTATTTGATATATAATTATTTAATAATTATATTTAATAAATATTTAATATATACGTTACGGGGACGGTTGTAGTGGGCCAACCCAAAAGGATAAGTAGCCCAAAATTTATAGCGGCCTATTTATCCCTGGGATTGTCGATGCTACCATTGACCGAAAAAATGTCCCAAGTAGGCCGAACGCAGTCCAAAATAAATGTGGCCCTGATCAAAATCGGCCTATGCACACCTTCCCAAGCTCAATGATTGTCTGTCCGAATTCATTGCTACTTCAAGAATCGCAACCCTTTTTGTAATGAAAATCTCCAAGAATTAGAGCACATCCCAGAAGGACGGCTATCAAATCTGGGCATAACTCTTAGAGGCAGTTTTAATGGTCACTGCGTGCGACATCTCTATATAACGAAAGGAATCCTCCTTTGTGACCGCTGCAGCCTAGAATGGTGCCTGCATCTATACGAGAAAAGGAAACTATCCCCTCAGAGGGTGGGCATCCCGCCTTGCCACCTAAGGAAGGCGACGGAGACTCACTCCGTAGACACGCTCTCTTGCATACTCAAACTAGTTAGAGCTCTTCGGCTCTCAAGTATTCCAATTACTCTGTCCTCCTTTTTGCCACTAGTTTCCAACAAACTCAGTACTCAGAGAGGCTACTCCCTATGAGCACTCTACAACCAAAGCCACTCTCTACGAGTGCACCTCCGATCCTCATCCTCAGATCCCTCACCCAATATTCATCTTTGCATTTTCCATTTTTACCATTTTATTCTTAGAAGGCCGATTACTAACTTGAATATCAGAGGCTAAATCGGGGAGCGAGTCTCGCCGTCTTTCTTTGATTCCTTGTCATTTGTTGTAGTGTCCGGAATCCTAGGCATGCAGGATTGTGATCAGAGCCCGAAGAGCAGTTCGACCTGAATCCGTTCAAAACTTGGATTTAAGATGCATCAACACTTAATATTATATATATGTAATATTTAATAAATATTTAATATGTAACATTATGTATTATAAAAAAATACGTAATATTATATCAAATAATTAATAAATATTTGATATATACACGTAATTATATATTTGTAATATTGGATAAATATCTAATACGTAATATTACGTATTATATAATACTACGTAATGTTATATCAAATAATTAATAAATATTTAATATATATACATAATTATATATACGTATGTTTAATAAATATTTAATATGTAATATTACATATTATATAATAATATGTAATATTATATTAAATATTACATTAAATAATATTTAATAATATGTAATATTATAATAAATTATAATAAATTATTAACGTAATTATATGTAATATTACATATTAAATATTACATTAAATAATATTTAATAATATGTAATATTATAATAAATTATAATTAATATTTAATATATACACGTAATTATATATAAGTAATATATATTCAATTAAATATATTATATCTAATATTTATTAAATATGTATTTTTTTGATAAATGTATATATTACACTAAATAATAATTTAGAATAATATATATATATATATATATAT
Organism: Nepenthes gracilis; assembly: GCA_033239525.1. Taxonomy (NCBI): domain Eukaryota; kingdom Viridiplantae; phylum Streptophyta; class Magnoliopsida; order Caryophyllales; family Nepenthaceae; genus Nepenthes; species Nepenthes gracilis. The sequence continues at coordinate 4,078,486 of BSYO01000022.1, read as the reverse complement.
ATAAGAAATATGTATATATACAAATATATATTTATATATAAGAAAAAAGAATATCTTTTTATTATATAAAGACCAAAAAATCATTACGTTAAATATTTATCTTATTTTCTTATATTAGTCTACAAACTAAATATCAGAATACTAATTTCTAACTTATTCTATTTCAACAACTAAATATACGAATAACAATTTTTAACTTTATTCCCGCCTTATTATATTTTTTATGAATAATTATTTTATTCTTACCTTATTCTATTCCAACAACTAAACGTGTCGTAATTCCTTATCAAGATCCAAAGGCCTAAGAGAAAGAGCCTAAAACGTTTTCTAGCTAGATTTAATATTTAGGCTAAAGGTATATCAAAATTGACTGACGAGGTAAAATTAAATACCCTTTTAGTTATAACATAATCGGGTAATTTCTTAAATATTTAGTTTTGTAGGACCACAAAACATTCTCAAAGATAGAAGTCATGTCCTGTGCATACATCTTGGTAGAAGAGGCCAATGAACCAAAGTAGCCAAAATGTTCAAATTATGTGAGCCATCTAGAGTAAAACGGTGGGGGAGGAAAAAAACAATAACTATTCTGCTAGGCATAAAAAAAAAAACAAAAAATTGAGTCAAACATTCATAAAAAGTACAAGCCACTAAACCACACGCTACTAAATGACCGACCCTAGAAAAGGGAATTGTGAAACTAGAGGTTACATTGGGGCATATTTGAAAATGGCGTCTCATATGCTAACCTTTCTAATTGTTAATCATTCCTTGGTTTATAACACTATCAATTTACAACACTTAACAACATTTACTATGGTCACTTCAATCTAGTAACTCAAAATGAAGTTTTTAACTACTTATAGGATTGAAGAAGTCATAGAAGACCTAAGTATTGAGCGAAGTTACTATTTGATGCAAATCAATCGCTCCAGCACATTCCGACCGGTTGAGGAATTTATTTTTAAAATGAGATTTCTCTTCAATAAGTGTAGCCCGGAGAGTCACCTCTCCAAATTCTTCTAAATTCGATGGATCGAATAAGTATATTTAGATCAACTCTTCACTAATTCAAGATCTAAATGAGAGATTAATTAAGTTTTTTTTATAAAGAAAACAATGTTGATATCTTTGCCTGGACACTGGCTGATATGCTTGGAGTCCTACTATTGATGATGACTCACAACTCGAGCCTCATCAAGAGACACAAACTGATCAGATAAAAAATATAAAATTGCTATGTAGAAATACTCATAGCAATCTGAAAAAAGGCTAAGAAGTTAACTAAAGCTAGATTTATTAGTGAGGTAAATTATTTGAATTAGTTATCCAACGTTGTCTTTATAAAATAAAAGTAACAAAAAATAGATAATGTACATTAACTTTACAGATATAAAAAAAATATGTCTGAAAGATAATTTTCTATCTCTGAGAATCAAACAGTTGATAGATTTAATATTTGGAAACCAACTGCTTAAATTTATGGATACTTACTTTAGGTACAACCAAGTCCAAATGAATTTAGAAAATGAAGAGACGGCCTCATTCATGACCATCCGGAGAATCTACCGCTATAAAATGATGTTGTCTAGATTGGAGAATATTGGTTTAACATACCAAAGGCTACTGAATAAAATGTTTGATTTGTAGATTGGAAGAAATATAAAAGTGTATGTGATTAACACGCTTGCCAAAAGAATACTTGATGATGACTATATTGACGATTTAGCCGAGACATTCCAAGTTATGAAAACATACCGAATGAAGTTAAGCCAAACAAAATGTGCATTTTGACTTACTTGGGCATCTATATATATATTTATTGATAGTATTTTTTGAGGTGAGAGGCATTCCACATCCAGGGGACTAGTCTGCCTTCTTGGATGCGTAACTTGTAGGCCCCTTTCTGAAGGATGGCTAAGACTAGAAACGACCATTTCCAATTTAGAAAACGTTTATTCCGAACGGCATTTTTACTCGTTGCCTCTATACTCCTCAATACTAAGTCCCCCACTTTGAACTGTTATGCCTTCACCTTCTTATTGTAGTATCTGGATACTCTCTGTTGGTATGTCGCTATTCTAAGCCTTACTAGGTCTCGTACTTTTTTGAGCATGTCGAGATTTTTGCGAAGCTTCTGAGCATTGCTGCTCACACCAAAGCACTCGACCCGAAGACTGGGTAGTCCGACATCCACCGAGATGACTGCTTTAACCCCATAGTGTAGGTAAAGGGCGTTCCTCTTGTGGGTTCCCTTGGTGTTTTCCTGTATGACCAGAGGACAGATGGCATCTCGTGCACCCATAAGCCCCCAGAATCCTCTAACTTGGTTTTTAGTCCATGTAAGATTATGCGGTTCGTGACTTGCACTTAGCCGTTGCTCTGCGGATATGCAACTGATGTGTGGACCAACCTTATTCTTAGGTTGGTATAGTACTTGATGAACTGTTTTTCAATAAATTGGGTCCCATTATCAGTCATAATACATTCAAAAATCCCAAACCTACACACAATATTTTGTCGGATGAATTCTGTTGCATTCTGCTCTGTGATTCGCACTAATGTTGTTGCTTTAACCCACTTCATAAAGTAGTCAATCCCAATGATCAGAAACTTCCTCTGTCCAGCCGCTGTTGCTAAATGTTCGAGTATGTCAAGCCCCCATTGAGTAAAGGGTCAAGGTGATTGTAGAGCTCGGAACTCTGTGTGAGGTTGGTGGGTGAGATTGCCATGGACTTGACAGTTTTTACATTTCCGTACGAAGTTCATGACATGGTACAATATGATTGGCTAGTAGTACCCTTACCTCATGAACTTGAAAGCGAGATTCCTGCCCCCAATGTGGGATAAACATATTCCAAGTTGCACTTCAGGAAGGGCGTAATATGCCTTCTTGGGAGTGAAATACTTTAGATAGGGGTGGAGAACCCTCGTTGGTACAATTGGCCGTCCATGATAGTATACTAACTTGCCATCTTCTTTACCTTTTTGGCCTCGTCTGCATCCTTAAGTAATGTCTCGTTAGATAAATACCTTAAGTAGAGAGTCATCCAATTGCTGGCACTCCAGACCTACATCTCCTCTGACATGGGATCTTCTATGCTTGGCTTTTCAAAGACATCATGCATCCCTCAAGTATACTGCTCTGGGTTTCCTGATGCCAGTATGTTAGCCTTCCTATTCTCTTCTCTGGGGATGGGGACCATTTCTATCCTCTTAAAGTTTGCAATCAAGCTTTGGACCTTTGAAAGATATTTGGAGAGCCATGGGCTGTTAACCTCGAAAAGTCTGCTGATTTGGTTGACGACCAATTTAGAGTCGCTATAGACAACCAAGTTTTTGACCGAACATTCATTAGCTAACCGGAGTCCTGCTAGAAGTGCTTCATACTCCGCGACGTTGTTGGTTGTCGAAAACCCAAGGATCATTTAATATTTTATCTCCTACCCCTCAGGTGTTCTCAGCACAAAGCCAGCACCACAATCGTCCTTCATTGAAGAGTCGCCCAAGTGTAGTGTCCATGTTGGTGCATCATTAGGCTCATATGTATCATGAAGGTCTGAGGGGGCTAGGGCTAGGGCTAGGGTCGCGATCTCGATGATGAAATCCTCCAAGGCCTGACCCTTTAAGGCTGGCCTCAGGTGGAATTCTATGTCGAACTCCCCCATTTCAATCCTCCACTTGACCAGTCATCTTGACTTGTTGGCCTTTTGCAAGATAGCTCTTAAGGATTGATCAGTAGTACTATAATTTTGTGCACCTAGAAGTATAGTCTTAGCTTCCGAATGGAATACACAAGTGACAAGGCTATCTTCTTTGCATGGGGGTACCTGGTTTTTGCGTTAGCAATGGCTTTGCTCACGTAGTATGCAGGCTGTTGCCTATTGTACTGATGTCGTATCAACACCGAGCTCAGGACCATACTAGACACAGCGAGATACAAGTATAGCTTCTCGCTGGTTGTAGAGAAGCTAAGAGAGGAGAGTTGGAAAGATATTCTTTGAGTCCTTGGAATGTCTCCTCGTAGTCATTATTCCATTGGAAGCCGTTAGTCTTCGTCCCTCTCAAGGCTTTAAAAAATGGCAGTACTTCATGGTCAATTAGGCCAAAAAGTGAGAGAGAGTTGCTACTCTTTCAGTGAGTTTCTAGACCTCCTTCACAGTATAAGGAAATTTTATGTCAATGATGGCCTTGATCTTCTCTAAATTTGACTCAATTTCTCGGTGTGAAATACTGTAATTTAAGAACTTTCCAAATGTCACTCTAAATGTACACTTGGACAGGTTGAGTTTCATCTGGTGAGCTCTAAGGACATTAAAGGCCTCGATCAGATCTTGGATATGGTGGTCTGTTATTCTGCTTTTGATGAGCAAGTCATCCATGTGGACTTCCATATTCCTTCTGATCTAGTTCTCGAACATTTTATTCATGGGTCGCTAGTGAGTCGCACTAGCATTCTTAAAGTTGAAGGGTATGACTTTGTAGTAGTATGTCCACTGATCCGTCATGAATGATGTATGCTCCTCGTTTTCAGGGCTCATCCTTATTTGGCTGTAACCCGAGTACGTATCTATAAAACTTAGGAGTTTATGATTGGACGTTGAGTCTGCAAACTGATCAATCCTAGACGGTAGGAAGTTGCCTTTGGGACATGCCTTGTTGACGTCCATAAAGTCAACACACATCATCCATTTTTCGTTGCCCTTTCTGACCATGACTACATTGGACAGCTAATTTGGATATTGTATTTTCCGAATAAATCCATTGTCAAAAAGCTTCTTTACCTTACAAATGGCCACTAGTTTCTCCGCCGAATAATTTATATGTTTTTACCGAATGGGCTTATGACGGGAATCTAGGCCCGATTTGTGAACCATCACATCGGTTGGGATCCCTGGCATGTCGCTCAGCACGCAAGTAAAACATCCGATTTTTTCAGAGAAAATGGATAAGGCGGTCTCAAAAGAATTGAGGCATGGAGCTTCCTATTTGGACATATATCTCTGGCTCTTTGGGATCCAGTGGGACTCGAACTGTTGGCTCTCAAGATTGAGCTTGTCGCAACGTTTCTTCATCTCGTAGGTCAAGATCTTCCATAGGTTGGGATAGATGAGTCTGTGTGACTTGGGACAAAATTTATGTCTGTTCGGCAGCTTGGTCTCTGAGGACTTTCCCAATACCAAATGGAGACAAGAATTTCATCTTTAAATGTTGGATGAAAGTGACAACATTGAAGGCAGTCAGACAAGGATGTTTGAGGATTGCATTGTAGACTAATAGAAGGTCTACAACTAAAAAGGTGAGAACTTTAGATGCAGTCCTCGGATAAGTTCCTAGTATGACTTCCAATTGGATGACACCCTGAACAAAATTGGCTCATTATCCAGTCTGTAGAGTAGTCCTTCAGTTATTTTTATTTGACTTCTCTTAAATCCCAATTTAAAATAAGTGTCAAGATAAAGTAAATTCATCAAATTTCTATTATCAACAAAAACTTATTTTATGTGGTAGTCGTTGGCTCCATTAGAAACGAGTGTAATTACAACCAAGGGGCCAGAATACGGGAAGGTTATATATGTCATATCTTTGTTGCTAAAACTAATGACTTCATCTCTAATTCCTACCCTTGGCTTCTTGGCTGTACCAATCTTCTTGGATCTTCTCGAGCCAGACGAGTTGATATTATGTTCACAACCCCTGCGGCCACGCTATTCCTTGGCTGGTTAACCTCAATGTCACCTGCTATTCCATAGGCTTATCCGAGTCTTTGCAAAAAATGGTTGATGTGACCTCTCCTGATCAGCTATTCGATCTCTTTCTACAGCTTCCGATAGTCCACTGTATTGTAACCTCCATTGCGATGGTAATGAGAGTACTTTGATTGGTCACCACCGTCTGAATTATTCAGTGCCTTGGGCCACTTCAAAAATTTCTCATTCCAAATCTGCATCAAGATGTTGGTACAGGGTCATTTAAGGCAATCAAGTTTATAGGCCTGGACTCCCTCCGAACGACCTGCTTAGACTTATACTACTTCTTTTTTCCTTGGGGACCTCGATGGTCCACACCTTTCCTCTTTCCTTCCACCGCTCTCGAGTAAAAGTTCTCGTCTCTTTCTTGCTTCTTTGCATCATTGACTTCTTTGGCCGCGATATACACTTGTGCCGCAGCCTTAGCCTTCACAAATGTCTGAGGTTTTTTGTGGATGAGGTGATTAAAAAAAGCTCCTCCTTTCGGTGCAGATAAAAAGACATTTAGCTTTACCCCATTCACCAATTTTGAGATTTGTTTGGCCTCTACAATGAACCTGGCCAAAAATCCCCTTAAACTCTCCCGAGCTCCTTGCTTCAAGCGAGTAAGGTGCCGGAGCTGTTTCTTGATCATCCCACTGGAGGCAAATTGTGAGAGAAAATTAGTTGCCAGTTTATTGAATGATCGAATAGAATTTACTGGCAGTCCGTAGAACCACATCCTTGGATCTCCTTTGTGTGTCAACGAAAAGCATTGACACATGATTATCTCATCCATGCCTTAGAGGCTTAGATGCTCATGAAAGTGATCGAAATGATCCATTGGATCAGCGCTTTTATCATACACATCAAAGTTTGGCATCTTAAACTTCGGGGGGAGTGGCCTTGTCCTAATCTCCATTGTAAATAGAGATTGGCATAGGGCAGCTCCTTTTCTGCTATCTCCACCAAAAAGTCACTGCCAGACCATCTCTAGCTTCTCATCCACATCAGGTGGAGCCGTCATCTTCTTTTTGTTGAGGTAGTTTCCTCAACTCGTATGGGTTCTAGGCAGCTTTAGCTCCGGAAGGTTCCTAACCCTTGGAGGAATTTCGTCATGAGGAGCCACTTCCTGAATGGCGTACTCTGGGTTGTCACGTATAGAACAAGGATTTTGCCTCTCTGGGCTCTCTTCTTGGATCCGTAGACCCAAGTGTCCTTCAAGTTGCGGCGAGAATTTGCTACTCGAGGCCACTTGTGTCCTCAGGTCTTCATTCTAACAGGCTTGCTTTGTGGGATCCTTCTTTCCCTTACCCTTTCTCTGGGACTTTGTGGTCTGAGAGGCCTTAGATGGTGCCCCCTTGAGCCGATCGTCTATTTTTGAGCAAAGGGTTCGGACGGCTTTAGATATGTCGTCCATCATCATTGCTAATGCCGTATATAAGGATCAGGATGATCCTCTATCCTGATGCACGCAACAGGGCCATTGTCGCATGAGGGAACATCTTTGATCGGTGCACTGGCTTGTACTCTTATGTTCACCATTTTTCGATCTCTGAAAAATGTGCTAACCTGACGTTTTGTCGGTTCCTACAAACGGCGCAAATGTTGCGTCCTCGAATCCTGGCCTCTATACAAACGGTGATCCAAATTGTCCGCAAACCTTTTAAACATAATTAGGCAGAACCCGTGCAACATAAAGAGTATGAATGTAATTTTGAGAGATAGAGTGAGTGAGTCGAAGGAAATAAAATAGAACTGCTTTACGTGAAAAATGCTCTCATTTACCTCTCTTAAATGAGAGAAAAAAATCACATGACACTAGGTCCGAGAAGAATTTTACTATTGTTGTTTTAGTACAAAGGAGATTGTGTTTATAGAAGAGAATGAGAACACGAAGTAAAAGGCATCTTCTTTTTCTCTTCTTTTGTTATCTCTTTGTGAGTACTGCTGATAGCGTATCCTTTTCTTCAAATTTGGTTTGAGCTTATATAGTTGATGGTTTTCACCTACCCACCAAAGAGTTTGCGTGTGTAGGTATGTCTGCCACCGATTTTGCAAATCCCTTTGTGCAATCCTACAAAGCCCACCAATTCTGAGAGCCAACTGCTCCCTTTGCGGTGTACGTGTTCTATGAAAGTTGTCACCTTCTCTAAGATGTCACCTTCACTCTGTCTTGCTGTCTCACAAAGCCAGTCATCCACTTTCAGGCATGCCGATTTTACAGGCGTTGTAAAGTCTGCAGACTGTTTCCATGGTCCTTGGGCCTTAATGATCCTTATGGCTATTAAGGCCACTTTGGCCTACTCAGCCTCCTGGACCTTTTAAGCCTTTTGAGCCTCCTGGATCTCTATGGCACTAAGGCCCGAGTCATGAAAACGGGTCCTTTCAATGGGCATTGAGTATCAGTACCCATCAAAACTATATAAAAAGTGTTTTTCTATATATTTAAGACTACATGTACGTCATATTTTTTTTAGAGTTATTGACATGGAATATAAGACCGAGTAGTTGATGGCCATTGATTAAGTGACACTTAACCTAATTCAACCAGTGGAAGAAGTAAATTAAATGGGTAGAATTTAAAATTGCAATATATATATATATATATATATATAATATTTTTTATTTTCCTAAGTGCTGAAATTCAATAAAAAAAAATCACTCTTATAATTTTAATTTTTTAACAGATAAAATCTTACAATAAAATTAAATCCAATTGATAGGAATGGCATAGCAGTCCCATGGGTTCCAGATTAAGAGGGTTCTATCTCTCAAAGAGATAAAAAGTTTATTCTTTTAATTATAATCGTTTATTTTTAAATAAATAATTATACTCTAATAATTTTAAAATAATTAATTTTAACTTATTTTTAAATTTTTATAAAAAATAATTTAATCTTTATTATTTTTTAAAAAAATAAGAAAAAAATTAGATATAAGCATATTCTCTCATCATTGGAAAAAAAATTATACCTTATGATGTTATTTTATTATATTGATTAATTATTAAAAATTATAGAACAATCATATATGGCCAACAAATTTTAGCATTAATTTTAATTTTTGAATCCTCTTCAATTATCAGATGTATTAGATATGGTGGTGATGCATCCGAAGATTGGGATTATAGTGCGGATTGGGGAGCCCAAGTTTGTCCGTCGGGCTTAAAGCGGGTCGAATATTCGTACGTTTTTAATTTAAATCTTGTGCGACACGAAATACGGTCAAAAAATTTAGTCGGATTTACTCCCTAATATATCATCAAATATTCAAATTAATATCATTCTTTGAAGAGAGCAAAAAGAGATTATATAAGTTCAAGTATCTATAAAAATATTTCTTACTTGGAACTTTGCGCTCTTTTTTTATAGCGTCTTGGATTATGAGAACGTGTGTGCTCTGGACGCCTTTGAATTACCTTTAACTTGTTTTAAGTGTCCACATCTTTTTCTGTTAGAAAGGAGGGATTTTTACAAAAGTTAAGGGATGGTTGATTTCTCCTATCAATTATCCAGGAAACCACTGAGTGGATAAGATTTCACTCAGCTAGTAGTTCTAATAGGCGCCCAAGGCTATTATTTTAAGATAAGAAAGAAAAACTGCATTGGCCGTTTAACATTGGTTCTATCTTCCTTCAAAGAGTGAACCTCTTAGATAAAACCATTGGGTGTGTTTGTCGAATTGGGTTATGTAGGTCGTCTAGGCCTCCTTATTTTATGGGTTGAATCCGTGGATGAAATTTTTATCTTGAGCCGTCGGTAACAATACTCATCAAGTGGCCTCCTCTCAAATTTCTTCTCCAATGTTGAAGCTAAATATATGCAAAAAATTTAGTATTTGTCCACAATAAATTTATGTTAATAATAATTTATTATTTGTTCATTAGTTGTTAATCTGCCATAAACTACGATATAATATATTGTCTTTCCAACATGGTCAAACTCCACTAGGTTAAAGATACAAGATTACTTATATTATTTATTTGTCAAAAAATATTTAAGAAATGAAAAATATTTTTTTAAAAAATAATTCTTATCAAAGTATTTTTTATTATGTGACATATAAAAGATAGAGAATACCATATAAATTAATCAATAATAATAAATATCCATAATTATAAATTACGGTAATATTTTTAAAACAACGATAGTATTTGTTGGTCAAAAAATACTTACATTCGTTGTTTGATGATAAATAGGGCTGTCCAAAAGAGCCGTCGATCAATGAGGGGTCAAGAGTCATGTACACCAACAGGTGACAGTCCTAGGTCAAGATATACCAACGAAAAAACTACATCGCCAGTCTAAGGTACCACAGGACGATAACTAGCGACAGTGGTCAATAATGTCCATGGCCAACAACCAACGACGGAGATCCGAGGCATCACATGCTAATCATTGATTGCTGGTTGCTAGCATGTCATTCAGTTATTGATGGTGGAGGTTTGAGGCATTGCCTGTTTGTAATCAATGAGATAGGATATCATAGGATACAACAATATCACCTTCAGATAAAAATTTTTACTAATCAACACTTGTGATTAGTAGTGGTAGTAGACGATCTTTGAAGTTTTAAAAACGTTAGTCAATTTTCAAAAATTAAACTCAAATTTTTTATTACTAGAGAAATATTTTTCGTTAACTTATTTTTTTTGTACATATCAAATATAATAAAATATTTGAAATATTTTTTTCCATATGGACAAAACACTAAATATATATATATATATATATAATGAATTGTTTTAAGCAATCAAACTAGGCCTAATAATTCTCAAGAAATTGTAGAATTAATAACACGAGCAAATCGTTCTTCCCATATAACCAAAATATTACCTATTGTAGACTCGGAAGATTGAGCATGGGACGTGGTCATTATCAGCCCCAATTATAAAATAACAAAACTTACCCAACCACTATTGAAATAAGCCTACAAGACTTGGCTAATTAATTAGGGGTAAATAACTTTAAGACCACTTCAAAGATAACAAATTAATTAACAATAATAAAGAACTATGATTATCAATTATGGTAATATTTTTGAAACAATGATAATATTTAATGATCAAAAAATATATAGATTTATTGTTCGACGACAAATAGAATTGTCCAAAAAATTGTCGATTGGTGAGGGGTGACGGGTCAAGGACACCGACAAGCGGTAAGCCTAGGCCAAGATGTGCCAGCCAAAAACCTACCGTGGCTATTTGGGGTGCCACAGTTCAATGAGTAGCAACAGGGGTCAAGAATGCCCACAACCGCGGACCAACGGTAGAGGCCTGAAACGTTACACACCGGCCATTGATCACAGGTGGTTGCCGTGTAATTTGGTTATTGATGGTGGAGACTTCAGGCATCACTTGCTAGTAATCAATAAGATGGGATATCATATGATGCAACAATATCATCTTTAAGTAAAAGTTTTTTTTATTAATGGGTTCTTGTAAATATTAGTGGTAATAGACAATTTATGAAAAAAATTCTTTCTAAACTAAACTAAATTAAACTAAAATGGTTTTTTTATGACTAAACTAATCTAATAGGGCTGTTAGGGCACTATTCAATAAAAAAATAGATTTTAATAAAGTGGTTCAGTTAGCTTAGCTAGTTAGAATAAATTACTGTTGTTAGACGCAGATTTTCTTTGAAACCTTACATAACAAATTTAGCAACCTAACTTCCTGCTCTAAAGAGAGTAAGTCAATTTTCATATTTTAAATTTAAGTTTTTCTTAAGAAATATATCTTTCATTGGTTTATTTCTTTTGTATGTGTCAAATGTTTTAAAAAAATTATTTAAAATATTTTTTCTACACGAACAAAACACTAAAAAATTAAAAAAAAATATATATATATATATATATATATATTTAATAAGTTATTTTTAACAATAAAGGGTAATAATCCTCGACAAAAGCAAATCTTACTTCTGATATAATATAAGCAAAATGCTATCTATTGTGGACTTGGAAGACTAACCATGGCACATGGTCATTACCTGCCCCATTTAAAAAGTACCAAAACTTAACTACTGTTGAAATAAGCTAACAAGACTTGGCCAACCAATTAAAGGTATATAATTTTAAGACCACTTCAAAGATTGACAAGGACATGATTCCCACACCTATAAATAGACTATATTTAGAGGCCGTGAATTACAGGGCGATTAGTTTAGTTAAGCATTTCCCCTAAGTTAGTATTTGTTTAGCAAGATCAATTAAGCATCCAAAATTATGGAGAAGAAGGGAGCTCTTCTTCTAGCACTCTTGTTAATGGCTTCCTATGTGGCATACGCCACTGATCCCACTCAGCTCCAGGACTTCTGTGTCGGTGTCAATAACCCCGTTGAAGGAGGTGAGTGTTTTGCAATTTGATTTCTTAAAAATATTATTTTTTTACTACAAATTTACTATATTTTAATATATGTATATTTGAAAGAGTATTTATTTAATGATCTGTTTTCTTTTGAGATGACACTCTTAATAGGCCCAATATAAATATAGTTGCTCTAAATCTCTTCTATCTTGAATATAAAAATAGTGACTCGGTTCATAAAACTTCTATTATTTACAAGACTTGAAAAAAGACCTGAAAAAGGTCGAATCACTACTCGGTTTACAAATTGGATCTTACTTGACTTGTCTAAGAGGCCATTTTTCATATCATTGACTATTTTCTACTTTCCTCTTTCGAAGCAGTATTTGTCAATGGATTGTTCTGCAAGAACCCAATACAGGCAACACCCGATGATTTTCTATTCAAAGGACTCAACATTCCAAGAAATACAGATAATAAACAGGGATCAAACGTCACGCTAGTCAATGCAGCAAACCTACCCGGTCTAAACACCCTTGGCATATCATTGGCCCGCATAGACTTTGCCCCATACGGACTCAACCCTCCCCACACGCACCCACGTGCGACCGAAGTCCAAACCGTGTTGGAGGGCACTCTCTACGTCGGCTTCGTCACCTCCAACCTCCCAGATGGCAAAAACCAGTTGTTCTCGGCCGTCCTCTACCCAGGAGACGTCTTCATATTCCCCCAGGGCCTCATTCATTTTCAATTCAACATTGGCAAGACCCCCGCTGTGGTCCTTGTAAGCTTTAGCAGCCAAAACCCAGGAGTGCTAACCATTGCTAACGCCGTGTTTGGACCTACGCCTCCAATCTCGATCGATGTTCTTACCAAGGCATTCCAGGTGGATAAAAATGTGATCCAATATCTTGAGGCTCAGTTTTCGTCCGGCAATAACTACTAAGTTAAAAAGAACTTAAAACCATATTTATAAGTTTCATTATTATGGTTATATGATTAAGTTATAAAGAAAAAAAAAAGATTATTACTAAATGATGAGTGTTTTTTTATAGTTTATATGTGCAGCAGTTGCTGTTATTAATAAAGTGACGAATAAAATAATTAATGGTTTGCTATACATGGTTGTTCATCAGCTTCTATTTGGTTCTATATGAGTTGTGATTTTGGAGATTAACTATTTAAATAAATTAAATAGTGATCATTTCATGAGAATTTATGTAGTATATAAAGAAAATCAACGGGGCATAAAGGTCTAATTAAATTAAATAAGAACTGTGATATATCAAATAATAGAATTCTAAATTTCTTTTTCTATGCTAACTGTTGAAAATGTTATCCGATTGGGATAATTGAAACACAAATTCTTTTTTATCTGAATCGGTGAAATTAGTCTGACAAAAATTAAAATTATAATCAAATCAATTTAACTAATTAATCTGTTGGATTATATCTGATAACAAAATTCTAGACATTATAATGTTTTTAATAAAATCATGAAAATAGTACATCTAAAATTTACTATTTTAATATACCCGCAAAATATTTTAATGTATAAATCATAAATTTGAATAATAATTTAGAAAAAACTGTCAACCATGCAGGTTTTACAAAATTACAAACACTCATTTTTTTTTTTTAATTTCTTGTGTCTTATATATTTATATAGTTTTAATTAATTATCAATAATAATAAAAATATACTTATTTTTTAAATAAAGTAAACGGGCAGCAGGCTAAATGGGCCACATAGGCCATTAGCGAATTCATTATAGTCTTTACACATAATTAAATAATATTGTTGCGTCCGGCGTATCTGGCCGTACGTCAGTTGAAGCGCGAGCGGCCTCTTGAGCAAACGGACGGACAGAGGCGTGCAACACAAAATGAATAGAGCTCGAGCAAAAAGGGAGAGATGTATGAGGGAGTGGGAGAACACGTTGGTTTACGTGGAAAACCCCTTTATCTGACGAGAGGTGAAAATCCACGGCAACGGACGAGCAGTCCGAGAAATCTCACTATAGTAAAGAGAAGATATAATGGATGCCTGGGAAACTTTCACGTTCTCAGGGTATTACAGCGTAAGGAAGATGAACTTCTTTCTTTTCTCTCCTCTCTTTGCCTTAATTTTTCCCTTGTGAATTCCTTTACTCAAGCGTAATTAGACGGATACAGAATCAAGACCCTTCCTTAGTAGCCAGGAAGGGCTATTTATAGGAAATGTGATGCCGTAAGGGAGACGACACGTGGCGCCGGCATGTCAGGGCTGCCTGCCACCATCACCGCTACTGTAGGTGCGGCTGTGACAGGGACACCTGTCATAGCCTGCAGATACGGCGCTCAGGGGCGCATGGCCTGCAGGTACGGCGTGTCAGGAGCCGTTGGTCGCTCGTGGCAGCAGGTGCCGTGCAAGCCAGCTGAGCTGGCGCCTGGGCTATTTTGGCCTTTCTGGTGGTCCCCGTCCTCAGATGGATCTTAGTGTCCGCTTCGGTTGCTAGGCGCTCGGAAATGAACTAGTCATTTGGATTTGATTGGGCTTGTGGGCCTTTTGGGCCAGCCTTCTTGCGTGACTCTTTGGGCCTGCACTTGTAGTTTTGGGCCTTGGGTTCCAGGACCCATCACGAGCCCCCCATGTCAAACGGTTCGAGGACTCAGCCGTTTGACATGCATTATAAACATCTTTCTGTTGGCGCGAAAGATGTCCGAGATCTTTGGCAAATATGAGACTTGTCTTTCGCCGCCGTTTCACCTCCCCGTGGAGCATTGAATGCGATAGGTGATTGATGTGATGTCGCTTCGGGAAGCGCTAAGGCCTACGCCCGCCTACTGCGTATGGGCAGCCGACACGTGGGATGGTCATAATGAAGGCGCCTTTTCATTGATTTGAAAATTTTCTTTAAATCCTTCGTCGCGTTCTCATTCATTCATCGCGTTTTCTTCTCTCTTTCCTTGGCGTTCTTTGAGAATCTTCACGACGCTTTGTTTTCCTTGCTTGCTGCCATTGCTCCCGGCGTTAACGATATTGCCTCTTCCCTTTCTTCTCAAGATCTCGAGCAGATCAGGACGAAATACAGCATCCCGGTGTCTGATTCGATGGTGGTTCCAGGAGCCGCAGAGAGGGCGTGCAGTCCCCCGAGTGGTTACATTGCCGTATACGAGGTTCACCTCAAAGGTGGACTTCGTTTCCCTGTTCCCACCGAGCTCCACCGCCTGATGAAGGAGTTGGCTGTTCCGCTCGCGAGGCTTCAGCCCAACGCCATCAGGTACTTGGTTTCTTTGTGTGTCTTCGCGCGCTGCCATAGCAAGACTCATGAGACGGTCATGGTGAAGATCATGTTTCGCTTCAACCATAACCTTGACTGGATCGCCATGACCCCCCGCCCTGAGTTCGCTGAGATGAGCGGTGGGAACTCGGATTCCACCAAAAGGTGGAAGGACAGGTTCTTCTTCCATAAGGCGGCTGAGGACTGGCAGCTCTTCTCCGTGTGGGGAAACGTCGCGAGCAAATATGGCTCTGATATCACTGACGAGGAGAGGGAGGTTGCCAGGGAGGTCACGGACTTAGTGCTGGCGAACCTGGGCGGCTTCAACATGGGAAGAAGAACATCTGGCTGTCCCCTGAAAAGCTGGCGGAAGCCAAGTGGGCGGTGTTATCCGGAGATTCTGCCATTGCTGCTTCGAAGAAGAAGAAGAAGAAGAAGCTGAGGAAAAGAGAGGGTCCTCTTGTGATCCAGGAGCCCTCCGAGCGGCCTCTGAAGAGTCCGTGGATCGAGGTCCCAGAGGGTCCACCGAGCGCCGTTGGTGAGTCTTCATCAGACGGGGACTCCGTCATTGCCCCCATGGTTAAGAAGGCCAAGGGGTTGGCTTCTGGTCCTTCTGCGCAGCCCGGGGCTGCCGCACCTCCTTCTTCTGGTACCGAGACCCACCCTGAGGTCTCGGCCGTCTCTGCGGGTCCTCCTTCCAACGATCCCGCAGTCTTTGATGCCCCGAGGGAGGCAACCTTGGACGAGGCCGTGGAGCCTTGTGGGATCGAGGCAGCTGTCGCTGTTACTGCTGAGGATATTTTTGACATTCTTAGCGGTGATGAGGCTGCGGTCTTGGAGATTCCGGCCGCCGTTGACGTCCTGGAGGTAGTGGAGCCCCCCGTTCCTGAAGGTCCTTCCTCTGAGGCCGCTTTTGACGTCCCTGCGGCCCCCGCGGAGTATCCGCCAGTGCCTGAGGCCTCAAGGGAGATTGCTCCCTTTCAGGATCCTGTGGTCTCCCAGGTACTTTGCTACCTTCCCATTTGCCTTACTTTCCATTGAATGCTTCTAAGCGGCTTTGGTCCTCTTTGCAGCTCCAGGGTCTGATCAATGGCCTTAGCCAGCTGGTGGGCGAAATCGCTCGGTCTCGTTTGGAGGCGGAGTCTTCGAGGGCCGCCCAGGAAGAGAACCAGAGGCTTCGCGCGGCGCTTGCTTCATCAGGGGGAAGCTCGAGGCTCTTGGAGGTTCGATATGGCTTCCTGATGGAACGCAACCTTCAGCTGGAGGAGACGCTAAGGACTTCGGTGAAGGTTGCTGACATAGCCCCCGTGCTGGAGGCTAAGTTCTGGGACGGCATCCATCTATGCCGCCGGCTGATGGGGGTCCTGTATCCACGATTTTCTGCTGCTGTGTTTGATCCATGTAACTTGAGCGCCGCGCACCCTCAGAATGTGTACGGTCTTCGAGACAGGCCATTTCCTGGGTCCTCGGGTCCAAGCTCCTTAGTGGGTCCTCGCTCATCAGACCAACCGGGAACTTCGAGCCACGGGGAGGATTCCTCGTCTCTAGGAGAGCCGTCTGGAGCTGTTCCACCTCAGGGCCCCGGCGAGGGCTAGACCTTGTCTCTCCCTTTTGATTGTTGTATTATATTTTTATGAAATAAAATGAGGTCTTTGAGTTTATCGCAAGTGTTCCTCTTTTTTTTTTTTTTACATATATTCGGACAAATCCGAGTCTGTGGTATGACCTCAAGGGTCCGACCTCTGGGGTCGCTCGGGTGGGCAACCGAGTTTTTGGTGCCTGACCACAGGGGTCCGACCGCTTGGGCCGCTGGGTGGGCAACCGAGTTTTTGGTGCCTGACCACAGGGGTCCGATTGCTGGGGCCGCTCGGGTTGGCGCCCAAGTTTTTATTGCCTGACCACTGGGGTCCGACCGCTTGGGCCGCTCGGTGGGCAACCGAGTTTTTGGTGCCTGACCACAGGGGTCCGACTGCTGGGGCCACTCGGGTTGGCGCCCAAGATTTTGTTGCCTGACCACTGAGATCCGACCGCTGGGGCCGCTTGGGTTGGCGCCTAAGTTTTTGTTGCCTAACAACTGGGGTCCGACCGCTGGGGCCTCTCGGGTTGGCGCCCAAGTTTTTGTTTGTTGGAGATGACCCGCCTTTTACTGGTAATACTTTCTTAGGTGAGCGGCATTCCATGTTCGGGGTATCAGCTTGCCCTCTTGGGTGCGCAGCTTATAAGCTCCTCCTCGAAGGATAGCCGAGACCAAAAACGGTCCTTCCCAATTCGGTGAGAGTTTGTTTCTTCCAGCTATTTTTTCCGTGGCCTCCACGCTTCTTAGCACGAGATCCCCGACATCGAATTGTCACGCTTTTACTTTCTTGTTGTAATAGCGGGCAACCCGTTGTTGGTAGGCCGATATCCTAAGTCTCGTCTGGTCGCGAACTTCCTCGAGGGCATCGAGGCTTTCTCGGAGCCTCTGGCTGTTATCCGTCACGCTAAAGCACCCAACTCGGGGGCTTGTGAGGCATACTTCTATTGGGATGACAACTTCGACCCCGTAACAAAGGTTTAAAGGGGTCTCCCTCGTGGGCTCTCGGGGCGTTGTCCTGTACGACCAGAGGACTGAGGGCAATTCATGTACCCATGAGCCCTTGGATGATTCCAGCTTGGTTTTTAGCCCATGTAGGATTGTGCGGTTTGTCACCTCTACCTGCCCTTGGCCTGCGGGTACGCCACTGACGTGTGCACCAGGTTGATCATTAGGCTTGCGCAGTACTTAGTGAGCCGCTTTCTAGTGAACTGCGTCCCGTTATCAGTCACGATGCACTCGGGCACTCCAAACCTGCACACAATGCTCTGCCGGAGGAACTCCGTCGCGTTCTGCTCTGTTATCCTAGCCAGCAGTATTGCTTCCACCCATTTGGTGAAGTAGTCTATTCCAATAATTAGGAACTTCCTTTGTCCGGGAGCGAGAGGAAATGGTCTGAGAATGTCGAGCCCCCATTGGGCGAACGGCCATGGGGATTGTAGCGCCCGGGGATCCGTGTGGGGGCGATGGCTCATGTTACTGTGAAGTTGGCAGCTTTCACATTTACGTACGAAGTCCATGGCGTCGTACTTTCATTGTCGGCCAGTAGTACCATTGCCTAATAAGCTTAAAAGTTAGGTTCTTTCCCCCAACATGGGATCCGCATATTCCGAGATACACCTCCTGCAGGGCGTATTCGGCTTCCTCTGGAGTGAGACACCTTAGGTAAGGGTTGAGAAGCCCCGTCGATACAGCCGTCCGTCTGTGATTATATACCAACCCGTTGTTTTCTTTATCTTCTTGGCCTCGCTCCGGTTCTCAGGCAGCGAGCCATCGGACAAAAACTTTAGGTAGGGAGTCATCCAGGTGCTCCCGTCCGCGACCTGCATCACCTCCCGCTCGGGGTCTTCAATGCTGGACCTGCTTAGGATTTCTCGCATGCCCCTAGCGTACTGTTCAGGATTTCCTGAAGCCGCAGCTCGTGCAAGCGTGTCGGCTTTGGCGTTTTCCTCCCGCGGGATGTGGATGAACTTGGCCGTCTTGAAACCCGCGATTATGTCCTTAACCTTCGAAAGGTACTTGGACAGCTGCTCGTTGTTGACGTCGAAGCATCCGCGGACCTGGTTGACGACCAACTCGGAGTCACTATAGATGATTAGCTCTCTGGCCGAGCATTCCTTGACAAGTCGGAGTCCAGCTAGCAAGGCCTCGTACTTTGCGACGTTGTTTGTGGCCGAGAACCCCAGAGTTAGCGAGTACTTTATCTCCAACCCCTCAGGCGTGCGTAACACAATCCCTGCCCCATAGCCGTCCTTCATAGAGGAGCCGTCCACGTGCAAGGTCCAAGTGGAGGCTCTGCTGAACTCGTCGGTGGTAGCCTGATCCTCGTCGCAAGTTGGCGGTGCTGTCGTCTCAACGAGAAAGTCCGCGAGCGCCTGTCCCTTAAGGCTGGTCTCGGACGGAACTCTACATCAAATTCCCCCAACTCGATGGCCCACTTGATTAGTCAGCCGAAAATCTCGGGCTTCTGCAAAATGGCCCTTAATGGCTGGTCGGTCAAGACCACTACCTTGTGCGCCTGGAAGTACGGTCTGAGCCTCCTCGCGGAATAGACCAACGCTAAGGCCACCCTCTCCGCCAGGGGATACCTGGTCTCGGCGCCCACGAGAGTCTTGCTGACGTAATACACCGGCTGCTGCCTGCCATGCTGCTCTCGTACTAATACCGAGCTCCATGCTGTGTCGGACATGGAGATGTACAAGTATAGCTCCTCACCCTACTGGGGAGAAGTTAGGAGGGGCGGACTCGAGAGGTAGCCCTTGAGTCCTAGAAATGCGTCTTCGCAGTCACCATCCCACCGGAAGTCCCGGGATTTGGTCCCTCTTAGGGCTTTAAAGAATGGCAGATGCTTCTCTGCCGACTTTGCCAGGAAACGGGAGAGAGCGGCCACTCGGCCAGTAAGCTGTTGAATTTCCTTCACCGTTCGCGGAGACCGCATGTCTAAGATCGCTTGGATCTTTTCCGGGTTTACCTCGATTCCTCGGTGCGATACGATATAGCCCAGGAATTTTCCCGAGGCAACACCGAAAGTGCACTTACCGGGATTCATCTTCATCCCATGGGCCCTAAGTACGCGGAAAGTCTCAGCCAAGTCTCTCACGTGGTCACCGCTTGCCCTGCTCTTGATGAGCATGTCGTCAACATATACCTCCACGTTTCTGCCTATCTGGTCTTTGAACATCTTATTCACGAGCCGCTGGTAGGTCGCTCCCGCGTTCTTGAGACCAAAGGGCATTACCTTGTAACAGTATATTCCTTGGTCCGTCATGAACGACGTGTGCTCCTGTTCCTCAGGGCTCATTTTGATCTGATTGTACCCGGAGTATGCATCCATGAAACTTAAGAGTTCATGGCCGGACGTCGAGTCTACAAGTTGGTCAATTCTGGGTAATGGGAAGCTATCTTTGGGGCACGCCTTGTTGAGGTCGGTGAAGTCCACGCACATCCTCCACTTCCCGTTGCTCTTTTTCACCATGACAACGTTGGCCAGCCAGTCCGGGTACTGAACTTCTCGGACAAATTCAGTGTCCAGGAGCTTCATGACTTCCTCATGGATGGCCACCAACTTCTCTGTGGAATAATTCTGCGCTTCTTCCTGACCGGCTTATGCCGAGGATTGACACCTAGCTTGTGGACGATGACCTCGGGCGAGATCCCGGGCATGTCACTGGGGGACCATGCGAATACGTCTGAGTTCTCCCATAGGAAACTGATGAGTTGGTCCTTTACTGTCTCTGAGAGTGAACTCCCTATTTAGATATACTTCTCCTGATCCGCGGGATCCAGTGGGACTCAGACTACTGGTTCTCCTGGCTAAGCGTGTTGCAGTGTTGCCTCGTCCCTGAGGTCGAGGTCTTCCATGGGCTGCGGAAGTGTTACTTGCTCGGTCTGCGCCAAGTAATACATCCGTTCGGTTGACTGGTCCTCGAGGACCTCTCCTACTCCACACGGGGTGGGGAATTTCATCTTGAGATGTGGGATGGAGGTTACTGCGTCGAACGTGGCCAAGCAAGGCCGTTCGAGTATCGCGTTATAGACCGAGGGCACGTCTACAACAAGGAAGGTGAGGACCTTGGACGTTGTCCTCGGATATGTTCCCAGGGTCACCTCCAACTGGATGATACCCTGGACGGGCACTGGCTCGTTGTCCAGTCCGTAGAGTGGGCCTTCCGGCGCTTTCATTCGATTTTTCTTAAGCCCTAATTTGAAGTAAGTATCAAGATACAGCAAATTGCGAGAGCTTCCATTATCAACAAATACTCGTTTCATCTGGTAGTCATTTGCTCCATCTGAAACGAGTGCGGTTACAACTAGGGGGTCGGAGTGAGGAGAAGTTATATGGTCTAAGTCCCTACTGCTAAAGCAGATAACATCGTCTTCACTCTCGAGCCCTGTCCTTGGCCTCTTCGCCGCTGCAAGTTCACGCCCGTCACCCCAGCCGGTCGGCTGGAGATCATGTTCACGACCCCCGCAGCCACTCGGTTCCTGGGGGGCTCTGCGTCTCCACCGTCCTTGGGCCCCGAGGCTTGTCCTGCCCTCTGAAGGAAACGACTGAGGTGTCCTCTCCGGATAAGCTCTTCAATCTCCCTCTGCAGGATCCTGCAGTCCTCCGTGCTGTGACCCCCGGAGCGGTGGAAGTCACAATATTTCGATTGGTCCCCACCGTCCGGGTTCTTTAGTTGCTTGGGCCACTTCAGGAATTTTTCTCCCCGGATCTGCATGAGGACATTGGTGCGGGAGTCGTTCAGCGGCATGAGATGGATAGGCCGCGGCTCTCTCCGAGAGCTCTGCTCGGCCTTATGGTGTTTCTTTGACGTCTGGGCACTTTGATAGTCTCCAGATTTGCTTTTTCCCTCCGCGGCCTTCTGCCTGTTGAGGGTGCTCGTCCTCTCAGGCCTTTTGGCATCGTTGGCCTCTTCGGCCGCGATGTAAGCTCTGGCCACAGTCTCTGCCTCTATGAAGGTCTGCGGGCCTTTGTGGATGAGGTGCTTAAAGAAAGCACCCCCTTCGAGGGCCGAGAGGAAGGCGTTCAGCTTTACCTCGTCGGTCAGCCTTGGGATATGCCTGGCCTCTGCTGCAAACCGTGCCAGGAATCCCCTCAAGCTCTCCCTGGCACCCTGCTTGATCCGGGTGAGATGCCAGGGCTACTTCTCCACTCTTCTGCTGGAGGCGAACTGGGACAGGAAACCATATCACGGATAGAGTCCGTGGGCATTCCGTAAAACCATATCCGCGCATCCCCCTTTAGAGTCAGGGGGAAGCACTGGCATATGGTTGTCTCGTCCAGGCCCTGGAGGCTCAGGTGCTCCCTGAAATGATTAAAGTGGTCCATGGGTTCACCGCTGCCATCGTACAACTCCAGGTTGGGCATCTTGAACTTCGGGGGGAGCGTCCTCGTCCTAATCTCCGTGAAAAACGGAGATTGGAGCGTGTTAGCTCCTCCTCCGCTGCTCTCACGCAGCATCAGATTCCATTCTCTTTCCGGTCTGGCCTCCACTCGAGGTGGGGCAGCCGTCCTTCTCTCGTTCAGGTAGTGCCTTAGCTCGTAAGGCTCCTGAACTGCACGGTGCTCTGGGACTGTGCGGGCTCCTCTTGGGGGAGCATCTCGGGGAACCGCCTCTTGATCATCGTGCTCGCGGCGGTTCCGTTGGGCCTCAGAAGGCGCCTCTCGGGGCTTTCGCCTCAGACCCGAGGACCTGGCTGGTCCTCGACCCTTCGTGGTGCCCTGCTGCTGGAGGCCACCTGGGTCCTTGGGTGTTCGCGCCGACTAGGAGGTCTCTCGCGGCGACTGCCTCCTTCGTTCCCGCTTTGTGGCGTCTCAGCTTGGGAGGCCCTGTCGAGAGCTGCCTGCTTGAGCTGGTCAATTTTGGAGCAGAGGGTAACGAAGGCCTGCGACATGCCATCTACCTTGGGGCCAGGCCCCTCACCACCGGGTCGGGATGATCTTCAACTCCAGCATAGGGGTTAGCGCCACCGCCTTGTGAGGCCACTTCTTTGGGGGCTGCACTCGCCTGCGCCATTGTGTTCACCATTTGGAGATTTGAGGCTTGCGTTGTTGTGTGCTTGTGAAAAATATGAAAAGCAGACTTTCAGTCGCTTCCCACAGACGGCGCCAATGTTGCGTCCGGCGTATCTGGCCGTAAGTCAGTTGAAGCGCGAGCGGCCTCTTGAGCAAACGGACGGACAGAGGTGTGCAACACAAAATGAATAGAGCTCGAACAAAAAGGGAGAGATGTATGAGGGAGTGGGAGAACACGTTTGTTTACGTGGAAAACCCCTTTATCTGACGAGGGGTGAAAAACCACGGCAACGGACGAGCAGTCCGAGAAATCTCACTATAGTAAAGAGAAGATACAATGGATGCCTGGGAAACTTTCACGTTCTCAGGGTATTACAGCGTAAGGAAGATGAACTTCTTTCTTTTCTCTCCTCTCTTTGCCTTAATTTTTCCCTCGTGAATTCCTTTACTCAAGCGTAATTAGACGGATACAGAATCAAGACCCTTCCTTAGTAGCCAGGAAGGGGTATTTATAGGAAATGTGATGCCGTAAGGGAAACGACACGTGGCGCCGCATGTCGTGGTACGCTGCCACCATCACCGCTACTGTAGGTGCGGCTGTGATAGGGACACCTGTCACAGCCTGCAGATACGGCGCTCAGGGGCGCATGGCCTGCAGGTATGGCGTGTCAGGAGCCGTTGGTCGCTCGTGGCAGCAGGTGCCGTGCAAGACAGCTGAGCCGGGCGCTGGACTATTTTGGCCTTTCTGGTGGTCCGTCCTCAGATGGATCTTAGTGTCCGCTCGGGTTGCCAAGCGCTCGGAAATGAACTAGTCATTTGGATTGGATTGGGCTTGTGGGCCTTTTGGGCCAGCCTTCTTACGTGACTCTTTGGGCCTACACTTGTAGTTTTGGGTCTTGGGTTCCAGGACCCATCAAATATAATATTTTATTGATCAACCTATTTTATCTTTTAAATTGCTGGCATAAATGGATAAATCAAACAATAAGAAATATCCAAATAATATTCAAAGACTATTCTCCTCACAGACTACATTCGATCTAATGTCAGCCCCAGAATTACCTTTTGTTTTTCACGATAATAATATAATTTTGTCAAATTGCAATTGTATTAATTATTGGAAAATAATGTCATTTATATATCAAATAATGTCAGATTATTTATTCTTGTCTCATTTTTAAAAAATTATTATTCTATTATTTAGTTACATCTGTAATAAAAATAATAATTGTTTTATTTTTATTATCTAGTATTAAGCATATTATATGTTGGCATATTCTGTGGCTGTGTTTGGTCGTTCGTTGGCATATTGTCCCATGTTAAGAAGATTTTCATCTAATTTATGCCAAATATTCCTAAAAACAAAGCACCTAGTATCCACATCTACCTAACACCTAAGTAGAGCAAGAGCATCTTTTTTAATATATCTACGCTTAAAGTACGTCCGATCGGCACACAAGCGCCCTTTCCAGAATGCCAGCGCTTGAGATGCCCCCAAGAGATGTACAAAGCACACATTCTAGAATACCCACACTTAAGATGCACTTGAGGCGTACTCGGAGTGTACTCTCCAGATTTTCCCACCTAATAGCACTCGAGTAGCGCTCAAGCGTTGAACCGTAGACCCTATAAAAACCTGCGCATGCCTAAGCAACTGTAATATCCTAAATTTTTGTTTGGATTAATTTAATTTTAATTATCATTTTGGGTAAATTAGGTATGACAAAAATTAATTTAATATTATAAAATTTGAAATGATATTTAGATCATTTGGACTGGCGCTTGAGGTGTGCCGGTGCCATTGCCTGAAGATCAATTTGGATTTTAAAATACAAAAAAGTACAATAGAAAATAATAATAATATAAATATAATACAAATATATATATATATATATATAATAAAAACAAAAAAAGAAAGAAACCATAAAGAAAACAGAAAAAAAACAGATAAGATCAGGGATCGGGGAGAGAAACGGGGATGGAGAAGAGGGAGAGGGCTGGTGCGGGATGTAGCAGCCAATTGTCGGCCAGAGATCGGCACTAGAAATGAAAGCCCGATGAGCCCATTATGTGATTTACCGTCCATTGTACGTGTTGGTGCGAATTGAAGGAGGAAAGCGTGAAGAGTTGAGGGTTTTCATAAGGAGAGAGAAAAACTTGGTGCGAGAGGTAGCGATTGACTGTCGACCGGAGATTTGGCGCCGGGAAGGCTGGCAAGGTGCGATGAGAAAACTGCATGTTGGGTGTCGATGGCGGCGTGTGGCAGAGGGTCGCACAAGAGAGAGAAAATAGCGTAAAGTTGAGAGGCGGCAGAACAGCAGCATCGGCGCCGGCGAGGTGACACCGGGAAGGCCGGCGACAGCCGTACGCAGTGATGGCTGGTTGGCGGGACAGCGTTGAGTAGCAGCAGCAACGGTAGAGAAGCCGTGCAGAGAAGAGAGTGGCTGGGGCACGGGTAACGCTCAGCAGGAGAGAGAGTGTGTCGATTTAGGCACTTCGGAATTTTCTTTCTTCATATTTACAAAGAATGAAGTCAATGCAAGTATTTATAAATCCCATCTTTAATCTAATTTAGCATCTGAAATATTTTGGTTATTATTTAAAACTTTTACTAACATGTATATATTTTTATACACCTAATTTATTTATTCTAGATGTGTATATGTAGTTCATTGAATGATTTAGAAATTTTGGTACTGATTTCATAATTTTAGAGGGTTTAATATTTTTCTGAAAGTCTAAAAAAATTTATTATATATTGTATATTTTTGTATTATTATATTTATATAAAAATGGGCATAAAACCTTACATAGGCCGTGCAGTCACATGCACATGCAGGGTTATAGTTACTATATTTAGATTTGAATATTGGATATTCTGGTAATTCCCAACGGTGAGATATTTATTATTTAAAAATTCTTTTTCACAAATAGGAAATATTTGAAGTAGTGACCGTTCACATTTGGATGATTTGATTGGACCTTTTCATATATTCGGACGTCCTAATATATTTGATAAGATTGAGAATTACACCCAAAATTACGGGTGACAAATTATAGTGAGAAACCTTACCAATAGTTATAGACTACATTGGTGGTCATTCATATTGGCCTAATTTACATTTGGTTTAGTTTAGTGTTATTAGAATTATGTGTAACCCTTCCTCAAACTAATTTTTAAATAATCAGAACTCAAATTTGATATATTATTTGTATCTTTGTAGTGATTTGTATTAGATTTTGATTTAGAATTGAATTTTAGATTTGAATTTAAGATTCGCTGATTTTATCCATAGTTGGATATTGATATGTCTCGTACAAATGATTTTACTATATGTTTTGATTCGGACCATTGGACTATCTGTTGCGGTACTGTTTTGATTTCTGCGTATACTATTAGATCATTCGACTATCGAATTCTACCCCAAATCACTAGCTGATCGGGCCTTGAATTTAGACTCAGATTCAAACTCGAACTCGAATTGGATTTTAAAATTGGATTTGCCTATTGAAATTGGTTCGAATTACTTCTATTTTGTTTATATATATATATATATATATATATACACGTCTCGATGATGACTATTTTTCTGTTTAGATATTTAATTTAGATTTGGATATTTAATTTGAGTACGTGACTACCATTAAATTTTAGATATTGGATTTCTATTAGATTTATTTTATTGGCGATTTGGATTTATTCTGTCATTTGAATAAATTTTATCCATTTGACCTTTTCTCTAATTCATTGAATTTCTTTTATTTAAATATAATATTTACTGAGCGCTTGACTCACGTTTTCTATTTTATCCCCTCAGAGTAGAAGGTTTGGATGCATTGTAAGAGTTAGAATGTGATTTGTCAACTATTCATCCGATTTGGTGAGTTTCAGTTTTATTATGATTTAAATTGATATTTGATGTGATTGGATTATGAAATTTGACCGGGTATAGATTTATGATTATATTTTGAAAATAGTTCGGATATTATATCATGTTTAATTATAATTTTTAGTTGAATTGTTACCTACCTTACGGTAATTGTAAAGCAGATCATGATTATTTTGTCCAAATGGTTTTCCAATGAGATCTTGTGTGGAATTTTGATTTGTTGGATCTTTTGTATTTGATTTGTCAAATCCGAATATTTTTGGGACATTGTATTGTTTATTAAATTTATTTAGGATTTTAAATTTTAAAAATTATAAGTAATTATTTAAATTCATGTGTTCAATCTGAATTCGTAAGAAAAGTGGTATCAAAAGTATATATATATATACGTCTCAATAATGACTATTTTTTATTTTGATATTTATTTTGAATTTAAATATTTGATTTGAGTACGAGACTATCATTAAATTTTGGATCTTGAATTTCTATTAGATTTATTTTATCGACGATTTAGATTTATTCTGTCATTTGAATAGATTTTATCCATTTGACATTTTCTTTGATTCATTAGATTCCTTTTATTTAAATATGATACTTCGTAAGTATTTGGTTCACGTTTTCTATTTATCCCTTCAGAGTGGAAGGTTCGGACGCATTGTAGGAGTATAACGTGATTTGTTAGCTATTCGTTCGATTCGGTGAGTTTTAATTTTATTATGATTTAAATTTGTATTTGATGTGACTTGGATTATGGAATTTGGTGAGTATAGACTTATAATTATATTTTGGGAATAGTTCGGATATTATGTTATATTTAATTATAATTTTTTATTGGATAATTACCTCCCTTATCATGATTGTAGAGCAGGTCATGTTTATTTTGTTCGGACGGTTGTCCGATGAGATCATGTATAGATTTTTAATTTGTTAGATCTTAGATATTTGGTTTGTCAAACCTGAATTTTTTTGAAGCTTTGTGTTGTTTATTGAATTTATTTATAATTTTAAATTTTAAGAATTGTAATTAATTATTTAAATTGACTCGCTTGGTTTAGGTTCGTAATAGAAGTGGTTTAAGAGAAAAGTTATAAGGAGAGGTACTTTAAATTATTTTGATAAATAATTAACTAAATATTTGGGTATGATAAGTACTATCTTTAGTTGATAATTGAAAATTTGAGTTGTGGAAACTTAGGTTTAAATTAGAAGGTCAAGTCATAGATGTTTGGGTTTTGACTTGAAGGATGTTCATCCGATTATGATGTGTCATGCAAGTAACATAATTTATGGTTTAATATAGCAGTTGAATTAGAACTTTGTTTGGTTTTTACTGATATGTAAAGATTTTGTTAGATTTTGTGATTTTAGAAAAGTAGTGGCCCTGAGTTGTGCTGGTCCGAAATCTCGCAAAGTAGAAGAAGATTTTGGTTGGCAGAGAAGTCGGTGATGGAATTAGTCGGTCTAAAATCTCACGGAGTATAAGAAAATTTTATCAACGGAAAGGTAAGTAATGGCTTGGGGATGATGAGAGCAATAGTAAAAGTATTTGTGCAAGACTGTGATAGTTTGAAACATGGGTGGGTAAATATATGATAAGGATGGCTGAGTAAATGTAGGTGAGTCGATGACAACGCCTTATCTTGGGCTAGGAGAATGAGGAGATCACTTGGAATGTCTCTTTGGAGACATGCTTGGAATGTCTCTTCTGAGACATCCGATAAAATTAGAACGATAAAGAGAAGATTGGCATAGTTTTGCGCAAGAATGGCACGCATGCAAAGGGAGAAGTGATCATTATGTTCGATTGAAGAAATGTAGATTTTTTAATATTGCAAGTCGCAAATAAAGATAAAGAATGTCATGTTAAGTCAACTTATTTCTCTTCGTAAGAAAAGTGAAGTCTTGGTGGTCAACCTCTGCTTGAAGATAGGACAATGAAGTATAAGTCTGATTTTGTTGGTAGTGAAGATGCTAATTGAGTAGAGGTTTGAAGCTACAGTTGAGTGAGAGAAAGACTCAAGGGTTGTCCATTTCCACTCGTCGCTGTGATCAAATGGATAATCGTCCCCTCAAATCTTTCATCGTTGAAAAATCAAAGGACAAAGAATTCGTAGTTCAATCTCCTAAAGTAATACCCAGAAAAATGTTGAAAAATTTGAAAGATTTGTTGAAGTATAATGGTAGCTGAGGACTTCAAAATTCAATTTGAAAACAGTTGGTGCCGTTTCGACTCTTAACTCATGGTGAAGAGTTGTACTAGGCTTTGTTGATCGAGTAGGAACAGCTCCGGGAGAAATCTTTCTAGAAGAAATCAAAGTATTAGAGTTAAAGTTCAAAGAATAGATTCATTTATCCTCCAAAGGATAAGTTAAAGGAAAGTCAGATGAAACATCTTCCTCCCCAAAGTTCGAGTTTACAAGGTCAGCTTGCAAGTTTAGCAGGAGGAAACATGCATGACAAGTTTGCTTTGTCAAAAATGGAGTTTGCATCAAATTGCGGCCAGATATGCCATTTGTCAAATGATCGTTCGAATCCCAGGCATCCGGATTCTGGATGTCCAGATAGAAGTCAGATAGTTCTAGACGAAACATTTGCAATTATAGCTCATGAAGTTAGAGCCGATTCCTGAGTCATGGAAGACTGTTTCATTAAGACTGTTCCATTTTATGTTTCGGGATACGAGTCGTCGAAGTTCAAAAGAAGAATCAGTCAGAAGACTTAAGAGTTGATTTCGGCATTACGTGTAAGTCATCTTTTAAAAGATGGATGCCAAGATCATCTTGCAGATATGGTCATATCTATGAACTATTCTGTGACCATTGAAGATATTTTGGTTATTTGTGAGGTTGAAAAAGTTTTTCCAAAGGATTCGACTAGATTGCTCCCATATCAGGTGATCAGTATGCTATCAATATTGTACGTGGATTTGTACTTATATCGAAGGTTTCATATGAGATAATCTTGTATGAGTTGAAGAAATTGAAATAACAATTACATAATTTGTTGAGAAAGATTTTGTTTAGCCAAGTATCTTGGTGTGGGTTGCTTTAGTGTTCTTTGGGGAGGAAAGATGGATCAATGGGTTTATATTTAAATTATTTGGGAATTGAATATGTGTCTCTTCCTAAGGATCGAGGATTTGTTTGATGCATTTGAAGAAATTTGGATTTTCTAAGATTGAGATGTATTCGAGGTATCAATGGTTGAGGATTAAATGAGAGGATGTGCATAGGACCGCTTTCATGTCAAGGTGTGACCATTGTGAAATCCTAATGATGCTTTTGGGTTACCTAATATTTTAGCATCTTTTATAAATATTATTGATTGGTTTTCTAATCTTGTTTGGATCTGTTGTGATGGTTTTATTTATGGTGGATTTATCAATGTTGCTCTAATTTATTTGAAGAATTTTGAAGAGTGTGAAGTGTAGCTGGAGAATGCTTCATTTTGGGTTATGTGTTTCAAAGTTGGCATTTCAGAATCCGAGGAAGATGAAAGCAATGGCAATTTGGAAAAGATAGGCTAAGGTTGCGGGAGTGTGGAATTCCTTGGATCTTGTTGGTTATAATTGGAGATTTGTTAAAAGTTCTCGAGGATTCTAGTGTTGATGGCATCATTGGAATAGAAGCGATCAATATTCAATTGAAGTGATACTTATAAGAAAAGTTTTTAGTAATTGAGGAATAGATTGTTGCTGGTGTCGATTTTGTCAATCTCCAATGAATCAGAAAGATTTGTAGCGCTTAATGATGTTCCTAAGAAAGATTTAGATATATATGGATTCTGCATGATTGGGTGATTTTCTAACTGAAAATTTGAGATGCTGCACAGTCTAAAGGATTTTGCGTGGAAGTGCTATGTCGAGGATGCCAGTGGAAAGACTAGGCCGGATTAATTTCTTCTCTCTACTGGCAGGATTTGATTTTGAACGAAACTTCTACTTGCGAGAGAATCTCTTGTGAAGATTAAAGGTGATGCGCTTTTTGGACAAGCCATCAAGACGTTGGACGCAATCTAGCCAGTAATCTCGAACCTATGGTACAAAGTGTTTTTTCTCATTGCATGTTCAAGATGAAGCATGCTATCGAGAATTCTCTTATTAGAATCTCAACTGATTAGATAAAAGGTCAGAAGCTGAATGGATGAAGTTTGGGAGCAAATGACATGATCTGTAATTTATGGTTGAGTTGGAGTTGTCCAAATTCGAAGAAAATGTTGAAGACTCTCTACCTAACAGAGTGGAGAGAAAGTTTAATGTTGATTTGATCTCAAATCAAAGTCGGCATATAGAATATGAAGCGTAAGATTGCGACTTACGTGGCAAGGTGTATCCGTGCCTAAAGGAAAAAGCTACAAGAAGAAGCCTTCGAGATTTTGTTTTAGGTCTGCCTCAAATAGCAAAGGATTTTGATGGTCATTTGGATTAGATTGGGGTAACTAATGGTGGTTTAGCTAATGAAGACGGTTCATTATTTGCTGAGATTTGTGGTAGATGATGGATGAGTTGATGAAGTTTGCCTATCGCTTGTCTATCAGGATATTATTCCCGAGATTGATCGTTGGCATATTATTGAGATGAAAAGATTGTAAGGTATTCCTATTTCGAGACTTTTGATTTGGTTTGAGGCTGATGATCGATCAGAGTGGAGCAGTGGAAGCGTGTAGACTCACAGCTATTGATCATAAGATTTAATTTGAGGCTTGAAGTAGGAAATTAGATTTGTAATTCGATTGGAGGTTCGAAAAGAGGAGTTAGATATTTTTAGAAGTTTCTTGAAGAGAAGATTTTTAACTTTTAGAGTCAAAGGACAATTTGAAGTAAATATTTATTGAGATATTTAAAGTTTTCAGCAGATTTGAGAGGTGGCCCATAGGTTGGCCTTTCTTCTGAATTTGATGGATAGATATGATATATTTTATATGAATGATCCTTCGCATGTGATTGGTTTGAAGTCGCTTTAGATCGACGAGAAGTATTTTAGGTTAAAGCTGTAATTTTGATTTTTAGGATAGGAAGAATTTGGTGTAGAGGAATAAGATATTTTTATTGGTTATTATGCTTTCGAGGAATCTTTGAGTTGAGGAAGTGTTAAGGGGTCTTGAGGATGAGTCTCGAAGAATATCCCTATTTGTTAAGGATCAGATTTGGAGAAATTATTTGAGTAAGAAAGCTTATTGAGAAGGCTGAATATAAAGTTTAGAAGAGTATCCTTATATTGTGATAATTGAGGTAATGATTGAGATACATAAATTTTGAGGACGAAATTTTTGTAAGAATGAGAGAATATAATATACTAAATTTTTATTCGGATTAATTTAATATTAATTATCATTTTGGATAATTTGGATATGGCAAATATTAATTTAAAATTATAAAATTTGGATGGATATTTGGATTAGTTAAGCTGGCACCCGAGGTGCGCTTGTGCCATTGCCCGAAGATCAATTTAGATTTTGGAATAAAATAAAAAAATAGAAAATAATAATAATATAATATAAATATACGTAATAAAAACAAAAAAAGAAAAAAAAAAGAAAACAGAAAAAAAGATAAGATCAGGGATTGGGGAGAGAGAAAGGGGGAAGAAGAAGAGGGAGAGGGTCGGTGCGAGAGGCAGTGGTCAACCGTTGGCCGGAGATTAGTGCCAAAAATGGAAGCCTGACGAGCCCACTCCACAATTTACCCTCCATTATACGTGTCAGTGCGAATCAAAGGAGGAAAGCATGAAGAACTGAGGGTTTGCATGAGGAGAGAGAAAAGCCCGGTGCGAGAAGCAGCGGTTGACTATCGACTGGAGATTTGGCACCGGGAAGGCCGACGAGGTGTGATGAGGAGACGATATCTTGGGTGTCGACGCGGCGTGTGCCAGAGGGTCGTGCAAGAGAGAGAGAAAATGGCGCAAAGTTGAGAGGCGGCAGGACAGCACCATCGGCGTCGGCGAGGTGACACCGGGAAGATCAACGACGACCGTACACAGTGGTGGCTGGTTGGCGCGGTAGCGTCGAGGAGCAGCAACAGGAGTAGAGAAGCCGCGCAAAGGAGAGAGCGGCTGGGCCGCGAGTGACAGGCAGCAGGAGAGAGAGAGTTGTTTCAAGCACTTCGGGACATCCTTTCTTCAAATCTGTAAAGTATGAGGTCAAAACAAGTATCTGTAAACATTCTCTATAGTCTGATTTAACATCTAAAATAGTTTGAAAACTGTTTAAAATTTTTACCAATATGTATGTATTTTTATACACTTGATTTATTTATTCTAGACATATTTTTTGGAAGTCTGAAAAAATTTTGTTATGTATTATATATTTTTATATCAGTATATTTATATGAAAATAAGTATGAAACATTGTATAGGTCGTACAGTCACATGTACGTGCCGGATTGTGATCACTACATTTGGATTTGGATATTGAATATTCTGGCCAGCTCCCGATGATAAGATATTTATTATTTGAAAATTCCTTTCTGCTGGCAGGAAAGGCTTGGAGTAATAACCCTTCCTATTTAGATGATTTGATTTAACCTTATCATATATTCAAACGTCCTAATATATTTGACAAATTTGAGAATTACACCCAAAGTCGTGGGTAGCAAATAATAATGAGCAACATTACCCATATGTATAGACTATATGGATGGCCATTCATACTGGCCTAATTTACATTTGATTTGACCTAAGGTTATCAGGATTATGTGTAATCCTTCTTCAATCTAGTCTTTAAATAATCAGAATTCAAATTTGATACATGATTTATATCTCTACATTGATTTGTATTAGATTTTAATTTGGACTTGGATTTTAGACTTGGATTTGAGATTTACTGAATTTGTTCACAGTTGAATTTTGGTATGTCTTGTACAAATAATTTGACTATATGTTTTGATCCGGACCTTTGGACTATATGTCACGGTGTTATTACGATTTCTGCGTACACTATTGGATCATTCGGCTATCGAGTTCTACCCCAAATCACAAACTGATCGGGTCTTGGATTCGAATTCGGACTCAAACTTGGACTCGGACTTGGATTGGATTTTGAAATTGTCTATTTGCTATTTACCTATTAAAATTGGTCCGGATCACTTCTATTTTGTTTATATACACACACACACACACACACACATCCCTATAAGGACTGTTTTTCAATTTGAATATTTATTTTGAATTTAGATATTTGATTTGAGTATGAAATTACCATTGGATTTTGGATCTTGAATTTCCATGGGGTTTATTTTACAGCAATTTATATTAATGCTATCATTTAAACAAATTTTATCCATTTGATATTCCCTCTGATTTATTGGATTCCTTTTATTTAAATATGATATTTATTGAGTGCTTGGTTCACGTTTTCTATTTTGTCCCTTCAGAGTAGAAGGTTCAAACGTATTGTAGGAGTTAGGACGTGATTTGTCAACTATTCATCAAATTTGGTGAGTTTCAATTTTATTATTGTTTAAATTGGTATTTGAGGTTATTAAATTATGAAATTTGGTCGGGTATAAGCTTATGATTATATTTTAGGAATAGTTCGGATATTATATTATATTTAATTTTAATTTTTGGTTGGGTTGTTACCTTCCTTACGATGATTGTAAAGCAGCTCCTGATTATTTTGTCTGGATAATTATCCGATGAGATTTTGTGTGAATTTTTAATTTGTTGAATCTTGTATATTTTGTTTGTCAAACCCAAATTTTTTTAAAATTTTGTATTGTTTATTGAATTTATTTAAGATTTTAAATTTTAAAAATTATAATTAATTATTTAAATTGACCTATTTGGTCTGGGTTCGTGACAGTGACGCTCAAGTGTTTGGATGTACATTTCATAATTGTTATATTTTTAATCTAATTTCAGACCCTTTCCGCAAATACCCACCTTCTCCATCATATGAAAGAACTTTTGGTGATATATTCACTACATCCATTTTAATATTTACTGATAAATTTATTTATCACTATTAATTATAACTTGTCACTAAAAGATTTAGTGACGAAATATTATTTTGTTACTAAATGTTTGTCACTAAACCTTTAGTGATAAATTTTAATTTTGTCACTAAAAAATTTCTTTAGTGATAAAAAGTAAATTATCACTAAATAATATTCTTTAGTGACAATATAATTTTATCACTAAAATATATTTTGATTTGTTACTAAATAATATAATTAATGACAAATAATTGTCACAAAAAATATATAATTTTACCTCTAAATTATATACTTTTAATGAATAATTTTAACACAAATATTAAATTTATGTTGATCAAAAAATTACAAATTGTCTTTCAACTATTAAAAAAAGTCTATTATATTTCCAAAAGGCTCTGAAGAATTTCCACGTCAATCTTTTGGTTGATCAGTAAAGGATCAACTTTTGGTTCTGATTGGAATTAGTGAACCGGTTCATCAACTAAACCTGTTTTCGGCAAAGTCCTCCCCATTCCCATCTCTTCAATTACGGGTTCCAATGCCACATCCCCATTCAAAAGTAGCTAAACCTGCTTTTGGCCTGTCATGACTAACCTTTTGGCAAAGTCCTCGAAGAAATGTTTTCTTCTTTCCATTTCCACCCAAACTGGAAAGTTTGTCATGACTGCACATGAGGAAGCTTGTTCACAAGTTTAACCTGAAAAGGCAGACTATAGTGCATAATAATTTTGACCCCAAAATCCATTCATTTAGTATCATAAATAAATTAAAGAAGAGATAATATTAGCACTATAATAGTATTTTTTATAATTTAATAAAATGAAAGATTATAAGTCGATCAAATATTAATAAATATAAGTTATGCTAGTTCCATTGACATCGTTGTCTGAAAGAGTAATAATTGTGCATCTTGATGGCATCTTGTAGGTTAAACGACATCTTGATGAGGGAATGGATGTGAATGTGGCCGCTTGGGGTCCCAAGTCACAGGAGGTGACCCCTCTGCACCTTGCTGCTGAAGGAGGGCATCTCAAAGTCATGGATGGATGTATTGCTCGAGTGCGGTGTTGATATTTATACCAGGACAATGGATGCATGTGGTTGTAAGTACCTTTTCTTCCCCATCCATTTTCTTTCCCTCTTAAAAAGTACAGGCATGGAAAGAAAAAAGAGATGTTGTGTCCCGACACTGATTATATTTTGACCCATTTGGCCTTGAAACATTTATTTTCACTCAAAATTTTCCATCAGAGAGCATGATGCACAATGGACAAAGGAAGCTAAAGAAAGAGGAGGGGGGGGGAGGTAGGTACTATTTATTGATGAAAAAGAATAATATTGGTGTGCAAAACTGCAACTCAAGGACACCACTTCACATTGCAGCAAAGCAAAGGAATGAGGAAACTATGAAATATTTGATAAAGAGTGGGGCATTCCTGTCACCTGAGATAGATGATAGCCGATTCAATCCCCCACTCCATTACTGTTCTGGTCTTGAATGGGCTTATGGAGTTCAAGCGTCTGCCGCAGCAGCAAGATAATTCGTCTGCTGGCGAGGCATCTTGCAGCTCTGAAAGCTAACAACCTAAAAGTGGGCTTTTGGCAATGCAATGCCTGGAGCATGTGTTACTGGGTACATTTGATTCTCGTTTGTGTGGAGAAAATTTACCTTAATATCTCACTATTATTTGTGTCTTCAGTTTGCTGATAAGATGACTGTTTGCATTCTACTTTGTGCTCAATCTGTTTTATTGGTAAATGTCTGTCTTAAATATGACATCAATGATTGGTTACGATTGTGAGATTCAAGGAGGGACATGCTCCATTAGTTTAGCGCTATGAAAGTTGCTGTCTATATTTTATAGATGCTAGCTGCTGAGCGCAGCGCAGGCACAATTCTTGTGTTAACGCCATTGGAACAATGTTCTAGAGAATAGCATTTCCCCTTGATCCTCCTGCATTTTCAACACTATATGGGAATTCTTTTTCCCTCATTTTAACACACACATGCGCTATATATCTTATATGATTGGGATTTGGCACCTTTTTTGTTTTTGGAATTATTCAATGAATTTTAGCTATAGGATTTGCTAATTTTTTCAACAATATCAAACAACTAGTTCTCATTTAATAAATAGTGGATTGCGGCTGCCCATCCAGACTAGCATAGACGGCCCAATGGGTATATCACATTAAGGAGATTTTCTACATGTTCTTTTTATTTGTTAGTTTATGTACATCAAAATGAACTCCATAGTACATCAAAATGGGCTATATAACAATTATTTGTTAGTTTATTCATTTAATAAATAGTGCATCTGGATTATACTTCAGGGAATAAAAAACAATCAATAACATCAAAGTAGTTTATATACATAGAAAAGGATAAGAACAAAGATGGCATACCTCAATATTGTTGTGTTCCTTGAGCTTATGAACTCCATAGTCCACCATCCGTGGCCCCAAAAAGAAATAAAACCAAAATACTAACAAAACTCAAACTCATTAGCTCTTTGCATAATCCTCATTGATTAGATTATTGATATATGACTGTTTCTATGGTAATCAATGAAAAGATTACATGGAAATAAAATTATAGGATTTACATGAAATTTAATAGCATTCGTTCAAAATGGATAAATTCTAGCAAAATTCACTAAATCTTACTTTTCTGCTCTCCACTTCATCATTGCCATTCCTTTATAGTATCTTTTGAGTTAAACGTATAGCATAAAAAAGAAGTCCCATCTAAGGTTAACACAACCCCTTGACCAAACTCAACCAAACTGCAAATCCTATGGACTTCATTTCAGCAGTTATATAGCTCGAATTACATAATACGAAACAAGCTATACACGAGTAAAATTAGAGAAAACTATTAACATTAGTTATTTTGTTCACTGAGAAATGTTAGTGCAATATCCGTCTGAATGTTGAATGTTAATGTCCATTTTTCATTTGTTGTCTCATTCATATCAGAAACCAAATTGAGAAATGATTGTAAAAAGGCTTGTAACATCGATTTACAATTTAAAGTTTACAATCTGAACTTGAACTTGCATGCATGCCTTCTTTAAATGTTGAGATCATCTGATCCGATCTTTTATTTTTATAGATGTTCAGCTATTATGAGCAATGAGTTATTTAATTCTAGATATTTCAATATAATGTAATCATAATTAGGAATAAACTAAACAAATATGAGAAATAATATTTTTACAAACAACGTCCACTTATTTTAACACACGATCAGTCGAGGAAGAGAAAACCAGTTGACCCTTTAAGGCTTTTGATTGGCTCATAATTTCGCTAGTAGGCCTACTAGATTGATCACGAGTTTGCTTCCTATTCTTGTCAAACGACTTTACAACTCCCACCTTTATTGAGTAACAATATAAAGTGCACAATTATCATTAATTATTCATTTGGTTATTCATTAAAAGATCTAAGTAATTGTAGCAAGCAGATTACCTGAAGCCTAAATAACGGGCCACCATCTACTCCTTGGACACTTTTATTGTCCATTTGATTAATTGCATTTTCAAGATCTTCCAAATAATTACTTGTGTTATGCTGAGACATAACTAAAATCCAAAGTCACATGTTGAAATGGCAATTGACGAATAGCTCACCAACTCTCTTACAGTACACAAAGAACTCAATGCATAGCAAACGTCAATGGAGGCACAATGTCCTGGCCCTCAGTTGATTTGCTAATTTCAGGTCATTTTAGTAACCAAAACAAATTCCTGACCTACTTCTACGAGGATTAAGTTGAATTATAAAATAATTCAAATCAGTACCCATACTCATTCTTCATCCTGGAAAGATATTATAACAATACCCATACTCATTAGCATATTTCCTCTAAAGTTTAAGAAGGATTTCTGCATAACAACAAAGCTAAATTATAAAATAACAACAAATGCAATTTGAATACTATACCAGATCAGAAAGTGTCAGAACTTACTGTTTAATAACAATCGGATGATATAATAGTTTCCTGAATTCATAACACGGAAAGGCAACCATCAACAGCGGCTCATAGTTGAAAGACTAAGTTAAATGGAGCACAAATTGGATACATTCTTCATAAAAATCAAGCAATTGCTATTAAATAAACTAGTATCTATCACTATTACTCAGCCATTGTCAACTCGTACACTCAAAGAATCTGAAGTTAAGTAACAACAACAACAACA
This sequence comes from Nepenthes gracilis, assembly GCA_033239525.1. Lineage (NCBI taxonomy): Eukaryota > Viridiplantae > Streptophyta > Magnoliopsida > Caryophyllales > Nepenthaceae > Nepenthes > Nepenthes gracilis. The sequence continues at coordinate 4,039,562 of BSYO01000022.1, read as the reverse complement.
ATGGCACATTCACATAGCGTCACATCAACTAAACTCACCCACAAATAAGCCAACAAAGCATCAAGCACAACAGTTGGCTCATTTACCAGCTCAATTTGTACAATAAGGTAGCATCAGGGACTTTAATCAATCTTGGCGAAGAACAAACAACATTGCAAATCCCTCTTTACTGAACCCAACGTTAGCAGCTTCAGTGATCAAAAGAGGAAATACAAATTTATTAGCAATCATACACCAATTCCATCACTTCTTTTTCTTCCCCTTCGTTGACAATCTATTTGAAATTGACTACTGAACAAGAAACAAGTATCATTCTCCGCGCAATGGCTTTCCAAAAATGTTCTTCAGATGTTAATTGAAACGCTAATCCAACGAAGAATGTAAAAATAAATCTTATTTTATAAATTGAGATTCAAAAAATACTACGAACGTAAAAATTTTAAGCAACAAATTGTTAAATTTTAACAATAATAAGGTAGATTTACAGTTGGTTTCAAGGAATGGAAGAGACTGCTTACCTGATTTGCGACGATAAACAGTGAGGACAGCTCCAAACAGTGATGATGGACAACAGTGACACGAAATAACGGCCACAGCAACAGTAACTCTCTCTCTCTCTCAAGTGACCGCAACGACTATAGCAATAATGTCAACAACGGCGCAACTTAGCAAAATAAAGGAGATAAGAGGAACAGAGGAAGAGAGAGCGGTGCTAAATGGAAAAATGAGTCAGTGAGTGAGTGCCCCTGAGCCCGTGAGAAATTATACATGTGCGTTGGTACGCTTGAAATACTAATAATCGGTTATGTTATGATGATTTTTATGATTGGCACATTCCGTGACAATATATATATGTTACATCGATGTCGGGTTATGCATTCCCGAAGTGTTGCATCGACATTCATCCGTTACTGTCCGTTCCGACTTCTAGGGATACCGCTCTTGCCGTGTGCTCTCTAGCCACTCGAGCCCAAAATCTAGAAGCCCCGCGCTCTCTGTGCGCTCCCTACCCATTCGACCCTAAAATCCAGAAGCATTGCGCTCGCCGTGCGCTCTCCAGGCGCTCAAGCGCAAAATCTAGAAAGGGCCCGCTTGCTGTTCACGGGCCCTGTGCTCGAGCGCACGTAGGGTTTCTCTAGAAACCCTCCGTGCGCCTGCCGCGAGCTCGAGCTGCGCTCGAGCGCCACGGCAATGGCCAACTTTTTAAATGTGATTTTTTCGCTCTTTATAAATACTTGTCTTATAATTTTGAAACCCTGGGACTCTTGGCAGATTAATTTCATACCCCATTTGAGAAGAATCGTGTTAAAACTCCATTGATATTGCTTCTTTTGAGAAAACTAAAAGCTACAATCTTGAGCTTCATGTTCTAACTAGTTTTTTCTACATTTTCTCTTTACCTTTCAAACACTTCCATCCTTCTACCTTCATTTGAGACGTCGGTACGTTGAAGAATGAGACTCAATCGTGTTCGGCAATTCAAGTGGCTCAAGAGGAAAGATTGACGTGAAGACCGGAAGGTATCCGGTTCCATTGCCACGGGCAAATCCAATGAGTTCCTTGGTAGGGATCACAAGACGAGAGTAAGTCGGCTAGGTTAGCGCGTCATTACCACCCAATCTATAAGTTAATTTTCATAGTGCATTGCTTCCCTGGCCGTTGAAGCTCAAAGGATTTTTCTCGATTATTGTGGGTATCGAGTTTTCCCTTCGTCACTAAAAATTTGTATCTTTTTATTGTTGTTTATGTTTATTTATATTTTGCATGCTTATTCTTATCAATAGCATCTAGAAATAAATATTCTTTACGTGTATTGAATATTTAATTTTTACTGCTTCTGCTATTTCTATCGGGGTCGAAATTTGATTGTGTAATTTAGGACACAAGTCCTATTTCAATTGGTATCAGAGACTCACCCCAATCCACGACCTCGTTCTAGATGTATACGAGTAGATCGCTCTCTGTACCTCCCTTCTTTAATGGGAGCAACTATGTCTATTGGAAGGTCCGGATAAGAGCCTTCCTCAAATCACTGGATGAGCGTGTATGGGCTAGTACCCAACTTGGTTGGACTCCACCTAAGAGTGGTGATGAACCAAAAGTCCTGTATTTGTGGTCAAAAGAAGAACTTGATGCTTGTAATTGGAATAGTAATGGGTTAAATGCTATTTTTATGGCTGTATCTCCCGATGAGTTTAAACAGATTTTAATGTGTGAAACTTCTAAAGGTACGTGAGACATTCTTGAAATCACTCATGAAGGTACTAAATTGGTTAAGAATTTAAAATTACAAATGCTCACTACTAGATTCGAAGAAATATGAATGAAAGATGACAAGACATTTAATGAATTCTATACGCAATTAAATGATATTGTAAATTCTATATTTAATCTAGGAGAACAAATCCCTAAAAATAGACTTGTTAGAAAAGTTCTACGATTTTTGCCTGAACGATTTAGACCAAAAATTACAGCGATTGAAGAAAGCAAAGATTTAGATAAATTAAAAATAAAAGAACTTATAGGGTCCCTTCAAACTTATGCACACACATTACCACAGTCAAGAAAAAATAAATCAATTGCTCTAAAATCAAGTAGGGAAGAGAGAAATTAAGATTCTGATGAAGAATCATGGAGCGATGACGATTTTTCCTTATTTGTTAAGAATTTCAAAAAGTTTTTGAAGAAAAATAAATTTTCATCAAACAAACTTGATGGGGATTTAAAACGTCCACCTAAATTTGGGAAGAAAGACTGACGTGAACTCAAGGACTTCAAATCAAAAATTACTCAAGGAGTTCAAAGCCATGAGTGTAAAGGATTTGGTCACTATCCGCATGAATGCTCAAACCTTAAACGCCAACAAGGTCAAGCCTTTAGAGTTAATGTGACCTTAAGCGATAACGAAGAAGAAGAGGGTGAAAAATATTCTGAAGATGGCCCTGTCAAGTACATGGTTTTTATAGCCTCAATGTGTGGCAATTCAGTAGAGAACCTTAATCAATCTGATGACTCTGAGAATCGAGTCAGAAGTTGAATTTGATGAACTTCAAGAAGCATATGATAAACTGTTTAGGGAATGCTTAGAAGTGAAGAAACTAAATAGAACCTTAAACAGTATGGTCATAGATTTGGAAAAAAAAAATTAGCTTAATAATCCGAGTTAGATGCTAAAATTCAAGGAATTAAGAATCTAAAAATCTCATTTACTAAACACATCACAACTCTAGAATCTGAACTTGAGGCTACTAGAAATGATTTGAAATAATTCTTAAATGGGTCTAAAAAATTAGATCATATGCTCGGGTTGGGAAAAATTAGAGGAAATAAACAGGGTTTGGGATATGCTGAGAATATTTTCCAAAATAGCGGGAAACCTAAAACTATTTTTATTTCCGCCACAAAAATTCCACACCAAAACGCTAAAACATCCAAAATCACTAAGCAAACGCCTCGATGTGTGGATAATAGAATTTACTCACATCATTTAGCCAATCCATATAGCCTAAAAGATATGAACAAACACACAAAATCTCTGTTAGCTTGTCATGCTTGTGAAAAGATTGGCCACATTTGTCCTCACTGCTACACCATATACTTTCCATACAACCCAAAATCAAAGCTAAATATGAATACACTTGTTAATCACATTCAGATATTAAATGAATAAGTAAAAAGATTGAATGAAAAAGTAAAATCAGTGAGACAAATATGGGTCATGAAAAGTGAGCTACATTACCTCTTAGCCATTCGTGACAAACAGGGGAAGACTTGATGCACTTTGACAGGGGGAGATTGGGGGAGACGGAGCCTGATTATTTATGGGGAGCCTTGTTATTTATGTTAGGGGGAGCCATATTGTTTTCGTAAGGGGGAGTACTTAGATTTTCATACTACTTGTTTTTCATTTTTTTCACTACTGCATATTAGTTTCTTACTTCTAGTATTATCATTTTATGCTATTCGTGACAAACAGGGGAAGACTTGATGCACTTTGACAGGGGGAGATTTGGGGAGACGGAGCCTGATTATTTATGGGGAGCCTTGTTATTTATGTTAGGGGGAGCCTTATTGTTTTCGTAAGGGGGAGTACTTAGATTTTCATACTACTTGTTTTTCATTTTTTTCACTACTGCATATTAGTTTCTTACTTCTAGTATTATCATTTTATATTATGCCTTTGTGGTACTAACCCTACTTGACTAGGCAACTCAATTACAGTATTGACGCAGCAGTCACCATATCGACACAGCAGCGTTAGTGTAGAATTATACATTTTCATATTGTATCATTTATATTTCTCACTAGGCGTAGATTTTTATATATATGGGTTCTATCTTGGCGGTGTCTGAACCCATACTTCTCTTGTATTTATTTTATTTTTTTATGGGTTTTGTCACGAAATTGTAAAAGGGAGAGATTGTTAGGGTCATTTTTATGATTGGCACATTCCGTGACAATATATATATGTTACATTGATGTCGGGTTATGCATTGCCGAAGTGTTACATCAACATTCATCCGTTGCTGTCCGTTCTGATTTTTAAGGATACTGGGCCTGCCGTGTGCTCTCTAGCCGCTCGAGCCCAAAATCTAAAAGCCCCGCGCTCTCTATGCGCTCTCTACCTGCTCGACCCCAAAAACCAAAAGCATTGCGCTCGTCGTGCGCTCTCCAGGCGGTCGAGCGCAAAATCCAGAAAGGGCCCGCCCGCTACTCGCAGGCCTCGCACTCAAGCGCACTTAGGGTTTCTCTGCAAACCCTCCATGCGCCCATCGTGGCGCTTGAGCGCAGGTGCCATGGCAACGGCCAACTTTTTAAATGTGATTTTTGTACCATCTATAAACACTTGTCTTATAATTTTGAAACCCTAGGACTCTTAGCAGATTAATTTCGTGCCCCATTTGAGAAGAATTGTGTTAAAATTCCATTGATCTTGCTTCTTTTGAGAACGGCCAACTTTTTAAATGTGATTTTTGTACCCTCTATAAACACTTGTCTTATAATTTTAAAATCTTAGGACTCTTGGCAGATTAATTTTGTGCCCCATTTGAGAAGAATTGTGTTAAAACTCCATTGATCTTGTTTCTTTTGAGAAAACTAAAAGCTACAACCTTGAGCTTCATATTCTAACTAGTTTTCTCTACATTTTCTTTTTACCTTTCAAATACTTCTATCCTTCTACCTTCGTTGGAGACATCGATACGTTGAAGAAGGAAACCCGATCGTATTTGGTAATTCAAGTGGCTCAAGAGGGAAGATTGACGTGAAGACCGGAAGGTGTCCGGTTCCGTTGCCGCGGGCAAATTCAAGTAGTTTCTTGGTAGGGATCACAAGACGAGAGTAAGTTGGCTAGGTTAGCACGTCGTTACTACCCGATCTGTAAGTTGATTTTCATAGTGTATTGTTTCCCTGGCCATTGAAGCCCAGAGGGTTTTCTCAATTACCATGGGTATCAAATTTTTCTTTGTCACAAAAATTCGTGTCTTTTTATTGTTGTTTATGTTTGTTTATATTTTGCATGCTTGTTCTTATTAATAGCATCTAAAAATAAATATTCTTTACGTGTATTGAATATTTAATTTTTACTACTTTCGCTATTTCTATCGGAGTCGAAACTTGATTGTATAATTTAAGATACAAGTCCTATTTCAGGTTATGTGATTGCTCTATATCTCATTGATGAAAATCTGATAAAAATATTCTTCACGTAACTTTGGTGGCGTGCATAAACCTTATTGGCACTCTATGATTAGGTTGAAGAGAGCGTATAAAAATATTAAGATATCAAGTCGAATGGGAGTCACGGGACCTTAATGTAGTCTACACTTTTTTGATATTGAATCCATATTTCGAAAATTGAGGTCGTTGATATTGAGGAGGGATGTTTATAACCTAGTGACCATCGTAAAGGATGATATTTGGGATATCATTTGGCGAGGGGTATCACAGATGGTATTGGCATATTACGGGTATAACATTTGGAAGGACTGTAGGGGTAGTTGGATACCATGGATAACCTCGTTGCACTTACCCAGCCATTAGGGGCGTAAATATGGGGCCTTTGGTTTACTATGGTAGAATAATGTTTAGGAAGATTCTTATTATCTCGTACAGTCGAGGTCGTTAATATTAAGGCTGGATACTTATAACCATATGATCATCGTAGGAGATAATATCTAAGATATTATTTGGCGAGGGGTATCACGGGTAGTATCAGCATGTTATGGGTACAACCTCTAGGAGGACTGTAAGGGTAGTTGGATACCATGGATAATTTCGTTGTACTTACCTAACCGTTGGTGGCGTAAATACGTAGCCTTTAGTTCACTATGGTAGAATAATGTCCATAGAGATTTTTGATCATTCGTGCGATTATGATCTCGTATTAAACTAATTATGGGATTCAGTGGAATCCATGTTGCTTCTTGGTATCCAGTTGTTCCTATGGCATTGGGGTCATAGACCTGACATATTATTGAATCTCGGACAGTTGTTAGTACATCACCTTCAAAGTTTGTAAAAGGCTCCCATTCAAAAAAATTCATCCTTGATTATTGAATTTCATTTCTAAAGATTTTTCACTACATCTATTTTATCATACACACTTTTTTTTACCTATTAACCTTCATAAGAGATATGGATGGCATAAAAATTGAGATCCAATAGTATGCAAAAATTTTACGGCTCATAAAGTTTGATTGACAAGAAGGCCATAATGCATCCGATTCTATTATCAAAGTCAAATTTAAGGGTTCCTTGGTACGAATTATAAGTCAAAAGTAAGTCAATTAAATCAGTACTTCTATATCACTCGATTTATAAATTGACTTTCTTAGTACATTATCTTTACCGGTCGTATAAACTCTTATGGCTTTGCTTGATAACTGTAATTATCAAGGTTTCTCTTTGCCATCAAAAATCCTATCTTTACTATTGTGTTTATTGCTTTTTACTATTTATATTTATCTAAATCTAAATAAATTTTATATATATTATATATTCGTACATAATTTTACTCTGCAATTTGATAAAAAAAAGTCAAAATAATTTGAAATTAGAGACTTCCTAGCCTTTTTTTTATCTAGTAATAAATATGTCATGATAGTTTTTTCATTTATTATTACTTCAAATCCTAATCTCTTTTCATCCCTCTTTTGATGAGCAACACAACTTTCCCCATCTATTGGATGGAAAGTACGATTCATAAGATTAATGGTACAATAAAAAAAATGGTAATTTTAATAGATAACTGTTTAAAAATTATAGAGGTGATGATGATAATTTCTATAAAGATAGAGAAAAGGTAAATTTTAACTAATACTACGGTGAAATTGAAGTTGGAGACGATGGTGCTTGTTGCGTCTGAGGATTTGATTGTTGTACAGATGAATTCTTATCCATGATCCTTAAATATCTTCGGCCTCCGTAAGCTTTTAACTAGATCCTATGCAACACAAACAATAGTCAAAAGATTGACGGGACTCATTCCTTAGTATATCTTTCACTACTCAAGTTACTATATTCCTTAAATGTGAAGGAAGAAGCGGGAAATAATAAAGTGTAAAGATCTGAGGAGTTGCACTATGGGTGTCTTTTTTAGAGAAAAAAAATTACACTCTGGACATCTTTGAATATTTTGTCTTAAAAGGTCTTTTATCTTTTCTTAGTAAAAATTAGATCTTCCTTCTTGAATGGCGAGATCTATATTTATAGGCAATGGGTGGTTAATCGTTATGGTGGTTAATCGTTGCCATTAGCCATCGCGGTTATAACCACTGTCATCGGTTAAACAACTGCCTAAGTCTGTAGAATCGACCTCGGTCATAATAGTTAAAAAGAGCCGCGCAGATATCGAGGGTCGAGCAAACATGATATGTTGTTCAAACCTTTAAAACTACTTGAATTCTATGGATGCTCGGACATTAAAGTCGTTCGGATGCGAATTTTAAGGATCATTGCGCCTTGAGTCTTGGGCTTGGAACTGTATTGCCCTCCTTATTTAGGCCCATAGGTATCATACCTATCATTAACCCCCCATGCTAGAAGATTAAAATTCAAGTCTTCTGGTATGAAGTCAAAATTTCTTCATATCCGAGTCTGAATTCAAATAACCATCCAACGGTTTGTATTATCGTTGTCAATACCGTATTTAATGCATGTTGATATGGCCCATTGGAAATGCACACACCATCATTACTGACATCCGGTGGCTGAGCAAATGAACGGTTGTCACGTTGCGATGTGTCCCAAAAATATTATTGGGTGGTTGAGCTAATGTTACTGGGACCGGTAGTTCCAAAAATATTTCGACTTGGACCTTATTCGTAGATGGCTCTTCAATACAAGTTGGTTGTGGAGCCGAAGTGGTACTAAGGACACCTGATGGGTCAGAAATAAAATATTCAATGACCCTCGAATTTCCAACGATGAATAATATGGCCAAGTACGAAGCACTGCTCGCTGGGTTAAAGTAAGCCAGAGAATATTCGGTCACAAATCTGATGGTATACAGCGACTCGGAATTGATTGTCAATTAAGTCCAAGGAAATTTTGATACCATTAATCCGTGCTACCCAATTTCTCTCCAAAGTTCAAAATTTAATTTTCACATTCAATTATGTGGAGATGATTCATATTCCATGAGAAGAAAATGGGAAAGCAGACAGATTAGCAAGAGCTGCTGCCATGGGAGATCCGGAGCAGTATGCTTGGGAACTACGTGAAGTTTTGAAAGTACCTAGCATCAATGATTACAAGAGGAAGTCATGCAAATAACCAATTCTCATAATTGGATGACTCCCTATGTGAAGTATCTATCCGATGGCACATTACCAGAAAACCCAGATGAAGTCTAGTGTTTGAAGAAGATAGTGTGATGGTATGCCACTATGGATAGAAAGTTGTACCGACGAAGTTATTCTACTCCATACCTACGGTGTCTTTCACCAAAAGAGGCCAAGTATGCCCTTGGTGAAGTACACCTCGACATCTGTCGATCTCAAATTGGTAGCAAAAATCTTACCTTCAAACTCATGAGGTAAAGATACTATTGGCCTATAATGAAATATAACGCAATGGACTTTGTCCATAAATGTGAGAACTACCAAATGTATGGAAACCTCACCCATTAGCCGCACATAGAACTTCAAGTTCTGCAGTTGCCATGGCCATTCGCATAATGAGAAATTGATATCTTCGGATCACTTCTAGTGGCCTCGGAACAAAGAAAGTTCATTATAGTCAGAATCGATTACTTCACAAAGTAGGTTGAAGCCATCCCACTAGCCAAAATAATCGATTAAAATGCATCTGACTTTGTCTGACAGAGCATTATCTGTAGATTTAGAATACCCAAAGTTTTTGTGATCGATAACGAAACTCAATTCACCAGTAAGTGTTTCACAAAATGCTGTGTCGGTTTGAAGATAAAATTGGTTCACACTTCCATTGCTTATCTACAATGTAATGGGCAAATAGAAGTTGCCAACCGAACAATATTGCACGGATTGAAAACGAGGCTTGAGAATGCTGGGGGCTCCTAGGTGGACGAACTTCCTTCCGTCCTCTAGACGTATAGGACAACACCCAGAGAACCGACCCGTGAAACTCCGTTTAGTTTGTGCTATGGGACCTAGGCTTTTATTCCAATAGAAATCGGATTCCCTACCCTTCAAGTCGAATCTTTTGACCAGCGTCACAATTTGTAAAAATTTCAAAAATCTCGACTTACTTCAAGAAATCGGGATGGAGAACGGTTACTGGCCACGGCATATCAACAGCGGATTGTTAGGCAGTACAACAAAAAGGTAAAGGCACGATAATTTGATGTGAGAGATTTGATCTTACGGAGCATTGAAACCACGGGCAAGAATGCCGATCGAAACAAATTCTCACCAAACTAGGAGGATTCATGTCTAGTCTCAGCCATTCTTACAAATGGGATGTATAAATTACTAACCCATAATGGTAGATTAGTACCTAGGACATGGAATGTCTATCATTAGAAAATACTTCCAATGAATGTATCTGGTAGGATTTGCATCGCATTGAGTGCTTGTACTATAGAAGTTTATTAATAAAATTTTAGTTCTTTTTTAATTGTATTTTTGAATACTTGACTTTCATAATATTCATAGCCTAGGCAGCCCCTAAGTCAGGTGAATTTCATTCACCTATACTGAGGACCATTGGTCCTAAAAATTTAGTCACATAATTGAGCGACTCATTTGAAGTTGGTGCTTAAAACTTGATCACGTTATCAAGCAGTCCAAATGAGATCAATGACAAAAATTTGAGGGGCTTCTTCAGAAGTATGAGTGCGAAGACCTTTAAGGTAGCATCACTGGCCCAACATGGCTTAAAAAATTTAAGTTACAAACATGACTAATAAGTCAAAATGAACTTAAGTAACATATAGAGTCAAACTAATGAAATGTCCGACCAAAGCATAAAGAGAGAGAATCAAAATTTTATAAATGTATTTTATAAATAAAAATGTTTACATATACAAGAGCTCCAATTAACTACAAAGATGAACGATGTCTGGAGGTTCTTGGCACGGGCTCCCAAGAAATTTCGTCGTCTCCAGGAATGTATAAAACCTCGAAACTGTAGTGGCGGTAGCGTTCTTTGGATGAAATACAAAGATAGGAATGTCAGGTGCCAGCATGTGAGCTATGTGTCTGCAGTGGTTTATACCTTCCCAATAGCTGTGCTTAGATTTTTTTTTAATGTTCTCAGGATGAATTGAAGAGCGGAGCTCACTCTCAACCTTAAAGAACTTCTCTTTGAGGAGACCGTGTCTCTATTTCATGTTATACAATTCATACTCAAGTTCAGAGATACGTTCCTCAATAGTTAGAAGATTTTCTCTTTCCACATACACACGAGCGAATCACCTGGCAGCCTCATCAAGATGACTTAATGTTTCCTGGAACTACAAAGAATGGAAAGTTCGTTAATATATATATGAAATGACTTGAAAGTTCAAAGAGTTTACAGGCAGTTACCTCAGTAACAGATCCTTCACACGAGTTGCACCATCCATATGAACCTCAGGAGCAGTTTGGGCCTCGGCTCTTGGAGACCCTGGAGCAACGACCATTTCAGCTTCTCCCACTTCCTCAGGCATTGCATGGACTTTTGCCTCTTCAATCTCACTTGTGATGATTCTACCCTCAGTCTCAATATCAATATGGGCCTCGGGCTCTGGGGGCTTGGAAGATTGCACTTAAGTTATTTCAGGCTGAACTTCCTTAGTAACCACCTTAGTTATGTTGGCCTCTGGGAACTCAAGCAGTGCATCTCCGTAGCTTCCTCAGAGCGAATCTAATTTACCCAAGAGTTCCCTTTGGTAAAAGATGTTGCAATGTCAGGCAATGACTCCTTAAGCACATACGACAAAATGACTGGGACACCATATGAAGCAAGTAATGGGGCTAGAATAAGGGTGACCTTGGTCACTTCCTCAGCAAACCCTACCTGCTCATTCTCTCCAATTGGTCCGACGGCCTCTGAAATTGGGATAGAAGAAGATGTGAAAGTCTGCTCTAACATGATTGTTGGTCGCTTCTTCCTCATTATTACATTTATAGTAATATCGTCATCAGAGTTGGACTCAACGGAAGCCTCCTTATTGCAAGCTGCAATGACCGATGGCTCTTTTATTATTATGCCCTTGGAAACCATTTTGCCCTCGGACTTCTTTGGTTTGTCCTTGTACTTCTTTGACTTGCCCGAGGACTCCTTTATTCTGTGTTCTCTGGCTTTCCCCTTATGCCTATGCTTTATTAAAGTCTTCACCGCTTGGGCCTCGGACTCCTCAATCTCCGGATCCCACTTGGCCAAGGCGAGAGACTCAGGATAAAGCCATCGGTTTTTCCTATTTTCATTAAAAGTGTCAACCTTTTCACGAATCAAATCTATCAGTTTCTGTACTAATTCCTTCTCATGATAAAAAAATGTCCAACTGCATGACAGTAGAGACGGGACCCCACTCTAGGAAAAGTTCTCACTTGGAAGGAACCGCTAAGAAAAAGTATCAGTCATTCCACCATTTCGTGAAATCTGGGTTTCCTTCACTGAACCTATTTCTGACCGAGGAGAAATGGTGATCTAATCCATGCCATGGTTGAATCAAAACAAAACTTTCACTGTAGTGGCATTGAAAGTCACTTTGTGAATTCTTGCAAAAATACACAGTGAAATGAAACGCCTCATGCCATTTGGCTGAAGTCTATGATCGGTATGTGAAGTTCAACCATGATTTTATAAAACTCTACAGCAAAAGGGAATCGGAGACCACCCTTGAGGTGAGTCTCATAAACTGTAATATATCCAGGAGGTGGGGAGGAAGCTTGTCTATTGATTCCTAGCAAGGGATACACTAAAGAACGAGGAATCTTGTATTTAAACCTAAATTACTCTACGTTTTCAGGCGTAAGAATGGACTGAATGTCAACGACCCCAAAGACATTTTTAAACTGCCATCGCCAAAAATCAGAATTGAACAATTGGCCTTCCAGTTAGCCTTTAGATTTTTTATGACAATTTAATGTGGTTCAATATCTATTTTGGCTTTTATCTTTTTTGAATTCACCTCTTTCTTACGTTGTGAGATAGCGAATCCTTGGAACTTATTAGAAGCTATCCCAAAGGCACATTTTGTTTGGCTTAACTTCATTCAGTATGTTTTCAAGCACTGGAATGTCTCGGCTAGATCGTTAATATGGTCGTCATCAAATATTCTTTTGAAAAGTGTATCATTCACATACACTTTTATATTTCTTCAAATCTATTACTCAAATGTTTTATTCACTAGCATTTAGAATGTTGCACTAATATTTTCGAATCTAAACGACATTATTTTATAGCAGTAGATTTTTCGGTTGGTCATGAATGAGGCCATCTCTTCATTTTCTGAATTCATTTGGACTTAATTGTACCTGAAGTAAGCATCCATAAATTTAAGCAGTTGGTATCCAGACGTTAAATCTACCAACTGGTTGATCCTTAGAGATGGAAAACCATCTTTCAGACATAATTTTTTTTATATTTGTAAAGTTGATATACATCATCTATTTACCTCACTGATGAATCCGGTGTTAATTAACTTCTTGGCCTTTTTTCAGATTGCTATGAGTTTTTCTACATAGCAATTTTATATTTTTTTATATGATGGGCTTGCGTCTCTTGATGAGGCTCAAGTTATGAATCATCATCTATAGCACGATTGCTAGTATGTCAACCAGTGTCCAGATAAAGCTGTCCACATTATTCCAAAAAAAACTCAATTAATCTCTCATTTAGATCTTGAATTAGTGAAGAGCCGATCAGAATATACTTATCCAGTCCATCGGATTTAGAGAAAATTGGAGAGGTGACTCTCGAGGCTATGCTTATTGAAGAAAAGCCGCATTTTAAAAATAAATTTCTCAAGTAGTTGGAAAGGTGCCAAGCCTTTGATTTGGATTAAATAGTAACTTTGCTCAATAATATGGTGTTCTATGACTTTTTCAATCTTGTAACTAGTTGAAAAATTCATTTTAAGATGCGAGATTAAAGTGACAATTGTAAGTGTTGTTAAGCATTGTAAATTGATAGTGTTATAAATTGAGGGAGGATTAACTATTAAAAAGGTTAGTATATGAGATCATTTTTTAATATGCCCCAATGTAACCTCCGGTTTCACTATTCCTTTCACTTAGACTAGTCATCTTGTGGTGTGAGGCTTAGTGACTTATACTATTTATGAATGTTTGACTCAGTCCTTTGTTATTTCTTTTTTTACCAAGTGAAAGAGTTATTATTATTTTTCTTTCCACCGCAGTTTTACTCTAGATGGCTCACATAATCCGAACATTTTGGCTACTTTGCTTTGTTAGCCTCTTTTGCTAAGATGTATGCACGGAAAATGATTTCTACATCTAAGAATGTCATATGGCCATACTAAACTAAATATTTAAAAAAATTGCCTAATTGTATCATTACCATGAGGGCATTTAATTTCACCTCGTCAGTCAGTTTTGATATACTCTTGTCTCAATATTAAATCTAGCCAAAAAACATTTTAGGCTCTTGTTCTTAGGCCTTTGGATCTAGATAAGGTATAAGAGTTACTTTTCTTCCCTCTAGATGGAGGAAAACTATGATAGAAATTTGTATATCATTTATTAAAAAGATCGAATGAAATTTGGTCTTGATCTATAGAATCAAATTCTCATATCTTTCTATAAAGTTGAATAGAAGTAGAGATATAGTGCGTCATCCTCCAAGTTTTGGAATTCAAATAATGTTTAGAAGTGGTCAAGATGATCTATTGGACTAGTGCTTCAATTGTAAGGCTCTAGTATTGACATTTTAAACTTGTAAGAGAGTTGATACCTTTTTTATCTATGAGGTAGAAGGTGTACAACCCAATTTGGTCATCTACCCAATAGTATTTTCTAAAAAAAACCCATTGTTCAATTCTTTTTATTTTTGCCTCCATTGTAGTGGTGGAGTTGAGTCTTTGGGTTTTGAGCAATGTCCTTAACTTTGAATGATTAACAAATATACTCGGTATCTGCGTAGTTGGAAAGGTTTTGATCTTATTGCTACAAGACCCCTCCTCCCATTTAATTAAGTGTTTGGAATCTCAAATATATTGATGATTCCATTGCTCATGCCTCTCTTTCCTAACTTTGAAGTTTAGGGCCCCTCGAGTTTGGCAGGAGTAGCACAAACAGACCTCTTAGGTACCCTTGGCATATTTGATTAGTATGGCCTCCATTTGAGACAAATTTTCCTCCTTTCGACTTCCTTCAGGAGATCGATGCTTGTGTCTAGAGGACTTGAGACTTGCGAGTTTGACTATTGACTCTATTCTATAATGATTTTAGTATTCTCAACATGTCTTGAGTCTGAGTGGTCAGATCCTCAATGTTAGGATTGCTGATGGGTGGGCATTTTCGAAACTACTCTTATATGGGATGATGCCACAGGATGGCACATCCTTTGGCGTCTAGCTTGCCTATCTTTGTGATCATGCGTTCACCATTTTTGTGTTGTCGTAGGCGAGAGTTATTTCCCAAATCGATACAATTTTCATCAGTTATGAACAAATGGTTTAATTATATTATTATAGATGGTGTCAATATACGTATCTTAGATCCGGATAATCATCAGAGTGGAATTGGGATGGTCTTTAACACTTCTTAAGCTAAATCATATACACCGAAACAATTAATAAGAGGTCTAAAAATATAAGACTTGTTATCCAAAATATCTTTTGACACTCAGGTAAGACTTTTTCTAAGAAAATTAAAGATTATGAGTGGCTTAGGATTAAAGGGAGTACGAATGAAGAATTCAACTTCGTAATTTTTGGTATTCATAAATATATAGAGAATTAGAATTCTATACTTAATTTTTTATAAGTGACTGAAATTCGGTCCATTTGTTTGAGAAAAACGGGTTTATTTATAATCTTATTACCAGTCAACATACTCTTTTTGAAAATGTATAATTGCACTTTAATGAAAGAGTTAATTTAGTTGAAAATTGAATAGTCCAACTGTTAATATAACCTCTTAAACTAATGTCTATTTTTCAGATGTATTAATTGTTTAATTGATTCAATCATTTATACCTTAATTCATGTAACCATTTATTAGAATTAACTATTCATATTTATTAACCGAGTGGCCGTTTAGTATCTCAATTTTTAGTATTACTAGCAGTTTTGCCATTTAGATATATAATAGTTTGGTTAGATTTTATTCTATTCCAAGCTTAACAACTCGATTTAATATCTCAAACTATAAAATCAAATATATAAAAATCAAAAATAGCATACAATATATTAATAACTGTCCGAAACTCAAAGCTATGTCAGAATCATGAACTACGAGCTATAAGGTTAACTGGACATCAAGAATACAACATAAATTTTACTGAATTTGATTATCAACCTAATCTGATATCATCATTGTAAGAAATAATAATAATTCTATGAATAAAGTTCTGCCATAGTGAGTCAAAAGTTACGTATTTACGCTCCCAACGGATGAATAAATGTTATGAGATTATTCGATATTCATGGTATTTTTACTATCCCTATCATCTTCCTAGAGGCCGTACTTATAATATATTCATACCATTTATGATATTCCTCACCAATGATATCTCTTGTACTATATTCTATGATAATCATTGGGTTATAAGCACCATTTCTTAAGATCAACGACTTTGATTTCTATCACTGAAATGTGTATCTGAAAAATATTGATTACTCTAAAGTTTCATAGACTCCCATTTGTCTGAATACATTCGAATCTTCAGATATTCTTTTTTATTTTTTAATGGAATGCCAACAAAATATATGCGATTGGTCCAAATTAATACAAAGAATCGATTATAGTAAAAATAGAAAAAAATTCAAGAAAAATCTGAATAGTCGACTGACCTCTTAATATTTTATTGAATCTTTATCAGTCTTCTCAATATACCACATCTTTTTTTTAAGGTCATAAAATATTTTCGATTTAATCGCTATTGAACAAAGCCTATAATTATCCGTTTTATTCAATTATTTTGGCTAATTCCATAAGGGTCCACTCGAATTAATGACTTATCATTAATTTTCTCATCAAACCAACTTATAATTTAAATATATATACATATACTTACATTGATATATTTACATATTCCAGTAAAATCCTATATGTCTATATTTATGGTATACTATATATATATATATATATATATACACACCTCATATACTTTTAGATTAACCCAAACATTTACACAACCCATATAAATACGCACAAATATATACAATCTTACTTGTATTTACACCCATATAAATACACATATATCTGCACACGCATCACACATTATGTATATATACACGCAGTCAAACTCACATACACGCATGCATAAAACGTAATCACCCGAACAATTAGACATAAATAAGCGCACATACCTCTCATACAATTTATATTTATATACATATATAAACCTATTATATACATATATCCGTACACACACATGTATATACTCATCTGAATTATTATTATATATATGTACTCAACCACACCCAAGATCTCCTGTACTACCCATATACACAACTGGGTTCCAAATCAAACGCTTACCATTCCATTTATTGAAGACATCGGAACACGCAAACAGTGCAAGAAGCTCTGTTCTTCAATTCCCACTGAAAAATAAGAAAATTCCCAACTTTTCTTTTTCCACAAGAAAAATAGGGATTGTATATTGTTAACCAACTAAATTTGGTCGACAAATTCATTGTGAAACGCCTAAAATTTTCTGGTCTTTTATCACAGGGCTGAGACCTTGTTTTCCCAAAGTTAAATTTCTTTATGTCAATTATCTTTACTAATTGCGGTTTAAATATCACAAAAAAAATATTGTGATATTAAATAAAACGTTATCCAATGAGCACCTATGCAGTAATGTTAATGTCAAATATACATATAACCATAGACTTGGTTAACCCTTAGCATCATATGCATCGATATAACATGAGCATTAATACTATATCTTACTCATAATATGATCGAAAAAATTTGCCATCTAAGTTGACAAGTAACTAAAACTCAAAGTCATGATCTTATTATGATTATTCTATAGTAATATTGTTTAACTTTCAATTTTTTATCATTCAAGTAAATAATAAAATAAGCACAATAAATATATATTTTTTAAATTAGTTATATATATACATAAATTAAGATAAATAAAACATTTCTTATTAAATTAGTAACTCTCTATTTCATTTTGACAATAAAAAATGACACTCTGACAAATTCAAGTCTTACAATGTGCTATAGCTGTAAACTTTGATGTTACTTTGACTTTGTTAAATTCCTATTGGTAAAAATAGTTTGATTTTATTATTATATAATAAAACCGACCCAAATAAAAATAAGAAATAAATTAGCTAATTTCATTTATACTTACGAGGTTTTGGGTTTTGTTTTAAAAGTATTTTTGATTATAGTCATAGCTAATAATTACAATTAAAATAATTCAGGGGCACTCCATATAAAAATTAAAAAAAATATTAAAAATAACTCAGAATATCTTATAAAGAATTTTAATAAGCACTATATATTTTTTTTGAATTATTTAATTGCCCATATGCCCAAAATACCCCCAAGCCCCACCCAAGAAAAAAATAATAATTGGTGCTATGTAGTAGTTTCCTCCATCGTTCGCGTAGTGATTTGTGTATAATTTATTTCAATTTTATGAAATTTTATATTATTTGTTAAAAAACATTTGAATTATATATTATTTTTATATTATATATAAAAAAATATTTATAAAAAAGAAACTATTAAAATAATTTAAATTTTATAAAACTTTTACTTAACTAAGTCAAATAAAAGTCTTACTAATAAAGAAAATCAATTCTGCCATTGTTTCACCATATTTGATTTTGAATTTTTCATGACGACTTTGAAGTCTTGGTCGTTGTCATATTCGAATCTTACATCCAACTAAATACTTTTTGGCACCATCGTCTCCAACTTCAATTTTACTGTAGTAATACTTGAAATTTACTTCACTTCTATCTTTACAAGAACCATCGCCCTCACCTCCATAATTTTCAAATGGTTATCTATTAGAATTGCCATTTTTACGGTCATATTATAAATCGTACTTTTTACCAAATTGATTGGCAAAGTTGTATTGCACGTCAAAAGAGCGGTGAAAAGAGATTAGAATTTGAAGTCAGAACAAATGAAAAAAACTATCATGAAATAGTTATTACTAGATAATTAGAAATAAAACAATCATTATTTTTATCATTGGTTTAATCAAATAGTAGAATAATAATTTCTTAAAATGAGATAAAAATAAAATTTTTATTCCATCCTATGTAATATGGTGTATAACTTATTGTTGCGTCTTGGGTTCCAAATTGTCATACGGATTAGGAAGTCTTCATATTCTTGGTTCAAATCGAATCTCGAGTAGGTCTGATCTCCGTTGTTGTGAACCTAGAACTTGCACAACATAAACTACAAATAAGAGGTCATAAGCCCGGTAGGATTTTTTCCACCGAAAACACTCAAACGTTCAAATTAACAACTTTCCATAATGAATGAAAAGAGGCGCACACTCAGAGGTGCGTAAAAATATGTTGTGTATGCAGTGGGAGTGCATAAATATAAGAGTGAAGGATTTGATGAGCATTGGTGGGAGGCCTAGCTCCCTATATGCACCATGGATGGTAGCTTACTCTTATAACCTGAAGGAGGCTGGTAAGATTGGCTTGGGTGCACGTTCGACAGCCTGTGACTCCAAGAGTGCATATCTCAATGCCTAATACCAAGCTATATTTTTAGGAATCGGGAATCGGATCCCTTATCTTGTGAAAGGAGAAGAGATTTATAGGCCCCTTGGCTTGGAACTTTGGGCTCATGAATCCTTCCTGTAGGGACTCATCGGCCGTTGTCCAATGGTGGTCGTCGGCATGTCAGTTATCGCCTTGTGGTGGCGGGAGACCGTCGTGCGTTGTAGGCCACACTTGGTTTACCTATTGCGTTGGGATTGGCTGGATAATTGTAGGCAATGGCGCGAGTCGCGGCTGTCAGCGTTGATTTTCTCCTCATTGGCTCGTTTCATCTGCGCTGTACCTGCCCCTGCAACCACATTAATGGGCTGTAGGTAGCGCCGATTGGTTGCGAGTATTGGGCTAACACGTGGACAGTTTCGAATATTGGGTCGAGATGACTGCTTAGATTGCTACTTCTTGGATTAGGCATTACGTTCCTCTGGGCCTTACCAGTACTGGACCCAACACTTATACGTAAGAAAAGGATATATAATTTATGACAAAAGATGATATAAAAAATATTAATGTATTACTATGCTAATTGTCATTTATTTTGATCAGCTGAAACTGTTTATTTTATCTGGTACTTTTAGAGTGTTAAATCGAAATTATTGACCAACAGCTATCTTATTAAAATATTTTCCCATAAAAATATTATGACCGAATTCGGATAATTTATGTGCATAAGGTACAATAAACCTATGCATAGTTGCCTCCGAAAATATTTACACTAAAGAATAAACAATCTGACATTATTTGATATATAAATGACATTATTTTTCAATAATTAATACAATTGCAATATAACAAAATTATATTATTATGGTGAAAAACAAAAGGTAATTCTGGGGCTGACATTAGATCAAATGTAGACTGTGAGGAGAATATTCTTTGAACATTATTTGGATATTTCTTATTGTTTGATTTATCCATTTATGCCAGCAATTTAAAAAAATAAAATAGGTTGATAAATTAAATATCATATTATTTAATTATGTGTAACGATTTTAATTAATTTGCTAATGGCCTATGAAGCCCATTTAGCCGGTTGCCCATTTACTTTATTTAAGAAAATAAGTATAATCTTATTAATATTGATAATTAATTAAAACGTTATAAATATATAAGACAAATGAAATTTAAAAAAAAATGAGTATTTGTAATTTTGTAAAACCTATATGGTTCACAGTTTTTTCTAAATTATTAATCAAATTTAAAATCTATACATTAAAATAATTTGTGGGTCGGTTTATTAAAATAGTAAAATTTAGATGTACTATTTTTATAATTTTATTAAAAATATTACAATATCAAAAAAATTATTACCGAATATAATCAAACAAATTAACTAGTCAAATTAATTTGATTATGATTTGAATTTTTGTCAAATTGATTTGATCAATTCAGATGAAAAAGAATTTATGTTTCAATTATCCCGATTGAATAGCACTTCTAACAATTAGCATAGAAAAACAAATTTAGAATTCTATTATTTTATATGTCAAAGTTCTTATTTAATTTAATTAGACATTTATGCCCCTTTGATTTTTCTTTATATACTGCATAAATCCTCGTGGAATGATTACTATTTACTTT
The DNA here is from genome assembly GCA_033239525.1 of Nepenthes gracilis. Classification (NCBI taxonomy): domain Eukaryota; kingdom Viridiplantae; phylum Streptophyta; class Magnoliopsida; order Caryophyllales; family Nepenthaceae; genus Nepenthes; species Nepenthes gracilis. The sequence continues at coordinate 4,018,618 of BSYO01000022.1, read as the reverse complement.
ATTTAAATAGTTAATTTCCAAAATCATAGATCATATAGAACCAAATAGAAACTGATGAACAATCATGTATAGCAAACCATTTATTATTTTGTTTGCCACTTTATTAATAACAGCAACTACTGCACATATAAACTATAAAAAAGCACACATAATTCAATAATAATATTTTTTCTTCTTATAACTTAGTCATATAACCATAATAATGAAACTTATAGATCTGCTTTTAACTTTTTTCTAATCTAGTAGTTATTGCCGGGCAAAAACTGAGCCTCAAGATATTGGATCACATTCTTATCCACCTAGAATGCTTTGGTAAGAACATCAATCAAGACTGGTGGCATAGGTCTAAATACGGCATTTCCAATGGTTATTCAGGCTGCAATGCTCAGCGGTGGTCTTTCAATATTGAATTGAAAATGAATTTCTCACAGGTTGAGGACGACCAAGAAGAACTTGTTTTTGCCGTTTGGGAAGTCAGAGGTAACAAAGCCGACATAGAGAGTGCCGTCTAACACGGTGAGGATCTCGGTCCCACGTGGGTGCGTGTGGGAGGGTTGAGTCCATCTGGGGCGAAGTCTATGCAGGCCAACGATATGCCAAGGCTGTTGAGACAGGATAAGTTTGTTGCACTGACTAATGTTACATTTGATTCTTGTTTATTGTTTGTGTTTCTCGGATGCTGAGTCCTTTGAATAGAAAATCATTGGGTGTTGCCTGTATTGGGTTCATGCAGAACAATCCATTGGCAAATATTGCATCGAAAGTGGAAAGTAGAAAATAGTCAATGATATAGAAAATAGCCTTTTAGACAATTGAAGGTAATATGTTAGAAAATCTAAAGTAAGATTGAATACATAGATCGAAAAATGATCCAATCATTTTCAGGGTTTGCACATAACATAACTTTCATGGATCGAGTTAACCTTTTTGTGTTCATGAAAGAAGAGATTTAGAGCAACTCTACTTATACTACGCCAATTATGAGTGTCATTTCAAAAGAAAAAGACTGACTAAATAAATAAAACGTCATTACCGATAAGATTAAATTCACTTGATCGTTTGGATTGCACACCACTACAATAAACAAGAGCTCTGTCGGGATATTGCTACATCTTGAAGGTAAAGAGAAAATGAAAAGGAGATAGGGAGCGAGATTAAGATTGGTGGGAGTGTTGGCCTTTAGATGTAAGAGACATTCCCGTGACTCATCGAGAGTATGGTTTCCCAACTTAATGTTCACAGGGAACAAGAGGGAATTTACGTCCTGAAAGCGTGAAAGCTTAAGAGAACGGATCTCAAGGAGTAGGCGAAGTCCCTAGAATCTGAAGGCTTGGAGTGCTTGACTAAACAATGTGCTCGTTTGAGCGTTAGTATGTTCTGCGTTAGTACGTGTTCGTGTCCTCCCAGTGGAGCTTTGGGTTATATAGACATTGGGGAGGGCGACTGTGATCCCTGCCTCATTTTGGGCGGCCTTCCTTGAGCGAGAAGGCTTGACTAGTGCAATCTGATGGGATTGTTTCCTTTCTGAGCAGGTAACGGGTCTCTAGATTATTTACCTTCCTTCTGTGCTTTTGTTACCGTTAGGCTTCATCGTAGGCAGGAAGAGAGAATCTGGCACATTCCTTATGGGAAGGGTGCTGAATCTATTAATATCTTCTTTAGAAGAGATTGGCTTCAAGGAAGGCGTGAAATCAAGAAAAATGAGTATCGAGCGTTTGTTCGCGATTGATTTGGTCGATAAGAAAGGAGTCTGGTTGGTACGCTACGGCCCTAGCGTTGACAGTCTAACCACAATGCGTACTTTTCTAAACTTTGCCATTTTTCTTGTGGGCTGCCTCTCAAGCCTACCCATTAAAGGACGGCCTCTAGTATGTTTATGATGGGATGTGCTTGTTTTTTGCTAATAGTGCCGTTGCCCATTTGAAGAGGAGCCTGAGTACTTCCAAAACGTTAACCTAATTTGTTGACCATTTTTGAAAAATTTGAGCTGCTTGGAGAAGGACGTTCTCCGATCCCTATCGAGAAAAGTGTGCCACATGTCTTCATGCGGTATGCTCAGGATCCTAGTATTTTATGAGCCGGAGGATCTGATTCGTCAGCCACCTTTTGGGGAAACGACACACGGCGATAATGATGGTGCACGCTTTCGAGGTGGATTTTGTGTTCATACGGATTTTTAAACCGCCTGCTTGTTTTACTTTAAATTTCCTGCGCCTTCTTTTGTTTTTTTGTCTTCCTTATCCTGTAGAGAAGAAGAAAACCCTAGTTCTGACCATGACCTCTGTCGCCGACATCGCCTACATCTTGAGAGAAAATGACGTGAAAGTATTGTACGTGGAGTACATCCCACACAAGATTGCCTTTCGCGTTCCAGAGAAGGACGATACGACTTTCCTGCCATCTACTGGCTTCGTGACCATATCAAAGCCCATTTGAGGAGCGGGCTCCTGTAACGTTCTTGGTTCATTCGCATGTAGATATTGTCCACTTTGGGTTGGGAGAACTTCACGGCGTCTCAAGCCAACATGTGACCCGCACAGTTTTGTTCCTGGCAAAAGGAGTCTACCGCCCCCAAAACGCATTTACAAGGGAAAGGACTCTACGGCTTATAAAGCGCGCTTCGTTCACCTCCCCATCCGATGTGGGACACTACAATCCACCCCCTTTAGGGAACCCACGTCTACATGGGAATTTGTAACATCCCTAGGTCACTCCACGTAGATATTGTCAGCTTTAGTCGGGAGAAAAGCACGCCTCGAGGTTTTCTCCCCTCCAGACTCACTTATCCGTTCTCCCCTCAATCAATGGGACTCCCCCGACAAGTTGATGTCAATTTTTTGAGCGCTTTAGGTCCCCATTGCTCAGTTCCATGCCAACACCATCAGAAATCTGTGCTCCCTCTGCATTTTCCTCCATCAACACTCAAGCTATTGATGATATCAATGGTTAGGGGGCTCTTCAAACTTAATCAGGGAGCGGAGTAGATTTCTTTATCCCCGCAGCGGTCTCAAGATAAACACCGTCATATATGACTCCCTAAAGAACTGGAAGAATCGATTCTTTTTTATTAGTGTGGGTGAGTCCTGGCCCTTGCCCAGGAAGTGGGGCCAGGTTCCTGATGTGTATATGGGGGCGCCTTCTGAAGCTGAGATAGCGTCCCTAGCTTGGCTGGTTAAGCTCATAGAGGATAACCTGGAAGATTTCCGGAGAGACCACTTTGTCTCCCGTGTTGAGGCAAAGAAGGCCAAGTGGGGGCCTCCGTCTCCCATCCAAAAACTTAGAATCCCACCTCCGGAGGTCCTGCAGAGGAAGAAGAGGAAGAAGGGTTTTATCATTGATCATCACCCGTCTGATGCCAGTCCACCCAGTCCAAGGCAAAAAAGGGCAGCCTCGGTGGTGCCTTCTTCGTCGTTCTCAGGGCCTGACTATCTTTTCACCGGGCGTTTTGCAGGTGTAGGCGCCGCCTCTCGGGATAGAAGTGGAGTTGGCACTTGAGGCTTATGAAACCAGGTTGAGTGCTAGGGCGAGCGCCAATGTTGTTCTCGCATAGCCTACATTGTCGAGGTTGACTCTGGATCCATCCATCAAGGCACTTGGGCCGTAGGAGTCGTCTGTTGGATCCCTTATTGTGGAAATTCCGACTAAGCAGCAGGAGTCAATTTTGGAGCCCCCCATCGTTCCCAGGTAGTCAGCCAGGACGGAGGATACTCCAGATGATTCAATGGAAGAGTTCATGGCTAAGGTCACCGCCAGCCCTGCCGACGCGGGTCCCCTTCTTTGCTCACCACCTTTGGCGTCGAAATTGTGTGCCAGGCCAGACATGCCAACACGAAGAATTTGGGAGGTATAAATTCTATTGCCCGCCTTGTCTTTTGGTTTGCCTTTTCTAATCCTTTTTTTGTGTGTGCAGGCTGATAAGGTCTCCAGCGCAGTTGCCAATGTGCTTAGGCAGAGAGACAGGGTGATCTCCGATAGGGATAGGGAGATCATCTGACTTGATTCTAAGCTGGAGGCTTTGGGGGAAGAGCAACAAGAAGACGCGGCTGCCCTGGAGTCTGTCCTGGTGGGCATGGAGGCGGAGAACTTGAGCCTGAAAGTAGAGGTCGCTTGTTTGAAATAGGAGAACGAGCATGTTAAGGGGCGCCTTGATCAGCTTACAGAGCAAATGGCTACCCACGAGGTTGCGGACATGATGCTGGTACAGTTGTGGGAATGGATCAACATTAGCCGGCGTATTGTGCGACTGGAACTCATCAATTTATCAAACCGGTTAGCGCAGTGTCGCGACAGCCTCGTGGGAGAGCCTCGGGATAGACAGGGGCCACCGCCGCCGCCATAGCTTTTGTTGATTGTAGTTTTTTTTTTTTTTTGCTTTAATTATATACTTTACCATTAAGCAATAATACAAAAAATTTTGTGCATGCCACACGTTCTTGCTTTTTGCAGCTGCTTTTTGTATTTTGCTTCTTTGCTGTTCTTGGCGGGCAACTAGGCAGGATTCTTACGAGTTGGCGACCACCTTGTTTTTGGGCATTCATGGCGTTTTCTAGGCCATCGCTTGTGTTAAGCCGGCTTAGTATTCGCCTGTGAGTTAAGCTTGGTGGAGCTGCCCAGATACAGACTTGGGCGTCCTGCTTTGGTGGAGCGTTTTGCTTCAGTTGACCATCGTTGACTGATCACGCTTTCTCCTTATGAAGAAGGTTGTCGCGTGTGCTGGCCGTCTGGATGACCAAGGTTTAGATACGACCACTCATTGGTCGCCTGGATGACCAGGGTTTATATACGACCACTCATGGGCCTTCTGGATGACTAGAGTTTATATACGACCACTCATGGGCTGCTTGGATAACCAGGGTTTAGTAACAAGAGGGTGAAGAACCTCCTAACTTAGGGGTGGCCTAGGTCGTTTTTAAACCTACAACAAAACCACATACATATATGCATACCACAAAAAAACAACGTGCTAAAGGAAACACTTGTTTTACTAATTGAATCGTGCACACAAATGATCACATACAATTATACAAAATACATACCCGGATTCCTATTGGAAGTAGCGTTTGAGGTGGATTGCGTTCTACATTCGTGGGACCAACTTTTCATCCTAGTTCCAGAGCTTGTATGCCCCGTTTCACAGGACAACGGGGACTAGAAAAGGCCTTTCCCAATTCGGAGAGAGCTTATTCTAGTCAGCCACCATTCCCGTGGCCTCGATGGTCCGTAAGACCAAGTCTCCGATATCGAACTGCCGCGCTTTCACTTTCTTGTTGTAGTAGCGGGTGATTTGATGTTGGTAGGCTACGGTTCGTATTCATGTGGCATCACGGGCTTCTTCTAGCAAGTCTAGGTGGTTCCAGATCTTCTGGGAGTTACCCTGCGGGTCAAAAGATTTGACCCTAAGACTTGGAAGCTCAATTTCATCCGAGATCACTGTTTCAGTCCCATAGCAGAGGCTGAAGGGCATCTCATGCATTGATTCCTTTGGAGTTGTTTGGTAAGACCAAAGGATTGAGGCGAGTTCATCTACCCAGGAGCCCCCTGTGTCCTCCAGCTTGGTCTTAAGCCCGTGGAGTAGCGTTCAGTTCATGACCTCCACCTATCCATTCACTTGGGGGTATGCCACCAAAGCCTTGGGATTAGGCTCATGCAATACTTGGTGAAACATTTTTCCGAGAATTTAGTCCCGTTGTTAGTCACAATGACTTCTAGAGTGCCAAATCTACTGATGATATTTTAGCGAACAAACTCAAGTGCGTTGTGTTCTGTTATCTTGGCTAGTGGGACGGCCTCAACCCACTTTATGAAGTAGTTGATGCCTGTTATGATGAACTTTCTTTGCCCGATTGTAATGGAAAATGAGCCAAGAATGTCGAGCCCCATTGCGCGAAGGGCCACGGCGGCTGAAGTGATTTCAAATCGGCAGATGATGGTGGCAAAGGTTGCCGTGAAGTTGGCAGCTTTCACATCTCTTTACAAACTCAAACGCATCCTTTTTCATTGAGGGCCAATAGTAGTCTTGTTGCATGATCTTGAATACTAGGTTTTTGCTATCAATATGTGATTCGTAAATTTTAAGGTGCACTTCTCTCAAGATGTAGTCCGCCTTTTCAGGGGTCAGGCAATGGAGGTACGAGTCAAGTAGCCGCGGCGATCCAAACGCCTGTCGACTATAGTATACCAGCCAGTCATTCTCTTTATCCACCTAGCCTCTTCTACCTCTTCTGGCAATATTTCGTTCACTAGATACCTCAGGTAGGGTGTCATTCAGTTTTTCATCCTGAAGATCTGCATTGCCTCCTGTCCCTCTATACTGGAAGCGTTCAGAACCTCCCTTATGTTCCTCGAGACTGTTCTGGATTTTCGGCCGTTGCTGCTCTTGCCAACTAATCGCCTTCCAATTTATAGATCTGAGAATATGGACCAGGGTTAGATTGTCGAAGTTATGGGTGGCCTCCCTTGCCCTGATCAAGTATTTGGCCATGTGTGGATTATTTTCCTCAAAGTTTTTATTAACCTGGTTGGTGATTAGCTCGGAGTTGCTATAAACAGCCAGTCACTTGGCTAAGCACTCTTTTACTAATCTTAACCCGGCTAGCAGGGTTTCAAATTCGCAACATTGTTGGGTGGCTGGGAAGTCAAGTCTAAGGGAGTTTTAACCTCAAACCCGTCAGGGGTCGTGAGGACCACCCCCACTCCACTGCCTATATCTGTAGATGATCCGTCTACATGGAGTATCCATTCTGGAGCCTCCATATGCTGTTCGTGTTCTTAGAGGGCTGCTCTTCGAGAACCGAGGACGTGGTCTTGACAATGAAGTCGGCCAAAGCGTGTGCCTTTATAGCTAGCCTGGATCGAAACTCAATGTCGAACTCACCCAATTCGATAGCCCACTTTACCAACCATCCAAAAATATCAGGTTTCTAGAGTATGCTCTTTAGAGGTTGGTCGGTGAGAACTATGAAGTGGTGTGCTTGAAAGTAGGGCCTTAGTTTTCATGCGAAGAATGTGAGAGCCAAGGCCAACTTTTCTGTACGCGGGTAGCGCGTCTCTGGGCCAATTAGTGTTTTGCTTACATAGTAGATTGGTCGTTGGGTATCGGAGTCTGGCGCATAAGGACGGAGTTGAGGGACACCTCTGACACCGCCAAGTAGAGGTACAACTCTTCTCCAACCTTGAGCATGTTAGTAATGGCGGGCTAGTCAAGTATTGCTTCAACTCATCGAAGGTCACATGGCAATCTGCCGTCCATTGGAACCCATTTCATTTTGTTCCCCTTAGAGCCTTAAAAAATGGCTGATACTTGTCACTAGACTTCGTTAGGAAGCGGGACAAGGCTACCAATGATCCAATCAGTCGCTGGACATCCTTGATGCTTCGTGGGGGAGCCATGTCTGCGAGGACCTCGATTTTCTCTGGGTTTGCCTCGATCCCTCATTGGGAGACAATGAAACCACAAATTTTCCTGAGACTACCTCGAAGATGCACTTAGTCGGATTCAGCTTTATTTGATGCTCACGGAGCACCAAAAATGACTCTACCAGATCGCGGATATGGTCGCCTGTAGTTCTGCTCTTAACGAGCATGTCGTCAATATAGACTTTCATATTGCGACCGATCTGTTTCTCAAACATTTTGTTTACCAGCCGCTGGTAGGTGACTCCTGCATTCTTCAGTCCAAAAGGCATCACCTTGTAGCAGTAAGTCCCCTAATCTGTCATGAACGAGGTATGCTCTTCGTCCTCCAGACTCATTCGGATCTGGTTATAGTCCGAATAGGTATCTATGAAACTCAACAGTTCATGTCCGGACGTCAAGTCTACCAACAGATCAATCCTGGGTAGAGGAAAACTGTCCTTTGGGCAAACTTTGTTAACATCGGTGAAATCGATGCACATTCTCCACTTTCCGCTTGCTCTTTTTACCAGGACTACGTTGGAGAGCCAATCAAGGTATTGGACCTCTTTGATAAATCCGGCATCCGGTAGTTTTTTTACTTCCTCCCGAATAGCAATTAACTTTTCTACTGAGTGATTTCTCTGCTTCTACCTGACGGATTTTTGGTTCGGCTCGAGGCCCAGCTTATGGACAATTATTTGGTCTGGAATCCCAGGCATGTCAGCGGGAGTCCATACAAAGATGTCGGCGGGAGTTGATGCGAAGATGTCAGCGTTTTGTCGCAGGAATGTGATCAGTTCTTCGCGCAGCGCGCCAATGAGTGAGCCGCCGATCCGTATGCACTTTTCTGGATCTTCCAGATTTAGTGGGACTAGGTCAGTTGCCTCACCGGACTGCGCCTACTGCAAGTTGGTTTCGTCTCGATGGTCAAGTTCTCCTACCGCTTTGGTGCTGTCGTTTGGAGCAATTTGAGACATGTAGCATATTCGTCCAGTGACTTGGTCACCCAATACTTCGTCTACACCGTATGGCATTGGAAATTTTATTTTGAGGTGTAGTATTAAAGTGACGGCCCTGAACGCTGTTAGGTACAGTTGGCCTAGTGTTGCGTTGTATACAGAGGGCAAGTCGACTACCAAAAAAGTAAGTGTATGACTTACCATTTTCGGGTACGCTTCTAGGGTGACTTCTAATCAGATCGTTCCTTGAACGGGCACCGGCTCATTGTTAAGGCTATACAATGGGCCTTCTGCATATTTTAACTGACTCTTCTTAAACTAAGTTTAAAAAATGTATCGAAATAAAACAAATCGCGAGACTTCCATTGTCAATAAATACTCATTTCATCTAGTAGTCAATGCTACCGTTAGAAACGAGTGCAGATACAACAAGGGGGTCTGCATGGGGAGAAACTACATGTGCCAGGTCACCATCACTAAAACTGATGATGGTGTTAGTAGTGCGTTGCTTCTTCCTCCTGTGGTGCTGGTCCTTATTATTTGTCGGGTTCTTGATCGGTCGAGTGGTGATCATGTTGACTACTCCTACTGCAACCCGGTTTCATGGTGAAAAGAGCCCGATCCTTCTCTGTCCGTAGTGCTAGAGCTCTGACCAGGGCCTTTAACAAACCTGATGAGATGACCCCTTATGATCAGTTCCTCAATCTCCTACTGAAGGATCTTGCAGTTCTCGGTGGAGTGCCCAAAAGATCGATAAAAATCGCAGTACTTGGCTGGATTTCCTTCCTCAGCCTTCTTAAGTAATTTTGGCCACTTAAGGAATTTCTCCCCACGGATCTGTATGAGGATGTTCGAGCGTATGTCAGTCAAGGGTGTTAACCTGATAGGCCCGTAGTCCTTGCGCTTTGGCAGTCCAATCCTGTGGTGCTTTCGGTGGGAGTGATCACCACCGTTGTGTTTCCTCTTTCCTTCAGGTGGGAAAGAGCGAGGCTATCTGGTCGGTCGGAATGTTTACCCTCATTGGCTTCTTCCGCTGCAGCGTAAGCTCTGGTGATAGACTTCGCTTCCCGAAAAGTCTACGGGTTCTTATGTGCCAGGTGTCTGAAGAATTCTCCATGCGCCAGCGCTGAGATGAAATTGCCTAGTTTCATTTCCTCCGTGAGTCGGGGGATCCATCTAACTTCTACCACGAAGCGATCCAGGAACCTCCGTGGGTTCTTTCCATACTTCTACTTAATGTGCGACATATGCCATGGCTACTTTTTCTCTCTACGGCTGGAGGCATACTGGGACAAGAATAGATCCGTAAGTTCTTGAAAACTTTGGATTGAGTTCGAGGGGACATGATGGAACCAGATGCGCGCATCCCCTTTTATGGTGAGTGCGAAGCAGCGACACATGACTGCGTTCTCCAGCCCTTGTAGACCCAGATGGGTGCGGAAGTAGATAAGACGATCAACGGGATCTGCACTCCTATCATAAGAGTTAAGGGCTAGCATTTTAAGCTTTACCGGCATGGGATGGTTTAAGATCTCCGCTGTGAAGGGAGATCTGTCGATACTGGCTACGCGCTCATTAGTTTTGAAAACGCGGTTCCATATCTTCTCCAGCCTCAAATCTACTGGAATGACATTAGCAGATCTTTTGGAGTTGAGGTATGCCCTTAACTCTATTCTCTCCCTGGCTTGTTCAACAGCTGGGCGGCTGTTATCACCGGCAAATCTAGCGGCCCAAGAGGCTCCCTCCTAAGCCTGGGGCCTAGATTCTACTCAGGAGTAACCGGGGTTCTTCCGTTTCGGACTTTCCTCTGGGGTAGAGCTAGTTCCCCGCTCTTCACGCCTTAGACGGCTTTGGGCATATGAGGATTTCGATGCGGGAGCATTGGTTAGCCTTCCGGTCCGTCAGGCTGGAACTTTCTTTCTCTGGCCTCCTCGTCTAGACGCCAGTGCTAGGGCCACCGCTGGTGCAACCCCCAGCTGTGCTTGCTCCTAGCGGGAGCAGAGTATCTGAAGCATTCTATCCATGTTGTACATATGCTCCGCCAAGTTTTGGAAGAAAGATGCCGGAATTCCTCCTGCTACCCCGTTGACCACAGCGCCAATGGTGTGGTCCTGGTTTGGCGAGGCCACATCTCGGGCTGGCTCCTTCGCTTCTGCCCTTGTGTTTACCATTTTGTTGAAGAGTGTTGGTTGGAAAGAGCTTCTGGGAAACATAGTTGGCTTCTTGTAAGCATTTCCCACGAATGGTGCCAATGATACGTACCTGGATCCGACTTCAAACAGATTCGAATTTGCTTGATCGTTTGGATCCTACTCCGTTCACCGAGTTTGGACCCTGCGCACCACTACAATAAACAAGAGGTTAGGTATCAACGGGATGTTATCCCATCGAAAATACTCTGATACTCAAGTCAGTAGTAAGCCTTCGAACTTCAAGAATGTAAACTGAAACATAAAACGAGATAGGGAGCGAGATTAAGATTAGTGGGAGTGTTGGCCTTTAGATATAAGAGACGTTCCGGTGACTCGTCGAGAGTATGATTTCCCAACTCGATGTTTGTAGGGAACAAATCGGAAGTTATGTTCTGGAAGCGTGAAAGCTTAGGAGGACAGATCTCGGAGAGTGGGTGAAGTCTCTGGAATCTGAAGGCTTTGAGTGAGATTAGCCAAGTAAACAATTGCTCGTTTAGGTACGAGAGTTAGTATGCTCAAGGATTTTCTATAGTAGCATTGCATTATCTTTCTTGCATCTATGTTCGTGTCCTCCCAGAGTGAAGAGTTTGTGAGGTTATATAGGTGGTGGGGAGGGCGACCTTCATTAGCCAAGAAGGCGTGATCCCTGTCTTGTGTTGTGCGGCCTTTGTTGAGCATGAAGGATTAACTGGTGTAATCTGACGGGATCGTTTCCTTTCTGAGTGGGTAAGGGGTCTCCAGATTATTTACCTTCCTTCTGTGCTTTTGTTACCATTAAACTCCATTGTAGGCAGAAAGAAAGAATCTGACGTCTTCTTCATGGGAAGTGCGCTGAATCTGTTGATACCTTCTTTAGAGGAGATTGGCTTCAAGGAAGGCATAAAATTAGGAAAAAAAGACCATTGCTTGTCGTGTACGGAAGCGTCCGCCAAATTGGGCCTGACCCATATTAGGTTTTTTATCTTTTCGCAACCTGATGCTACATTACTTTCGATCAACAGGAACATTGACCGTCTTGAGATAGCGCATTGATCGCCTGATTGGTACTCCATACGGTCAACGCTAGTGTTGACCATCTAACACGCGTCTGGGTATTTCTGAACTTTGAGCCATTTTTCTTATTGAGCCTTCCTGTTATGAGCCTACTGATCAAATACTATTACATTATATATTTTTATTAAAATATAATAAATTTATAATAAAAAAATAATATTTCTAAGAAATTGAATCATAAGGCACCAACCTCCATCGATAGAGCTATTGATGCCAACACAAAGCTTCTCCATAATTAATTATACTAAATAAATAAAGTTAAGCGTAGGAGAAATGCTTAACTAAGTTAACTTACCCGGTAATCCACGGTCTCTAAGTAAAGCCCATTTATAGGTGTGGGATTCACGTCCTCCTCAATCTTTGAGGTGGCCTTAAAGTTATTTCAAGTTAATTTTGGTTAAAGTTAAATTAACCCAGTCTTATTGGCTTATTTCAGTGGTGGTTGAGTAAGTTTTATTATTTTTCAATTGGGGTAGGTAATGACCATGTCCCATACTCAATCTTCCAGAATCCACAATAGGTAATATTTTGGTTATATGGGAAGAACGATTTACTTGTGTTATTAATTCTATAATTTCTTGAGGATCATTAGACTTAGTTTGGTTGCTAAAAATAACTTATTAAAAAAATAGATATATATATTTTTTACTTTTTTAGTATTTGGTCCATATTAAAAAAATATTTTAAATATTGTTTTATATTTGACTCATACAAAAAATTAAGTTAACAAAAAATTTAAATTTAATGTTTGACAATTGACTTAGTCTTTTTGAAACAAGAAATCATTTTTAAGGATCGTCTACTACACTAGTAATCACAAGTACTGATTAGTAAAAATTTTTATTTGAAGATGATATCGTTGTATCCTATGATATCTTATCTTGTTGATTACTAGCAGGCAATGCCTTAAACCACCACCATCAATAACTGAATGGCACGCTAACTGCCAGCAATCAATGATCAGCATGTGATGCCTCGGACCTCCATTGTTGGTTGTTCGCTAAGGACATTATTGTCCACTGTTGCTAGTTATCGTCTTGTGGCACCTTAAACTGCTGATGTAGTTTTTTGGTTAATATATCTTGACCTAGACCCATCGCCGGTTGGTGTACTTAAATCATGACCCCTCAGTGATCGATGACTTTTTTTGGACAATCTTATTTATCGTCGAACGGTGAATGTGAGTATTTTTTTAACATAAAATATTATCGTTGTTTTAAAAATATTACTGCAGTTAATAATCATAGATATTTATTATTATTGATTAATTTATATGATATTTTATATCTTTTACATGTCAGATATTAAAAATCATTTTGTAAAAAAAAAATTTTTTTAAATTATTTTTTATTTTTTTAATATTTTTTGACAAATAAATGATATAAGTAATCTTGTGTCTTAAATTTGGCGGAGTCTGACCATGTTGGAAAGACAAAATATATATATGTAGTTTATGTCAGACAAACAACTAATGAACAATTTATAAATTAGTATTAACATAAATTTATTGTGGACAAATACTAAATTTTTGCAAATATTTAGCTTCACCATTGAAGAAGAAATTTGAGAGGAGGCCACCATATCTAATACCTCTGATAATCGAAGAGGATTCAAAAATTAAAATTAGTGCTGAATTTTATCGGCCTTATATGTTTGTCCCATAATTTTTAATAATCAATCAATATAATAAAATAATATCATAAGGTATAATTTTTTTTCCAATGATGAGAGAATATGCTTATATCTATTTTTTTATTTTTAAATAAATAATAATGATTAAATTGTTTTTTATAAAAATTTAAAAATCAGTTAAATTTAATTATTTTAAAACTATTAGATTATAATTATTTATTTAAAAATAAATGATCAAGATTAAAAGAATAATTTTTTTATCTCTTTGAGAGATGGGCCCTCTTAATCTTGAACCCGTGGTACTGCTATGTCATTTCTATCAATTGGATTTAGTTTTACTGTAAGATTTTATCTTTAAAAAATTATAATTATAAAAGTGATTTTTCTATTGAATTTCAGTACTTAGGAAAATAAAAAATATATTATATCTTTTTTACAATTTTAAACTCTGCCTATTTAATTTACTTCTTCAACTGGTTGAATTAGGTTAAGTGTCATTTAATCAATGGCCATCAACTACTCGGCCTCATTTTTTATCGTTAATATCTCAAAAACATAATATACACTTGTAGTCTTAATTACTCAAAAAATCCTTTTTATATAGCTTAAACCTAATGAAAATTAGGCCGAACCATAAAAATCTTATTACTATATTAAATTCCATATAAGAAAAAATAAAATATTAATATTGATGAGTATCATTAAGTCTAAAATAATTTATAGATGAAGTCATACTTTGACGAAGCGCTGTGATCATAGAACAAGGAACAATCGATTGGTTTAACTAAACGATATCACTGTGATCACATTACCACAATTCTAGATACAACTTCAATCATTCCAAGCACATGGATATCACTTTAGTGTTAGGTTGGCTAGTTGATATAAAAGTCATATTGATGCATACTTTAAATCTAGATAGTTGTTCGAGTGAAATCGGAATGGTCCTTTGAACTTTTAAATTTGAAATATGTATATCATAACAATTAACAATAAGTTAAAGGATATGGGACTCGCTTCCCTAAATATTTTTCAACGTTTAAATTAAAATTTTTTTAAGAAAATAAAAAATTATAAAAGGTTGAGGAATAGAGATAGTAAGAAATGGAGGACTTAGCTCTATGGTTTTTGAAATTTGCAAATGTATGGAAAACTTTAAATCTATACTTGCTCTTTTTTTTTCGAATGATGTGGATCCAATCCTTTTATTTGAGAAAAATAGACACATATATAACCTTATTGCTAATGAGCATACTTTTCCTTAAGAGGTATGATTGCTCACTAATTGAGAAGTGGTATTAGTTGAAAATTAAATAGTTTAATTATTATATAAGTGCTAAATCTAATGTCTATTCGCTAGTTATATTAATTGTTCACTTAACTCGACCGTTTATCCCTTTATTCATATAGTCATTCATTGAGATTAACCATTCAGATTTATTAGCTTGGCAATCATTCTTCATTTTTGTTTTAAATATTAATAATTGTCCAACTATTTGGATATCTGATAGTTTAGTCATATTCTTTTTCCTTCTGGGTTAACAACTTGATTAGTTTATATCCTTCCACAAGCCAATGATTTGTGGGTTTATCATAGTTACAGGTTGGGTCGATCTCATCTTGGACCATACTTAACATTAATTTTCCATACTCAAATGTTGAATTCAAATTTCAAAAATGTTAGAATGAAAATCTGTGTTGTGCACTTTGAACGCCGTCTTACTGCTCTTTTATGGGAAAATTTTTATCAATGCACATTGATTGTTAATTGATCTTGTCAATCTGAGAATGATTCTTTACTTTATGGGCTAAGATTTTTGACCTTTTGATTGCTTTTCTCTACTTCAAAATGCCCCATTTTGTGGCCCATGATTCGGTGAAGAATGAGCCAATAATGTGAATGGATTTTTTTTAAATCAAAAAAATAAAAATGCTCCGGTTATATTTAGTATTGAACATGTAAAGATCATAATAGGAATGTCAACCTTAAATCTACTATTCAAATAACTAGAATTGATGAGCTTTGGGCCAAGCTAGTTTAGATGGAAGTCGAAGAACCAGTTGATCCTACAACTCCAGCTATCGTATCTACTTTCGTCAATCTTTTAGAGGAGATACTTGTCCTAAATTTTAAAGAAACGACTCCCATTATTTCTTTGGAGGAGGAGTATGGTTCTCTACGTTATTTCTCACGTGAGGACAAGCTAGTTGATGCTCCTATCCATGCAGAGTATGGGATTTCAGTCATTGCCAGCTCTCCTGTATCAATTAAGCCCTTGCCTAGCCCATTTGCAACTTAAGCTGCTTCTTTTGGACCAAAGAATATTGTAGGTAAGGTTAGAGAGTTTGTTATTCGTTCATTGCCGTCCTCTTAGACTTTTGTAGGTTCTAAGGCTTCCTCCTACATTGTAGTACTCTACATCATCTTTGTTGGAGATAGTCATTTATACCAAATCTTATTTCAACTGAATCACCATTAGATTTTGCACCCAAAGAGGGTTGTCTAATCGATAAGGTACCATTTAAACCTTTAATTCTGAGTCATTGATTTGTCTTCAACTTGATGACTCATAACTTCTTTATTCTCCTATCTATAAACTTGGTGAGTTAGATTAGAGATATACTCTTCAACCAAGATATTAAAATTGATCATCTGTCTTAGTTTTGCATTGATCCTTTCATAGTTTGGGGGTTTGGAGCTTAGGGATATGGTTTCCGAAATTAGAACATCATTCTTTAAGGACCGAGAAGCTTGTCTTGATAAAGAACTGGCCAAATTGTGCCAGTTTTTTGAAGGTAAAGCTCTTGAAGCTAAATGATACTTTGGCGATAACTGCCAGGGCCGTGGATGGATTAAGATCTAAATGTTTAAAGTTTAAGGAGTTATAAATGAGGAGTATCAAATATGAAGAAATCAAATCTCTGCTCGATTTTTTATTCAAAGAGGGTATCAATTTTTGTAAGAGGATAGTCTCCATTGTAGCTCAAGGCTTTCTTACTGGCTGTTTGAATGCTAAGAATTCTGAAACTTCTACAACATTTGATGTCTTCAATTTTGAGGAGCAAGGGAGCTTGCCAGTCTTGAGGTCCAACCCCAACCACCAACCATAGGATTGCTGAGCAATTTTTGTCCTTAAATTTTGTTGCTTTATGTTGTACTTATAAATGAGTATGATATATTTTTTTTTTAGTGTATATATTAAGATTTTTCATCCTCAAATACCCATTACTCTTTAACTGATACTGATTGGGCGGTTTAGCTGTCAAGCATATGCATATCCTCAAATACCCATTTCCAGTTGAATCTTTTAACTATAATCATTGGTTAGATAATCATAAGATGGATGAATTGACTAAGTCTTTTAGCTATCATTACTAGATAGGCAATACCTTAGTCCTTGATTGTTTGGCTTATCATGTGTATCCTGTGAAAGATTTTGCTGACACTTATATATTGATAGCATCCCTGATATTTAATAGGTCAGATAATTATTAGTCAAGTCTTAATTGATTTTATTTGCCTGTCTTTTGACCTCTCAAAAGGGAATCAAATGTTTAATTCTAAAACTCCCAAGTTTTTTGCAATTATTGGTGAGTGGCCATATTTGGTGTAGCATGGTTCTATTAAACCTATACGTTGATCATTTCCTTGAATCAACACCTTTTACGAATGAAGTGCTTAAACTAATTGTTTAACTCAATGTCTATTGCAATCATTTTATTTATATATAAGTATACAAATTGTCGAAAACAAAAAAAAAATCAATTTTACTAACAATTTGAAAGAACAAATTACAACACACATACACTCCAAAGTAAGGTGTAGGGCACACTTATATGTTCCCACGTCGTTCTCCTTGTTAGTAGTATTTTTTGAGATAAGTGGTATTTCAAGTTTGAGGGATTTGATTTTCTTTTTGAATATATAGTTTATATCTCTCATTACGACGTATGGCCAACATTAGGAATGGTCATTTCTAAATTGAGAATAGTTTATTCATGTGTGCCAACCTCTTGGTTGCTTTGATTTTCCTTAATACTATATCATTGACCTCAAAAGTCTGCACTATCACCTTCTTATTATAATATTGAATGACTATTTATTGATAGGCTACTGCATGAATCCCTATTGTCTCTAAAAATTCTGTTAAGAGATCTAAATTTTATCTTAAGGGTTGGGACTTTTGATCTAGAGTAATTTTTTTACTCGATAATTTGACAATCTTATCTCCATTAGAATAACTGCTTGTATTCTAAAGTACATGCTGAAGGGCGATTCTTATGTAAGCTCTCTTGGAGTCGTTTGGTATGACTAAATTACTGACCGAAGTTCATCTGTTTAAACACCTCCAATTTTGTCTAACTTAATTTTTAATCCATTTAGTATTGTTCAATTTGTCACTTCTATTTGTTCATTTATTTGTGGGTATGGGGTTGATTTATGAACCAATATTTGTGGGTTTTTTGTCAAAAACTTTGGCACTATCGTCGGTTACTGTAACCTCTGATATTTCAAATCTACAAAAAATATTTCGTTGCATAAATTTTGTTGTATTCTATTCTATAATTTTATCCAATGAAAAAGTTTTGCCACATTTAGTGAAACAATCTATTGCAACAATAATAATTTTTTTGTTCGATTTCTATAAGAAATGGATCTAACATGTCTAGTCCTCGCTGTTTGAACGACCAAGGAGCCAATAATGCCTAAAGTTTTGCATGTGATTGCCTGGATATGTCAACATGAATTTAAGAATTCTCGTACTTTTTGATAAACTCCATCACATCCTTCTTTATAGTTAGCTAATAATAACTCTATCTCACAATTTTGAAGGATAAATTATTGCCTCCCATATATGCTCCACATATGTCGAGATACATTTATCTGAGGGTATAATCAATTTCCACTAGAGATAAAAAGTGTATATAGGGTATTGAATAACCCCATCTGTATAGTGATCCATTTATCAGAAGGTACCAACTAGTCATTTTTGAAATATGTTTCACCACTGTGGAATCGCTCATAAGCATTCCACTCTTAAGGCACTATTCTTAAGGTACTTTGGGTATGAAATCATTCAAATTACCTCATCTATTGCTAGAGAACTTAATCTTGTCCCTCAATACTAGGCTTTTGAAATATTTGTCTCATATTTAGGGCATATTTCTTTGGACAACTAGATATTGCCATCTTAAAAAATTGATTAGATTTCTAATTATCTTTCCTTGTTATATGGATAACTTCAATCTTATGAGGGGAGAACAATAAATCTCATACCTTGTAGACATATTTGGCTAATTTCGGATTGAATATTTCAAAATTTGTAAGCACTTCGTTGATTACTAACTCAGAATAATTGTAGACATTTAGATTATCAACGAAATACTCCTTACTACCCATATAGTTTTTCTAGATGCCATTTCTATAACATATTCATATAATCTATGATATCATTCGTCAATAATATCCCTCGTATCATATTTTATATGATCATTAGATTATAAACATCATTTTTTAATATCAATGATCTTGATTTTTATATTAAAATAAGTATTTAAAAAGTATAGGCTACTTTAAAATTTTATAGATTCAAATAAGTTGAATTATTCTGCTTTAATAATTCATCATGCTGATCTAACAACAACGTGGCAAGGATCAAAACGAAGATCGTGATCGATCACACAGATGTTAAGCATCAAGTGGGCCCTCTCTGGGCCACGTCATCGTCTGATTTCTTCTCTTGTCAGAGTTTTGACTTGAATTGAAGTGTAGAGACAAGTTTCAAGATACCTTTGAGTCTCGGGAAGAAGATAAAAAAATAAAAAATAATGTTTGTTCAATAGCAATTTTTCGAAGATTTAGTTTCTAGAATCTGTCATTTTTGCCCTAAACACAATTAAAGACTCTTACACTGTGCATTAAATATGTTTTATTTTGGATATTTTTCTAAGTAATTGATGAATAAATGTATTAAATATTATGTACAAAATAATACGTCAAGAGATCATAAAAAATAATCATAACCAGTGTAGCATTAGCCTAAAAAATGAAGGCAGAGAGGAGAAAGAACATTTATGGAAGTGGAAACACTCAAAAATCAAAAAGGTAAATTATTTACAAAAATTATCTCACAAATTGAATGAGAGATGTGGTCCAATAAATATTCTACAATTCATGTTATGTGAATATAATGTTAGATTATGAGTGACTCTCATGTGGATCAATACCCATTTAAAATACCATTTGATGTTTGAACGAGGATATATAGCAATTGTATTGATATAGAGGATTGCAATATTTGTGTGCAACTAGCATGTGAGAACCGATTCCAAATGGAGAGTATTTGAGGTGTGCTTGAGGTGCCAAACCAAGTGATGCACACACCCGATGCGCTTGATGGGCACTCAAGCGCCAATTCGAAGTATAAATATGCGTTGACATGTTCTAGAGTTCATCACTTACAACTTTGTGACTTAGAGCATGGATTTTGAGAGAAAAAGAAGAGATAGAGATAGAGATAGAAAATGGAGAAGAGAAAAATTTGAATATTCGGTTAGATTTCAAATCGTATTCTAGTATCCATCGACCTTGGGAATACTATTCTTAAAATTGAGAAAAATATTTTCTCGGTTTTATTTCTTCTCTTTTATCTTATATTATATACTAATCAAATTTATTTGTAATAAGATGTTGTATCTTTATATTTAATAGTTTAATTATGAATTAAAATAATTCAAGGACTGTCCATATAAAAAATAATAAAAAAATATTATTAAAAATAACTCAAAGTAGATTATAAAGAACTTTAATAAGCTCTATAATTGTTTTTTTTTTTTCAAATATTTAATTGCCCATATGGTGTCAAGCGTGAAAGCACAAAATACCCCCACCCAAGAAAAAAATAATAGCTGGTGCTATGTAGTAATTTACTCCATCGTCATGTAGTGATTTCTATATAATTTATTTTAATTTTATGAAATTCTATGTTATTTGTAAAAATATATTTTATTTTATATTACTTTTATATTATATATAGAAAATATTTGTAAAAAAGAAGTAATAATTAAAATAGTTTAAAATTTATAAACCTTACTTAACTTGCTCAAATTAAAGTCTGACTAATAAATAAAATAGATTCTGTAATGTTTTTGCCATATTTGATTTTGAATTATTTGTAATCTTTCATCATATTTGACTTTGTAGTCTTGGTCATCGCCGTACACGAATCTTCCTTCCAATTAAATACTCATTTAATTGGAATATTTTCAGAATATTTTTTCACAGATAGTGTTAATGTTGCGTCCGGGGATCTAATTGTTATACGGGTGAAGAATTCTTATCTGCGATCCTTAAATCTCTTCGGCCTCCATAAGCTTTTGACCAAATTCTGTGCAACCCAAACAGCGGTCAAAAGATTTGTGAAACTCACTTCCCAATTTATCATCCAATGTTCAAATTAGTATATTCTTTAAATGTGAAGAAAGAAGTAGGGAATAATAAAATGTAAATGTCTGAGGAGTTGTACTCTGGGTGTCTTTTTTAAAGAGAAAAAATTGCGCTCTGGGCGCCTTTGAATGTCTTGCCTTAAAAGGTCTTTTATCTTTTCTTAGTCAAAATTAGATTCTCCTTCCTAAATGGCAAAGATCTGTATTTATAGGCAATAGGTGGTTGACTGTTATGGCAGTTAACCATTGTCGTTATCCATAGCGGTTATAACCGCTGTCATCGATTAAATAACTGCCTAAATTTGTAGAATCGACATCGGTCGTAATAGTTGAAAAAAGCTGCGCAAATATCGAGGGTTGAGTAGGTTGGTATGTTGTTCGAACCTTTAAAACTGCTCGAATGCTATGGATGCTCGGACATTGAAGCCGCTCGGACGCGAATTTTAAGGATCGTTAGGCCTTGAGTCCCGGGCTTGGAGCTATATTGGGCCTCCTTATGTGGGCTCATGGATATCATACCCATCATTAATCCCCCATGCCAGAAAACTTGAATTTCAATCTTTTGGTATAAAGTCAAAATTTCTTCATATCTGAGTCCGAATTCAAATAACCGTCCGACGGTTTGAATTATCGCTGTCAATATCACATTTAATGCACGTCGATTCGGCTCTTTGGAAACGCACACACCATCATTACTAACATTGGGTGGCTGAGCAAATAAGCGGTTGACACGTTGCGATTCCATGATTAGGCACGTTTTTTGAATTTCAAATGTAAACGGCGTCGTTTTAGAGCTCTTAACTGAGCATATAAATTTGCCTTCAAAGCCTATTAGGTTTCTTTAACTTCTTTGCAAACTCATCACCTTTACATTATGATGAGTGTAAACAAACTATTTTCGGTTGATGGATGAGTGCCAGCGAGCTTTCCAAGTGTTAAAAAAGTATCTAGCGCATCTGCCTTTATTAGCTTGTCCCACAAGAGAACAAGGAATCATATCTCTACTTGATTGTCTCAGAGATAACCTTGAGCATAATTCAGGTCAAAGAAAAGGTAGGGATTCAGTAACCAGTATATTATATCAGTAACATCTGAACAGACATGGAGACTTGGTATATTCAAACAGAAAAGGTTACTTTAACTTAATTTTTGCAGCGAAAAAACTTTGACTGTATTTTCAGACCCATAGGATTGTGGTCCTAACCTATTAACTGATAAAGAAAATCTAGTATAAGCTAGAAGTATTGGAACTTCTAATTAAATAGTCGATTGAGTTGGGCGCATTCGACATAAAGTTTAAAGCATAACCCACCATATAGGGTCAAGTCCTCGCAGATTTTATTGTTATAATAACAACACTAATCTTAGAAGAAACAAATGAAACTATAGTGGCAACTCCAAAAGGATTACTATGCACATGGATGTTACATGTTGATAAAGTTTCCTCACAGTCAAGTAGTAATAGTAGTATTAATTTCACCAAAAGGATTTGAGATAAAATATTCAGTCACATTTGCGTTCCCCACCACTAACAACGTGGTAAAATATGAGACTCTGCTAACCAATTTAAAGCTAATAAATGAGTATTCCGTCAACAATTTGAATGTCTGCTGTTATTTTGAGTTAATGGTCAATCAATTGCTTGCTATTTTGAAGTATTCAATCCAAAATTAGCCAAATATCTCTACAAGGTACGAGATTTCTTGTTCTTCCTTGATAATGTTGAAGTTATCCATATACCAAAAAAGATAATTAAAAATTCGATCAACTTTTTAAGATGGCAACATCTAGTTGTCCAGAACAATATACCCTAAATATGAGAAAAATACTTCAAAAGCCTAGTACCAAGGGACAAGATTAAGTTCTCTAAGTGACAGATGAGGTAATTTGAATGACTTCATACTTAAAGTACTTTAAGAGTGAAATGCTTGAGCGATTCCATGATGGCAAAACGTATTTTAAAAATAGTTGGTTGGTACATTTTGATAGATGGATCACTATATAGATGGGATTATTCAATATCCTACCCATATGTTTGGTTGAAGCGAATAGAAATTCCTTCTTATTTTCAGTTAAATAAATATTTTCTATTTGATTACAATTTAATCGAGAATAAATATTTTTATGAGAATATTTATTTTCACATATGCGGGAATAATTATTCCCATGACCAATTAAATTTATTTTCATTTTGTCCTTGTTATTATTATTATTATTATCATTATTATTATTATTTCTATTATTATTATTATTGTTATTATTACTATCATCACAATTATTATTATTATTATTATTATTATTATTACTATCATCACCATCATTATTATTATTATTATTATTATTATTATTACTATCATCACCATCATTATTATTATTATTATTATTATTATTATTATTATTATTATTATTATTATTATTATTATTATTATTATTATTGCAATATATAAATTACATAAGAGAAAAAAGTTATTATATCATATTTTCATATTATTTCTCATATTATTCTACAAATCAAATAATAGAATACTAATTTTTATCATATTTTATTTTAACAATCAAATATGAATAAAATAATATCTTATTTTATTACCTGGGAATAACTATTCTATTCTCATCTTATTCCATTTTGACAACCAAACTTACTATATATGCACTTTTTGTCTCCAGTGGAAGCTGATTATACCCTCAAAGAAATACATCTCGGTGCGTGTGGAGCGTATATGGGAGGCAATAATTTGGACTTCAAAATTATGTGATAGAACTATTATTGGCCAACTATAAAGAATGAAGTGATGGGGTTCATCAAAAAATATGAGAATTCCTAAATTCATGTTGACTTATCCGAGCAATCACATACAAAACTCCAAGCTTTATAGGCTCCTTGGCTGTTCAAATAGTGAGGACTTGGACATGTAGGTCTGTTTCCTATAGAAGCCAGACAAAAAATTATTATCGCTGTGATATATTATTTTACTAAATGTGTCAAAACGTCTCCATTGGCTAAAATTATGGAGTAGAATGCAACAAAATTTATGTGTCAAAATATTATTTGTAGATTTGAGATATCGGAGGTCATAGTAACCAACAATGGTGTCCAATTTTTTTGACAAAAAAGCTCACAAAATACTACAATGGCTTTTGAATTGGATTGGTTCGTACATCAATTCCATACCCAAAAATAAATAAACAAGTATAAGTGATAAATTGAATGATACTGAACGGGTTAGAAATCAAGTTAGACAAAATTGGAGGTGCTTAAGCAGGTAAACTTCGGTCAATAATTGGTTATGCCAAACGACTCCAAGAGAGCTTACACAAGATCACCCTTAATCATGTGCTTTGGAATACAAGCGGTTATCCTAATGGAGACAAGACTCTCAAATTATCGAGTGAAAAAATTGATCTAGATCAAAACTCTCAACTCTTGCGATAAAATTTGGATCTCTTAACAGAATTGATGGAGATAACTGACATCCAAGCTGTAGCCTATCAATAAAGAATCACTCAATGTTGTAATAAGAAGATGAAGATGCAGACTTTTGAAGTTAGTGACATAATATTAAGGAATATCAAAGAAAATAGGAGGTTGGCACACATGAATAAACTATTCTCAACTTCAAAATGACCATTCCTAATGTCAGCCATATATCATAATGAGACATATAAACTACATACTCAAAATGAAAATCAAGTCCCTCAAGTTTAAAATGTGTATTTATATGGGTGTAAATACAGGTAAGATTGTATATATATATATATGTGCGTATTTATATGGGTTGCGTAAATGTTTGGGTTAATCAAAAAGTATATGAGGTGCGTATATATATATGTATATATACATACATATTAGTATACCATGAATATAGACATATAGGATTTTACCGGAATATTTAAATATATCAATGTAAATATATTTAAATTATAAGTTAGTTTAATGAGAAAATCAATAATGATCTATTAATTCGAGTGGACCCTCATGGAATTTGCTAGAATAATTGAATAAGACGGATAATTATAGGTTTTGTTCAATAGCGACTAAATCGAAAATATTTTATGGCTTTAAAAATAACATATAGTATACTGGGAGAACGGGTAAATAATTTATAAAATATTAAGAGATCAGTTAAATATTCGGATTTTTCTTAAATTTTTCTCTATTTTTATAATAATTAATTCTTTGTATTAATTTGGACCGCATGCACATATTTAATTGGCATTTTATAGATAAATAAAAAACAATCTGTGAAGATATTAAGGTATCTAGACAAATAAAAATCCACAAGACTATAGAGTAGCCTATACTTTTTAGAAGCCCATTTTAGTCTAGAAATCAAGGTTGTTAATCTTAAGGAAGGGTACTCATAACCAAATGATCATATAGAAATATGGTATAAGGGATATCATTGATGATAGATATTATAGACGGTATAAGCATGTTAGGGGTACGACCTCTAGGAAAACTATAGGATAGTAAGGATACCATGAATGTCGGATAATCTCGTAACACTTATCCATCCATTAGAGACGTAAATATATTACTGTTGACTCACTATGATAGAACATTATTCATAGAAATTATTATTATTTCATATAATGGTAACCTTGGATTGGGTTGATGATCAGATTCGATAAAATTCATATTACATTCTCGATGTCTAGTTAACCTTATAGCTCGTAGGTCATGATTTCGACATAGCTTTGAATTTCGGACAGTTATTAGTATATTGTGTACTACCATTGATTTTTATATGTTTGATTTTATATTTCGAAATACTAAATCAATTTGTCAAGCTTGAAATAGAATAAAGTCCAACCAAACTACTAGATATCCAAATGGCCAAACTACCTATAATGCTAAATATTGCAATACTGAACAGTCACTCAATTAATAAATCTGAATGGTTAATTTTGATAAATGATTACATGAATTGACAAACAAATAGTCGGATCAAGTGAATAATTAATACGCTTAAAAATAGATGTTAGATTAAAAATTTATGTAACAATTGGACTATCCAATTCTCAAATAAAATAACTTTTTCATTAATGTGCAATCATACATTTTCGGGAAGAATATTTTAACTAGTAATAAAGTTATAAATAAATCCATTGTTTTCAAACAAATGAACCGAATTTGAGTCACTCGTAAAACAATAATTATAGACTACTAATATTTTATATATTTGTGAATACCGAAAATTATGAAGTCAAATTCTTTATTTCTTACTCCATTTAATCCTAAGTCACTCATAATCTTTAATTTTCTTAGAAAAATTCTAACTTAAGTGTTAAAGGATATTTCAAATATTGAGGCTTATATTTTCAGACGTCTTATTAATTATTATGGTGTCTGTGATTCGACTTAAGAAGTTTTAAGAACCATCCCAATTCCACTCCAACAATTATCTAGATCTAAGGTACACATATTGGCGCCGTCCATGATAATGTAATTAAGCCATTTGTTCCTAACTAATCGAAATCATATCCATTTGAGAAATAACTCTTGCCTACAACAACACAAAAATGGTGAATGCACGATCACAAAGATAGGTAAGCTAGTTACCAAAGGATGTGCCATCCCGTGGCATCATCCCATAGGAGGGTAGTTCTAAAAATGCCCACCCATCAGCCAATCCTAACATTGAGGACCTGACTATTTAGATTCAAGACATACTGAGGATACTAAAGTCCTTACAAAATAGAGTCAAGGGGTCAAACTCGCAAGGCTCAAGTCCTCTAGACACAAGTATTGATCTCCCTGAAGGAAGTCAAAGGGAAGAAAAGTTGTCCCAAAGGGAGGTCATACTTAGTCAAATATGCCAAAGGCTCCTAAGATGTCTGTTCATGCTACTCCATCCCTACTCCATCCCAACTGGAGGGACCCCTAAACTTCAAAGCTAGGAAAGAGAGCCATGAGAGATGGAATCATTGATCTATTCAAGATTCCAGATGATTAATTAAATGGGAAGATGGGTCTTGTAGCCATAGGACCAAAACTTTTCCAACTAAGCTAATACTGAGTAGATTTGTTAATCATTCAAAGTTAAGGACATTGCTCAAAGCCAAAAGACTCAAATCCAATGCTACAATGGAGGCAAAAATGAAAAGGATTGAACAGTAGGTTTTTCTAGAAAATATTGTTGGGTGGATGACTGAATTTGATTGTACACCTTCTACCTCAAGAATAAAAAGGCATCAATTCCCTTACAGGTTTAAAATATCAATACTAGAGCCTTACAATAGAATCATTGGTCCAATAGATTATCACAACCGCTTCTAAACATTACTTCAATTCCAAAACTTGGAGGATACCACGCTATATCTCTACTTTTGTTCAAATTTTAAAGGAGATGCGAGAATTTGATTCTATAAATTAGGACCAAAATTCATTCGGTCTTTTCAATAGATGATAGACAAATTTCTATCATAGTTTTCCTCCATCCAAAGGGAAAAAAAGTAACTCTAATTCCTTATCAAGATCCAAAGGCCTTCGAGCAAGAGCCTAAAACATTTTGGTTTAATTTAATGTTAAGACTAGAAGTATATTGAAATTGATTGACGAGATAAAATCAAATACCCTCTTGGTAATGACATAATCGAGTAATTTTTTTAAATATTTAGTTTAATAGGACCACAAGACATTCTTAGAAATAGAAGCCATGTCCTATGCATACATCATAGTGGAAAAGGCCAATGAAGAAAAGTAATCAAAATACTCAAATTATGTGAGCCATCTAAAGTAAAATGGCGGAGGGAAGAAAAAAACAATAACTATTCCACTTGTCATAAGGAAAAAAAAAAACAAAGGATTGAGTCGAACATTCATTAAGAGTACAAGCTACTGAACCCCACAGCATTGAATAACCAGTCCAAGTGAAGGGAATAGTAAAATTGGAGGTTATATTGGGGCTTATTTTAAAATAGCCTCTCACATGTTAACCTTCCTAATTTTTAATCTTTCCTCATTTATAATACTATCAATTTACAACGCTTAACAACATTTATAATGGTCACTTTAATCTCACGTCTTAAAATGAAGTTTTCAACTATTTACAAGACTGGAGAAGTCATAGAAGACCAGATTATTGAGTGAAGTTACTATTTAATGCAAATCAATGGCTCGATACCTTCCCAACCAGTTCAAAAATTTATTTTTAAAATGAGGCTTCTCTTTAATAAGCATAGTCTAGAGAGTAACCGCTCCAAATTCCTCTAAATCCGATGGACCAAATAAATATATCCAGATCAGCTCCTCACTAGTTCAAGACCTGAATGAGAGATTAATTGAGTTTTTTTTAAATAACATGGACATCTTTGCCTGAACAATATCTGACATACTAGCAATCCTACTATAGATGATGATTCACAACTCGAGCCTCATCAAGTGGCACAAGCCGATCAAATAAAAAAATATAAAATTATTATGTAGAAAAACTCATAACAATCTGAAAAAAGGCCAAAAAGTTACTTAACACTGGATTCATCAGTGGTGTAAATTATCTAAATTAGTTATTCAACATTGTCCTTATCATAAAAAGAAACAAAAAATAGATGATGTATGTTAACTTTATAGATATAAAAAAATTATGTCTTGAAGATAGCTTCGCATCTCTAAGAATCATCTAGTTGGTAGACCTGGCGTCTGGATACCAACTACTTAAATTATGGATGCTTACTTTAGCTACAATCAAGTCCAAATGAATTCAACAAATGAAGAGATGGCCTCATTCATGACCAACTGAAAAATCTATTATTATAAAAATCTATTACGTATTTCAAAAGTGGTCGGTGGGTACATTTTTGTAGATGGATCACTCTACAGATGGGGTTATTCGGTACCCTATATTCGCCTTCTGTCTCCAATGGAAGCTAGTTATACCCTCAAAGAAATGCATTTCAATGTATGTGGAGCGTATATGAGAGGTAATAATTTAGCCTTCAAAATTATGAGATAGAGCTATTATTTACCAACTATAAAGATGGATGTGATGGTGTTCATTTAAAAGTACGAGAATTCCCAAATTCTTGTTAACTTTCCCTAGAAATCACATACAAAACTCCAGGCTTTATAGGCTCCTTGGCCATTCAAACAGTGAGGAATGGACATGTTAGATCCATTTCTTGTAGAAGCCAAACAAAAAAAAAATTATTATCATTGCGATAGATTGTTTTACTAAATGTGTCAAAATTTCTCCATTGGCAAAAATTATAGAATAGAATATAATAAAATTTTTGTGTTGAAATATTATTTATAGATTTGAGATACCAGATATCATAGTAACTGACGATGGTGCCAAATTGTTTGACTAAAAGCTCACAAAATACTACAATAACTTCTGAATTAGATTGGTTCATACATCAACATCATACCCGCAAATAAACGAACAAGTAAAAGTGACAAATTGAATGATACTAAATCGGTTAAAAACCTAGTGAGACAAAATTGGAATTGCCTAAACAGATGAACTTCGGTCAATAATTTGGTCATACCAAACGATTCCAAGAGAGCTTACACAAGAATTGTCCTTCAGCATGTGCTTTGGAATACAAGCAATTATCCTAATGGAGATAAGATTGTCAAATTATCAAGTAAAAAAAATTACTCTATATCAAAAGTCCCAACCCTTGAGATAAAATTTGTATTTCTTAACAGAATTTATGGAGACAACATGGATTCAATCGGTAGCCTATCAATAAATAGTCGCCCAATATTGTAATAAGAAAGTGATGGTGCAAACTTTTGAGGTCAATGACATAGTATTAAGTAATATCAAAGCAACCAGGAGGTTGGCACACATGAATAAACTATTCTCAACTTAGAAATGACTATTCCTAATATCGGCCATATATCGTAATGAGACATATAAACTACATACTCAAAAAGAAAATCAAGTCCCTCAAGTTTGAAATGTCATTCATCTCAAAAAATACTTTTAATAATGAGGACAACAAAGGAACATCTAAGTACACCCTACACCTTACTTTGGACTGCATGTGTGTTGTAATTTATTATTTCAAGTTGTTAGTAAAATTGATTTTTTTTTTTTGTTTTCTGACAATTTGTATACTTATATATAAATAATATTATCACGACTGACATAATGTCAAACAATTAATTTAAACATTTCATTCATAAAATGTGGTGATTCAAGGAAATGATCAAGGTATAGATTTAATGGAACCATGCTACACCAAGCATAGTCATACACCAATAATTGCAAAAAACTCAGGGGTTTCAAAATCAAATGTTCGATTCCATTTTGAGAGGTCAAAAGATAAGATGAATAAAATTAATTAAGATTTGACTAATAGTTATCTGACCTATTGAATATCAGGGGTACTATCAATGTATAAGTGTCAATAAACTTTATTATATGATACACACGATAAGCCAATCAATCATGAACTAGGGTCTTGCCTATCTGGTGATCATAGCTAAAAGGCTTAGTCAATTCAACTATCTTATGATTACCTAACCAATGACTATAGTCAAAAGATTCAATTGGAAATCATATAAGCTATCTAATGATCAAAAACTCATATGCATATGCTTAAAGGCTAAACTGCCCGATCATATTAGTTAAAGAGTAATGGGTATTTGAGGATGAAAAATGTTAATGTATACATTGAAAAAAAATTATATCATCCTCATTCATAAGTATAACATGAAGCTTTGAAATTAAATGACAAAAACTACTCAACAATCCTATGGTTGGTGGTCGGGGTTGGACCTCGAGATCGATGAGCTCCCTTGTTCCTCAAAATTCAAAACATTAGAAGTTGTAGAAGTTTTAGAATTAGTAGCGTCCAAACAACCAATAGGAAAGTCTCGGGCAACCAATGAGAGTATCCACTTACAAAGATCAATTCCCTCTTTTAATTGAAAATTGAGCTGAGATTTGATTTCTTTGGATTGGATACTCCTCCTTTATAACTCTTTAAACCTTAAACATTTAGCTCTTAATCCTTCCACAGCCCTGTCAGTTATCGCCAAAGTATCATTTAGCTTTATGAGCTCTATCTTCAAAAAACTGGCCCAATTTGGTTTGTTCTTTTTCTAGACAAATTGCCCGATCCTTAAAAAACGACACCCCAATTTCAGCAACCATAACCCTAAACTCCAGACCCCAAACTATGGAAGGATCAGTGCAAAATTGAGACAAATGATCAATTTTAATATCCTGGTTGAAAAGTCTATCTCTAATCTTACGCACCAAGTTTATAGATAAGAAAAGAAAGAAGTTCTGAGTTAGCTAGTTGAAGACAAATCAACGACTCAAGATTAAAGGTTTAGACGGTACCTTATGGGTTAGACAATCCTCTTTGGGTGCAAAACCTAATGGTGATCCAATTGAAATTAGATTTGGTGTAAATGACAATCTCCAACAAAGAAGATGTAGAGCACTACAATGCAGGAGGAAATCTCAAAACCTACAGAAGTCTAAGAGGATGGCAGTGATCGAATGACAAATTGCCTAACCTTGCCTACAATATTTTTTGTTCCAAAAGAAGCAGCTTGAGATGCAAAAGAGCTAGGCAATTTCTCAATAGATATAAGAGAGCTAGCAATGACTGAAATCCTATACTCTGCAAGGATAGGAGCATCAATGGGCTTGTCTTCACATGAGGAATAATGTAGAGAACCACACTCCTCGTCCAAAGAAATAATGGGAGTCATTTCTTTAAAATTTAGGACAAGTATCTCCTCTTAAATATTGACTAAAAAAAAGACGACAGCTAGAGTTGTAGGATAAACAAGTTAATTGACTTCTCACTAAACTAGCTCGGCCCAAACCTCATCAATTCTAACTATTTGAATACTGGATTTAAGAATGACAATTATTATTATTATTTTTACATGTATGATACTAAATAGAATCAGAATATTTTTTTTATTTTAAAAAAATTTCATTCACATTATTGGTTCATTCTTTATCGAATAACGGGCCACAAAATGGGACAATTTGAAGTAGAGAAAAGCAATCAAATGGTCAAAAATCTTAGACCATAAAGCAAAGAATCAAGCTTAAATTGACAAGATCAATTAACAATCAACGTACATTGACGAAGAATTCCTCGGAAAAGAGCAGTCAGACGGCGTTCAAAGCGCGCAACACGGATTTTCATTCTAATATTTTTGAAATTTGAATTCAACCTTCGAGTATAGGTAGTTAGTGTTAGGTACGATCCAAGATGAGATCGGCCCAACCCGTTACTATTATAAGCCCACAAATCGTCGGCCTGTAGAAGAATATAAACCAGCCGAGTTGTTAACCCAGAACAAAAAAGAATATAATCGAACTGTCAGATATTCAAATAGTTTGACTATTAGTAATATTGAAGACCAAGATGTCGAACGATTGCTTAAATAAAAAATTCAAATTATTAATTCTAATGAATAATTATATTAATAGAAGGATAAACGGTTGAATTAAGTGAACAATTAATGTACCTAACGAATATACGTTAGATTTAGAACTTATATAATAATTAGACTATTTAAGTTTAAACCGATATAACTTCTCAATTAGTGAGCAATTATACCTCTTAAAGAAAAGTATGCTCATTGGCAATAAGGTTACATATATGCCTATTTTTCTCAAATTAAAAGATTAAATCCAAATAATTCGTAAAAAATGGCAAATATAAAGTTAATGTTCTTCATACATTTACAAATTTCAAAACCACAGAGCCAAGTCATCCATTTCTCACCCTCTCTATTCCTCAACTTTTCATAATTCCTTTTTTCTTAAAAAAATTTCTAATTTAAGCGTCGAAAAATATTTTAGGAAGCGAGTCCGATATCATTTAACCTCTTATTAATTATTGTGACATACATATTCCAAATTTCAAAGTTTGAAGGACCATCCCGATTTTACTCGAACGACTATCCGGATTTAATGGACGCATTAATATAACTTTTATATCAATTGGCCAACCAAAAGCTAAAGGGATATCCATGTGCTTGGACTGATTCAAGTTGTATCTAGAATTGTGGGACTGTGATCACAACAATGTCGTTTAGTTAAACCAATCGATTTTTCCTTGTAATTATTGCCGTTGAATTCGATCACCATGCCCTGTCTAAGTTTGACTTTATCCATAAATTATTCTAGATTTAATGATACTCATCAATATTAATATTTTATTTTTTCCAATATGGGTTTTAATATAGCCATAAGATTTTTATGGTGCGGCCTAATTTTCATTAGGTTTAAACTATATAAAAAGTATTTTTCTATATATTTAAGACTACATGTACATAATATTTTTTAGAGATGTTGACGATGGAAAATAAGACCAAGTAATTGATGGCCATTAATTAAATGACACTTTACCTAATTCAACCAGTGGAAGAAGTAAATTAAATAGGTAGAATTTAAAATTATAAAAAACATATAATATATATTTTTTTATTTTCCTAAGGACCGAAATTCAATAAAAAAATCACTTTTATAATTTTAATTTTTCAAAGATAAAATCTTACAGTAAAACTAAGTCCAATTGATAGGAATCGCATAGTAGTTGCATGGGTTCAAGATTAAGAGGAGCTCCATTTCTCAAATAGATAAAAAGTTTATTCTTTTAATTTTAATCGTTTATTTTTAAATAAATAATTATAATCTAATAATTTTTAAATAATTAATTTTAATAAATTTTTATTTTTTTATAAAAAAATAATTTTATGATTATTTATTTAAAAATAAAAAAATTATATATAAGCATATTCTCTCATCATTGGAAAAAAATTGTACCTTATGATGTTTTATTATATTGAAAACGACTTCCTGTTTCAAAAAGACTTGCCAGACATTAAATTTAAACTTTTCATTAATATATTTTTTTGTATGTGTCAAACATAAAATGATATTTAAAATATTTTTTTCATATGGAAGAAACACTAAAAAATAATATATATATATATATATTTAATAAGTTATTTTTAGCTACCAAACTAAACCTAACGATCCTTAAGAAATTATAGAATTAATAACACAAGCAAATCGTTCTTCCCATATAACCAAAATATTACCTGCCCCAATTATAAAATAACAAAATTTACTCAACCACCATTGAAATAGGCCAACAAAACTTGACAAACTAATTAAGGGTTAATAACTTTAAGGCCACTTCAAATATTGAGGAGGACGTGAATCCCACCCCCATAAATAGGCTTTACTTAAGAGGCCGTGAATTACCGGATACTTAACTTTGTTAAACATTTCTCCTAGGCTTAACTTTATTTGTTTGGCAAAAGCAATTATGGAGAAGAAGGTTGCTCTTCGCCTTGCACTCGTGCTAATGGCTTCCTATGTGGCATATGCCACCGACCCCACTCAGCTCCAAGATTTCTGTGTTGGCATCAATAAACCTATCGATGGAGGTCGGTGTCACACGATTCAATTTTTTAAAAATACTATATTTTTATTACAAATTTATTATATTTTAATAAAGATGTATATATGAAATGGTATTTATTTCTCTTTTAAAATGGCACTCATAATAGGCGTAGTGTAAGTAGAGTTGCTCTAAATCTCTTCTTTCATGAACATAAAAAAGTTAACTCGGTACATAAAACTTATATTACAGACAAAATCTAAAAAATAATTTGATCATTTTTAGTTTATATATTCAATCTTATCTTAAATTGGATAACATCTTACATTCAATTGTCTAAGAGGCCATTTTTCATATCATTGACTATTTTCTACTTTCCTCTTTCAAAGCAGTATTTGTCAATGGATTGTTCTGCAAGAACCCAATACAGGCAACACCCGATGATTTTCTCTTCAAAGGACTCAACATCCCCGGAAATACAAACAATAAACAAGGATCGAATGTAACACTAGTCAACGCAGCAAACTTACCCGGTCTCAATACCCTCGGCATATCGTTGGCCCGCATAGACTTCGCCCCATACGGACTCAATCCTCCCCACACGCACCCACGTGGAACCGAGATCCTCACCGTGTTGGAGGGCACTCTCTACGTCGGCTTCGTCACCTCCGATCTCCCAAACGGCAAAAACCAGTTCTTCTCGGTCGTCCTCAACCCAGGAGATGTCTTCGTATTCCCCCAGGGCCTCATTCATTTTCAATTCAACATTGGCAAGACCCCCGCTGTGGCCATTGCAAGCCTGAGCAGCCAAAACCCAGGAGCGATAACCATTGCTAATGCTGTGTTTGGACCTACGCCACCAATCTCAATCGATGTTCTTACCAAGGCATTTCAGGTGGACAAGAATGTGATCCAATATCTCGAGGCTCAATTTTCATCCGGCAATAACTACTAAGTTACAATCAACT
Source organism: Nepenthes gracilis (assembly GCA_033239525.1). NCBI lineage: Eukaryota > Viridiplantae > Streptophyta > Magnoliopsida > Caryophyllales > Nepenthaceae > Nepenthes > Nepenthes gracilis. Next base: position 3,983,635 of record BSYO01000022.1, on the reverse strand, counting down.
TGAAAGTATATTTATAAGTTTCATTATTATGGTTATATGACTAAATCGTAAGAAAAAATTATTATTATTATTAAATAATGTGTGTTTTTTTAATAATTTATATATGTAGTAATTGCTGTTATTAATAAAGTGATGAATAAGATAACAAATGGGTTGCTATACGTGGTTGTTCATCAGCTTCTATTTGATTGTATATAATATATGATTTTGAAGATTAACTATTTAAATAAATTAAATAGTAATAATTCCTTGAGAATTTATGCCGTATATGAAGAAAATCAAATGGGCATAAAGGTCTAATTAAATTAAATAAGAATTGTGACATATAAAATAATAGAATTCTAAGTTTCTTTTTTATGCTATCTATTGGAAGTGCTATTCGAACCGGATAATTGAAACATAAATTCTTTTTCATCTGAATCGGTCGAATCAGTCTGACAAAAATTAAAATAATAATCAAATTAAATTCACTAGTTAATCAGTTTGATTACAACTAGCAACAAATTTTTTAATATTATAATATTTTTAATAAAATTATAAAATAGTACATCTAAATTTTACTATTTTAATAAACCCACAAAATATTTTAATGTATAGATTTTAAATTTGATTAATAATTTAGAAAAAACTGCAAACCATATAGGTTTTACAAAATTACAAACACTCATTTTTTTAATTTCAAATGTCTTACATATTTATATCGTTTTAATTAATTATCATTATTAATAATATTATACTTATTTTTTAAAATAAAGTAAATGGGCAACAGGCTAAATGGGCTTCCTAGGCCACTAGCGAATTCATTATAATCTTTACACATATTTAAATAATATAATATTTAATTTATCAATCAATTTTATCCTTTAAATTGCTGGTATAAATGGATAAATCAAACTATAAGAAATATCCAAATAATATTCGAAGACTATTCTCCTCACAGACTACATTTGATCTAATGTCTGCCCCAGAATTACCTTTTTTTTTTCACGATAATAATATGATTTTGTTATATTGCAATTGTATTATTATTGGAAAATAATGTCATTTATATATTAAATAATATCAGATTGTTTATTCTTGTATAATTCAGTGTGACAGACTTATTTAGTGTAAATATTTTAGGAGGCAATTACGCATAGGTTTATTGTACCTTATGCACATAAATTATCCAAATTTGATCATAATATTTTTTTGGGAAATATTTTAATAATATAGCTGTTGGTCAATAATTTTAATTTGACACTCTAAAGTATCAGATAAAATGGACAGCTTCAGCTAGTCAAAATAAATGACAATTAGCATAATAATACATTATTATTTTATATATCATTTCCGGTCATAAGTTATATATTCTTTTTCTTGTGTACAAGTTATACACCATATTTTTTATAAGATGGTATAAAAATTTTATTCTTATATCATTTTCAGTAAAATTATTATTCTACTAGTTGTTTACATCTATGATAAAAATAATGACTCTTTATTTTTGATTATCTAGTAATAACTATTCATGACGGATGTGACAGTTATATACATACAGGACCCGATATAATAAAATTCGTATAAGATTTCATCGGATATAAATATGGACAAACATAATACATGACCTACTATCCACAATCGTAAGGGAGGTATTGAACATAATAACAACTCATCGATATAATGCAAAAACTATAATATATCCCATACAAAGATGAAGGTCATCATCCGGCTAAAGACGCAATCATAACACATCCTCGAGATCAGAAACATACTAATATAAATATCTCCACTCGCCAATAGAAATATGCCACCTCAGATCACATCTGAACTCCTGCAAGAGTATACAGGCCACTAGTTTGAAGTGATAAAATATAAAAACGTTAGCCTAGAGCTCAATAAGTATCAATATCATATAAAACGGTATACATAAATTAGAAGTAGGGATATCGCATAGCAACCACGTAAAACAAACACAAGGTCCGTGAAATCTCTAAAAATCGAGGAGATGTCTCATACTAAATCATTGTCCATATCAAACAGTTGCTCTAGGACATATTCATAATAAATAACAATCCAATAAAATCTCATAGACGATATCATATCATATGATTCGAGGTCGCATAGGCCGCATCCGTCACCACATTCGTGTGGGATACATACCATTATCCGGATCTAAATCTCATAATACAAAAATTGAGAGAAGATCGTCGGAACTAAAATATAAATCAAAACACGTTTTGAGTTTATCACATATTATACATACGAGACATTCATATTACCCAACTATGGGCCAATGAATGTATCTCAAAATCATCCTTCGCGCAAATACATACAGAACTACAAAACATATACGAAATCAAAGAACCAAATATCAATGGTACCAACTTGAGGAAGGGTTATCCTCGTCCGGTAACCACGGTTATATCAGCTACAATTTAAGCCAGTAGCTCAAGGCCATCCATATACCCTATCTCCCACAGATTAAAAACTTGCTCACTATATTTTACCACCTGCGGTTTTGGGTGCAACCTCAAATTTTAGCTATATGTTAGGACATCCGAATATATTAGTTCCGTTAATTTCTTACGATGGTTTTCAATCAAATACACAGTGGGGCAGGTCAGATACTAAACGTCTCAATCTTACTTCCGACGGAAGAAACCAATCATATACGTCCCCGTCGGGATTAAGCCTCTCCATCGGGAGCATTACCAAATGTCTCGCATCTCGGATCATATAAATGACCCCTCCGGTCTCGGTACCAAATGTTCTCGATGGTTTTAGAATCAAACATTTGATTCTATTTTGAGAGATCAAAAGACAAGTCGAACAAAATCAGTTAAGACTCGCCTAATAATTATCTGACCTATTGAACATCAAAGATGCTATCAACCTATAAGTGTCTATAAACCCTTTTACGGGATACGCATGATAAGCCAAACAATCAAGGACTAAGGTCTTGCCTATCTTGTGATGACAACTAAAAAACTTAGTCAATTTATCATCTTATGATTACCTAACCAATGACTATAGTAAAAAGATTCAACTGAAAATCATATTATCTATCTAATGGTCAAAAACTCATATGCATATGCTTGAGGGATGAACCGCCCGACCAGTACCAGTTAAGGAAAAATTGATATTTTAGGATGAAAAGTCTTAATATATACAATGACAAAAATTATATCATCCTTATTCATAAGTACAACATGGAGCTATAAAATTTAAGGACAAAAGTTGCTCGGCAATCCTTTGGTTGGTAGTCGGTTTGGAACTCAAGACTGGCGAGTTTCCTTGTTCCTTAAAATTCAAGACATTAGAAGTTGTAGAAGTTTCAGAATTCCTAGCATCCAAGCAGCTAGTAGGAAAGTTTTGGGCTACCAATAAAACTATCCTCCTACAAATATCGATTTCCTCTTTGAATCGAAAATTGAGTAGAGATTTGATTTCTTCGAATTTGAAACTCCTCCTTTCAAACTCCTTAAGCATCAAGCATTTAGCTCTGAATCCATCCCCAGCCCTAGCAATTATCACCAGGTATCATTTAGGTTTAAGAGCTCTATCTTCAAAAAATTGGCACGATTTGGCTATTTTTTTTTCTCAAGACAAGCTGCTCAATCCTTAACGAATGACGCCCCAATTTCAGCAACCATAGCCCTAAACTCCAAACCCCAAACTATGGAAGGATCAGTGCAAAACTAAGACAAATGATCAATTTTAACATCCTGGTTAAAGAATCTATCTCTAATCTGACACACAAGTTTATATATAGGAAAACAAAGAAGTTATGAGTTAGCTAGTTGAAGACAAATTAATGACTCGGAATTAAAGATTTAGACAGTACCTTATCGGTTAGACAATCCTCTCTAGGTGCAAAACCTAATGGTGATCCAGTTGAAATTAGATTTGGTGTAAATGACTATCTCTAACAAAGAAGATGCAGAGTACTACAATGCATGAGGAAGCCTCAAAACCTATAGAAGTCTGAGAGGACTGCAACAGTCGAATGACAAACTATCTAACCTTACCGATAATATTCTTTGGTCTAAGAGAAGCAGCATGTGATGCAAAAGAGCTAGGCAATGGCTCAATAGACACAAGAGAGCTAGCAATTATTAAAATCCCATATTCTGCAAGGATATGAGCATCAACTGGCATGTCCCCACGTGAGGAATAATGTAGAGAACCATACTTCTCCTCCAAATAAATAATGGGAGTCGTTTCTTCAAAATTTCGGACAAGTATCTCCTTTGAAAGATTAACGGAAGAAGAGACAACAACTGAAGTTATAGGATGAACAAGTTCTCGAACTTCCAACTGAACTAGCTCAGCCCAAACCTCATCAGTTCTAATTATTTGAATACTGGATTTAAGAATGGCAATTTCTATTATTATCTTTACATGTATAATACTAAATGTAATCAAAGCATTTTTATTTTTTTCGATTTAAAAAAAAATTCATTCACATTATTGGCTCATTCTTCATCGAATAACAAGCCACAAAATGGGGCAATTTGAAGTAGATTAATATGTATTAATGAAGATTTCCCGGAAAAGAGGCAGTCAGACAATGTTCAAAGTACACAACATGGATTTTCATTCTAACATTTTTTTAATTTAAATTCATCCTTTGAGTATGGGGAGTTAAATGTTAGGTACAGTCCAAGATGAGATCGGCCCAACTCGTAGCTATGATAAGCTCACAAATCGTCGGCCTATAAAAGGATATAAACCAACCAAGTTGTTAACCCATAACAAAAAATAATATGACCGAACTATCAGATATCCAAATGGTTTAACTACTAGCAACATTGAAGACCAAGATGTCGAACGATTGCTCAGTTAAAAAATTTAAATGGCTAATCCCAATGAAGGATTATATAAATAGAAGGATAAACAGTCGAATCAAGTAAACAATTAATATACCTAATGAATAGATGTTAAATTTAGAACTCATATAATGATTAAACTATTCAATTTTAAACCGATATAACTTCTCAATTAGTGAGCAATTATACCTCGTAAGGAAAAGTATGATCATTAGGAATAAGGTTATATATATGCCTATTTTTCTAAATTTAAAGTATTGGATTCAAATCATTGGTAAAAAAGGGCAAGTACGGAGTTAAAGTTCTTCATACATTTGCAAATTTCAAAACCACAAAGCTTGGTCCTCCATTTCTCACTCTCTCTATTCCTCAACCTCTCATAATTCTTTTTTTCCTTAAAAAATTTTTTAATTTAAGCGCCGAGAAATATTTTGGGAAATGAGTTCAATATCTTTTAACCTCTTATTAATTATTGTGATATATATATTCCAAATTTAAAAGTTCGAAGGTCCATCCCAATTTCACTCGAACGACTATCCAGATTTAATGTACACATCAATATAACTTTTATATCAATTGGCCAATCTAAAGCTAAAGGGATATCCATGTGCTTGGACCGATTCAACTTGTATCTAGAATTGTGGAACTGTGATCAAAACAATGTCGTTTAGTTAAACCAATCGATTTTTCCTTATAATATTTGCCGTTGAATTCGATCACCGTGCCTCGGCAATGTACGACTTTATCTATAAATTATTCTAAACTTAATGATAATCATCAATATTAATATTTTATTTTCTCCAATATGGATTTTAATATTGCCATAAGATTTTTATGGTGCTGCCTAAATCTCATTAGGTTTAAACTATATTAAAAGTGTTTTTCTATATATTTAAGACTACATGTACATAATATTTTTTTAAGAGATATTGACATGGAAAATAAGACCAAGTAGTTGATGGCCATTAATTAAATGACACTTAACCTAATTCAGCCAGTGGAAGAAGTAAATTAAATAGGTAGAATTTAAAATCATAAAAAAGAAATAATATATTTTTTTATTTTCCTAAGTACCGAAATTCAATAAAAAATCACTTTTATAATTTTAATTTTTTAAAGATAAAATCTTACAGTAAAACTGAATCCAATTGATAAGAATCGCATAGCAGTTGCATGGGTTCGAGATTAAGAGGGCTCCATTTCTGAAAGGGATCAAAAGTTTATTCTTTCAATTTTGATGGTTTATTTTTAAATAAATAATAATAATTTAATAATTTTAAAATAACTAATTTTAAATACTTTTTAAATTTATAAAAAAAATAATCTAATTATTATTATTTATTTAAAAATTAAAAAATATAAATAAGAATATCCTCTTCGATTATCAGATGTATTAGATATGGTGGCCTCCTCTCAAATTTTTTTCTTTAATGCAGAAGCTAAACATTTGCAAAAATTTAGTATTTGTCCACAATAAATTCATAATTTGTTCATTAATTGTTTGTCTGACATAAACTATGATATATTTTTTTGTCTTTCCAACTTGGTCAAACTCCACTAGGTATAAGATACCATATTATTTATTTGTCAAAAAATATTTAAGAAATAAAAAATATTCTTAAAAAATAATTTATATCAAAATATTTTTTAATATTTGACATATAAAAGATAGAGAATATCATATAAATTAGTCAATAATAATAAATATCTATGATTATTAATTGCGATAATATTTTTAAAATAATGATAATATTTTATGATAAAAAAAAAATACTTACATTCATTGTTCTATGACAAATAGGGTTGTCGAAAATAGTCATCGATCAATGAGGGCTCACGAGTAAAATACACCAACAGGCGACAGGCCTAGCTCAAGATATACCAACCAAAAAACTACCTTGACCGTCTAAGGTGCCACAAGACAATAAGTAGTGACCGTTGTCAATAATGTCCATGGCCAACAATCAGTGGTGGATGTCCGAGGCATCACATGCTAATCATTCATTGTTCGCGGTTAGCGTGTCATTCGATTATTGATGGTGGTGGTTTAAGGCATTGCCTGCTAATAATCAACGGGACAAAACATCACAGGATTCAATGATATCACCTCCAGATAAAAATTTTTACTAATCAGCACTTGTGGTTACTAGTTGTAGTAGACGATCCTTGAAAACGACTTCCTATTTCAAAAAGACTAAATCGATTGCCAAACATTAAATTTAACTTTTTTATTAACTTATTTTTTATACGTGTCAAATATAAAACAATATTTAAAATATTCTTTTTCATATAGACCAAACACTAAAAAAATAAAAAATACATATATCTACTTTTTTTAATAAGTTATTTTTAGCAACCAAACTAAGCCTAATGATAATCAAGAAATTATGGAATTAATAACACAAGCAAAACTTTCTTCCCATATAACCAAAATATTTCCTATTGTGGACTTTGAAGATTGAGCATGGGACATGGTCATTACCTGCCCCAATTGAAAAATAATAAAACTTTCTCAACCAATATTAAAATAAGCCAACAAGACTTGGCTAATTAATTAATGGTAAATAACTCTACGACCACTTCAAAGATTGAGGAGGATGTGAATCCCACACCTATAAATAGGCTTTATTAAGAGGCCGTGGATTACCAAGTAATTAACTTAGTTAAGCATTTCTCCTAAGCTTAACTTTATTTGTTTAGCAAAATTAATTATGGAGAAGAAGGTAGCTCTTCGCCTTGCACTCGTGCTAATGGCTTCCTATGTGGCATATGCCACCGATCCTACTCAGCTCCAAGATTTCTGTGTTGGCATCAATAACCCTATCGATGGAGGTCGGTGTCATACGATTCAATTTTTTAAAAACATTATTTCTATATTACAAATTTATTATATTTCAATATATATAATGGTATTTATTTAGGTGTCTGTTTTTCTTTTGAAATAACACTCATAGTTGGCGTAATATAAGTAGATTTGGTCTAAATCTCTTCTTTCGTAAACATCAAAATATTAACTTGGTCCATGAAAGTTATGTTACGTGCAAAACCTAAAAATAATTGGATAATTTTGTTGTTTATGTATTCAATCTTACCTTAAATTGTCTAACATCTTACCTGGAATTGTCTAAGAGGTCATTTTTCATGTCATTGACTATTTTCTACTTTCCTTTTTCGATGCAGTATTTGTCAATGGACTGTTTTGCAAGAACCCTTTACAGGCAACACCGAATGATTTTCTATTCAAAGGACTCAACATTCCTGGAAACACAAATAATAAACAAGGATCGAATGTAACACTCGTAAGCGCAGCAAACTTACCTGGTCTCAACACCCTCGGCATATCGTTGGCCCGCATAGACTTCGCCCCATATGGACTCATCCCTCCCCACACGCACCCACGTGCGACTGAGATCTTCACCGTGTTGGAGGGCACCCTCTACGTCGGTTTCGTCACCTCCAACCTCCCAAACGGCAAAAACCAGCTCTTCTCGGTTGTCCTCAACCCAGGAGACGTATTCGTTTTCCCCCAGGGCCTCATTCATTTTCAATTCAACATTGGCAAGACCCCCGCTGTGGCCATTGCAAGCCTGAGCAGCCAAAACCCGGGAGTGATCACCATTGCTAACGCCGTGTTTGGACCTACGCCACCAATCTCAATCGATGTTCTTACCAAGGCATTTCAGGTGGACAAGAATGTGATCCAATATCTCGAGGCTCAATTTTCATCCGGCAATAACTACTAAGTTACAATCAACTTGAAAGTATATTTATAAGTTTCATTATTATGGTTATATGACTAAATCGTAAGAAAAAATTATTATTATTATTAAATAATGTGTGTTTTTTTAATAATTTATATATGTAGTAATTGCTGTTATTAATAAAGTGATGAATAAGATAACAAATGGGTTGCTATACGTGGTTGTTCATCAGCTTCTATTTGATTGTGTATAATCTGTGATTTTGAAGATTACATATTTAAATAAATTAAATATTAATAATTCCATGAGAATTTATGCAATATATAAAGAAAATCAAATGGGCATAAAGGTCTAATTAAATTAAATAAGAACTGTGACATAGAAAATAATAGAATTCTAAATTTCTTTTTCTATGCTGACTATTGGAAGTGCTATTCAAAGGGGATAATTCAAACATAAATTCTTTTTCATCTGAATCGGTCAAATCAGTCTAACAAAAATTAAAATTATAATCAAATTAATTTGACTAGTTAATCAGTTTGATTATATCCGGTAACAAAATTTTTTGATTTTGTAATATTTTTAATAAAATTAGAAAAATAGGACATCTAAATTTTACTATTTTAAGAAACCCACAAAATATTTTAATGTATGGATTTTAAATTTGATTAATAATTTAGAAAAACTGCAAACCATATAGGTTTTACAAAATTACAAACACTCGTTTTTTTTTTTTAATTTCAAATGTCTTATATATTTATATCGTTTTAATTAATTATCATTATTAATAATATTACACTTATTTTTTAAAATAAAGCAAATGGGCAACAGGCTAAATGGGCTTCATAGGCCATTAGCGAATTCATTATAATCTTTACACATAATTAAATAATATAATATTTAATTTGATGGATCAAAAGATACGGAATATGGTGGGCCCAAAGTCAACGGAGGCCCACAAGGTATGTCAAACGGTTAACGTAAAAACGGCCCAACAAGGCGCAAAGGCCCAAAGCTTGAAATACCCAATACGATCAACGCCATCCCTGACTGTCTGGACTCCGGAAAACGACTAACGCACCCGTAGAAGGTCAACGCGAGCGTTGACCGGAATCACTGTAGCAACAGGCCACGAATAAGAAGGCTTTTACGGGTCCGGCCCACTTAAGCTCACGATCCATCTGCTGGCCAATAACAACTCTCCTAACAATTTCCACGATCCCTGCTGGTTCCCAAAACGAATATTGACAAAATCGGTACCTTTCTTGTAAGGAATGCGCCAGACTTTCCCAATTTCCTGCCAGATATGACGCTCCAACGGTAAAAAACGTAAAAGGAAGGTAAGAGATTTGGAAAGACGCTAACCGCCATGGAAGGAAACTATTTCAATCCTTTTGGCAACTGGCATCAATTCTGAAAGGCAGGCCAGCCAAAGAATCATGCAGGGATCACTCCTTCAAAAGAAGAAAGATCGCCCACTCAACCATAAGTAAGTCATTGAATTTTCATTCCAGGCACGCTTTCAGTTACCTATGCTCTCAGTGACTTACGCTCTCAGTTACTTACGCTCTCAATTATTGACGCTTTCTACTACGCAAATTCTGACTTAGGCTACTCAAAAACCTAAGGCATACAACCGCGCCTCTCACGGCCGTTTACTACCTCCCCACCTTCCAAATTCAAAATGACAGTCTTGTCTCTCTTTCATCTGAAAATACACACTCTCTCTTCCTCTCTCTCTCTTTCTCAATTTTCGGTTTCAAAAACCTTCTTGTCTTTCGAAGGCTATTTCTCGTAAATTGAGCGTCGGAGTGTTTTCGGTGGGACAACTTTTCGCCAACACGCTGACCTCCTGTTTTTTTTAGTGATGCGCAGGATCCAAACTCGGCGAATCTGATAAAAATTAACCAGGACAAATAGTATGAAATTTCATGAAATTGAAATAAATTATATAGAAACCACTAGGCAAACGATAGAGTAGATTACTACACAGCACCAATTATTATTTTTTTGTTGGGTGGGGGTGGGGGTATTTTGGGATTTTACGGATGATACCACATGGGCAATTAAATAATTGCAAAAATATATATAGTCCTTATTAAAATTCTTTATAAGATATTTTGAGTTATTTTTAATATTTTTTTTAATTTTTATATGGAGTGCCCCTGAATTATTTTAATTGTAATTATTAGCTATGACTATTATCAAAAATACTTTTGAAACAAAACCCAAAACCTTGTAAGTATAAATGGAATTAGCTAATTTATTTCTTATTTTTATTTGGGTCGGCTTTATTATATAATAATAAAATCAAACTATTTTTACCAATAGGAATTTAACAAAGTCAAAGTAATCAAATTAACATCAAAGTTTGCGGCTATAGCACATTGTAAGACTTGAATTTGTCAAAGTGTCATTTTTATTGTCAATATGAAATAGAGAGTTACTAATTTAATAAGAAATGTTTTATTTATCTTAATTTATGTATATATATAACTAATTTAAAATATATATATATTTATTGTGCCTATTCTATTATTTACTTGAATGATAAAAATTTGAAAGTTAAACAATATTATTATAAAATAATCATAATAAGATCATGACTTTTAGTTTTAGTTAGTTGTCAACTTAGATGGTAAATTTTTCCCTTTAATCCTAAGATCATATTATGAGAAAGATATGGTATGAATGCTCATGTTATATCGATGCATATGATGCAGGCTTCTTATTAAAGGGTTAACCAAGTCTATGGTTATTTGTATAGTTCCCAATTCGTTAACATTGCTACATATTGGTGCTCATTGAATAACGTTTTTTAAAATTTTTTATATTTCTTTTGTGATATTTGGATTGCAATTAGTAAAGATAATTAGCCAAAAGGCAATTTAACTTTCGGAAAATAAGGCATCATCCCTGTGATAAAAGACCAAAAAATTTTAGGCGTTTCACAATGAATTTGTTGAGGACCAAATTTAGTTGGTTAACAATATACGATCCCCTATTTTTCTTGTGGGAAAAAAAAAAGTTGGGAATTTTTAATTTTTCAGTGGGAATTGAAGAATAGGCAAAAGAACAGAGCTTCTTGCTCTGTTTACGTGTTCGGATATCTTCAACAAATGGAATGTAAGTGTTTGATTTGGAACCTAGTTGTGTAAATGGGTAGTGCAGGAGATCTTGGGTGTGGTTGTGTACATATGTGTAATAATAACTCAGATGAGTGGATGGAGGCAAAAATAAAAAGGAGGTTTTTATATATACTTATTTATTAACTGGATGGCAATGTCTAGAATATAAATATGTATGGCAGTGTGCTGTACACCATATAAGTATACATGTATGTGTACAGATATATGTATATGAATATAAATAAAATTAAATTCAGTGAAATTCTTGTCGTACTATATCTCTACTTCTATTCAACTTTATAGGAAGACATGAGAATTTGATTTTATAGATCATGACAAAATTTCTTTTAGTCTTTCTAATAAATGATATACAAATTTCTATCATAGTTTTCTTCCATCCAGAGGGAAGAAAAGTAATTCTTATACCTTATCAAGACCCAAAGGCCTGCGAGCAAGAGTCTAAAATGTTTTTGGGCTAGATTTAATATTGAGACTAGAGTATATCAAAATTGACTAACTAGAGTATAGCCTAGAGAGTAACCTCTCCAATTTCCTATAATTCCGATGGACTGGATAAGTATATTCAGATCGGCTTTTCACCAATTTAATTTCTGAATGAGAGATTGAGTTTTTTGAAATAACGTGGACATCTTTATCGACACACTGGCTGACATACTAGCAATCCTGCTGTAGATAATGATTCACAACTCGAGCCTCATCAAGAGACACAAGCCGATCATATAAAAAAATATAAAATTGCTATGTAGAAAAACTCATATCAATCTGAAAAAAGGCCAAGAAGTTAACCAATGCCGGATTCATCAGTGAGGTAAATTATTTGATTTAGTTATCCAGTGTTGCCCTTATAAAAAAAACTAATAAAAAATAGATGACATACATCAACTTTACAAATATAAAAAAATTATGTCTGAAAGATAGTTTCCTATCTCTAAGAATCAACTAGTTCATATATTTAACGTCTGCATACCAAACTGCTTAAATTTATGGATGCTTACTTCATGTACAATTAAGTCCAAATGACTTCAGAAAATAAAGAGATGGCCACATTCATGGCCAACTGAAAAATCAACTGCTATAAAATAATGTCGTTAAGATTGGAAAATATTAGAGCAACATTCCAAATGCTACTAAATAAAATATTTGAGTAATAGATTGGAAAAGATATAAAAGCATATCTGAATGACAAGCTATTCAAAAGAATACTTGGTAATGACCATATTAATGATCTAGCCGAGACATTTGAGGTGCTAAAAACGAACTGAATGAAATTAAGCCAGACAAAATGTGCCTTTGGGTTAGCTTCTGATAAGTTCCTAAAATTCGTTATCTCACAACGCAAGATAGAGGTGAATTCAAAAAAAATAAAAGCCAAAATAGATATTGAACCACATCAAATTGTCGTACAAAATCTAAAGGCTAATCGAAAGGCCGGTTGCTCTATCCTGATTTTTGGCGAAGGCAGTTTAAAAACATCTTCCATTTTTCAAAGCTTTAAAATGAGTGTAACCAAATTTTTTTTTTTCGGTTGATGGACAAGTGCCAGCGAGCTTTCCAAGTGTTAAAAAAGTATCTACCGCATCTGCCTTTATTAGCTTGTCTCAAAGAGAACGAGGAATCATATCTCTACTTGATTGTCTCAAAGATAACCCTGAACATAATTCAGGTAGAAGAAAAGGTAGGGATTTAGTAACCAGTGTATTATATCAGTAGCATCCAAACAAACATGGAGACTTGGTATATCTGAACAGAAAAGGTTGCTTTAACTTTATTTTTGCAGCGAAAAAACTTAGACTGTTCCTAACCTATTAATTGATAAAGAAGATCTAGTATAAGCCAGAAGTATGGGAAAGTCTAATTAAATAGTCGGTTGAGTTGAACACATTCGACATAAAGTTTAAAACATAACCCACCATATAGGGTCAAGTCATCACAGATTTTATTGTTGAAACAACAACACTAATCTTAAAAGAAAAAAATAAAACTATAGTGGCAACTCCAGAAGGGTTACTACCCACATGGATGTTACATATTAAAAAAGCATCCTCACAGTTTGGTTGTAATAGTAGTATTAATTTTACCAAAAAGATTTGAGATAAAATACTCAATCATATTTGCGTTCCCCACCGCTAACAATGTGGTAGAATATGAGGCTCTGCTAACCAATTTAAAGCTGATAAATGAGTATTCCGTCAACAATCTGATTGTCTGTAGGTATTTTTGAGTTAATGGTCAATCAATTGCTTGCTATTTTGAAGTATTCAATCCAAAATTAGCCAAATATCTCTACAAAGTACGAAATTTCTTGTTCTCCCTTGATAAGGTTGAAGTTATCCATATACTAAAGAAAGATAATTAGAAATTTGATCAAATTTTTAAGATGTCAATATCTAATTGTCCAGAACAATATGCCGTAAATATGAGAAAAATACTTCAAAAGCCTAGTATCGAGGGACAAGATTAAGTTCTCTAAGTGACAAATGAGGTAATTTGAATGACTTTATACCTGAAGTACTTTAAGAGTGGAACGCTTCTGAGCAAATCCACAATGGCAAAACATATTTTATAAATAGTCGATTGGTACATTTTGGTAGATGGATCACTACATAGATGGGATTATTCAGTATCCTATCCCTGTGATCGATAGAAGCGAATTGAAATTCTATTCCCTCCTTATTTTCAATGAAATAAATATTCTTTGGTTTGATTACAATTTAATGTTAGAATATTTAATTTCACATATGTGAGAATAAAAAATGCAAAATAAATTTTCATAACTGATTAAATTTATTCCCATTTTATCCTTTTTATTGTTATTATTATTGTTGTTGTTGTTATTATTATTACTATTATTATTATTATTATTACTACTACTATTATCACTATTATTTTTATTATTATTATTATTATTATTATTATTATTATTATTATTATTATTATTATTATTATTATTATTATTATTATTATTATTATTATTGTTATTATTATCGCTATATATATATTACATAAGTGAAAAAAAGTTATTATGTCATATTTTCACATTATTTCTCATACTATTCTACAAATCAAATATTGAATACTAATTTTTACCTTATTCTATTCCAACAACTAAATATGAAAATAAAAATTTTTAACTCTATTTTCATCTTATTCTATTAAGAGAGAATAACTATTCTATTCCCCATATTATTCAATTCGACAATCAAACGACGTCAGAGTATATGTACTTTTTGTCTCCAGTGGGAGGCAATCATACCTCAAAGAAATGCATCTCGGCACATGTGGAGCGTATATGGGAGACACTAATTTAGCCTTCATAATTATGAGATAGAACTATTATTGGCCGATTATAACCAAGAATGTGATGGAGTTCATCAAAAAATATGAGAATTCCTAAATTCATGTTGACTTACCCAAGCAATCACATACAAAACTCCAAACTTTATATGCTCCTTGGTTGTTCAAATAGTGATGACTGGACATGTCAGGTCCATTTCCTATAGAAGCTAGACAAAAAAAAATTCTTATCATTGCAATATATTGTTTTACTAAATGTGCCAAAACGTCTCCATTGGCTAAAATTATGGAGTAGAATGCAACGAAATTTATGTGTCAAAATATTATTTGTAGATTTGAGATACCGGAGGTCACAGTAACCGACAATGGTGCCAAATATTTTGACAAAAAGCTCACAAAATACTACAATGGCTTCTGAATTGGATTGGTTCATACATCAACCACATACCCAAAAAATAATGAACAAGTAGAAGTGACAAATCGAATGATACTGAACGGGTTAAAAATCAAGTTGGACAAAATCGGAGGTGCTTAAGCAGGCGAACTTCGTTCAATACTTTGGTCACGCCAAATGACTCCTACAGAGCTTACACAAGATTTCCCTTAATCATGTGCTTCGGAATACAAGCAGTTATCCTAATGGAGACGAGACCTTCAAATTATCGAGGGAAAAAATCAATCTTGATCAAAACTCCCAACTCTAGAGATAAAATTTGGATCTCTTAACAGAATTGATGGAGATAACAGGCATTCAAGCGGTAGCCTATCAATAAAGAATCACTCAATGTTGCACAAAGAAGATGACAGTGCAGACTTTTGATGTTTGTGACATAGTACTAAGGAATATCAAAGAAACTAGGAGGTTGGCACACGCGAATAAACTATTCCCAACTTGAAAATGACCATTCCTGATTTCGGCCATACATCATAATGAGACATATAAAGTACATAGTCAAAAAGAAAATCAAGTCACTCACGCTTAAAATGCCCTTCATCTCAAAAAATACTATTAACAGTGAGGAAAACCTAGGAACATATAAGTACACCCTGCATCTCACTTTCCAATGCGCGTGTGTTGTAATTTATTCTTTTAAGTTGTTTGAAAAATTGATTTTTTTATTTGTTTTCTGACAATTTGTATACTTATATATAAATAATATGATCATGACTTACCCTGCGTCAAATAATTAGTTTAAACACTTCATTTGTAAAATGAGTTGATTCAAGGAAATGATCAAGGTATAGTTTAATAGAACCACGCTGCAGCAAGCATGGTCACACACCAATAATTTCAAAAAACTCGGTGGTTTTAGAATCAAACGTTTGATTCAATTTTGAGAGATCAAATGGCAAGCCGAACAAAATCAATGAAGAC
Organism: Nepenthes gracilis; assembly: GCA_033239525.1. NCBI lineage: Eukaryota > Viridiplantae > Streptophyta > Magnoliopsida > Caryophyllales > Nepenthaceae > Nepenthes > Nepenthes gracilis. Next base: position 3,967,305 of record BSYO01000022.1, on the reverse strand, counting down.
TCACCTAATAGTTATCTAACCTATTGAGCATCAGGGATGCTATCGACCTATAAGTGCCTATAAACCCTTTTACGAGATACGCACAATAAGCCAAATAATCAATTACAAAGGTATTGCCTATCTGGTGATGACAACTAAAAAACTTAGTCAATTTAATCATCTTATGATTACCTAACCAATGACTATAGTCAAAAGATTCAACTGAAAATCATATCATCTATCTAATGGTCAAAAACTCATATGCATATGCTCGAGGAATGAACCGTATGCATATGCTCGAGGAATGAATCGCCCGATCAATACCAGTTAAGGAAAAATGGATATTTTAGGATGAAAAGTCTTAATATTTACAATGACAAAAATTATATCATCCTTATTCATAAGTACAACACGGAGCTATAAAATTTAAAGACAAAAGTTGCTCGGCAATCCTTTGGTTGGTGGTCGGTTTGAACCTCAAGACTGACGAGTTCCCTTGTTCCTCAAAATTGAAGACATTAGAAGTTGTAGAAGTTTCAGAATTCCTAGCATCTAAGAAGCCAGTGGGAAAGTTTTGGGCTACCAATGAAACTATCCTCTTACAAATATCGATTTCCTCTTTGAATCGAAAATTGAGCAAAGATTTGGTTTTTTCGGATTTGATACTCCTCCTTTCAAACTCTATAAGCATCAAGCAGTTAGCTCTTAATCCATCCCCGGCCCTGGCTATTATCACCAAGTATCATTTAGGTTCAAGAGCTCTATCTTCAAAAAAAACTTGCATGATTTGGCCAATTTTTTCTCAAGACAAGCTGCTCAATCCTTGAAGAATGATACCCCAATTTTGGTAACCATATCCCTAAACTCTAAACCCCAAACTATGGAAGGATCAGTGCAAAACTAATACAAATGATCAATTTTAATATCCTCGTTAAAGAGTCTATCTCTAATCTGACACACGACATTTATATATAGGAAAACAAAGAAGTTATGAGTTAGCTAGTTGAAGACAAATCAATGACTCAGAATTAAAGGTTTACATAGTACCTTATGGGTTAGACAATCCTCTTTGGGTGCAAAACCTAATAGTGATCCAGTTGAAATTAGATTTGATGTAAATGACTATCTCTAACAAAGAAGATGCAAAGTACTACAATGCAAGAGGAAACCTCGAAACCTATAGAAGTCTAAAAGGACGGGCAACATTCGAATGACAAACTATCTACCCTTACCTACAATAGTCTTTGGTCCAAGAGAAGCAGCACATGATGCGAAAGAGCTAGGCAAGGGCTCAATAGACACAAGAGAGCTAGCAATAACTAAAATCCCATATTCTCTAAGGATATGAGCATCAACTGGCATGTCCTCACATGAGGAATAATGTAGAGAACCATACTCCTCCTCCAAAGAAATAATGGAAGTCGTTTCTTCAAAATTTCGGACAAGTATCTCCTTTGAAAAATTAACGGAAAAAGAGACAACATTTGTAGTTATAGGATGAACAAGTTCTCGGACTACCAACTAAACTAGCTCAGCCCAAACCTCTTCAGTTCTAATTATTTCAATATTGGATTTAAAAATGACAGTTCCTATTATTATCTTTATATGTATAATACTAAATATAATCAAAGCATTTTTATTTATTTCGATTTAAAAAAAAATTCATTCACATTATTGGCTCATTCTTCATCGAATAACAGGCCACAAAATGGGGCAATTTGAAGTAGAGAAAAGCAATCAAATGGTGAAAAATCTTAGACCATAAAGCAAAGAATTAGGCTCAAATTGACAAGATCAATTAACAATCAATGTGTATTAATGAAGATTTCCCCGGAAAAGAGCAGTCAGACAGCGTTCAAAGTGCACAACACGGATTTTCATTCTAACATTTTTTTAAATTTGAATTCATCCTTCGAGTATGGAGAGTTAATGTTACGTACGGTCTAAGATGAGTTCGGCCCAACCCGTAACTATGATAAACGCACAAATCCCTAGCCTATAAAAGGATATAAACCAACCAAGTTGTTAACCCATAACAAAAAAGAATATGACCGAACTATCAGATATCCAAATGGTTTGACTACTAGCAATATTGAAGACCAAGATGTCGAACGATTGCTCAGTTAAAAATTTTTAATGGTTAATCCCAATGAATGATTATATGAATAGAAGGACAAACGGTCGAATCAAGGAAACAATTAATGTACCTAACGAATAGATGTTACATTTAGAACTTATATAATGATTAGACTATTCAATTTTAAACCGATATAACTTCTCAATTAGTAAGCAATCATACATCTTAAGAAAAAGTATGATCATAAGCAATAAGGTTTTATATATGCCTATTTTTCTTACTTTAAAGTATTGGATTCAAATCATTGGTAAAAAAGGGTAAGTACAGAGTTAAAGTTCTTCATACATTTGCAAATTTCAAAACCACATAACTAGGTCCTCCATTTCTTACTCTCTCTATTCCTTGACATCTTATAATTCTTTTTTTCCTTAAAAAAATTTCTAATTTAAGTACCGAAAAATATTTTGGGAAGCGAGTCCGATATCTTTCAACCTCTCATTAATTATTGTGATATACATCTTCCAAATTTAAAAGTTTGAAGGTCCATCCCGATTTCACTTGAACGACTATCCAGATTTAATGTACGCATCAATATAACTTTTATATCAATTGGCCAACCTAAAGCTAAAGGGATATCCATGTGCTTGGACTGGCACAAGTTGTATCTAGAATTGTGGTACTGTGATCACAACGATGTCGTTTAGTTAAACCAACCGATTTTTCCTTGTAATTATTGCCGTTGAATTCGATCACCGTGCCTCGGCAAAGTATGACTTTATCCATAAATTGTTCAAAACTTAATGATAATCATCAATATTAATATTTTATTTTCTCCAATATGGATTTTAATATTGCCATAAGATTTTTATGGTGCTGCCTAAATCTCATTAGGTTTAAACTATATTAAAAGTGTTTTTCTATATATTTAAGACTACATGTACATACTATTTTTTTAAGAGATATTGACAAGGAAAATAAGACCAAGTAGTTGATGGCCATTAATTAAATGACACTTACCCTAATTCGACCAGTGGAAAAAGTAAATTAAATAGGTAGAATTTAAAATCATAAAAAATAAATAATATATTTTTCTTATTTTCCTAAGTACCGAATTCAATAAAAAAATCACTTTTATTATTCTAAGTTTTTAAAGATAAAATCTTACAGTAAAACTAAATCCAATTGATAGGAATCGCATGGCAGTTGCATGGGTTCAAGATTAAGAGGGCTCCATTTCTCAAAGCGTTAAAAAGTTTATTCTTTTAATCTTGATTGTGTATTTTTAAATAAATAATTATAATCTAATAATTTTAAAATAATTAATTTTAAATAATTTTTAAATTTACATAAAAAATAATTTAATTATTATTATTTATTTAAAAATTAAAAAATATAAATAAGAATATCCTCTTCGATTATCAGATGTATTGGATATGGTGGTCTCCTCTCAAATTTTTTCTTTAATGCAGAAGCTAAACATTTGCAAAAATTTAGTATTTGTCCACAACAAATTCATAATTTGTTCATTAATTGTTTGTCTGACATAAACTATGATATATTTTTTTGTCTTTCCAACTTGGTCAAACTCCACTGGGTTTAAGATACCATATTATTTATTTGTCAAAAAATATTTAAGAAATAAAAAATATCTTTAAAAAATAATTTTTATCAAAATATTTTTTAATATTTGACATAAAAAGATATAGAATATCATATAAATTAATCAATAATAATAAATATCTATAATTATTAATTGCGATAATATTTTTGAAACAATGATAATATTTTATGGTAAAAAAAATTCTCACATTCATCGTTCTATGACAAATAGGGTTGTCGAAAACAGTCATCGATCAGTGAGGGGTCACGAGTAAAGTACACCAACAAAGCGACAGGCCTAACTCAAGATATACCAACCAAATACTACATCGACCGTCTAAGGTGCCACAAGATAATAAGTAGCGACAGTGGTCAATAATGTCCATGGCCAACAACCCGGTGGTGGAGGTCCAAGGCATCACATGCAGATCATTGATTGTTCGCAGTTAGCGTGTCATTCAATCATTGATGGTGGTGGTTTAAGGCATTACTCGCTAGTAATCAACGGACAATATCACATGATACAATGATATCACCTCCAAATAAAATTTTTCTCGATCGTACTCGTGGTTACTAGTGGCAGTAGACGATCTTTAAAAACGACTTCCTGTTTCGAAAAACCAATGTTAATTTCCAAACATTAAATTTAAATTTTTTGTTGTTAAAAAAGTATTTTTCGTTAACTTATTTTTTTTGTCCGTGTCAAATATAAAACAATATTTAAAATATTGTTTTTCATATGGACCAAACACTAAACAATAAAAAGTATATATATCTATTTTTTATAATAAGTTATATTTAGCAACCAAACTAAGCCTACTGATCATCAACAAATTATGGAATAAATAACAGAGGCAAAACGTTCTTCCCATATAACCAAAATATTACGTATTGTGGACTTTGAAGATTGAGCATGGGACAAGGTCATTACCTACCCCAATTGAAAAATAATAAAACTAATTCAACCAATATTAAAATAAGCCAACAAGACTTGGCTAATTAATTATTGGTGAAAAACTCTAAGACCACTTCAAAGATTGAGGAGGATGTGTATCCCACACCTATAAATAGGCTTTATTTAGAGGTCGTGGATTACCAGGTAATTAACTTAGTTAAGCATTTCTCCTAAGCTTAACTTTATTTGTTTAGCAAAATTAATTATGGAGAAGAAGGTAGCTCTTCGCCTTGCACTCGTGCTAATGGCTTCCTATGTGGCATATGCCACCGATCCCACTCAGCTCCAAGATTTCTGTGTTGGCATCAATAACCCTATCGATGGAGGTCCGTGTCATACGATTCAATTTTTTACAAACATTATTTTTATATTACAAATTTATTATATTTCGGTAAATATATGTGTATATATAATGGTATGTATTTAGTTGTCTATTTTTCTTTTACAATGGCACTCACAATTGACGTAATATGAGTAGATTTGCTCTAAATCTCTTCTATCGTAAACATCAAAAGGTTAACTTGGTCCATAAAAGTTATGTTACGTGCAAAACCTAAAAATAATTGGATAATTTTTTTGTTTATGTATTCAATCTTACCTTAAATTGTCTAACATCTTACCTTGAATTGTCTAAGAGGCCATTTTCCATGTCATTGACTATTTTCTACTTTCCTCTTTTGATGCAGTATTTGTCAATGGACTGTTCTGCAAGAACCCAGTACAGGCAACACCCAATGATTTTCTTTTCAAAGGACTCAACATTCCTGGAAACACAAATAATAAACTAGGATCGAATGTAACACTCGTAAGCGCAGCAAACTTACCCGGTCTCAACACCCTCGGCATATCGTTGGCCCGCATAGACTACGCTCCATATGGACTCATCCCTCCCCACACGCACCCACGTGGGACTGAGATCTTCACCGTGTTGGAGGGCACCCTCTACGTCGGCTTCGTCACCTCCAACCTCCCGAACGGCAAAAACCAGCTCTTCTCGGTTGTCCTCAACCCAGGAGACGTCTTCGTTTTCCCCCAGGGCCTCATTCATTTTCAATTCAACATTGGCAAGACCCCCGCTGTGGCCATTGCAAGCCTGAGCAGCCAAAACCCGGGAGTGATCACCATTGCTAACGCCGTGTTTGGATCTACGCCACCAATCTCGATCGATGTTCTTATCAAGGCATTTCAAGTGGACAAGAATGTGATCCAATATCTCGAGGCTCAATTTTCGTCCGGCAATAACTACTAGGTTACAATAAACTTAAAAGAATATTTATAAGTTTCATTATTATAGTTATATGACTAAATCGTAAGAAAAAATTATTATTATTATTAAATAATGTGTTTTTTTCATGATTTATATATGCAGTAGTCGTTGTTATTAATAAAGTGATGAATAAGATAATAAATGGGTTGCTATATGTGGTTGTTCATCAGCTTCTGTTTGATTGTATATAATCTATGATTTTGAAGATTACCTATTTAAATAAATTAAATAGTAATATTTTCATGAGAATTTATGCAGTATATGAAGAAAATCAAATGGGCATAAAGGTCTAAATAAATTAAATAAAAACTGTGACATATAAAATAATAGAATTCAAAATTTCTTTTTCTATGCTAACTGTTGGAAGTGCTATTCAAACTGGATAATTGAAACATAAATTCTTTTTCATCTGAATCGGCCAAATCAGTCTAACAAAAATTAAAATTATAGTCAAATTAATTTGACTAGTTAATCAGTTTGATTATATCCGGTAACAAATTTTTTGATTTTGTAATATTTTTAATAAAATTAGAAAAATAGGAAATCTAAATTTTACAATTTTAATAAACCCACAAAATATTTTAATGTATGGATTTTAGATTTGATTAATAATTTAGAAAAACTGCAAACCATATAGGTTTTACAAATTTACAAACACTCGTTTTTTTTTTTTTTAATTTCAAATGTCTTCTATATTTATGTCGTTTTAATTAATTATCGTTATTAATAATATTATACTTATTTTTTTAAAATAAAGTAAATGGGCAACAGGCTAAATGGGCTTCATAGGCCATTAGCGAATTCATTATAATCTTTACATATAATTAAATAATATAATATTTAATTTATCAATCTATTTTATCTTTTAAATTGCTGGTACAAATGGATAAATCAAACAATAAGAAATATCCAAATAATATTCAATGACTATTCTCCTCACAGACTACATTTGATCTAATGTCAGCCCAGAATTACCTTTTTTTTTTTTTCACGGTAATAATATGATTTTGTTATATTGCAATTGTATGACTTATTGGAAAATAATGTCATTTATATATTAAATAATGTCAGATTGTTTATTCTTGTATAATTCAGTGTGACAGACTTATTTAGTGTAAATATTTTAGGAGGCAATTATGCATAGGTTTATTGTACCTTATGCACATAAATTATCCAAATTTGATCATAATATTTTTATGGGAAATATTTTAATAATATAGCTGTTGGTCAATAATTTCAATTTGACACTCTAAAGTATCAGATAAAATGGACAGTTTCAGCTAATCAAAATAAATGACAATTAGCATAATAATACATTATTATTTTATATATCATTTCGGTCATAAATTATATATTCTTTTTCTTGTGTACAAGTTATACACCATATTTTTATAAGATAGTATAAAAATTTTATTCTTATATCATTTTCAGTAAAATTATTATTCTATTATTTGTTTACACCTATGATAAAAATAATGACTGTTTTATTTTTGATTATCTAGTAATAGCTATTCATGACGGATGTGACAGATTATATACATACAAGGACCGATATAATAAACCCGCGTAAGATCTCACTCGGATATAAATGCGGACAAACATAATCATGACCTCTATCCACAATCGTAAGGAGGTATTGAACATAATAACAACTCATTGATATAATGCAAAAACTATAATATATCCCATGCAAAGATGAAGGCCATCATCCGGCTAAGACACAATCATAACACATCCTAGAGATCAAAAACATACTAATATACATATTTCCACTCGCCGATAGAAATATGCCACCTCAGATCACATCTGAACTCCTACAAGAGTATATAGGCCACTAGTCTGAAGTGATAAAATATGAAAACGTGAGCCTAGAGCTCAGTTTGGATCAATATCATATAAAACGGTATACTTAAATTAGAAGTAGGGATATCGCATAGCAACCACGTAAAAAAAACACAAGGTTCGTGAAATTCCTGAAAACCGAGGAGATGTCTCATACTAAATTATTGTCCATATCAAACAGTTCCTCTGGGACATATTCATAATAAATAACAATCTAATAAAATCTCATAGACGATATCATATCATATGATCCGAGGTCGCATAGGCCGCAACCGTCACCACATCCGTGTGGGACACATACCATTGTCCGGATCTAAATTTGACACTCTAATTTATGCACATAAATTATCCAAATTTGGTCAATAATTTCAATTTGACACTCTAAAGTACCAGATAAAATGGTCAGTTTCAGCTAATCAAAATAAATGACAATTCGCATAGTAATACATTATTATTTTATATACCATTTTCAGTCATAAATTATATATCCTTTTTTCGTTTTGTGTATAAGTTATACAACATATTTTTTATAAGACGAAATAAAAATTTTATTCTTATATCATTTTCAGTGAAATTATTATTCTACTATTTGATTACACCTGTGATAAAAATAATAATTATTTTATTTTTTATTATCTAGTAATAACTATTTCGTGATAGTTTTTTATTCTATTCTTACTCTGAATTCTAATCTCTTTTCATCCCGCTTTTGGTGAGCAATGCAACTTTACCTATTCATTTGGTGAAAAGTACGATTTATAATATGACAACAGAAACGACAATTTCAATAGAGAACCGTTTAAAAATTATAAAGGTAAGGGCGATATTTCTTGTAAAGATAGAAGTGAAGTAAATTTCAAGTATTACTATGGCAAAATTGAAGTTGGAGACGATGGTGCCAATAAGTATTTAATTAGAAGTAAGATTCGACTATGATGATCTCCAAGACTACAAAGTCGGATATGATGAAGATCACAAAAATTTCAAAATCAAATATGGCAGAATTGATTTTCGTTATCGGTAAGACTTTTATTCGAGTCAATTAAATAAGGTTTTATAAAATTTAGACTATTTTAATAAATGTTTTTTATAAATATTTTTTTATATATAATATAAAAATGATATATAATTCAAATGTTTTTTTTACAAATAGTGTGAAATTTCATGAAATTGAAATAAATTATATAGAAACCACTAGGCAAACGATAGAGTAAATTACTACACAGCACCAATTATTATTTTTTTTGTTGGGTGGGGGGTGGGCGTATTTTGGGATTTTACGGATGATACCACATGGGCAATTAAATAATTTCAAAAAATATATATAGTCCTTATTAAAATTCTTTATAAGATATTTTGAGTTATTTTTAATATTTTTTTTAATTTTTATATGGAGTGCCCCTGAATTATTTTAATTGTAATTATTAGCTACGACTATTATCAAAAATACTTTTGAAACAAAACCCAAAACCTTGTAAGTATAAATGAAATTAGCTAATTTATTTCTTATTTTTATTTGGGTCGGCTTTATTATATAATGATAAAATCAAACTATTTTTACCAATAGGAATTTAACAAAGTCAAAGTAATCAAATTAACATCAAAGTTTGCGGCTATAGCACATTGTAAGACTTGAATTTGTCAAAGTGTCATTTTTTATTGTCAATATGAAATAGAGAGTTACTAATTTAATAAGAAATGTTTTATTTATCTTAATTTATGTATATATATAACTAATTTAAAATATATATATTTATTGTGCTTATTCTATTATTTACTTGAATGATAAAAATTTAAAAGTTCAACAATATTATTATACAATAATCATAATAAGATCATGACTTTGAATTTTAGTTATTTGTCAGCTTAGATGGTAAATTTTTTCAATCATACTAATTTAATAAGATATGGTATGAATGCTCATGTTATATCGATGCATATGATGCTAGCTCGCTAAAAGGGTTAACCACGTCTGTGGTTATATGTATAGTTGACATTAACATGGCTGCATAGGTGCTCATTGAATAACGAATTTTTTTTTAATTTTTTGATATTTCTTTTGTAATATTTGGATTACAATTAGTAGAGATAATTAGCCCCAAAAAATTTAACTTTCGGAAAACAAGGCCTCAGCCCTGTGATAAAAGACCAAAAAATTTTAGGCATTTCACGTTGAATTTGTCGACCAAATTTAGTTGGTTAACAGTATACAATCCCTATTTTTCTTGTGGAAAAAAAAAAGTTGGGAATTTTTTTATTTTTCAGTGGGAATTGAAGAATAGGCAAAAGAACAGAGCTTCTTGCTCTGTTTACGTGTTCGGATGTCTTCAATAAATGGAAAGCAAGTGTTTGATTTGGAAGCTAGTTGCGTAAATGGGTAGTGCAGGAGATCTTGGGTGTGGTTGAGTACATATGTGTAATAATACCTCAGATGTGTACTTACTTATTTATCGGATGGCAATGTGAGAATATAAATATGTATGGCAGTGTGCTGGCATATAAGTATACATGTATGTGTACGGATATATATATATATATATATATATATATAATTAAATTTATTGAAATTCTTATCGTATTCTTGATATCCGGTTAACCTTATAGCTTGTAGGTCATGATTCCGACAGAGCTATGAGTTTCGGACAATTATTAATATACTGTATGCTATTTTTTATTTTTATGTATTTGATTTTATAGTTCGACATGCTAAATCAAGTTGTTAAGTCTGGAATAGAATAAAATCTAACCAAACTATTATATATCCAAATGACAAAATTGCTTGTAATACTAAAGATTGGGACACTGAACGACCACTCGATTAATAAATCTGAATAGTTAATTCTAATAAATTGTTACATGAATTGAGGAATAAACGATCGAATCAAATGAACAATTAATATACCTGAAAAATAGACATTGGTTTAAGAGGTTATATTAACAGTTGGACTATTCAATTTTTAACTAAAATAACTCTTTCGTTGAAGTGCAATCATACATTTTCAAAAACAAAAGTGTGTTGGCTGGTAATAAGGTTATAAATAAATCCATTTTTCTCAAACAAATGGACCAAATTTGAGTCACTCATAGAAAATTAAGTATAGGGTTTTAATTCTCTATATATTTATGAATACCAAAAATTACGAAGTCAAATCCTTCATTCTTACTCGGTCAACGTCTTCCTCACATAGTAGACCGGCCGTTGGGCATCGGGGTCCTGGCGTGCTAGAACAGAGCTGAGGGCCACCTCTGACACCGCCAAGTTAAGGTAAAGCTCCTCTCCATCCTTGGGTGACGTCAACAATGGTGGGCTGGCCAGATATCATTTTAGCTCGTCGAAGGCCGTCCGGCACTCCACAGTCCACTGGAATCCATTTGTTTTTGCTCCCCTTAATGCCTTAAAGAAAGATTGGTACTTATCTCTTGACTTTGCTAAGAAGCAAGACAAGGCTGCCTGTCGTTCGGTTAGCAACTGGACTTCCTTGATGCTCCGTGGTGGAGAAATGTCTGCGAGAGTCTTAATTTTCTCTGGGTTTGCCTCGATTCCTTACTGGTAGACGATGAAACCTAGGAGTTACACGGAGAAGACTCCAAAGACGCATTTAGTGGGATTCAGCTTCATTTGATAAGTGCGGAGCACCTCGAAAGATTCGGCCAGATCGTGAATGTAGTCATTAGTAACTCTACTCTTGACGAGCATATCGTCGACATATACTTCCATATTGCGGCCAATCTATCTTTCGAACATCTTGTTCACAAGCCGTTGGTAAGTGGCTCCTGCGTTCTTTAGTCCAAAAGGCATGGCCTTGTAACAATAGTTGCATTGATCTGTCATGAATGAGGTGTACTCCTCGTCTTTTGGGCTCATCCGGATCTAGTTATAACCCGGGTATGCATCCATGAAACTCAACAGCCCGTGCTCGGATGTAGAATCCACTAATAGGTCGATCCGGAGTAAGGGAAAGCTGTCTTTAGGGTAGGCTTTGTTAACGTCAGTGAAATCAACGCATATTCGCCATTTTCAGTTACTTTTCTTTACCAGGACAAGGTTCGAAAGCCAGTCCGGGTACTAGACCTCCCTGATGAAGCCGGCATCCAGCAGCTTTTTCACCTTTTTTTAGATGGAAATTAGTTTTTCTACGGAATGGTTTCTCTGTTTCTGCCTGATGAGTTTACGGTCGAGATCGAGACCCAACTTATGGACAATTACAGCGGCTGGAATCTCAGGCATGTCAACGGGAGTCCATGCAAAAATATCTGCGTTCTGCCACAAGAACATGATCAACTCATTGCACAATATCCCAGTGAGTGAACCGCCAATCTATACACACCTTTTCGGATCTTTTGGATTTACTGGGATCAGATAGATTGCCTCTCTGAACTGTGCTTGTTGTAAAGTCACCTCGCCCGATGGTTGAGTTTCCCTGCCGATCTGCTGCCGCTACTCGAGGCGATCTAAGACATATAACATGTTCGCCCAGTGGCCTGGTCACCCAAAACCTCGCCTACACCGCGAGTCGTTGAGAATTTCATCTTGAGATGCGGTATCGAAATGATGACTCCGAACGCTGCTAGGCATGGATGGCCTAAAATAGTGTTGTAAAAGGAAGGCAGGTCAACTACTAAAAAAGTAAGTGTTTGACTCGCCGTTCTTGGGTATATACCCAGGGTCACTTCTAATTAGATTGTCCCTTGGACAAGCAACAGTTTGTTATCAAGGCCATACAATGGGCCTTCAGCAGGCTTTAATTGATTCTTTTTTAAACCAAGTTTAAAAAACGTATCAAGCTAAAGCAAATCACATAAACTTTCATTATCAACGAATATCCGTTTCAGCTGGTAGTCGACGCTACCATCTGAAACGAGGGCGGATACAACTAGGGGATCTACATGGGGAGAAACTACATGCTCAAAGTCATCATTGTTAAAACTAATGATGTTATTCTCAGTGTGTTGTTTCTTATTCCCGACATGCTGCTCCCTATGGTCTGCTGGAGTCTTGACAGGTCGAGTCGCAATCATGTTGACTACTCTTATCGCGACACAATTCCTCGGAGGAGACGGTTCTGTGCCTTCACCGTCCATTTGCACCAAAGCTCGGCGGGGGTTCTCCCATTTAACCCGTAAGGTGACCTCTACGGATCAACTCTTCTACTTCCTGCTGGAGCGTTTTGCTGTCTTCGATGGAGTGTCCGGGAGATCGATGGAAATCAAAGTATTTGACTAGATTTCCTCCTTTCGCCTTCTTAAGTGGTTTTGGCCACTTAAGAAATTTCTCGCATCTGATCTGCATGAGGACGGTTGAACGTGTGTCGATCAAGGGTGTTAGGCTAATTGGCCCGTAGTCCTTGCGTTCTAGTGATCCAGCCCTGAGGTGCTTCTGGCGGGAGTGATCGCCATCACTATACTTCCTCTTTCCTTTGGCCGGGAAAGAACGAGGCTGTTCGGTCTGCTCGGGATGCTTGGCCTCGTTGGTCTCCTCTGCTGCTATGTAGGCCATAGTGATAAAGTCTGCTTCCCGAAAGGTCTGCGGATTCTTATGCGTAAGGTGCCTAAAGAAATCCCCATGCGTCAGTGTAGAGATGAAACTACCTAGTTTTATCTCCTCTATGAGTCTAGGGATCCGCCTAACTTTTGTCACGAAGCGATCCAAAAACTTTTATGGATTCTCCCCATACTTTTGCTTGATGTCCGACAGGTGCCAAGACTATTTCTCCACTCGGCGACTGGAGGCATACTACGACAGAAAGAGATCAGCTAGCTCTCGGAAGCTCCGAATAGGATTCGAGGAAAGATGATGGAACCAAATGCGTGCGTGCGTCCCCCTTCAAGGTAAGCGGGAAGCAGCGACACATGACTGCATCTTCCAACCCTTGCAGACCTAGATGGGTGCAAAAGTGGGCAAAGTGATCGACAGGATCAGCGCTCCCGTCGTATGAGTCAAGGGTTGGCATTTCGAACTTTGCAGACATGGGACAGTTTAAAATATCCGCTATGAAAGGGGTTCTATCCAAATCTATCGTGCATTCATTGCAGCTCCAGATTCTCTCCCGTCTTGGTTCCGCTCGAGCTATGCTGACTGATCTTTTGGAGTTAAGGAATGTCTTCAACTCGTTCCTTTCTTTAGCGTGGCCAGTAGCCGGTTGGCTACTGCCACCAGAGTATCTGATAGCCCAGGAGACTCCCTCCTAGTCTGGGGCCTAGATTCCGCCAGAGAATAACAGGGGTTCCTTCTCTTTAGACTTTCACTCGGAGTTACGCTGCCTAAATGCTCCCCACGCCTTAGCCGGCTTTGGGTTTGCGAGGGCTCTGGCATCTGAGTGTTGGCCAGCTTTTTAGATTTCTTTGCTGGTTTCTTTTTCCTTAGGCCTCCCCTCCTTGAGGTTGATGCAGGGGCCGCTGGGGGCAGTGTCCCCTATTGTGCAAGCTCCTGGTGGGAGCATAGCATTTGGAGCATCCTGTTGATATTCTGCATGTACTACGCCAGGTTTTGGAAGAAAGGGACGGGCACCCCATTAACCGTCCTGTTGACCAGGGTACCAATAGCGTGGTCCTGACCGAAAGAGGTCACATCCCTGGCGGGTTCGCTTACTTGTGCCCTTGTGTTCACCATATTAGCTGATGGAAAGAGAAACTGAGAGTGCAATATTGCGTGAATTTGTTCAGGGAAGTGGTTGGCTTTTTGTAAGGTTCTCACAGACAGCGCCAATGATGCGTCCTGGAATCAAATCTCGGACAGGTTTGGGCTGCATCAATCGTTGAATCCGGCTCTATCCACCCAATCTGGATCCTGTACACTACTAAAACAAACGATAGGTCAGGGGTGCCGCAGATGTTATCCCACCGTAAACACTCTAACGTTTAAATTAGAAAAATAGCGTTCGAAGAATAAAGAAGGTAAAGGAAAGGGCATTATGAGGGTAAGGAACATTGAGTGTTTGTGGTTATGATTTGACTCTCGCTTGGAGATATTACTGTCGCTTGAGAGGAACGGTGATTCCTATCCTAAGGTTTCTGGGGATCGAAGCGACTGGAGAAAGAGATAAAGCGTAGGCGTACTGTCAGCGTGGAAGCCTAAGAGTGCGCTGTATAAGCTCTAATGGATTACTCGAGAAAAATGAAATAGGGAAGTGAAAGCAATTCTACTGAGTATGAGAGCGTTTTGTTTTCTTCATAAGTACAACAAGGAGGTATAAAATTTAAAGACAAAAAGTTGCTCAGCAATCCTTTGGTTGGTCGTCGGTTTGAACCTCAAGACTGGCGAGTTCCCTTGTTTCTCAAAATTCAAGACATTAGAAGTTGTAGAAGTTTCAGAATTCCTAGCATCCAAGCAGCTAATAGGAAAGTTTTGGGCTACCAATGAAACTATTCTCTTACAAATATCGATTTCCTCTTTGAATCGAAAATTGAGCAGAGATTTGGTTTTTTCGGATTTGATACTCCTCCTTTCAAACTCCTTAAGAATTAAACAGTTAGCTCTTAATCCATCCCCGGCCCTGGCAATTATCACCAAGTATCATTTAGGTTCAGGAGTTCTATCTTCAAAAAAAACTGGCATGATTTGGCCAATTTTTTCTCCAGACAAGCTGCTCAATCCTTAAAGAATATGCCCCAACTTTGGCAACCATAGCCCTAAACTCCAAACCCCAAACTATGGAAGGATCAGTGCAAAACCCCAAACCATAGCCCCAATTTGAAGTAGAGAAAAGCAATCAAATGGTGAAAAATCTTAGACCATAAAGCAAAGAATCAAGCTCAAATTGACAAGATCAATTAACAATCAATGTGCATTAATGAAAATTTCCCCGGAAAAGAGCAGTCAGAGAGCGTTCAAAGTACGCAACACGGATTTTCATTCTAACATTTTTTTAATTTGAATTCATCCTTCAAGTATGGGAAGTTAATGTTAGGTACAGTCCAAGATGAGTTCGGTCAAACCCGTAACTATGATAAGCGCACAAATCGGCAGCCTATAAAAGGATATAAACCAGCCAAGTTGTTAACCGATAACAAAAAAGAATATGACCGAACTATCAGATATCCAAATGGTTTGACTACTAGCAATATTGAAGACCAAGATGTCGAATGATTGCTCAGTTAAAAAATTTAAATGGTTAAACTCAATGAACGATTATATGAATAGAAGAATAAACGGTCGAATCAAGTGAACAATTAATATACCTAACGAATAGATGTTAGATTTAGAACTTATATAATGATTAGACTATTCAATTTTAAACCGATATAACTTCTCAATTAGTGAGCAATCATATCTCTTAAGGAAAAGTATGATCATTAGCAATAAGGTTATATATATGCCTATTTTTCTTACTTTAAAGTATTGGATTCAAATCATTGGTAAAAAAGGGCAAGTAAAGAGTTAAAGTTGTTCATACATTTGCAAATTTCAAAACCACATAGCTTGGTCCTCCATTTCTCACTCTCTCTATTCCTCAACCTCTCATAATTCTTTTTTCCCTTAAAAAAATTTCTAATTTAAGTGCCAAAAAATATTTTGGGAAGTGAATTCAATATCTTTTAACCTCTTATTAATTATTGTGATATACATATTCCAAATTTAAAAGTTCGAAGGTCCATCCCAATTTCACTCGAACGACTATCCAGATTTAATGTACGCATCAATATAACTTTTATATCAATTAGCCAATCTAAAGCTAAAGGGATATCCATGTGCTTGGACCGATTCAACTTGTATCTAGAACTGTGGTGCTGTGATCAAAACGATGTCGTTTAGTTAAACAAATCGATTTTTCCTTATAATATTTGCCGTTGAATTCGATCACCGTGCCTCGGCAATGTATGACTTTATCTATAAATTATTCTAAACTTAATGATAATCATCAATATTGATATTTTATTTTCTCCAATATGGATTTTAATATTGCCATAAGATTTTTATGGTGCTGCCTAAATCTCATTAGGTTTAAACTATATTAAAAGTGTTTTTCTATATATTTAAGACTACATGTACATACTATTTTTTTAAGAGATATTGACAAGGAAAATAAGACCAAGTAGTTGATGGCCATTAATTAAATGACACTTAACCTAATTCAACCAGTGGAAGAAGTAAATTAAATAGGTAGAATTTAAAATCATAAAAAAGAAATAATATATTTTTTTATTTTCCTAAGTACCGAAATTCAATAAAAAAAGCACTTTTATAATTTTAATTTTTTAAAGATAAAATCTTACAGTAAAACTAAATCCAATTGATAAGAATCGCATAGCAGTTGCATGGGTTCAAGATTAAGAGGGCTCCATTTCTGAAAGGGATAAAAAGTTTATTCTTTCAATTTTTATGGTTTATTTTTAAATAAATAATTATAATTTAATAATTTTAAAATAATTAATTTTAAATAATTTTTAAATTTATAAAAAAAATAATTTAATTATTATTATTTATTTAAAAATTAAAAAATATAAATAAGAATATCCTCGTCGATTATCAGATGGATTAGATATGGTGGCCTCCTCTCAAATTTTTTCTTTAATGCAGAAGCTAAACATTTGCGAAAATTTAGTGTTTGTCCACAATAAATTCATAATTTGTTGATTAATTGTTTGTCTGACATAAACTATGATATATTTTTTTGTCTTTCCAACTTTGTCAAACTCCACTAGGTTTAAGCTACCATATTACTTATATTATTTCTTTGTCAAAAAAATTTAAGAAATAAAAAATATTTTTATTTTTATCAAAATATTTTTTAATATTTGACATATAAAAGATATAGAATATCATATAAATTAATCAATAATAATAAATACCTATGATTATTAATTGCGATAATATTTTTGAAACAATGATAATATTTTATGGTAAAAAAAAATACTCACATTCATCGTCCTATGACAAATCGGGTTTTCGAAAACAGCGATCGATGAGTGAGGGGTCACGAGTAAAGTACACCAACGGGCGATAGGCCAAGCTCAAGATATACCAACCAAAAAACTACATCGACTGTCTAAGGTGCCACAAGACAATAAATAGCAGCAGTGGTCAATAATGTCCATGGCCAACAACCAGTTCTGGAGGTCCAAGGCATCACATGCAGATCATTGATTGTTCGCGGTTAGCGTGTCATTCAATTATTGATGGTGGTGGTTTAAGGCATTGCCTGCTAGTAATCGACGGGACAGTATATCACAGGATACAATGATATCACCTCCAGATAAAAATTTTTACTGATCAGTACTTGTGGTTAATAGTGGTAGTAGACGATCTTTGAAAATGAATTCCTGTTTTGAAAAGACTAAATCGATTGCCAAACATTAAACTTAACTTTTTTGTTAACTTATTTTTTATACGTATCCAATATAAAACAATATTTAAAATATCGTTCCTCATATGGACCAGACACCAAAAAATAAAAAAATATATATATCTATTTTTTTTTAATAAGTTATTTTTAGCAACCAAACTAAGCCTAATGATCATCAAGAAATTACGGAATTAATAACACAAGCAAAAGGTTCTTCCCATATAAACAAAATATTACCTATTGTGGACTTTGAAGATTGAGCATGGGACATGGTCATTGCGTGCCCCAATTGAAAAATAATAAGACTTAACCAATATTAAAATAAGCCAACAAGACTTGACTAATTAATTAAGGGTAAATAACTCTAAGACCACTTCAAAGATTAAGGAGGATGTGAATCCCACACCTATAAATAGGCTTTATTTAGAAGCCGTGGATTACCGGGTAATTCACTTAGTTAAGCATTTCTCCTAAGCTTAACATTATTTGTTTGGCAAAATTATGGAGAAGAAGGTAGCTCTTCGCCTTGCACTCGTGCTAATGGCTTCCTATGTGGCATATGCCACCGATCCCACTCAGCTCCAAGATTTCTGTGTTGGCATCAATAATCCAATTGATGGAGGTCGGTGCTATATGATTCAATTTTTTAAAGACATTATTTTTGTATTATAAATTTATTATATTTCAGTAAACATATATATATAATGGTATTTATTTAGCTGTCTGTTTTTCTTTTGAAATGATACTAATAATTGGCGTAATATAAGTAGATTTGCTCTAAATCTCTTCTTTTGTAAACATCAAAGTTTAACTTGGTCCATCAAAGTTATGTTACATGCAAAACCTAAAAATAATTGGATAATTTTTTTTGTTTATGTATTCAATCTTACCTTAAATTGTCTAACATCTTACCTTGAATTGTCTAAGAGGCCATTTTCCATGTCATTGACTATTTTCTACTTTCCTCTTTTGATGCAGTATTTGTCAATGGACTGTTCTGCAAGAACCCAATACAGGCAACACCCAATGATTTTCTCTTCAAACGACTCAATATTCCTGGAAATACAAATAATAAACAAGGATCGAATGTAACACTCGTAAGCGCAGCAAACTTACCCGGTCTCAACACCCTCGGCATATCGTTGGCCCGCATAGACTTCGCTCCATATGGACTCATCCCTCCCCACACGCACCCACGTGCGACTGAGATCTTCACCGTGTTGGAGGGCACCCTTTACGTCGGCTTCGTCACCTCCAACCTCCCGAACGGAAAAAACCAGCTCTTCTCGGTTGTCCTCAACCCAGGAGACGTCTTCGTTTTCCCCCAGGGCCTCATTCATTTTCAATTCAACATTGGCAAGACCCCCGCTGTGGCCATTGCAAGCCTGAGCAGCCAAAACCCGGGAGTGATCACCATTGCTAACGCCGTGTTTGGATCTACGCCACCAATCTCGATCGATGTTCTTACCAAGGCATTTCAAGTGGACAAGAATGTGATCCAATATCTCGAGGCTCAATTTTCGTCCGGCAATAACTACTAGGTTATAGTAAACTTAAAAGAATATTTATAAGTTTCATTATTATAATTATATGACTAAATCGTAAGAAAAAATTAGTATTATTATTATTAAATAAAGTGCTTTTTTTTTCATGATTTATATATGCAGTAGTCGTTGTTATTAATAAAGTGATGAATAAGATAATGAATAGGTTGCTATAAGGGGTTGTTCATCAGCTTCTGTTTGATTGTATATAATCTGTGATTTTAAAACTTACCTATTTAAATAAATTAAATAGTAATAATCCCGAGAGAATTTATGCAGTATATGAAGAAAATCAAATGGGCATAAAGGTCTAATTAAATTAAATAAAAATTGTGACATATAAAATAATAGAATTCAAAATTTCTTTTTCTATGCTAACTGTTGGAAGTGCTATTCAAACTGGATAATTGAAACATAAATTCTTTTTCATCTGAATCGGTCAAATCAGTCTACCAAAAATTAAAATTATAATCAAATTAATTTGACTAGTTAATCAGTTTGATTATATCCGGTAACAAATTTTTTGATTTTGTAATATTTTTAATAAAATTAGAAAAACAGGAAATCTAAATTTTACAATTTTAATAAACCCACTAAATATTTTAATGTATGGATTTTAGATTTGATTAATAATTTAGAAAAACTGCAAACCATATAGGTTTTACAAAATTGCAAACACTCGTTTTTTTTTTTTTAATTTCAAATGTCTTATATATTTATATCGTTTTAATTAATTATCATTATTAATAGTATTACCCTTATTTTTTAAAATAAAGCAAATGGGCAACAGGCTAAATGGGCTTCATAGGCCATTAGCGAATTCATTATAATCTTTACACATAATTAAATAATATCATATTTAATTTGATGGATACACCGGAATATGGGCTGGCCCAGGTCAATAGAGGCCCAAAAGATATGTCAAACGGTCAACGTAAAAACGGCCCAACAGGGCCCAAAGCTTGAAATGCCTAAGACGGTCAACGCCATAATTGACTGTCTGGACTCCGGAAGACAGCTAATGCACCCGCAGAAGGTCAATGGGAGCGTTGACCGGAATCACTGTAGCAACAGGCCACGAATAAAAAGGCTTTTACGGGCCAGGCCTACTTAAGCCCACGATCCATAAGATGGCCAGTAACGACTCTCCTAACAATTTCCACGATCCCTGCTGGGTCCCAAAACGGATATTGACAAAATCGGTGCCTTTCTCGTAAGGAAGGCGCCAGATTTTCCCAATTTCCTGCCAACTAGGACGCTCCAACGGTAAAAAACGCAAAAGAAAGGTAAGCGATTTGGAAAGACGCTGACCACCATAGAAAGAAACTATTTCAATTCTTTTGGCAACTAGCATCAATTCCGAAAGGCAGGCCAGCCAAAGAATCATGCAAGGATCACTCCTTCAAAAGAAGGAGGATTGCCCGCTCAACCATAAGTAAGTCATTGAATTTTCATTCCAGGCACGCTTTCGGGGCCGATCCTCTCCCGGTGACTTACGCTCCGATTCTTACGCTCTCAATTATTGACGCTTTCTACTACGCAAATTCTGACTTAGGCTACTCAAAAACCTAAGGCATACAAGCGCGCCTCTCACGGCCATTTACTGCCTCCCCACCTTCCAGATTCAATAGGACAGTCTTGTCTCTCTTTCATCAGAAAATACACACTCTCTCTTCCTCTCTCTCTCTTTCTCAATTTTCAGTTTCAAAAACCTTCTTGTCTTTCGAAGGCTGTTTGCTGACTTGAGCGTTGAAATGTTTTCAGTTGGACAACTTTTCGCCGACACGCTGACCTCTTGTTCTTTTTAGTGGTGTGAAGGATCCAAACTCAGGGAACGGTGCCGGAACCGGGACAAACGGATCAGTTCGAATCTGTTCGAAATTCGGATCCAATGACGCATCATAATTTATCAATCTATTTTATCTTTTAAATTGCCGGCATAAATGGATAAATCAAACAATAAGAAATATCCAAATAATATTCAGTGACTGTTCTGCTCACAGACTACATTTGATCTAATGTCAGCCCCAGAATTACCTTTTTTTTTTTTCACGATAATAATATGATTTTGTTATATTGCAATTGTATGAATTATTGGAAAATAATGTCTTTTATGTATTAAATAATATCGGATTGTTTATTCTTGTATAATTCAGCGTGACAGACTTATTTAGTCTAAATATTTTAGGAGGCAATTACGCATAGGTTTATTGTACCTTATGCACATAAATTATCCAAATTTGGTCAATAATTTCAATTTGCCACTCTAAAGTACCAGATAAAATGGACAGTTTCAGCTAATCAAAATAAATGACAATTAGCATAGTAATGCATTATTATTTTATATACCATTTTCAGTAATAAATTATATATCCTTTTTTATTTTTTTGTGTATAAGTTATACGCCATATTTTTTATAAGACGGAATAAAAATTTTATTCTTATATCATTTTCAGTAAAATTATTATTCTACTATTTGATTACACATGTGATAACAGTAATAATTATTTTATTTTTTATTATCTAGTAATAACTATTTCATGATAGTTTTTTAGTCTATTCTTACTCTGAATTCTAATCTCTTTTCATCCCGCTTTTGATGAGCAATACAACTTTGCCTATTCATTTGGTAAAAAGTACGATTTATAATATGACAACAGAAACGACAATTTCAATAGAGAACCATTTAAAAATTATAAAGGTAAGGGCAATATTCCGTATAAAGATAGAAGTGAAGTAAATTTCAAATATTAGTACGGTAAAATTGAAGTCGGAGACGATAGTGCCAATAAATATTTAATTAGAAATAAGATTCGAATATGATGATCTCCAAGACTACCAAGTCGGATATGATGAAGATCACAAAAATTTCAAAATCAAATATGGCAGAATCGATTTTCGTTATCAGTAAGACTTTTATTCGAGTCAATTAAATAAGGTTTTATAAAATTTAAACTATTTTAATAAATATTTTTTTATAAATATTTTTTTATATATAATATAAAAATGATATATAATTCAAATGTTTTTTTTACAAATAGTATGAAATTTCATGAAATTGAAATAAATTATATAGAAACCACTAGGCAAACGATAGAGTAAATTACTACACAGCACCAATTATTATTTTTTTTGTTGGGTGGAGGGTGGGGGTATTTTGGGATTTTACGGATGATACCACATGGGCAATTAAATAATTGCAAAAAATATATATAGTCCTTATTAAAATTCTTTATAAGATATTTTGAGTTATTTTTAATATTTTTTTTTTAATTTTTATGTGGAGTGCCCCTGAATTATTTTAATTGTAATTATTGGCCATGACTATTATCAAAAATACTTTTGAAACAAAACCAAAAACCTTGTAAGTATAAATGAAATTAGCTAATTTATTTCTTATTTTTATTTGGGTCGGCTTTATTATATAATAATAAAATCAAACTATTTTTACCAATAGGAATTTAACAAAGTCAAAGTAATCAAATTAACATCAAAGTTTGCGGCTATAGCACATTGTAAGACTTGAATTTGTCAAAGTGTCATTTTTTATTGTCAATATGAAATAGAGAGTTACTAATTTAATAAGAAATGTTTTATTTATCTTAATTTATGTATATATATAACTAATTTAAAATATATATATATATTTATTGTGCCTATTCTATTAAATGATAAAAATTTGAAAGTTAAACAATATTATTATAGAATAATCATAATATGATCATGACTTTTAGTTTTAGTTATTTGTCAACTTAGATGGTAATTTTTTTCGATCATATTATGAGAAAGATATGGTATGAATGCTCATGTTATATCGATGCATATGATGCTAGCTCACTGAAAGGGTTAACCAAGTCTATGGTTATTTGTATAGTTGACGTTAACATTGCTACATATGTGCTCATTGAATAACGTTTTTTTAAATTTTTTTTATATTTCTTTTGTGATATTTGGATTGCAATTAGTAAAGATAATTAGCCTAAAGAAATTTAACTTTCGGAAAACAAAGCCTCAACCCTGTGATAAAAGACCAAAAAATTTTAGGCGTTTCACAATGAATTTGTCGACCAAATTTAGTTTTTTATTTTTCAGTGGGAATTGAAGAATAGGCAAAAGAACAGAGCTTCTTGCTCTGTTTACGTGTTCGGATGTCTTCAATAAATGGAATGTAAGTGTTTGATTTGGAAGCTAGTTGTGTAAATGGGTAGTGCAGGAGATCTTGGGTGTGGTTGAGTACAAATGTGTAATAATAACTCAGATGAGTGTATATATATACTTATTTATTTATTGGATGGCAATGTGAGAATATAAATAAGTATGGCAGTGTGCTCGCATGTAAGTATACATGTATGTGTACGGATATATGTATATAAATATAAATAGAATTAAATTCAGTGAAATTCTTGTCGTATTCTTGATATTCAGTTCACCTTATAGCTCGTAGGTCATGATTCCGACAGAGCTTTGAGTTTCGGATAATTATTAATATACTGTATGCTATTTTTTATTTTTATATATTTGATTTTATAGTTCGACGTACTAAATCAAGTTGTTAAGTGTGGAATAGAATAAAATCTAACCAAACTATTATATATCCAAATGACAAAACCGCTTGTAATACTAAAGATTGGGACACTGAATGGCCACTCGGTCAATAAATCTGAATAGTTAATTTTAATAAATGGTTACATCAATCGAGGAATAAACGATCGAATCAAATGAACAATTAATACACCTGAAAAACAGACATTAGTTTAAGAGGTTATATTAACAGTTGGACTATTCAATTTTTAACTATAATAACTCTTTCGTTGAAGTGCAATCATACATTTTCAAAAAAAAAGTGTGTTGGCCGGTAATAAGGTCATAAATAAATCCATTTTTTCTCAAACAAATGGACCAAATTTGAGTCACTCATAGAAAATTAAGTACAGAATTTTAATTCTCTATATATTTATGAATACCAAAAATTACGAAGTCAAATTCTGCATTCTTACTCCCTTTAATCCTAAGCCACTCATAATCTTTAATTTCGTTAGAAAAAGTCTAACCTGGGTGTCAAAAGATATTTTTAATAACGAGTCTCATATTTTTAGACCTCTTATTAATTATTTCAGTGTATATGATCTAACTTAAGAAGTTTTAAAGACCATCCCAATTCCACTCTAATGATTATTCGGATCTAAGAAACGTATATTGATACCATCTATAATAATGTAATTGAGCTATTTGTTCATAACTGATTGAAATCATATTCATTTGGGAAATAACTCTCGCCTACGACAACACAAAAATGGTGAACACATGATCACAAAGATAGGCAAGCTAGACACCGAAAGATGTGCCATCCCTTGGCATCATCCCATAGAAGAGTAGTTCCAAAAATGCCCACCCATCAACCAATCCCGACATTGAGGATCTGACCGCTCAAACTCAAGACATGTTGAGGATACTAAAATCCTTATAGAATAGAGTCAGTGGTCAAACTCGCAAGGCTCAAGTCCTCTAAACACAAGCATCGATTCCCCGAAGGAAGTCCAAAGGAAGAAAAGTTGTCTCAAATGGAGGCCATACTAATCAAATATGCCAAGGGTTCCTAAGAGGTCCGTTCGTGCTACTCCTGCCAAACTCGAGGGGCCCCTAAACTTCAAATTTAGGAAAGAGAGCCAGGAGCAACGGAATCATCGATATATTCGAGATTCCAAATGCTTAATTAAATGAGAGGAGGGGTCTTGCAGCAATAAGACCAAAACCTTTCCAACTACGCTGATACTGAGTATATTTGTTAATCATTCAAAGTTAAGGACACTGCTCCAAGCCAAAAGACTCAACTCCACCACTACAATTGAGGCAAAAATAAAAAGGATTGAACAGTAGGCTTTTTCTTGAAAATACTGTTGCGTAGATGACCAAATTGGGTTGTACACCTTCTACCTCAGAGATAAAAATGCTATCGACTCTCTTACAAGTTTAAAATGTCAATACTAGAATCTTACAACTGATGCATTAGTCCAATAGATCATCTCGGCCACTTCTAAACATTACTTGAATTCCAAAACTTGGAGGATGTTGTACCATATCTCAACTTCTATTCAACTTTATAGGAAGATATGAGAATTTGATTTTATAGATCAGGACCAAATTTCTTTTAGTCTTTCTAATAAATGATATACAAATTTCTATCATAGTTTTCCTCCATCCAGAGGGAAGAAAAATAATTCTTATACCTTATCAAGAGCCAAAGGCCTATGAGCAAGAGCCTAAAATGTTTTTGGGCTAGATTTAACATTGAGACTAGAGTATATCAAAATTGATTGACGAGGTGAAATTAAATACCCTCATGGTATTGATACAATTAGGTAATTTTTTAAAATATTTAGTTCAGGAGAACCATAAGACATTCTTAGAAGTAGAAATCATCTCCGGTGCATACATCTTGGCAGAAGAGGCTAGCAAAGCAAAGTAGCCAAAATGTTCGAATTATGTGAGCCATCTAGAGTAAAACAGCAGAGGGAAGAAAAATAATAATAACTCTTTCACTTGGCAAAAAAATAATAATAATAATAACAAAGGATTGAGTCAGACACTCATAAATAGTATGAGTCACTAAACCTCGCACCACTAAATGACTAGTCAAAGTAAAAGGAATAGTGAAACTGGATGTTACATTGGGGCATATTAAAAATGACCTCATATACTAACCTTCCTAATTGTTAATCTTTCCTCAATTTATAACACTTTCGATTTACAATGCTTAACAACATTTATAATGATCACTTTAATCTCACATCTTAAAATGGATTTTTCAACTAGTTACAATATTGAAAAAGTGATAGAACACCTGATTATTGAGTAAAGTTATATTTAATGCAAATCAAAGGCTTGGCACCTTCCAAACTGGTTGAGAAATTTATTTTTAAAATGCGGCTTCTCTTCAATAAGCATAGCCTAGAGAGTAACCTCTCCAATTTCCACTAATTCCGATGGACTGGATAAGTATATTCAGATCGGCTTGTCACTAATTCAATATCTGAATGAGAGACTAATTGAGTTTTTTTTTAAATAACGTGGACATCTTTATCGGCACACTGGCTGACATACTTGCAATCCTGCTGTAGATGATGATTCACAACTCCAGCCTCATCACGAGACACAAGCCGATTATATAAAAAAATATAAAATTATTATGTAGAAAACTGATGGCAATCTGAAAAAAGGCCAAGAAGTTAACTAATGCCGGATTCATCCGTGAGGTAAATTATTTGATTTAGTTATCCAATGTTGTCCTCTTAAAAAAAACTAATGAAAAATAGATGACGTACATCAACTTTACAAATATAAAAAAAATTATGTCTAAAAGATAGTTTCCCATATCTAAGAATCAACCAGTTGGTAGACTTAACGTCTGCATACCAAACTGCTTAAATTTATGGATGCTTACTTCAGGTACAATTAAGTCCAAATGAATTCAGAAAATAAAGAGATGGTCACATTTATGACCAACTGAAAAATCGACTGCTATAAAATAATGTCGTTAAGATTGGAAAATATTGGAGCAGCATTCAAAATGCTACTAAATAAAATATTTGAGTAATAGATTGGAAAATATATAAAAGCGTATCTGAATGACAAGCTATTCAAAACAATACTTGATGATGACCATATTAATGATCTAGCCGAGACATTTGAGGTGCTGAAAACAAACTGAATGAAGTTAAGCCAAACAAAATGTGCCTTTGGATTAGCTTCTGATAAGTTCCTAAGACTCGTTATCTCACAACGCAAGATAGAGGTGAATTAAAAAAAATAAAAGCCAAAATAGATATTGAACCACATCAAATTGTCATACAAAATCTAAAGGCTAACCGGAAGGCCGGTTGCTCTATCCTGATTTTTGGCGAAGGCAGTTTAAAAACATCTTCCATTCTTCAAAGCATTCAAATGAGTGTAAACAATTTTTTTTCGGTTGATGGACGAGTGCCAGCGAGCTTTCCAAGTGTTGAAAAAGTATCTACCGCATCTGCCTTTATTAGCTTGTCTCAAAGAGAACGAGGAATCATATCTCTACTTGATTGTCTCAAAGATAACCCTGAACATAATTCAGCTAAAAGAAAAGGTAGGGATTCAATAACCAGTGTATTATATCAGTAGCATCCAAACAAACATGGAGACTTGGTATATATGAACAGAAAAGGTCGCTTTAACTTAATTTTTGACGTGGAAAAGCTTTGACTATTCCTAACCTATTAACTGATAAAGAAGATCTAGCATAAGCCAGAAGTATGGAAACGTCTAATTAAGTAGTCGATTGAGTTGAACACATTCGACATAAAGTTTAAAACATGACCCACCATATAGGGTCAAATCATCACAGATTTTATTGTTGAAACAACAACACTAATCTTAGAAGGAAAAAATAAGACTATAGTGGCAAC
Source organism: Nepenthes gracilis (assembly GCA_033239525.1). NCBI lineage: Eukaryota > Viridiplantae > Streptophyta > Magnoliopsida > Caryophyllales > Nepenthaceae > Nepenthes > Nepenthes gracilis. The sequence continues at coordinate 3,939,324 of BSYO01000022.1, read as the reverse complement.
TCCAGAGGGTTACTACCCACATGGTTGTTACATATTAAAAAAGCATCCTCACAGTTAGGTAGTAATAGTAGTATTAATTTCACCAAAAGGATTTGAGATAAAATACTCAATCATATTTGCGTTCCCCACCGCTAATAATGTGGTAGAATATGAGGCTCTGCTAACCAATTTAAAGCTGATAAATGAGAATTCCATCAACAATCTGATTGTCTGCAGTTATTTTGAGTTAGTGTCAATCAATTGCTTGCTATTTCGAAGTATTCAATCCGAAATTAACCAAATATCTCTACGAAGTACAAAATTTCTTGTTCTCCCTTGAAAAGGTTGAAGTTATCCATATACTAAAGAAAGATAATTAGAAATTTGATCAAATTTTTAAGATGTCAATATCTAGTTGTCCAGAACAATATGCCGTGAATATGAGAAAAATACTTCAAAAGCCTAGTATCGAGGGACAAGATTAAGTTCTCTAAGTGACAGATGGGGTAATTTGAATGACTTTATACCTAAAGTATTTTAAGAGTGGAACACTTCTGAGCAAATCCCCAATGGCAAAACATATTTTAAAAATAGTCAGTTGGTACATTTTGATAGATGGATCACTTCATAGATGGGATTATTCAGTATAATATCCCTGTGATCAGTAAAAGCGAATTAAAATTCTATTCCCTCCTTATTTTCAATGGAATAAATATTCTTTGGATTGATTACAATTTAATCGAGCAAAAAATATTTTCTTTAGAATATTTAATTTCACATATGTGAGAATAAAAAATGCAAAATAAATTTTCATGACTGATTAAATTTATTCTCATTTTATTTTTTTTGTTCTTATTGTTATTATTGTTGTTGTTATTACTATTATTATTCTTATTATTATTACTACTACTACTACTACTACTACTATTATTATTATTATTATTATTATTATTATTATTATTATTATTATTATTATTATTATTATTATTGTAACGTCCTCGGAGCATCCGCACTGATGATATTGTCCGCTTTGGACCGTCCCCTGCCGCCAAGGCCGTCACAGGGCGCCTCACGGTTTTGTTCTGCAGACCCTCACGGGCCCCCAAAACGCGTCGCCAATGGAAGAGGTGATCCACACCTTTATCAGGCGTGCTTCGTTTCCCCTCTCCATCCGATGTGGACTCTACACCCACCCTTGGGGACCAGGCGTCCCATTGGCACACCGGACCGGATCCCGGCACGATACCATTTGTAACGTCCTCGAGCATCCGTGACTGACGATATTGTCCGCTTTGGACCGTCCCCTGCCGCCAAGGCCGTCACAGGGCACCTCACGGTTTTGTTCCTGGCAGACCCTCACGGGCCCCCAAAACGCGTCGCCAATGAAAGAGATATCCACACCCTTTATCAGGCGTGCTTCGTTCCCCTCTCCATCCGATGTGGAACTCTACAATTATTATTATTATTATTATTATTATTATTATTATTATTATTATTATTATTATTATTATTATTATTATTATTATTATTATTATTATTATTATTATTATTATTATTATTATTATTATTATTATTATTATTATTATTATTATTATTATTGTTGTTATTATTATTATTATTATTGTTATCGCTATATATATATATATATTACATAAGTAAAAAAAAGTTATTATGTCATATTTTCACATTATTCCGCATACTATTCTACAAATTAAATAATAGAATATTAATTTTTACCTTATTTTATTCCAACAACTAAATATAAAAATAAAAATTTTTAACTCTATTTTCACCTTATTCCATCCCCCGAGAATAACTATTCTATTCCAATCTTATTCCATTCCGACAATCAAACGTACCGTATATGTACTTTTTGTCTCCAGTGGAAGGCATCCCGGCGTATGTGGAGAGTATATGGGAGGCACTAATTTAGCCTTCATAATTATGAGATAGAACTATTATTGGCCGATTATAACCAAGGATGTGATGGAGTTCATCAAAAAATATGAGAATTCCTAAATTCATGTTGACTTACCCAAGCAATCACATTCACAACTCCAAACTTTATATGCTCCTTGGTTGTTCAAACAGTGATGACTGGACATGTCAGGTCCATTTCCTAAAGAAGCCAGACAAAAAAAAATTCTTATCGTTGCAATATATTGTTTTACTAAATGTGCCAAAACATCTCCATTGGCTAAAATTATGGAGTAGAATGCAACAAAATTTATGTGTGAAAATATTATTTATAGATTTGAGATATCAGAGATCACAGTAACTGACGTTGTTGCAAAATTTTTTGACAAAAAGCTCACAAAATACTACAATGGCTTCTGAATTGGATTGGTTCATACATCAACCACATACCCAAAAATAATGAACAAGTAGAAGTGACAAATCGAATGATACTGAACGGGTTAAAAATCAAGTTGGACGAAATCGGAGGTGCTTAAGCAGGCAAACTTCAGTCAGTACTTTGGTCACGCCAAATGGCTCCTACAGAGCTTACACAAGATTGCCCTTAATCATGTGCTTCAGAATACAAGCAGTTATCCTAATGGAGACGAGACCTTCAAATTATCGAGGGAAAAAATCAATCTAGATCAAAACTCCCAACTCTAGAGATAAAATTTGGATCTCTTAATAGAATTGATGGAGATAACAAGCATTCAAGTGGTAGCCTATCAATAAAGAATCACTCAATGTTGCACAAAGAAGATGACGGTGCAGACTTTTGATGTTTGTGACATAGTATTAAGGAATATCAAAGAAAATAGGAGGTTGGCACACGTGAATAAACTATTCCCAACTTGAAAATGACCATTCCTAATTTCGGCCATACGTCGTAATGAGACATATAAAGTACATACTCAAAAAGAAAATCAAGTCCCTCACGCTTAAAATGCCCTTCATCTCAAAAAATACTATTAACAGTGAGGAAAACCTAGGAACATATAAGTACGCCCTACATCTCACTTTCCAATGCGCGTGTGTTGTAATTTATTCTTTTAAGTTCTTTGAAAAAATGGTTTTTTTATTTGTTTTCTGACAATTTGTATACTTATATATAAATGATATGATCATGACTTACCCCGCGTCAAATAATTAGTTTAAACACTCCATTTGTAAAATGTGTTGATTCAAGCAAATGATCAAGGTATAGTTTAATAGAACCGTGCTGCACCAAGCATGGTCACGGACCAATAATTTTGAAAAACTCGGTGGTTTTAGAATCAAACGTTTGATTCAATTTTAAGAGATCAAAAGACAAGCCAAACAAAATCAATTAAGACTCACCTAATAGTTATCTAACCTATTGAACATCAAGGATGCTATCAACCTATAAGTGTCTATAAACCCTTTTACGGGATACGCACGATAAGCCAAACAATCAATTACTAAGGTATTTCCTATCTGGTGATGACAACTAAAAATCATAGTCAATTTAATCATCTTATGATTACCTAACCAATGACTATAGTCAAAAGATTCAACCGACAATCATATCATCTATCTAATGGCCAAAAACTCATATGCATATGCTTGAGGGATGAACCGCCCGATCAGTACCGGTTAAGGAAAAATGGATATTTTAGGATGAAAAGTCTTAATATATACAATGACAAAAATTATATCATCCTCATTCATAAGTACAACACGGAGCTATAAAATCTAAAGACAAAAAGTTGCTCGGCAATCCTTTGGTTGGTGGTCGGTTTGAACCTCAAGACTGGCAAGTTCGCTTGTTCCTCAAAATTCAAGACATTAGAAGTTGTAGAAGTTTCAGAATTCCTAGCATCTAAGCAGCTAATAGGAAAGTTTTGGGCTACCAATGAAACTACTCTCTTACAAATATCAATTTCCTCTTTGAATCGAAAATTGAGCAGAGATTTGGTTTTTTTCGGATTTGATACTCCTCCTTTCAAACTCCTTAAGAATTAAGCAGTTAGCTCTTAATCCATCCCCGACCTTGGCAACTATCACTAAGTGTTATTTAGGTTCAAGAGCTCTATCTTCAAAAAAAAAAAAAAACTGGCATGATTTGGCCAATTTTTTTCTCAAGACAAGCTGCTCAATCCTGAAAGAATGATGCCCCAATTTTGGAAACCATAGCCCTAGACTCCGAACCCCAAACTATGGAAGGATCAGTGCAAAACTAATACAAATGATCAATTTTAATATCCTGGTTAAAGAGTCTATCTCTAATCTGACACACCAAGTTTATATATAGGAAAACAAAGAAGTTATGAGTTAGCAAGTTGAAGACAAATCAATGACTCAGAATTAAAGGTTTACACAGTACCTTATGGGTTAGACAATCCTCTTTGGGTGCAAAATCTAATGGTGATCCTATTGAAATTAGATTTGGTGTAAATGACTATCTCTAACAAAGAAGATGCAAAGTACTAGAATGTAGGAGGAAACCTCAAAACCTATAGAAGTCTGAGAGGACGGGCAACAATCGAATGACAAACTATCTACCCTTACCTATAATATTTTTTGGTCCATGAGAAGCCGCATGTGATGCAAAAGAGCTAGGCAAGGGCTCAATAGACACAAGAGAGCTAGCAATAACTAAAATCCCATATTCTTTTAGGATATGAGCATCAACTGGCATGTCCTCATGTGAGGAATAATGTAGAGAACCATACTCCTCCTCCAAAGAAATAATGTAAGTCGTTTCTTCAAAATTTCGGACAAGTATCTCCTTTAAAAAATTAACGGAAAAAGAGACAACAGTTGTAGTTATAGGATGAACAAGTTCTCGGACTTCCAACTAAACTAGCTCAGCCCAAACCTCTTCAGTTCTAATTATTTGAATATTGGATTTAAGAATGACAATTCCTATTATTATCTTTACAAGTATAATACAAAATATAATCAGTGCATTTTTTATTTTTTTTTTATTTAAAAAAAATTTATTCACATTATTGGCTCATTCTTCATCGAATAACAGGCAACAAAATGGGGCAATTTGAAGTAGAGAAAAGCAATCAAATGGTGAAAAATCTTAGACCATAAAGCAAAGAATCAGGCTCAAATTGACAAGATCAATTAACAATCAATGTGCATTAATGAAGATTTCTCCGGAAAAGAGCAGTCAGACAAAGTTCAAAGTACGCAACACGGATTTTCATTCTAACATTTTTTAAATTTGAATTCATCCTTCGAGTATGGGGAGTTAATCATAGGTACAGTCCAAGATGAGTTCGGCCCAACCCGTAACTATGATAAGTGCACAAATCGCTAGCCTATAAAAGGATATAAACCAGCCAAGTTGTTAACCCATAACAAAAAAGAATATTATCGAACTATCAGATATCCAAATGGTTTGACTACTAGCAATATTGAAGATCAAGATGTCGAACGATTGCTCAGTTAAAAAATTTAAATGGTTAATACCAATGAATGATCATATGAATAGAAGGACAAACGGTCGAATCAAGTAAACGATTAATGTACCTAACGAATAGATATTAGATTTAGAACTTATATAATGATTAGACTATTCAATTTTAAACCGATGTAACTTCTCAATTAGTAAACAGTCATACCTCTTAAGGAAAAGTATTCTCATTGGTAATAAGGTTATAAATATGCCAATTTTTTTCAATTTAAAGTATTGGATTCAAATCATTGGAAAAAAAGGACAAGTACAGAGTTAAAGTTCTTCATATATTTGCAAATTTCAAAACCACATAGCTAGGTCCTCTGTTTCTTACTCTCTCTATTCCTTGACATCTCATAATTTTTTTCTCTTTAAAAAAATTTCTAATTTAAGCGCCAGAAAATATTTTGGGAAGCGAGTCAGATATCTTTTAACCTTTTATTAATTATTGCGATATACATATTCCAAATTTAAAAGTTTGAAGGTCGATCCCAATTTCACTCGAACGACTATCCAGATTTAATATACGAATCAATATAACTTTTATATCAATTGGCTAACCTAAAGCTAAAGGGATATCCACGTGCTTGGACTGATTCAAGTTGTATCTAGAATTGTGGTACTGTGATCAAAATGATGTTGTTTAGTTAAACCAATCGATTTTTCCTTGTAATTTTTGCCGTTGAATTCGATCACCCTGCCTCGGCAAAGTATGACTTTATCCATAAATTATTCTAAACTTAATGATAATCATCAATATTAATATTTTATTTTCTGCAATATGGATTTTAATATTGCCATAAGATTTTTATGGTGCTGCCTAAATCTCATTAGGTTTAAACTATACTAAAAGTGTTTTTCTATATATTTAAGACTACATGTACATACTATTTTTTTAAGAGATATTGACATGGAAAATAAGACCAAGTAGTTGATGGCCATTAATTAAATGACACTTAACCTAATTCAACCAGTGGAAGAAGTAAATTAAATAGGTAGAATTTAAAATCATAAAAAAGAAATAATATATTTTTTTTATTTTCCTAAGTACCGAAATTCAATAAAAAAATCACTTTTATAATTTTAATTTTTTAAAGATAAAATCTTACAGTAAAACTAAATCCAATTGATAAGAATCGCATAGCAGTTGCATGGGTTCAAGATTAAGAGGGCTCCATTTCTGAAAGGGATAAAAAGTTTATTCTTTCAATTTTGATGGTTTATTTTTAAATAAATAATAATAATTTAATAATTTTAGAATAATTAATTTTAAATACTTTTTAAATTTATAAAAAAAAATAATTTAATTATTATTATTTATTTAAAAATTAAAAAATATAAATAAGAATATCCTCGTCGATTATCAGATGTATTAGATATGGTGGCCTCCTCTCAAATTTTTTCTTTAATGCAGAAGCTAAACATTTGCGAAAATTTAGTGTTTGTCCACAATAAATTCAAAATTTGTTGATTAATTGTTTGTCTGACATAAACTATGATATATTTTTTTGTCTTTCCAACTTTGTCAAACTCCACTAGATTTAAGCTACCATATTACTTATATTATTTCTTTGTCAAAAAAATTTAAGAAATAAAAAATATTTTTATTTTTATCAAAATATTTTTTAATATTTGACATATAAAAGATATAGAATATCATATAAATTAATCAATAATAATAAATACCTATGATTATTAATTGCGATAATATTTTTGAAACAATGATAATATTTTATGGTAAAAAAAAATACTCACATTCATCGTTCTATGACAAATCGAGTTGTCAAAAACAGCGATCGATGAGTGAGGGGTCACGAGTAAAGTACACCAACGGGCGATAGGCCAAGCTCAAGATATACCAACCAAAAAACTACATCGACTGTCTAAGGTGCCACAAGACAATAAATAGCAGCAGTGGTCAATAATGTCCATGGCCAACAACCAGTTCTGGAGGTCCAAGGCATCACATGCAGATCATTGATTGTTCGCGGTTCATTCAATTATTGATGGTGGTGGTTTAAGGCATTGCCTGCTAGTAATCGACGGGACAGTATATCACAGGATACAATGATTTCACCTCCAGATAAAAATTTTTACTGATCAGTACTTGTGGTTAATAGTGGTAGTAGACGATCTTTGAAAATGAATTCCTGTTTTGAAAAGACTAAATCGATTGCCAAACATTAAACTTAATTTTTTTGTTAACTTATTTTTTATACGTATCCAATATAAAACAATATTTAAAATATCGTTCCTCATATGGACCAGACACCAAAAAATAAAAAAATATATATATCTATTTTTTTTTTAATAAGTTATTTTTAGCAACCAAACTAAGCCTAATGATCATCAAGAAATTACGGAATTAATAACACAAGCAAAAGGTTCTTCCCATATAAACAAAATATTACCTATTGTGGACTTTGAAGATTGAGCATGGGACATGGTCATTGCGTGCCCCAATTGAAAAATAATAAGACTTAACCAATATTAAAATAAGCCAACAAGACTTGACTAATTAATTAAGGGTAAATAACTCTAAGACCACTTCAAAGATTAAGGAGGATGTGAATCCCACACCTATAAATAGGCTTTATTTAGAAGCCGTGGATTACCAGGTAATTCACTTAGTTAAGCATTTCTCCTAAGCTTAACATTATTTGTTTGGCAAAATTATGGAGAAGAAGGTAGCTCTTCGCCTTGCACTCGTGCTAATGGCTTCCTATGTGGCATATGCCACCGATCCCACTCAGCTCCAAGATTTCTGTGTTGGCATCAATAATCCTATTGATGGAGGTCGGTGCTATATGATTCAATTTTTTAAAAACATTATTTTTGTATTATAAATTTATTATATTTCAGTAAACATATATATATAATGGTATTTATTTAGCTGTCTGTTTTTCTTTTGAAATGACACTAATAATTGGCGTAATATAAGTAGATTTGCTCTAAATCTCTTCTTTTGTAAACATCAAAGTTTAACTTGGTCCATCAAAGTTATGTTACATGCAAAACCTAAAAATAATTGGATAATTTTTTTTGTTTATGTATTCAATCTTACCTTAAATTGTCTAACATCTTACCTTGAATTGTCTAAGAGGCCATTTTCCATGTCATTGACTATTTTCTACTTTCCTCTTTTGATGCAGTATTTGTCAATGGACTGTTCTGCAAGAACCCAATACAGGCAACACCCAATGATTTTCTCTTCAAAGGACTCAATATTCTTGGAAATACAAATAATAAACAAGGATCGAATGTAACACTCGTAAAGCGTGACAAACTTACCCGGTCTCAACACCCTCGGCATATCGTTGGCCCGCATAGACTTTGCTCCATATGGACTCATCCCTCCCCACACGCACCCACGCGGCGATCGAGATCTTCACCGTGTTGGAGGGCACCCTTTACGCCGGCCGTCACCTCCAACCTCCCGAACGGCAAAAACCAGCTCTTCTCGGTTGTCCTCAACCCAGAGACGTCTTCGTTTTCCCTCGTGGCCTCATTCATTTTCAATTCAACATTGGCAAGACCCCAGCCGTGGCCATTGCAAGCCCGAGCTTGCCAAAACCCGGGAGTGATCACCATTGCTAACGCCGTGTTTGGATCTACGCCACCAATCTCGATCGATGTTCTTACCAAGGCATTTCAAGTGGACAAGAATGTGATCCAATATCTCGAGGCTCAATTTTTGTCCGGCAATAACTACTAGGTTATAGTAAACTTAAAAGAATATTTATAAGTTTCATTATTATAATTATATGACTAAATCGTAAGAAAAAATTAGTATTATTATTATTAAATAAAGTGCTTTTTTTTTCATGATTTATATATGCGGTAGTCGTTGTTATTAATAAAGTGATGAATAAGATAATAAATAGGTTGCTATAAGGGGTTGTTCATCAGCTTCTGTTTGATTGTATATAATCTGTGATTTTAAAAATTACCTATTTAAATAAATTAAATAGTAATAATTCCAAGAGAATTTATGCAGTATATGAAGAAAATCAAATGGGCATAAAGGTCTAATTAAATTAAATAAAAATTGTGACATATAAAATAATAGAATTCAAAATTTCTTTTTCTATGCTAACTGTTGGAAGTGCTATTCAAATTGGATAATTGAAACATAAATTCTTTTTCATCTGAATCGGTCAAATCAGTCTACCAAAAATTAAAATTATAATTAAATTAATTTGACTAGTTAATCAGTTTGATTATATCGGGTAACAAATTTTTTGATTTTGTAATATTTTTAATAAAATTAGAAAAACAGGAAATCTAAATTTTACAATTTTAATAAACCCACTAAATATTTTAATGTATGGATTTTAGATTTGATTAATAATTTAGAAAAACTGCAAACCATATAGGTTTTACAAAATTGCAAACACTCGTTTTTTTTTTTTAATTTCAAATGTCTTATATATTTATATCGTTTTAATTAATTGTCATTATTAATAGTATTACCCTTATTTTTTAAAATAAAGCAAATGGGCAACAGGCTAAATGGGCTTCATAGGCCATTAGCGAATTCATTATAATCTTAACACATAATTAAATAATATCATATTTAATTTGATGGATACACCGGAATATGGGCTGGCCCAGGTCAACAGAGGCCCAAAAGATATGTCAAACGGTCAACGTAAAAACGGCCCAACAGGGCCCAAAGCTTGAAATGCCTAAGACGGTCAACGCCATAATTGACTGCCTGGACTCCGGAAGACAGCTAATGCACCCGCAGAAGGTCAATGAGAGCGTTGACCGGAATCAATGTAGCAACAGGCCACGAATAAAAAGGCTTTTATGGGCCTGGCCTACTTAAGCCCACGATCCATAAGATGGCCAGTAACGACTCTCCTAACAATTTCCACGATCCCTGCTGGTTCCCAAAACGGATATTGACAAAATCGGTGCCTTTCTCGTAAGGAAGGCGCCAGATTTTCCCAATTTCCTGCTAACTAGGACGCTCCAATGATAAAAAACGCAAAAGGAAGGTAAGCGATTTGGAAAGACGCTGACCACCATTGAAAGAAACTATTTCAATCCTTTTGGCAACTAGCATCAATTCCGAAAGGCAGGCCAGCCAAAGAATCATGCAAGGATCACTCCTTCAAAAGAAGGAGGATCGCCCGCTCAACCATAAGTAAGTCATTGAATTTTCATTCCAGGCACGCTTTCAGTTACCGATCCTCTCAGTGACTTACGCTCTCAGTTACTTACGCTCTCAATTATTGACGCTTTCTACTACGCAAATTCTGACTTAGGCTATTCAAAAACCTAAGGCATACAAGCGCGCTTCTCACGGCCGTTTACTGCCTCCCCACCTTCCAGATTCAATAGGACAGTCTTGTCTCTCTTTCATCTGAAAATACACACTCTCTCTTCCTCTCTCTCTTTCTCAATTTTCAGTTTCAAAACCTTCTTGTCTTTCAAGAAATTGTTCAGCGACTTCGAGCGTTGAAGTGTTTTCGGTTGGACAACTTTTCGACGACACGCTGACCTCTTGTTCTTTTTAGTGGTGTGCTAGGATCAAAACTTCGAACAGTGCGGAACCAGACAAACGGATCGGCCAAATGCATTCAAATTCGGATCCAACGACGCATCATAATTTATCAATCTATTTTATCTTTTAAATTGCCGGCATAAATGGATAAATCAAACAATAAGAAATATCCAAATAATATTCAGTGGATCTATTCTCCTCACAGATTATATTTGATCTAATGTCAGCCCTTAATTACCTTTTTTGTTTCACGATAATAATATGATTTTGTTATATTGCAATTGTATGAATTATTGGAAAATAATGTCTTTTATGTATTAAATAATGTCAGATTGTTTATTCTTGTATAATTCAGCGTGACATACTTATTTAGTCTAAATATTTTAGGAGGCAATTACGCATAGGTTTATTGTACCTTATGCACATAAATTATCCAAATTTGGTCAATAATTTCAATTTGCCACTCTAAAGTACCACATAAAATGGTCAGTTTCAGCTAATCAAAATAAATGACAATTCGCATAGTAATACATTATTATTTTACATACCATTTTCAGTCATAAATTATATATCCTTTTTTTTGGTGTATAAGTTATACAACATATTTTTTGTAAGACGAAATAAAAATTTTATTCTTATATCATTTTCAGTGAAATTATTATTCTACTATTTGATTACACCTGTGATAAAAATAATAATTATTTTATTTTTTATTATCTAGTAATAACTATTTCATGATAGTTTTTTATTCTATTCTTACTCTGAATTCTAATCTCTTTTCATCCCGCTTTTGGTGAGCAATGCAACTTTACCTATTCATTTGGTGAAAAGTACGATTTATAATATGACAGCGGAAACGACAATTTCAATAGAGAACCGTTTAAAAATTATAAAGGTAAGGGCAATATTCCCTATAAAGATAGAAGTGAAGTAAATTTCAAATATTACTACGGTAAAATTGAAGTCGGAGACGATGGTGCCAATAAATATTTAATTAGAAATAAGATTCGAATATGATGATCTCCAAGACTACAAAGTCGGATATGATGAAGATCACAAAAATTTCAAAATCAAATGTGGCAGAATTGATTTTCGTTATCAGTAAGACTTTTATTTGAGTCAATTAAATAAGGTTTTATAAAATTTAAACTATTTTAATAAATATTTTTTTATAAATATTTTTTTATATATAATATAAAAATGATATATAATTCAAATGTTTTTTTTTTACAAATAGTATGAAATTTCATGAAATTGAAATAAATTATATAGAAACCACTAGGCAAACGATAGAGTAAATTACTACACAGCACCAATTATTATTTTTTTTGTTGGATGGGGGGTGGGGGTATTTTGGGATTTTACGGATGATACCACATGGGCAATTAAATAATTTCAAAAAATATATATAGTCCTTATTAAAATTCTTTATAAGATATTTTGAGTTATTTTTAATATATTTTTTTTAATTTTTATATGGAGTGCCCCTGAATTATTTTAATTGTAATTATTAGCTATGACTATTATCAAAAATACTTTTGAAAGAAAACCCAAAACCTTGTAAGTATAAATGAAATTAGCTAATTTATTTCTTATTTTTATTTGGGTCGGCTTTATTATATAATAATAAAATCAAACTATTTTTACCAATAGGAATTTAACAAAGTCAAAGTAATCAAATTAACATCAAAGTTTGCGGCTATAGCACATTGTAAGACTTGAATTTGTCAAAGTGTCATTTTTTATTGTCAATATGAAATAGAGAGTTACTAATTTAATAAGAAATGTTTTATTTATCTTAATTTATGTATATATATAACTAATTTAAAAAATATATATATTTATTGTGCCTATTCTATTATTTACTTGAATGATAAAAATTTGAAAGTTAAACAATATTATTATAGAATAATCATAATATGATCATGACTTTTAGTTTTAGTTATTTGTCAACTTAGATGGTAAATTTTTTCGATCAAATTATGAGAAAGATATGGTATGAATGCTCATGTTATATCGATGCATATGATGCTAGCTCACCAAAAGGGTTAACCAAGTCTATGGTCGTGATTTCAACATAGTTTTAAATTTCAGACAGTTATTAGTATATTGTATACTACCTTTGATTTTTATATATTTGATTTTATATTTCAAGATATTAAATTGATTTGTTAAGCTTTGAAAAGGGGCTTTTTGTCCTAAATTGTACAATCAAGTTAGTAAAAAAAATAGAAGATATTAAAATTAAATATTCAATACACGTAAAGAATATTTATTTCTAGATGTTAGAGATAAGGACACGCATGCAAAATATAACCAAATATAAACAACCATAAATAGACACGATTTTTGATGACAAAGGGAAAACTCGATACTACTTTTTATTGAGAAAAATCATCCGGCTTCAACAGTGGGAAGCAAAGCAATATGAAAATCAACTTAGAGACCGGGTGGTAACGACGCCTAACCTAGCCGACTTACTCCCATCTTGTGATCCTTACCAAGGAACTCTTAGGATTGCCCGCGGCAGATTTGAACCGAACACCTTCCGTCTTTACGTCAATCTTCCCTCTCTAGCCACTTGAATTGCCGAACACGATTGAGTCTCCTTGTAACTCACCGACGTCTCAACCAAAGTAGAAGGATGGAGGTGTTTAAAAGGTAAAGAAAAAACGCAGAGAAAACTAGTTAGAATATGAAGCACAGAGTTGCAGCTTTTAGTTTTCTCAAAAGAAACAAGACCAATGGAGTATGAATGAGATTCTTTTCAAGTGAGGCACGAAATTGGTCTGTCAATAGTCCTAGGGTTCCAAGAAAATAAGCCAAATATTTATAGAGGGCTCAAAATTTGCATTTAAAAATTTGCCCGTTGTATTGCTTGAGCATGCGGCGGGCACACAAAGAGCTCGAGCGCGGGGCGATTCCTGAGCGACCATTCTTGATTTTGGGCTCGAGCGCCAGGAGCAGCGCACAGCGAGCGGGTCCAGCTTTTTTAAGGTCGCGGGTAGCGAGCGCACGGAGGGCTTTGAGGTTTCGGATAATCGAGCGATCAAGAGCACACAGGCAAAAGGAATCCCTGAAAGTCGAACGACAACAACGGATGAATGTTGATTTTAGAACGCGACAACCCATAATTTGCATCGATATAATAATACATATGGTGACGGAATATGCCATTAGACAAATGTCTCTAAATGCTTGAAATAGAATAAAGTCCAACCAAACTATTATATATCCAAATGGCCAAACCGCTTGTAATACTAAAGAATGAGATACTGAACAGTCACTCAATTAATAAATCTGAATGGTTAATTTCGATAAATAAATTACATGAATCGAGGAACAAATGGTCGGATCAAGTGAACAATTAATGCGCTTAAAAAATAAACGTTAGATTAAAAATTTATATAACAATTGAACTATTCAATTCTCAAATAAAATAACTTTTTTATTAATGTGCAATCATACATTTTCGATAAGAGTATGTTAACTAATAATAAGGTTATAAATAAATCCATTATTTTCAAACAAAGGAACCGAATTTGAGTCACTCATAAAAAAATAATAATAATAAGTATAGACTACTAATTCTCTATATATTTGTGAATGTTGAAAATTCTGAAATCAAATTCTTCATTTCTTACTCCATTTAATCCTAAGCCACTCATAATCTTTAATTTTCTTAAAAAAATTCTAACTTCAATGTTAGATGATATTTCAGATAATGAGGCTTACACTTTTAGACGTCTTATTAATTATTTTGGTGTCCATGATCAAACTTAAGAAGTTTTAAGAACCATCCCAATTCCACTCTAACAATTATCTAGATCTAAGGTACACATATTGGCACCGTCCATAATAATATAATTAAGCCATTTGTTCCTAACTAATCAAAATCATATCCATTCGAGAAATAACTCTCACCTACAACAATACAAAAATGGTGAATGCATGATCACAAAGATAGGCAAGCTAGCCACCAAAGGATGTGCCATCCCGTGGCATCATCCCATAGGAGGGTAGTTCTAAAAATGCCCACCCATCAGCCAATCCCAACATTGAGGACTTGACTGTTTAGATTCAAGAAATGTTGAGGATACTAAAATCCTTATAGAATAAAGTCAATGATCAAACTCGTAAGGCCTGAGTCCTCTAGACACAAGCATCAATCTCCTGAAGGAAGTCAAAAGGAAGAAAAGTTGTCTCAAAGGGAGGTCATACTTAGTCAAATATGCCAAAGGCTCCTAAGATGTTCGTTCATGCTACTCCATCCCAACTAGAGGGGCCCCTAAACTTCAAAGTTAGGAAAGAGAGCCATGAGAGATGGAATCATCGATATATTTAACATTCCAAATGATTAATTAAATGGGAAGAGGGGTCTTGCAGCTAAGACCAAAACCTTTCCAACTAAGTTAATACTGAGTGGATTTGTTAATCATTCAAAGTTAAGGACATTGCTTAAAGCCAAAGGACTCAAATCCACCACTACAATGAAGGCAAAAATAAAAAGGATTGAACATTAGGTTTTTCTAAAAAATACTATTGGGTAGACGACCGAATTTGATTGTACACCTTCTACACCAGCGATAAAAAGGTATCAATTCTCTTACAAGTTTAAAATGTCAATACTAAAGCCTTACAACAGAATCATTGGTCCAATAGATCATCACGACCGCTTCTAAACATTACTTCAATTCCAAAACTTGGAGGATGCCATGCTATATCTCTACTTTTGTTCAATTTTAAAGAGAGATACGAGAATTTGATTCTATAAATTAGGACCAAATTTCATTCGGCCTTTTCAATAGATGATAGACAATTTTCTATCGTGGTTTTCCCCCATCCAAAGGGGAAAAAAGTAACTCTAATTCCTTATCAAGATCCAAAGGCCTTCTAGCAAGAGCCTGTAACATTTTCAGGCTAGATTTAATATTAAGACTAGAGGTATATTGAAACTAATTGACAAGATAAAATTAAATACCCTCTTGATAATGACATAATCAGGTAATTTTCTTAAATATTTAGTTTAGTAGGACCATAAGACATTCTTAGAAATAGAAATCATATCCTGTGCATGCATCATAGTGGAAAAGGCTAATGAAGTAAAGTAACCAAAATGCTCAAATTATGTGAGCCATTTAGAGTAAAACAGCGGAGGGAAGAAAAAGACAATAACTCTTCTACTTGACATAAAAAAAAACAAAGGATTGAGTCGAACATTCGTAAAGAGTACAAGCCATTAAACCCTGCACCACTAAACAACCAGTCCAAGTAAAGGAAATAGTGAAACTGGAGGTTACATTGGGGCATATTTAAAAATGACCTCTCATATGTTAACCTTCCTAATTGTTAATCTTTCCTTAGTTTATAATACTATCAATTTACAATGCTTAACAACATTTACAATGGTCACTTTAAGCTCACATCTTAAAATAAAGTTTTCAACTATTTACAAAATTGAAGAAGTCATAGAAGACCAGATTATTAAGCAAAGTTATTATTTAATGCAAATCAATGGCTCGGCACCTTTCCAACCGGTTCAGAAATTTATTTTTAAAATGAGGTTTCTCTTTAATAAGCATACCCTAGAAAGTAACCTCTCCAAATTCCTCTAAATCCGATGAACTAGATAAATATATTCAGATTGCCTCTTCACTAGTTCAAGATCTGAATGAGAGATTAATTGAGTTTTTTTGAAATAACATGGGCATCTTTGCCTGAACACTAGCTAACCTACCAGCAATGCTATTATAGATGATGATTCAGAACTCGAGCCTCATCAAGTGGCACAAGCCATCAGATAAAAAATATAAAATTGTTATGTAGAAAAACTCATAGCAATTTAAAAAAAGGCCGAGAAGTTAACTAACACCGGATTCATCAGTGAGGTAAATTATCTGAATTAGTTATCCAACGTTATCTTTATCGAAAAAAAGAAACAAAAAAAAATGATATACGTCAACTTTACAAATATAAAAAAATTATGTCTGAAAGATAGTTTCCCATCTCTAAGAATCCTCCTGTTGGTAGACCTAACGTCTGGATACCAACTACTTAAATTTATGAATGCTTACTTCAAGTACAATTAAGTCCAAATGAATTCAACAAATGAAAAGATGGCCTCATTCATGACCAACTGGAAAATCTATTGTTATAAAATAATGTTGTTTAGGTTGGAGAATATTGGTGCAACATACCAAATGCTACTAAATAAAATGTTTTGAGTAATAGATTGGAAGAAATATAAAAGTGTATGTGAATGATACACTTATCAAAAGAATACTTGATGACGACCATATTAACGATCAAGTTGAGACATTCGAGGTGCTAAAAACATACCAAATGAAGTTAAGCCAAATAAAATGTGCCTTTGGGATAACTTTTAATAAGTTTCTAAGATTCATTATCTCACAACGTGGCATAGAGGTGAATTCAAAAAAGAAAAAAGTCAAAATAGATATCGAACCACCTCGAATAATTGTGAAAATCTAAAGGTTAGCTAGAATACTGGTTGCTCTATCTTGATTTTTAGTGAAGTCAGTTTAAAAATATTTTTCATTCTTCAAGACATTAAAAGGAGTGCAAACAAATGGTTTTCAATTGATAGATGAGTGCCAACAATCTTCCTAAGAGGTGAAAAAGTATCTAGCTCATCTGCTTTTATTAACCGGTCCCAAGGAGAGCAAGGAATCATATCTCTACTTGATTGTCTCAAACATAACCTTAAGCACAGTTCAGGTCAGAGAAAAGGTAAAGATTTAGTAACCAGTATATTATATCAGTAACATTCAAATAAATATGGAGACTTGGTATATCCGAAAAAAAGGTTACTTTAACTTTAGTTTTTCCAGCGAGAAAACTCTGACCATTTTTTTAGCCCCATAGGATTACGATCACAACCTATTAACCACTAAAAAGGATCTTGTAGAAGTTAGAAGTATCTAAATGTCTGATTAAATAAACGATTGAATTAGGAGCATTTGAAATAAAGTTTAAAGCGCAACCCACCATATAGGGTCAAGCCCTCATAAATTTTATTGTTGAAACAATAACACTAATCGTAGAATAAACAAATGAAACTATTGTAGCAGCTTTGAAGGACTTACTACCCACATGGATGTTACATGTTGATAAAGAATCCTCATAGTCAAGTAGTAGTAGTATTAATTTTACCAAAAGGATTTGAGATAAAATACTTAGTCAAATTCACGTTCCCCACCACTAACAACATGGTGGAATATAAGGCTTTGCTAACCAATTTAAAATTGGTAAATGAGTATTCCGTCAACACTCTGAATGTCTGCCGCTATTTTGATTTAGTGGACAATCAAGTGCTTGCTATTTTGAAGTATTCAATCCCGAATTAGCCAATATCTCTACAACGAATGAGATTTCTTGTTCTCCCTTAATAAGGTTGAAATTATCCATTTACCAAGGAAAAATAATTAGAAATCCGATCAACTTTTTAAGATAGCAATATCTAGTTGTCCAAAGCAATATGCCCTAAATATGAGAAAAATACTTCAACAGCCTTGTATCGAGGGACAATATCAAGTTCTAAGTAACAGATGGGACAATTTGAATGGCTTCATACCCAAAGTATTTTAAGAGCGGAATGCTTCTGAGCAATTTCACAATGGCAAAATGTATTTCAAAAGTGGTTGGTTGGTACATTTTGGTAGATGGATCACTATACAGATGGGGTTATTCGGTACCCTATATGCGCTTTTTGTCTACCGTGGAAACTGGTTATACCCTCAAAGAAATGTATTTCAATGTTTGTGGAGTGTATATGGGAGGCAATAATTTAGCCTTCGAAATGTATTTCAATTCCCCAGCTATAAAGAATGATGTGATGGAGTTCATTAAAAATGAAGAGAATTCCCAAATTCTTGTTAACTTACCCAAGAAATCACATACAAAAGTCCAGACTTTATAACCTCTTTGGCCGTTCAAACAGTGAGGAATGGACATGTTAGATCCATTTCGTGTAGAAGTCGAACAAAAAAAAATTATTATCGTTGCAATAGATTGTTTTACTAAATGTGTCAAAATTTCTCCATTGGTGAAAATTATACAATAGAATATAATAAATTTTTTTGTGTCGAAATATTATTTATAGATTTAATATGCCGGATGTCATGGTAACTGGCGATGGTGCCAAATTGTTTGACAAAAAGCTCACAAAATACTACAATGGCTTCTAAATTAGATTGGTCCATACATCAACCCTATACCAGCAAATAAACGAACAAGTAGAAGTGACAAATCGAATGATATAAAATAGGTTAAAAACCAAGTGAGACAAAATTGGAATTGCTTAAACAGATGAATTTCGGTCAGTAATTTGGTCATACTAAACGACTCCAAGTGAGCTTATTCAAGAATTGCCCTTCAACATGTTCTTTGGAATACACTTGATTATCCTAATGGAGATAAGATTGTCAAATTATCAAATGAAAAATTACTCTAGACCAAAACTCCCAACCCTTGAGATAAAATTTGTATTTCTTAACAGAATTTATGGAGACAACATGAATTTAAGCGGTAGCCTATCAATAAATAGTCGCCGGATATTGTAATAAGAAGGTGACAATGTATACTTTTGAGGTCAATGACATAGTATTAAGTAATATCAAAGCAATCAGGAGGTTGGCACAAACGAATAAACTATTCTCAACTTGGAAATGAACATTCCTAATGTCGGCCATACATCGTAATGAGACATGTAAACTTCATACTCAAAAAGAAAATCAAGTCCCTCAAGCTTGAAATGCCATTCATCTCAAAAAATACTTCTAACAATGAGGACAACAAGGGAACATATAAGTACACCCTACACCTTACTTTGAAGTGCACGTGTGTTGTAATTTATTCTTCCAAGTTGTTCATAAAATTGATTTTTTTTGTTTGTTTTCTGACAATTTGTATACTTATATATAAATAATATTATCATGACTGACACTGAGTCAAACAATTAATTTCAACATTTTATTTGTAAAATGTGGTAATTCAAGGAAATGACCAAGATATAGGTTTAATAGAACCATGCTAAACCAAGCATAGTCACACACCAATAATTGCAAAAAAACTTGAGGGTTTCAGAATGAAACGTTCGATTCCATTTTAAGAGGTCAAAAGACAAGCTGAATAAAATCAATTAAGATTAGACTAATAGTTATCTGATCTATTGAACATTAGGGGTACTATCAATGCATAAGTGTCAATAAACTCTATTACAGGATACACATGATAAGCCGAACAATCATGGACTAGGGTCTTGCCTATCTGGTGATCATAGCTAAAAGGCTTAGTCAATTCAATCATCTTATGATTATCTAACCAATAACTATAGCTAATTAGAAATCATATAAGCTATCTAATGATCAAAAACTCATATGCATATGCTTGAGGGCTAAACCGCTTTGATCATATCGGATTAAAGAGTAATGGGTATTTAAGGATGAAAAATCTTAATGTATACATTGAAAAAAAAATTATATTATCCTTATTCATAAATACAACATGGAGCTATGAAATTAAATGAAAAAAAACTACTCAACAATCCTATAGTTGGTGGTCGTGGTTGGACCTCAAGATTGGCGAGCTCCCTAATTCCTCAAAATTCAAGACATTAGAAGTTGTAGAAGTTTTGTAATTCCTAGCATCTAAACAGCCAATAAGAAAGTCTTGGGCTACCAAGGAGAATATCATCTTATAAAGATCAATTCCCTCTTTAAATTGAAAATCGAGCAGAGATTTGATTTCTTTGGATTGGATACTCCTCCCTTATAACTCCTTAAACCTTAAACATTTAGCTCTTAATCCATCCATAGCCCTGGCAGTTATCCCCAAAGTATCATTTAGCTTTATGAGCTCTATCTTCAAAAAAACTGGCCCGATTTGGTCAGTTCTTTCTCAAGATAAGAGAAGCGATCCTTAAAGAATGATGCCCTAATTTCAGCACCCATAGCCCTAAACTCTAAATCCCAGACTATGGAAGGATCAGTGCAAAACTGAGACAAATAATTAATTTTAATATCCTGGCTGAAGAGTTTATCTCTAATCTGACGCAACAAATTTATAGATAGGAAAAGAAAGAAGTTATGAGCCGACTAATTGAAGATAAATCAATGACTCAAGATTAAAGGTTTAGACAGTACCTTGTGGGTTAGACAATCCTCTTTGGGTACAAAACCTAATGGTGATTTAGTTGAAATTAGATTTGGTGTAAATGGCTATCTCCAACAAAGAAGATGTAGAGTACTACAACGCAGGAGGAAACCTTAAAACCTACAAAAGTCTGAGAGGACGGCAACGATCGAATGACAAATCGCCTAACCTTACCTACAATATTCTTTGGTCCAAAAGAAGTAGCATGAGATGTAAAAGAGCTAGGCAATGTCTCAATAGATACAAGAGAGCTAGCAATAACTGAAATCTCATACTCCACAAGGATAGGAGCATCAACTAGCTTGTCCTCTCATGAGGAATAATGTAGAGAACCATACTCCTCCGCCAAAGAAATAATGGGAGTCGTTTCTTCAAAATTTAGGACAAGTATCTCCTCTGAAAAATTGACAGAAAAAGAGACGACAGCTGGAGTTGTCGGATGAACAAGTTCTTCGACTTCCATCTAAACTAGCACGGCCCAAACCTCATCAGTTCTAGCTATTTGAATACTGGATTTAAGAATGACAATTCCTATTATTATCTTTACATGTATGATACTAAATATAACCATAGCATTTTTATTTTTATTTTTTGATTTAAAAAAAATTCATTCACATTATTGGCTCATTCTTCATCAAATAATGGGCCACAAAATGGGGCAATTTAAAGTAGAGAAAAGCAATCAAATGGTCAAAAATCTTAGACCATAAAGTAAAGAATCAAGCTCGGATTGACACGATCAATTAACAATCAATGTACATTGATGAAGATTTCCTCATAAAAGAGCAGTCAGACGGCGTTCAAAGTGTACAACACGGATATTCTAATATTTTTGAAATTTGAATTCAACCTTCGAGTATGGGGAGTTAATGTTAGATACGGTCCAAGATGAAATCTGCCCAACCCGTACCTTGATAAACCCACAAATCATCAGCCTATAGAAAGATATAAATCAATCGAATTGTTAACCCAAGACAAAAAAGAATATGACCGAACTATCAGATATCCAAATGGTTTGACTACTGGCAATATTGAAAACCAAGATGTCGAACGATTGCTCAATTAAAAAATTCAGATGGTCAATTCCAATGAATGATTATATTAATAGAAAGATAAACGGTTAAATCAAGTGAATAATTAATATACCTAACGAATAGACATTAGATTTAGAACTTATATAATGATTAGACTATTCAATTTCAAACCGATATAACTTCTCAGTTAGTGAGCAATCATACCTCTTAAGAAAAAGTATACTCATTGGCAATAAGGTTATATATATGCCTATTTTTCTCAAATTAAAGGATTGGATCCAAATCATTAGTAAAAAAGGGCAAGTACAGAGTTAAAGCTCTTCATGTATTTGCAAATTTCAAAATCACATAGCTAAGTCCTCCATTTCTCACTCTCTCTATTCCTCAACCTCTCATAATTCTTTTTCCTTACAAGAATTTCTAATTTAAGCGCCAAAAATATTTTTGGAAAACGAATCCAATATCCTTTAACCTCTTATTAATTGTTGTGATATACATATTCCAAATTTAAGAGATTGAAGGACCATCCCGATTTTATTCGAACGACTATCCAAATTTAATGTACGCATCAATATAACTTTTATATCAATTGGCCAACCTAAAGCTAAAGGGATATCCATGTGCTCGGACAGATTCAAGTTGTATCTAGAATTGTGGTATTGTGATCACAACGATGTTGTTTAGTTAAACCAATTGATTGTTCGTTGTAATTTTTGCTGTTGAATTCAATCACTGTGCCCCGTCAAAGTATGACTTTATCCATAGTCAAAGTATGACTTTATCCATAAATTATTCTAGACTTAATTATACTCATCATTATTAATATTTTATTTTCTCCAACATGGATTTTAATATAGCCCTAAGATTTTTATGGTGCGGCCTAAATTTCATTAGGTTTAAACTATATAAAAAGTATTTTTTTATATATTTAAGACTACATGTACATAATATTTTTTAGAGATGTTGACATGGAAAATAAGACCAAGTAGTCGATGGCCATTAACTAAATGACACATAAACTAATTCAACCAGTTGAAGAAGTAAATTAAATAGGTAGAATTTAAAATTATAAAAAATAAATAATATATTTTTTATTTTTCTAAGTACCGAAATTCAATAAAAAAAATCACTTTAATAATTTTAATTTTTCAAAGATAAAATCTTACAGTAAAACCAAATCCAATTGATAGAAATCGCATAGCAGTTGCATGGGTTCAAGATTAAGATGGCTCCATTTCTCAGAAAAATAAAAATTTTATTATTTTAATTTTGATCATTTATTTTTAAATAAATAATTATAATCTAATAATTTTAAAATAATTAATTTTAAATAATTTTTAAATTTTTATAAAAAAATAATTTAGTTATTATTATTATTTATTCAAAAATAAAAAATTAGATATAAGAATATTCTTTTCGATTATCAGATGTATTAGATATGGTGGCCTCCTCTCAAATTTCTTCTTTAATGGAGAAGCTAACTATTTGCAAAAATTTAGTATTTGTCCACAATAAATTTATGTTAATACTAATTTATTATTTGTTCATTAATTGTTTGTCTGACATAAACTACGATATTTTTTTTTTTTTTTGTTCCAACATGGTCAAACTCCGCTAGGTTTAAGATACCATGTTACTTACATAATTTATTTGTCAAAAAATATTTAAGAAATAAAAAATAATTTTAAAAAATAATTTTTATCAAAATATTTTTTAATATTTGAAATATAAAAGATATAGAATATCAAATAAATTAATCAATAATAATAAATATCTATGATTATTAATTGCGATAATATTTTTAAAATAACAATAACATTTTATGATCATAAAATACTTACATTCATAATTCGACGATAAACAGGATTGTCCAAAAAAGCCATCGAACAGCGAGGGGTCACAATTCAAGTACACCTACAGGCAACGGGCCATAGGACGATAACTAGCGACAGTGGTCAATAATGTCCACAACCAGCAACCAACGGTGGTGGTCCAAGGCATCACATGCCAATCATTGATTGCTGGTGATTAGCGTATCATTCAGTTATTGATGGTGGTGGTTTAAAACATTGTTTACTAGTAATCAATAGGTCAGAGTATTATAAAATACAATGATATCACTTTCAGATAAAAATTTTTACTAATCAGTACTCGTGGTTTCTAGTGGTAGTAGACGATCTTTGAAAACGACTTCCTGTTTCGAAAAACCTATATTAATTTTCAAACATTAAATTTAAATTTTTGTTGTTAAAAAATTATTTTTTGTTAACTTATTTTTTTGTACGTGTCAAATATAAAATAAGATTTAAAATATTTTTTTCATATGAACCATACACAAAAGTAAATATATATATATTTATTTATTTAATAAGTTATTTTTAGCAATCAAACTAGGCCTAATAATCCTTAAGAAATTATAGGATTAATAACACAAGCAAATAGTTTTTCCCATATAACCAAAATATTACCTATTGTGGACTTTGAAGATTAAGCATGGGACATGGTCATTACCTGCCCCAATTGACAAAATAATAAAACTTTCTCAACCAATATTAAAATAAGCCAACAAGACTTGGCTAATTAATTAAGGGTAAATAACTCTAAGACCACTTCAAAGATTGAGGAGGATGCGAATCCCACACCTATAAATAAGCTTTATTTAGAGTCCGTGGATTACCAGTTAATTAACTTAGTTAAGCATTTCTCCTAAGCTTAACTTTATTTGTTTAGCAAAATTAATTATGGAGAAGAAGGTAGATCTTCGCCTTGTACTCGTGCTAATGGCTTCCTATGTGGCATATGCCACCGATCCCACTCAGCTCCAAGATTTCTGTATTGGCATCAATAATCCTATCGATGGAGGTCGGTGTCATATGATTCAATTTTTTAAAAACATTATTTTTGTATTATAAATTTATTATATTTCAGTAAATATATATATAATGGTATTTATTTAGCTGTCTGTTTTTCTTTTGAAATGACACTAATAATTGGCGTAACATAAGTAGATTTGCTCTAAATATCTTCTTTTGTAAACATCAAAAGGTTAACTTGGTCCATCCAAGTTTTGTTACATGCAAAACCTAAAAACAATTGGATAATTTTTTTGTTTATGTATTCAATCTTACCTTAAATTGTCTAACATCTTACCTTGAATTGTCTAAGAGGCCATTTTCCATGTCATTGACTATTTTCTACTTTCCTC
The DNA here is from genome assembly GCA_033239525.1 of Nepenthes gracilis. Classification (NCBI taxonomy): domain Eukaryota; kingdom Viridiplantae; phylum Streptophyta; class Magnoliopsida; order Caryophyllales; family Nepenthaceae; genus Nepenthes; species Nepenthes gracilis. The sequence goes on along the minus strand of BSYO01000022.1, from coordinate 3,914,032 downwards.
TTTTGATGTAGTATTTGTCAATGGATTGTTCTGCAAGAACCCAATACAGGCAACACCCAATGATTTTCTATTCAAAGGACTCAACATTCCCGGAAACACAAATAATAAACAAGGATCGAATGTAACACTAGTAAGCGCAGCAAACTTACCCGGTCTCAACACCCTCGGCATATCGTTGGCCCGCATAGACTTCGCCCCATATGGACTCATCCCTCCCCACACGCACCCACGTGCGGCGACCGAGATCTTCACCGTGTTGGAGGGCACCTCTACGTCGGTTTCGTCACCTCCAACCTCCCGAACGGCAAAACCAGCTCTTCTCGGTTGTCCTCAACCCAGAGACGTCTTCGTTTTCCCCGGGTGGCCTCATTCATTTTCAATTCAACATTGGCAAGACCCCATTTGTGGCCATTGCAAGCCCGAGCAGCCCAAAACCCGGGAGTGATCACCATTGCTAACGCCGTGTTTGGACCGACGCCACCAATCTCGATCGATGTTCTTACCAAGGCTTTTCAGGTGGGCAAGAATGTGATCCAATATCTCGAGGCTCAATTTTCGTCTGGCAATAACTACTAAGTTACAATAAACTTAAAAGTATATTTACAAGTTTCATTATTATGGTTATATGACTAAATCGTAAGAAAAAATTATTATTATTATTAAATAAAGTGTGTTTTTTTCATGATTTATATATGCAGTAGTTGATGTTATTAATAAAGTGATGAATAAGATAATAAATGGGTTGCTATATGTGGTTGTTCATCAGCTTCTATTTGGTTGTATATAATCTGTGATTTTGAAGATTACCTATTTAAGTAAATTAAATAGTAAAATAGGCATAAAGGTCTAATTAAATTAAATAGGCGTGACATATAAAATAATAGAATTCTAAATTTTTTTTTCTATGCTAACTGTTCGAAGTGCTATTCAAACGGGATAATTGAAACATAATTTCTTTTTCATCTGAATCAGTCGAATCAGTCTAACAAAAATTGAAATTATAATCAAATTAATTTGACTAGTTAATCAGTTTGATTATATCAGGTAACAAATTTTTTCATTTTGTAATATTTCTAATAAAATTAGAAAAATAGGACATCTAAATTTTACTATTTTAATAAGCCCACAAAATATTTTAATGTATAGATTTTAAATTTGATTAATAATTTAGAAAAAACTGCGAACCATATAGGTTTTACAAAATTCCAAACACTCGTTTTTTTCAATTTCAAATGTCTTACATATTTATATCGTTTTAATTAATTATCATTATTAATAATATTATACTTATTTTTCAAAATAAAGTAAATGGGCAACAGGCTAAATGGGCTTCATAGGCCATTAGCGAATTCATTATAATCTTTACACATAATTAAATAATATAATATTTAATTTATCAATCTATTTTATCTTTTAAATTGCTTGCATAAATGGATAAATCAAACAATAAGAAATATCCAAATAATATTCAGTGACTGTTCTCCTCACGGACTATATTTGATCTAATGTCAGCCCCAGAATTACCTTTTTTTTTTCACGATAATAATATGATTTTGTTATATTGCAATTGTATGAATTATTGGAAAATAATGTCTTTTATATAATAAATAATGTCGGATTGTTTATTCTTGTATAATTCAGCGTGACAGACTTATTTAGTGTAAATATCTTAGGAGGCAATTACGCATAGGTTTATTGTACCTTATGCACATAAATTATCCAAATTTGGTCATGATATTTTTTTGGGGAAATATTTTAATAATATAGCTGTTGGTCAATAATTTCAATTTGCCACTCTAAAGTACCAGATAAAATGGACAGTTTCAGCTAATCAAAATAAATGACAATTAGCATAGTAATACATTATTATTTTATATACCATTTTCAGTAATAAATTATATATCCTTTTTTATTTTTTTTGTGTATAAGTTATACGCCATATTTTTTATAAGACGGAATAAAAATTTTATTCTTATATCATTTTCAGAAAAATTATTATTCTACTATTTGATTACACATGTGATAACAATAATAATTATTTTCTTTTTTATTATCTAGTAATAACTATTTCATGATAGTTTTTTAGTCTATTCTTACTCTGAATTCTAATCTCTTTTCATCCCGCTTTTGATGAGCAATACAACTTTGCCTATTCATTTGGTAAAAAGTACGATTTATAATATGACAGCAGAAACGACAATTTCAATAGAGAACCGTTTAAAAATTATAAAGGTAAGGGCAATATTCCCTATAAAGATAGAAGTGAAGTAAATTTCAAATATTACTATGGCAAAATTGAAGTTGGAGACGATGGTGCCAATAAGTATTTAATTAGAAATAAGATTCGAATATGATGATCTTCAAGACTACAAAGTCGGATATGAGGAAGATCACAAAAATTTCAAAATCAAATATGGCAGAATTGATTTTCGTTATCAGTAAGACTTTTATTCGAGTCAATTAAATAAGGTTTTATAAAATTTAAACTATTTTAATAAATGTTTTTTTATAAATATTTTTTTATATATAATATAAAAATGATATATAATTCAAATGTTTTTTTTTACAAATAGTATGAAATTTCATGAAATTGAAATAAATTATATAGAAACCACTAGGCAAACGATAGAGTAAATTACTACACAGCACCAATTATTATTTTTTTTGTTGGGTGGGGAGTGGGGGTATTTTGGGATTTTACGGATGATACCACATGGGCAATTAAATAATTGCAAAAAATATATATAGTCCTTATTAAAATTCTTTATAAGATATTTTGAGTTATTTTTCATATATTTTTTTTAATTTTTATATGGAGTGCCCCTGAATTATTTTAATTGTAATTATTAGCTATGACTATTATCAAAAATACTTTTGAAACAAAACCCAAAACCTTGTAAGTATAAATGAAATTAGCTAATTTATTTCTTATTTTTATTTGGGTCGGCTTTATTATATAATAATAAAATCAAACTATTTTTACCAATAGGAATTTAACAAAGTCAAAGTAATCAAATTAACATCAAAGTTTGCGGCTATAGCACATTGTAAGACTTGAATTTGTCAAAGTGTCATTTTTTATTGTCAATATGAAATAGAGAGTTACTAATTTAATAAGAAATGTTTTATTTATCTTAATTTATGTATATATATAACTAATTTAATATATATATATATTTATTGTGCCTATTCTATTAAATGATAAAAATTTGAAAGTTAAACAATATTATTATAGAATAATCATAATATGATCATGACTTTTAGTTTTAGTTATTTGTCAACTTAGATGGTAAATTTTTTCGATCAAATTATGAGAAAGATATGGTATGAATGCTCATGTTATATCGATGCATATGATGCTAGCTCACTGAAAGGGTTAACCAAGTCTATGGTTATTTGTATAGTTGACGTTAACATTGCTACATATGTGCTCATTGAATAACGTTTTTTTAAAATTTTTTTATATTTCTTTTGTGATATTTGGATTGCAATTTGTAAAGATAATTAGCCTAAAGAAATTTAACTTTCGGAAAATAAGGCCTCAGCCCCGTGATAAAAGACCAAAAAATTTTAGGCGTTTCACAATGAATTTGTAGACCAAATTTAGTTGGTTAACAATATACGATCCCTATTTTTCTTGTGGGAAAAAAAAAGTTGGGAATGTTTTAATTTTTCAGTGGGAATTGAAGAGTAGGCAAAAGAACAGAGCTTCTTGCTCTGTTTACGTGTTCGGATGTCTTCAATAAATGGAATGTAAGTGTTTGATTTGGAACCTAGTTGTGTAAATGGGTAGTGCAGGAGATCTTGGGTGTGGTTGTGTACATATGTGTAATAATAACTCAGATGAGTGGATATATATACTTATTTATTAATTGGATGGCAATGTGAGAATATAAATATGTATGGCAGTGTGCTGGCATATAAGTATACATGTATGTGTACGGATATATATATATATATAATTAAATTCATTGAAATTCTTATCGTATTCTTGATATCTAGTTAACCTTATAGCTTGTAGGTCATGATTCCGACAGAGCTATGAGTTTCGGACAATTATTAATATACTGTATGCTATTTTTTATTTTTATATATTTGATTTTATAGTTCGACATGCTAAATCAAGTTGTTAAGTCTGGAATAGAATAAAATCTAACCAAACTATTATATATCCAAATGACAAAATTGCTTGTAATACTAAAGATTTGGACACTGAACGACTACTCGGTTAATAAATTTGAATAGTTAATTCTAATAAATTGTTACATGAATTGAGGAATAAACGATCGAATCAAATGAACAATTAATACACCTGAAAAATAAACATTAGTTTAAGATGTTATATTAACAGTTGGACTATTCAATTTTTAACTAAAATAACTCTTTCGTTGAAGTGCAATCATACATTTTCAAAAAGAAGTGTGTTGGCTGGTAATAAGGTTATAAATAAATCCATTTTTCTCAAACAAATGTACCAAATTTGAGTCACTCATAGAAAATTAAGTATAGGGTTTTAATTCTCTATATATTTATGAATACCAAAAATTACGAAGTCAAATTCTTCATTCTTACTCCCTTTACTCCTAAGCCACTCATAATCTTTAATTTCCTTATAAAAAGTCTAACCTGAGTGTCAAAAGATATTTTAAATAACGAGTCTCATATTTTTAGACCTCTTATTAATTATTTCGGTGTATATGATCTAGCTTAAGAAGCTTTAAAAACCATCCCAATTCCACTCTAATGATTATCCGGATCTAAGATACGTATATTGACACCATCTATAATAATGTAATTAAGCCATTTGTTCATAACTGATTGAAATCGTATCCATTTGGGAAATAACTCTCGCCTACGACAACACAAAAATGGTGAACACATGATCACAAAGATAGGCAAGCTAGAAACCAAAAGATATGCCATCCCGTGGCATCATCCCATAGAAGAGTTGTCACGACCCGGGACCACAATATACGCAGGTCAAAAATAAAATCATTAATAAAATTTTTATCAACAACAATAACCCATCCCGGATGTGACAATCAAACATATGCAGGACCCAATATAAATAAAACCCGCACAAGATCTCATCAGATATGAATCCGGACAAATAATACATGACCTGCTGACCATAATCGCAAGGGAGGTATCCAAATTTACAACTCATCCACAATACTATAACTTCAATATTTCGCATACAATGATCAAGGTCATCATCCGGCCATAAATAATAACCATAACATATCCTCGAGATCAGAAATATACCAATTATAACATCTTCACTCGCCAAAAGGAATATCCGAGCCCAATCACGTCCGAGCTCCTGCAAGCGTATCCATGCCACTAGTCGAAAGGGATAAAACATGAAAACGTGAGCCTAGAGCTCAGCAAGCATCATCGTATAAAAACAGTACTCATAAATCAGGAACAGGGATATCGCAAAGCAATCACGTAAAACAAAACACCATGTCCGTGAAATCCCTGAAAATCGAGGAGATGTCTCGTACTAAATCATCGTCCATAAAATGGTCCCTCCGGGACACCATTATATAAATCACGATCCGGTAAAACCTCATAGACGATATCATATCATATGATCCGAGGTCACATAAGCCGTAACCGTCACCACATCCACGTGGAGACACATACCGTCGTCTGGGATCTAAAACTCATAATGCGTAAATCAAGAGAAAACCGGAACTAAAACATAAATCAAAACACGTTCCGGGTTTACCACGTCAGCACGTACGAGACATTCCTATCGCCCATCCGTGGGCCAAACCACGTATCTCAAATCATCGTACACCCAAATACGTGCAAAAATACAAAGCATGCACGAAATCGGAGAACCAAAGATCAATGATACCAACTTGATGAAGGGTTACCCTCGTCCGGCAAACCACGGCTATATATCGGCTACTTAATTAGGCCAAGAGCTCAAGGCCATCCATGTACTGCCTCCCATAGATTAGGAACTTGCTCACTATGTTTTACCACCCGCGCTTTGGGTGCAACCTCAAGTTTTAGTTATTTATTAGGACGTCCGAATACATTAGTTTTCCGTCAATTCCTTACGATGGTTCTCAATTAAATACACGGTGGGGCAATACCTCATCTTCCTTACGGCTGAAGTAGCCAATACCTCATCTTCCTTACGGCGGAAGTAGCCAATACCTCATCTTCCTTACGGCGAAGTAGCCAATACCTCATCTTCCTTACGGCGTGAAGTAGCTAATGCCTCGGATCACGAGTGATCCCGCCCCGGCAAAGATGCATGGTTAGTGCAAGGCCCGGTTCATTGTTCCACAATATACGGATACCAAACATACATATATATCGTCCGGTGTCCAAAACCCTCCAAATCATAAATCCAAGTACAAAACCACCGCACAACCGATAAAACATACATGCATGTATACAATTGATAAATTGAGGGTATTTAAAAATACATGCATGTTAGTAAAATCTCCACAAGTAGTCAAAATGCATCGGAAATTAAATCGGACAAAAATAGGGCTAGAGGATACTTGCCTTAACATCATACTGCAGATCCAAGAAAGGATGTCCCAAGCACTCCAATCGAGCCTTTCTCTCTCTCCCGCCACCGCGTGCGTTCCTCTCTCCTCCGCTCTCCCGTGCGCGCGCAGCTCCTCCCGCGCCACCGCCGCCGCCGCCACTCCTCTCGCCGCCACGAACGGCCGTCGCCGACCTTCCCGGCGACCCCCGTCACCGTCGACGCCGTTAAACGGCCGTCTCTCTCCTCGCGCGACTTCTCGCCGTCGATCTCCTCCGTGCACCCACACCTCGCACCACCGTCGCGCCGCCTCAACCACCGACCGTCGCGGCTTCACCCGCAACCCTCGTCGCTGTCGCCACCGCCTCCTTCCTCTCCCTTCTCCTTCTTCTTCCTCACGCACAAACCCTAGCCCATTTTCCCCCTTCTCTTTCTCTCTCCCCGATTCCTGATTTCCCCCTTTTCTTTTTCTTTTCTCATTTTCCTTTTTTCTTTCCTTTTACTTATTTTCATTTACTTATTATATATATTATTATTATTATTACTTTTATTATTATTATTATTATTATTATTATTATATATATATAACTTTCTTTTATTTTTAAATTCTAGCTCGGCCTCCGAACAACATTACGGGCACACTCCGGGCCCCACTCCGCACCTCCGATCATTCCCAAAAATTTTATAATATTTTAATTTATTTTTACCACATCCGAAATACCCAAAAATCACAATTAATATTAAAATAATCCAATTTGGATCCGAAATATCACACTCTCCCCTCCTTTTAAAAATTTCGTCCTCGAAATTTACGCACATCAATCCTTGAACAAAATAAGAACAATTCTTCCGAACTTAACCTTGATCGAAAGATTCTTCCAAAAATCTAATCATCAGCACCTGATCTTTCTATCCCAATATCGGAATCAAAATCCCAACATAAAATAGCTTCTCGAAATCAGCAACCATTCACACTCGATCACATGCCAACAATCAACAATCAACCCATACTTCTGTCAACATACATACACAAAACACATCATCACGATCTGCCAAACTAAGAACAATGCCAATCGCTTGGCCACCTCTCCAATTCATTGCAAAACCACAAAAGTCCTGTCGAACCTCAACCTCATTCCATCACTTGCCCTCGAAACTTGAAACTCTTTTCGATCATCCAAACAAGCGACAAATCTGATTTCATGCTTCAATTCTCAAATCAATTCTTGTAACTGATAACCGTGAATCCACACGATTCCGCTGCGCAACTCTGATCAATCATCTGCTTCCAATCGCAATCAATGCCTCAAAATTAGTATACCTTCCAACATTCTCATCTTGATAATATGTCGACGACCAGACTCAACAATGACTTTCTGATCAGCAAGCAAGGAATTGACTTCATCAGCTCATCCATCATCATCTAAGATGTCACCAAATTTCTCGCTGTCCAACGCAGACCAAAACAAAATCTCGAAGGCTTCTTCTTGATTTCTTCCTTCAAGCACGAGACGCGTGATCAACTCGCCACTCCGCTGATAGAGCATCTTCGAGGTTCCTTATAAACTTAAACCACTGCAACTCCACTACAGCTGTTGACAACCTTGACTGCTCCTTGAGCTTCCATCCGACAATCGAGGCTCTGCTTGATTGCATCCAGCTTCATGACCACTCGAAGAAAAGGAACTTCACTTCCGATCTTCACAAAAGCTTCTTCCGCAAAAAGAACTTCGTTCAGAGCCCACTCTTGGCAGGATTTACTCACCGATAACTCTACAACTTCTCGGCTCAAAATGAAGACAGAAGACATTGCAGCACAAGCTCTTAATGCAACTCTGAACCTGAACATACGCATAGGCTGAGAATAGATCCACCTACCTACTCATTCGTCGACAAAATCTCCTTCTACTCCGTGACATTTCAGACCGATCAATTCAAAGCCGCTACTTCTCCAACATCGCAGGACTCAACAAAAACCACCACCAAATCAAAGTCCTCAAACCGACATTCAAATCAAATTCTCTATCTAAGGATCCAAATGGAATCTCACAACCAAAGGCTACGGACCCACATAACTTCAAATCATATATATCGTCCGGGTGTCCAAAATCCCTCCAAATCATAAATACCAGTACAAAACCACCGCACAACCGATAAAACATACATGCATGTATACAATTGATAAATTGAGGGTATTTAAAAATACATGCATCTTATCAAGACCCAAAGGCCTGCGAGCAAGAGTCTAAAATGTTTTTGGGCTAGATTTAATATTGAGACTAGAGTATATCAAAATTGACTAACTAGAGTATAGCCTAGAGAGTAACTCTCCAATTTCCTATAATTCCGATGGATCGGATAAGTATATTCAGATCGGCTTTTCACCAATTTAATTTCTGAATGAGAGATTGAGTTTTTGAAATAACGTGGACATCTTTATTGACACACTGGCTGACATACTAGCAATCCTGCTGTAGATAATGATTCACAACTCGAGCCTCATCAAGAGACACAAGCCGATCATATAAAAAAATATAAAATTGCTATGTAGAAAAACTCATATCAATTTGAAAAAGGCCAAGAAGTTAACCAATGTCGGATTCATCGGTGAGGTAAATTATTTGATTTAGTTATCCAAATGTTGCCCTTATAAAAAAACTAATAAAAAATAGATGACATACATCAACTTTACAAATATAAAAAATTATGTCCGAAAGATAGTTTCCTATCTCTAAGAATCAACTAGTTCATATATTTAACGTCTGCATACCAAATCGCTTAAATTTATGGATGCTTACTTCAGGTACAATCAAGTCCAAATGAATTCGAGAAAATAAAGAGATGGCCACATTCATGGCCAATGAAAAATCAACCGCTATAAAATAATGTCGTTAAGATTGGAAAATATTAGAGCAACATTCCAAATGCTACTAAATAAAATATTTGAGTAATAGATTGGAAAAGATATAAAAGCATATCTGAATGACAAGCTATTCAAAAGAATACTTGGTAATGACCATATTAATGATCTAGCCGAGACATTTGAGGTGCTGAAAACAAACTGAATGAAGTTAAGCCAGACAAAATGTGCCTTTGGGTTAGCTTCTGATAAGTTCCTAAGATTCGTTATCTCACAACGCAAGATAGAGGTGAATTCAAAAAAAATAAAAGCCAAAATAGATATCGAACCACATCAAATTGTCATACAAAATCTAAAGGCTAACCGAAAGGCCGGTTGCTCTATCCTGATTTTTGGCGAAGGCAGTTTAAAAACATCTTCCATTCTTCAAAGCTTTAAAATGAGTGTAAACAAATTTTTTTTTTGGGTTGATGGACGAGTGCCAGCGAGCTTTCCAAGTGTTAAAAAAGTATCTACCGCATCTGCCTTTATTAGCTTGTCTCAATGAGAACGAGAAATCATATCTCTACTTGATTGTCTCAAAGATAACCCTGAACATAATTCAGGTAAAAGAAAAGGTAGGGATTCAGTAACCAGTGTATTATATCAGTAGCATCCAAACAAACATGGAGACTTGGTATATCTGAACAGAAAAGGTTACTTTAACTTTATTTTTGCAGCGAAAAAACTTAGACTGTTCCTAACTTATTAACTGATAAAGAAGATCTAGTATAAGCCAGAAGTATGGGAAAGTCTAACTAAATAGTCGGTTGAGTTGAACACATTCGACATAAAGTTTAAAACATAACCCACCATATAGGGTCAAGTCATCACAGATTTTATTGTTGAAACAACAACACTAATCTTAGAAGAAAAAAATAAAACTATAGTGGCAACTCCAGAAGGGTTACTACCCACATGGATGTTACATATTAAAAAAGCATCCTCACAATTTGGTAGTAATAGTAGTATTAATTTCACCAAAAAGATTTGAGATAAAATACTCAATTATATTTGCGTTTAGCCACCGCTAACAATGTGGTAGAATATGAAGCTCTGCTAACCAATTTAAAGCTGATAAATGAGTATTCCGTCAACAATCTGATTGTCTGTAGTTATTTTTGAGTTAATGGTCAATCAATTGCTTGCTATTTTGAAGTATTCAATCCAAAATTAGCCAAATATCTCTACAAAGTACGAAATTTCTTGTTCTCCCTTGATAAGGTTGAAGTTATCCATATACTAAAGAAAGATAATTAGAAATTTGATCAAATTTTTAAGATGTCAATATCTAATTGTCCAGAACAATATGCCGTAAATATGAGAAAAATACTTCAAAAGCCTAGTATTGAGGGACAAGATTAAGTTCTCTAAGTGACAAATGAGATAATTTGAATGACTTTATACCTAAAGTACTTTAAGAGTGGAACGCTTCTGAGCAAATCCACAATGGCAAAACATATTTTATAAATAGTCGGTTGGTACATTTTGGTAGATGGATCACTGCATAGATGGGATTATTCAGTATCCTATCCCTGTGATCGATAGAAGCGAATTGAAATTCTATTCCCTCCTTATTTTCAATGAAATAAATATTCTTTGGTTTGGTTACAATTTAATCGAGAAAAAAAATATTTTTGTTAGAATATTTAATTTCACATATGTGAGAATAAAAAATAAAAAATAAATTTTCATAACTGATTAAATTTATTCCCATTTTATCCTTGTTGTTGTTGTTATTATTACTATTATTATTATTATTATTATTATTATTACTACTATTATCACTATTATTTTTATTACTGTTATTATTATTATTATTATTATTATTATTATTATTATTATTATTATTATTATTATTATTATTATTATTATTATTATTATTATTATCGCTATATATATATTACATAAGTGAAAAAAATTCATTATGTCATATTTTCACATTATTTCTCATGCTATTCTACAAATCAAATAATAGAATACTAATTTTTACCTTATTCTATTCCAACAACTAAATATGAAAATAAAAATTTTTAACTCTATTTTCATCTTATTCTATTCCCAGAGAATAACTATTCTATTCCCATATTATTCAATTCCGACAATCAAACGTACCGTATATTTACTTTTTGTCTCCAGTGGAAGGCAATCATACCCTCAAAGAAATGCATCTCGGCACATGTGGAGCGTATATGGGAGACACTAATTTAGCCTTCATAATTATGAGATAGAACTATTATTGGCCGATTATAACCAAGAATGTGATGGAGTTCAACAAAAAATATGAGAATTCCTAAATTCATGTTGACTTACCCAAGCAATCACATACAAAACTCCAAACTTTATATGCTCCTTGGTTGTTCAAACAGTGATGACTGGACATGTCAGGTCCATTTCCTATAGAAGCCAGACAAAAAAAATTCTTATCATTGCAATATATTGTTTTACTAAATGTGCCAAAACGTCTCCATTGGCTAAAATTATGGAGTAGAATGTAACGAAATTTATGTGTGAAAATATTATTTGGAGATTTGAGATACCGGAGGTCACAGTAACCGACGATGGTGCCAAATTTTTGGACAAAAAGCTCACAAAATACTACAATGGCTTCTGAATTGGATTGGTTCATACATCAACCACATACCCAAAAATAATGAACAAGTAGAAGGGACAAATCGAATGATACTGAACGGGTTAAAAATCAAGTTGGACAAAATCGGAGGTGCTTAAGCAGGCGAACTTCGTTCAGTACTTTGGTCACACCAAATGACTCCCACAGAGCTTACACAAGATTTCCCTTAATCATGTGCTTCGGAATACAAGCAGTTATCCTAATGGAGACGAGACCTTCAAATTATCGAGGGAAAAAATCAATCTTGATCAAAACTCCCAACTCTGGAGATAAAATTTGGATCTCTTAACAGAATTGATGGAGATAACAGGCATTCAAGTGGTAGCCTATCAATAAAGAATCACTCAATGTTGCACAAAGAAGATGACGGTGCAGACTTTTGATGTTTGTAACATAGTATTAAGGAATATCAAAGAAACTAGGAGGTTGGCACACGCGAATAAACTATTCCCAACTTGAAAATGACCATTCCTGATTTCAGCCATACATCATAATGAGACATATAAAGTACATAGTCAAAAAGAAAATCAAGTCACTCACGCTTAAAAGGCCCTTCATCTCAAAAAATACTATTAACAGTGAGGAAAACCTAGGAACAAATAAGTACACCCTGCATCTCACTTTCCAATGCGCGTGTGTTGTAATTTATTCTTTTAAGTTGTTTGAAAAATTGATTTTTTTTATTTGTTTTCTGACAATTTGTATACTTATATATAAATAATATGATCATGACTTACCCTGCGTCAAATAATTAGTTTAAACACTCCATTTGTAAAATGAGTTGATTCAAGGAAATGATCAAGGTATAGTTTAATAGAACCACGCTGCAACAACCATGGTCACACACCAATAATTTTAAAAAACTCGGTGGTTTTAGAATCAAACGTTTGATTCAGTTTTGAGAGATCAAATGACAAGCCGAACAAAATCAATGAAGACTCACCTAATAGTTATCTGACCTATTGAACATCAAGGATGCTATCAACCTATAAGTGCCTATAAACCCTTTTACGGGATACGCACGATAAGCCAAACAATCAATTACTAAGGTATTGCCTATCTGGTGATGACAACTAAAAAACTTAGTCAATTTAATCATCTTATGATTACCTAACCAATGACTATAGTCAAAAGATTCAACTGAAAATCATATCATCTATCTAATGGTCAAAAACTCATATGCATATGCTCGAGGAATGAACCGCCCGATCAGTACCAGTTAAGGAAAAATGGATATTTTAGGATGAAAAGTCTTAATATATACAATGACAAAAATTATATCATCCTTATTCATAAGTACAACACGGAGCTATAAAATTTAAAGACAAAAGTTGCTCGGCAATCCTTTGGTTGGTGGTCGGTTTGAACCTCAAGACTGACGAGTTCCCTTGTTCCTCAAAATTGAAGACATTAGAAGTTGTAGAAGTTTCAGAATTCCTAGCATCTAAGAAGCCAGTGGGAAAGTTTTGGGCTACCAATGAAACTATCCTCTTACAAATATCGATTTCCTCTTTGAATCGAAAATTGAGCAAAGATTTGGTTTTTTCGGATTTGATACTCCTCCTTTCAAACTCCTTAAGCATCAAGCAGTTAGCTCTTAATCCATCCCCGGCCCTGGCTATTATCACCAAGTATCATTTAGGTTCAAGGAGCTCTATCTTCAAAAAAAACTTGCATGATTTGGCCAATTTTTTCTCAAGACAAGCTGCTCAATCCTTGAAGAATGATACCCCAATTTTGGTAACCATATCCCTAAACTCTAAACCCCAAACTATGGAAGGATCAGTGCAAAACTAATACAAATGATCAATTTTAATATCCTGGTTAAAGAGTCTATCTCTAATCTGACACACGACATTTATATATAGAAAAACAAAGAAGTTATGAGTTAGCTAGTTGAAGACAAATCAATGACTCAGAATTAAAGGTTTACATAGTACCTTATGGGTTAGACAATCCTCTTTGGGTGCAAAACCTAATAGTGATCCATTTGAAATTAGATTTGATGTAAATGACTATCTCTAACAAAGAAGATGCAAAGTACTACAATGCAGGAGGAAACCTCGAAACCTATAGAAGTCTGAAAGGACGGGCAACAATCGAATGACAAACTATCTACCCTTACCTACAATATTCTTTGGTCCAAGAGAAGCAGCACATGATGCGAAAGAGCTAGGCAAGGGCTCAATAGACACAAGAGAGCTAGCAATAACTAAAATCCCATATTCTCTAAGGGTATGAGCATCAACTGGCATGTCCTCACATGAGGAATAATGTAGAGAACCACACTCCTCCTCCGAAGAAATAATGGAAGTCGTTTCTTCAAAATTTCGGACAAGTACCTCCTTTGAAAAATTAACGAAAAAAGAGACAACATTTGTAGTTATAGGATGAACAAGTTCTCGGACTTCCAACTAAACTAGCTCAGCCCAAACCTCTTCAGTTCTAATTATTTCAATATTGGATTTAAAAATGACAATTCCTATTATTATCTTTATATGTATAATACTAAATATAATCAAAGCATTTTTATTTACTTTGATTTAAAAAACATTTTCATTCACATTATTGGCTCATTCTTCATCGAATAACAGGCCACAAAATGGGGCAATTTGAAGTAGAGAAAAGCAATCAAATGGTGAAAAATCTTAGACCATAAAGCAAAGAATTAGGCTCAAATTGACAAGATCAATTAACAATCAATGTGTATTAATGAAGATTTCCCGGAAAAGAGCAAATGAGCAATGCGTTCAAAGTGCACAACACGGATTTTCATTCTAACATTTTTTTAAATTTGAATTCATCCTTCGAGTATGGAGAGTTAATGTTACGTACGGTCTAAGATGAGTTCGGCCCAACCCGTAACTATGATAAACGCACAAATCCCTAGCCTATAAAAGGATATAAACCAACCAAGTTGTTAACCCATAACAAAAAAGAATATGACCGAACTATCAGATATCCAAATGGTTTGACTACTAGCAATATTGAAGACCAAGATGTCGAACGATTGCTCAGTTAAAAATTTTAAATGGTTAATCCCAATGAATGATTATATGAATAGAAGGACAAACGGTCGAATCAAGGAAACAATTAATGTACCTAACGAATAGATGTTACATTTAAAACTTATATAATGATTAGACTATTCAATTTTAAACCGATATAACTTCTCAATTAGTAAGCAATCATACCTCTTAAGGAAAAGTATGATCATAAGCAATAAGGTTATATATATGCCTATTTTTCTTACTTTAAAGTATTGGATTCAAATCATTGGTAAAAAAGGGCAAGTACAGAGTTAAAGTTCTTCATACATTTGCAAATTTCAAAACCACATAACTAGGTCCTCCATTTCTTACTCTCTCTATTCCTTGACATCTCATAATTCTTTTTTTCCTTAAAAAAATTTCTAATTTAAGTACCGAAAAATATTTTGGGAAGCGAGTCCGATATCTTTCAACCTCTCATTAATTATTGTGATATACATCTTCCAAATTTAAAAGTTCGAAGGTCCATCCCGATTTCACTTGAACGACTATCCAAATTTAATGTACGCATCAATATAACTTTTATATCAATTGGCCAACCTAAAGCTAAAGGGATATCCATGTGCTTGGACTGACTCAAGTTGTATCTAGAATTGTGGTACTGTGATCACAACGATGTCGTTTAGTTAAACCAACCGATTTTTCCTTGTATTGCCGTTGAATTCGATCACCGTGCCTCGGCAAAGTACGACTTTATCCATAAATTGTTCAAAACTTAATGATAATCATCAATATTAATATTTTATTTTCTCCAATATGGATTTTAATATTGCCATAAGATTTTTATGGTTCTGCCTAAATTTCATTAGGTTTAAATATATAAAAAGTGTTTTTCTATATATTCAAGACTACATGTACATAATATTTTTTCAGAGATATTGACATGGAAAATAAGACCAAGTAGTTGATGGCCATTAATTAAATGACACTTACCCTAATTCGACCAGTGGAAAAAGTAAATTAAATAGGTAGAATTTAAAATCATAAAAAATAAATAATATATTTTTCTTATTTTCCTAAGTACCGAATTCAATAAAAAAATCACTTTTATTATTCTAAGTTTTTAAAGATAAAATCTTACAGTAAAACTAAATCCAATTGATAGGAATCGCATAGCAGTTGCATGGGTTCAAGATTAAGAGGGCTCCATTTCTCAAAGCGTTAAAAAGTTTATTCTTTTAATCTTGATGGTTTATTTTTAAATAAATAATTATAATCTAATAATTTTAAAATAATTAATTTTAAATAATTTTTAAATTTACATAAAAAATAATTTAATTATTATTATTTATTTAAAAATTAAAAAATATAAATAAGAATATCCTCTTCGATTATCAGATGTATTAGATATGTGGTCTCCTCTCAAATTTTTTCTTTAATGCGGAAGCTAAACATTTGCAAAAATTTAGTATTTGTCCACAACAAATTCATAATTTGTTCATTAATTGTTTGTCTGACATAAACTATGATATATTTTTTTGTCCTTCCAACTTGGTCAAACTCCACTAGGCTTAAGATACCATATTATTTATTTGTCAAAAAATATTTAAGAAATAAAAAATATCTTTAAAAAATAATTTTTATCAAAATATTTTTAAATATTTGACATAAAAAGATATAGAATATCATATAAATTAACCAATAATAATAAATATCTATGATTATTAATTGCGATAGTATTTTTGAAACAATAATAATATTTTATGGTAAAAAAAAATACTCACATTCATCGTTCTATGACAAATAGGGTTGTCGAAAACAGTCATCGATCATTGAGGGGTCACGAGTAAAGTACACCAACAGGCGACAGGCCTAGCTCAAGATATACCAACCAAAGTACTACATCGACCGTCTAAGGTGCCACAAGATAATAAGTAGCGACAGTGGTCAATAATGTCCATGGCCAACAACCAGTGGTGGAGGTCCGAGGCATCACATGCAGATCATTGATTGTTCGCAGTTAGCGTGTCATTCAATTATTGATGGTGGTGGTTTAAGGCATTACCTGCTAGTAATTAACGGGACAGAATATCACAGGATACAATGATATCACCTCCGGATAAAAATTTTTACTGATCAGTACTCGTGGTTACTTGTGGTAGTAGACAATCTTTGAAAACGACTTTCTGTTTCGAAAAACCTATGTTAATTTCCAAACATTAAATTTAAATTTTTGTTGTTAAAAAATTATTTATTGTTAACTTATTTTTTTTATACGTGTCAAATATAAAACAATATTTAAAATATTGTTTTTCATATGGACCAAACACTAAACAATAAAATATATATATATCTATTTTTTTTTAGTAAGTTATATTTAGCAATCAAACTAAGCCTAATGATCATCAAGAAATTATGGAATTAATAACACAAGCAAAACGTTCTTCCCATATAACCAAAATATTACCTAGTGTGGACTTTGAAGATTGAGCGTGGGACATGGTCATTACCTACCCCAATTGAAATATAATAAAACTTATTCAACCAATGTTAAAATAAGCCAACAGGACTTGGCTAATTAATTACTGGTGAAAAACTCTAAGACCACTTCAAAGATTGAGGAGGATGTGAATCCCACACCTATAAATAGGCTTTATTTAGAGGCCGTGGATTACCAGATAATTAACTTAGTTAAGTATTTCTCCTAAGCTTAACTTTATTTGTTTAGCAAAATTAATTATGGAGAAGAAGGTAGCTCTTCGCCTTGCACTCGTGCTAATGGCTTCCTACGTGGCATATGCCACCGATCCCACTCAGCTCCAAGATTTCTGTGTTGGCATCAATAACCCTATCGATGGAGGTCGGTGTCATACAATTCAATTTTTTACAAACATCATTTTTATACTACAAATTTATTATATTTCAGTAAATATATGTGCATATATAATGGTATTTATTTAGCTGTCCGTTTTTCTTTTGAAATAGCACTCACAATTGGCGTAATATAAGTAGATTTGCTCTAAATCTCTTCTTTTGTAAACATCAAAAAGTTAACTTGGTCCATCAAAGTTATGTTACGTGCAAAACCTAAAAATAATTGGATAATTGTTTTGTTTATGTATTCAATCTTACCTTAAATTGTCTAACATCTTACCTTGAATTGTCTAAGAGGCCATTTTCCATGTCATTGACTATTTTCTACTTTCCTCTTTTGATGCAGTATTTGTCAATGGACTGTTCTGCAAGAACCCAGTACAGGCAACACCCAATGATTTTCTTTTCAAAGGACTCAACATTCCTGGAAACACAAATAATAAACTAGGATCGAATGTAACACTTGTAAGCGCAGCAAACTTACCCGGTCTCAACACCCTCGGCATATCGTTGGCCCGCATAGACTACGCTCCATATGGACTCATCCCTCCCCACACGCACCCACGTGGGACTGAGATCTTCACCGTGTTGGAGGGCACCTCTACGTCGGGTTTCGTCACCTCCAACCTCCCGAACAGCAAAACCAGCTCTTCTCGGTTGTCCTCAACCCAGAGACGCCTTCGCGTTTTCCCCCTGTGGCCTCATTCATTTTCAATTCAACATTGGCAAGACCCCCGTGGCCATTGCAAGCCCGAGCAGCCAAAACCCGGGAGTGATCACCATTGCTAACGCCGTGTTTGGATCTACGCCACCAATCTCGATCGATGTTCTTACCAAGGCATTTCAGGTGGACAAGAATGTGATCCAATATCTCGAGGCTCAATTTTCGTCCGGCAATAACTACTAGGTTACAATAAACTTAAAAGAATATTTATAAGTTTCATTATTATTGTTATATGACTAAATCGTAAGAAAAAATTATTATTATTATTAAATAATGTGTTTTTTTTTCATGATTTATATATGCAGTAGTCGTTGTTATTAATAAAGTGATGAATAAGATAATAAATAGGTTGCTATAAGGGGTTGTTCATCAGCTTCTGTTTAATTGTATATAATCTGTTATTTTAAAAATTACCTATTTAAATAAATTAAATAGTAATAATTTCGTGAGAATTTATGCAGTATATGAAGAAAATCAGATGGGCATAAA
Source organism: Nepenthes gracilis (assembly GCA_033239525.1). Taxonomy (NCBI): domain Eukaryota; kingdom Viridiplantae; phylum Streptophyta; class Magnoliopsida; order Caryophyllales; family Nepenthaceae; genus Nepenthes; species Nepenthes gracilis. The sequence continues at coordinate 3,894,910 of BSYO01000022.1, read as the reverse complement.
GGTCTAATTAAATTAAATAAAAATTGTGACATATAAAATAATAGAATTCAAAATTTCTTTTTCTATGCTAACTGTTGGAAGTGCTATTCAAACTGGATAATTGAAACATAAATTCTTTTTCATCTGAATCGGTCAAATCAGTCTAACAAAAATTAAAATTATAATCAAATTAATTTGACTAGTTAATCAGTTTGATTATATCCGGTAACAAATTTTTCGATTTTGTAATATTTTTAATAAAATTAGAAAAATAGGAAATCTAAATTTTACAATTTTAATAAACCCACAAAATATTTTAATGTATGGATTTTAGATTTGATTAATAATTTAGAAAAACTGCAAACCATATAGGTTTTACAAATTTACAAACGCTCGTTTTTTTTTTTTAATTTCAAATGTCTTCTATATTTATGTCGTTTTAATTAATTATCGCTATTAATAATATTATACTTATTTTTTAAAATGAAGTAAATCGGCAACAGGCTAAATGGGCTTCATGGGCCATTAGCGAATTCATTATAATCTTTACATATAATTAAATAATATAATATTTAATTTATCAATCTATTTTATCTTTTAAATTGCTGGTACAAATGGATAAATCAAACAATTAGAAATATCCAAATGATATTCAATGACTGTTCTCCTCACAGACTACATTTGATCTAATGTCAGCCCAGAATTACCTTTTTTTTTCACGATAATAATATGATTTTGTTATATTGCAATTGTATTAATTATTGGAGAATAATGTCATTTATATATTAAATAATGTCAGATTGTTTATTCTTGTATAATTCAGTGTGACAGACTTATTTAGTGTAAATATTTTAGAAGGCAATTATGCATAGGTTTATTGTACCTTATGCACATAAATTATCCAAATTTGATCATAATATTTTTATGGGAAATATTTTAATAATATAGTTGTTGGTCAATAATTTCAATTTGACACTCTAAAGTATCAGATAAAATGGACAGTTTCAGCTAATCAAAATAAATGACAATTAGCATAATAATACATTATTATTTTATATATCATTTCCGGTCATAAATTATATATTCTTTTTCTTGTGTACAAGTTATACACCATATTTTTTATAAGATAGTATAAAAATTTTATTCTTATATCATTTTCAGTAAAATTATTATTCTATTATTTGTTTACACCTATGATAAAAATAATGACTGTTTTATTTTTGATTATCTAGTAATAAGTATTCATGACGGATGTGACAGTTATATACATACAGGACCCGATATAATAAAACCCGCATAAGATCTCATCGGATATAAATCTGGACAAACATAATACATGACCTACTATCCACAATCGTAAGGGAGGTATTGAACATAATAACAACTCATCGATATAATGCAAAAACTATAATATATCCCATGCAAAGATGAAGGCCATCATCCGGCTAAGACACAATCATAACACAACCTGGAGATCAGAAACATACTAATATAAATATTTCCACTCGCCGATAGAAATATGCCACCTCAGATCACATCTGAACTCCTGCAAGAGTATATAGGCCACTAGTTTGAAGTGATAAAATATGAAAACGTGAGCCTAGAGCTCAGTAAGGATCAATATCATATAAAACGGTATACATAAATTAGAAGTAGGGATATCGTATAGCAACCACGTAAAAAAAACACAATATTCGTGAAATTCTTGAAAACCGAGGAGATGTCTCATACTAAATCATTGTCCATATCAAACAGTTCCTCTGGGACATATTCATAATAAATAACAATCTAATAAAATCTTATAGACGATATCATATCATATGATCCGAGGTCGCATAGGCCGCAACCGTCACCACATCCGTGTGGGACATATACCATTGTCCGGATCTAAATCTCATAATGTAAAAATCAAGAGAAGATCGCCGGAACTAAAATATAAATTAAAACACGTTCCGAGTTTATCACATATTATACGTACGAGACATTCCTATTGCCTAACTATGGGCCAATCAATGTATCTCAAAATCATCCTTCACGCAAATACATACAGAACTACAAAACATATACGAAATCGAAGAACCAAATATCAATGATACCAATTTGAGGAAGGGTTATCCTCGTCCGGTAACCACGGCTATATCAGCTACAATTTAGGCCAGTAGCTCAAGGTCATCCATATACCCTGTCTCCCATTGATTAGAAACTTGCTCACTATATTTTACCACCTGCGATTTTGGGTGCAACCTCAAATTTTAGATATATGTTAGGACATCCGAATATATTAGTTCCATCAATTTCTTACGATGGTTCTCAATTAAATACACAGTGGGGTAGGTCAGCTACTAAACGTCTCAATCTTACTTCCGACAGAAGTAACCAATCATATACATCCCCGTCAGATTAAGCCTCTCCGTCGGGAGCAGTACCAAATGTCTCGCATCTCGGATCATATAAATGACCCCTCGGGTCTCGGTACCAAATGTACTCGATGGTTTTAGAATCAAACATTTGATTCTATTTTGAGAGATCAAAAGACAAATCGAACAAAATCAATTAAGACTCGCCTAATAATTATCTGACCTATTGAACATCAGAGATGCTATCAACCTATAAGTGTCTATAAACCCCTTTTACGGGATACGCATGATAAGCCAAACAATCAAGGACTAAGGTCTTGCCTATCTTGTGATGACAACTAAAAAACTTAGTCAATTTAATCATCTTATGATTACCTAACCAATGACTATAGTAAAAAGATTCAACTAAAAATCATATTATCTATCTAATGATCAAAAACTCATATGCATATGCTTGAGGGATGAACAGCCCGATCAATACCAGTTAAGAAAAAATGGATATTTTAGGATGAAAAGTCTTAATATATACAATGACAAAAATTATATCATCCTTATTCATAAGTGCAACATGGAGCTATAAAATTTAAGGACAAAAGTTGCTCGGCAATCCTTTGGTTGGTGGTCGGTTTGGAACTCAAGACTGGCGAGTCCCCTTGTTCCTTAAAATTCAAGACATTAGAAGTTGTAGAAGTTTCAGAATTCCTAGCATCCAAGCAGCTAGTAGGAAAGTTTTTGGCTACCAATAAAACAATCCTCCTACAAATATCGATTTCCTCTTTGAATCAGGCTAAATGGGCTTCATAGGCCATTAGCGAATTCATTATAATCTTTACACATAATTAAATAATATAATATTTAATTTGATGGGTACGCCCGAATATGGGCTGGCCCAGGTCAACAGAGGCCCAAAAGGTATGTCAAACGGTCAACGTAAAAACGGTCCAACAGGGCGCAAAGGCCCAAAGCTTGAAATGTCCAAGACGGTCAACGCCATCATTGACTGTCTGGACTCCGGAAGACGGCTAACGCACCCGTAGAAGGTCAACGCAAGCGTTGACCGGAATCACTGTAGCAACAGGCCACGAATAAAAAGGCTTTTACGGGCCAGCGCCACTTAAGCCCACGATCCATCAGATGGCCAGTAACGACTCTCCTAACAATTTCCACGATCCCTGCTGGTTCCCAAAACGGATATTGACAAAATCGGTGCCTTTCTCGAAGGGAAGGCGCCAGATTTTCCCAATTTCCTGCCAGCTAGGACGCTCCAATGGTAAAAAATGCAAAAGGAAGATAAGCGATTTGGCAAGACGCTGACCGCCATGGAAAGAAACTATTTCAATCGTTTTGGCAACTGGCATCAATTCCGAAATGCAGGCCAACCAAAGAATCATGCAGGGATCACTCCTTCAAAAGAAGGAGGATCGCCCGCTCAACTATAAGTAAGTCCTTGAATTTTCATTCTAGGCACGCTTTCAGTTACCTATGCTCTCAGTAACTTACGCTCTCAGTTACTTACGCTCTCAATTATTGACGCTTTCTACTACGCAAATTCTGACTTAGGCTACCCAAAAACCTAAAGCATACAAGCGCGCCTCTCACGGCCGTTTACTGCCTCCCCACCTTCCAGATTCAATAGGACAGTCTTGTCTCTCTTTCATCTGAAAATACACACTCTCTCTTCCTCTCTCTCTCTTTCTCAATTTTCAGTTTCAAAAACCTTCTTATCTTTCGAATGCTGTTTACTGACTTGAGCGTCGGAGTGTTTTCGGTGGGATAACTTTTCGCCGATACGCTGACCTCTTGTTCTTTTTAGTGGTGTGCAGGATCCAAACTCAGGGAACGGTGCCGGAACCAGGACAAACGGATCAGTTCGAATCTGTTCGAAGTTCGGATCCAATGACGCATCATAATTTATCAATCTATTTTATCTTTTAAATTGCCGGCATAAATGGATAAATCAAACAATAAGAAATATCCAAATAATATTCGGTGACTGTTTCTCCTCACAGACTACATTTGATCTAATGTCAGCCCCTTTAATTACCTTTTTTTTTTCACGATAATAATATGATTTTGTTATATTGCAATTGTATGAATTATTGGAAAATATTGTCTTTTATGTATTAAATAATGTCGGATTGTTTATTCTTGTATAATTCAGCGTGACAGACTTATTTAGTCTAAATATTTTAGGAGGCAATTACGCATAGGTTTATTGTACCTTATGCACATAAATTATCCAAATTTGGTCAATAATTTCAATTTGACACTCTAAAGTACCAGATAAAATGGTCAGTTTCAGCTAATCAAAATAAATGACAATTCGCATAGTAATACATTATTATTTTATATACCATTTTCAGTCATAAATTATATATCCTTTTTTTTTGTGTATAAGTTATACAACATATTTTTTATAAGACGAAATAAAAATTTTATTCTTATATCATTTTCAATGAAATTATTATTCTACTATTTGATTATACCTGTGATAAAAATAATAATTATTTTATTTTTTCTTATCTAGTAATAACTATTTCATGATAGTTTTTTATTCTATTCTTACTCTGAATTCTAATCTCTTTTCATCCCGCTTTTGGTGAGCAATGCAACTTTACCTATTCATTTGGTGAAAAGTACGATTCATAATATGACAGCAGAAACGACAATTTCAATAGAGAACCGTTTAAAAATTATAAAGGTAAGGGCGATATTTCTTGTAAAGATAGAAGTGAAGTAAATTTCAAGTATTACTATGGCAAAATTGAAGTTGGAGACGATGGTGCCAATAAGTATTTAATTAGAAGTAAGATTCGACTATGATGATCTCCAAGACTACAAAGTCGGATATGATGAAGATCACAAAAATTTCAAAATCAAATATGGCAGAATTGATTTTCGTTATCGGTAAGACTTTTATTCGAGTCAATTAAATAAGGTTTTATAAAATTTAGACTATTTTAATAAATGTTTTTTTATAAATATTTTTTTATATATAATATAAAAATGATATATAATTCAAATGTTTTTTTTACAAATAGTGTGAAATTTCATGAAATTGAAATAAATTATATAGAAACCACTAGGCAAACGATAGAGTAAATTACTACACAGCACCAATTATTTTTTTTTTTGTTGGGTGGGGGGTGGGCGTATTTTGGGATTTTACGGATGATACCACATGGGCAATTAAATAATTTCAAAAAATATATATAGTCCTTATTAAAATTCTTTATAAGATATTTTGAGTTATTTTTAATATTTTTTTTTAATTTTTATATGGAGTGCCCCTGAATTATTTTAATTGTAATTATTAGCTATGACTATTATCAAAAATACTTTTGAAACAAAACCCAAAACCATGTAAGTATAAATGAAATTAGCTAATTTATTTCTTATTTTTATTTGGGTCGGCTTTATTATATAATAATAAAATCAAACTATTTTTACCAATAGGAATTTAACAAAGTCAAAGTAATCAAATTAACATCAAAGTTTGCGGCTATAGCACATTGTAAGACTTGAATTTGTCAAAGTGTCATTTTTTATTGTCAATATGAAATAGAGAGTTACTAATTTAATAAGAAATGTTTTATTTATCTTAATTTATGTATATATATAACTAATTTAAAATATATATATATTTATTGTGCCTATTCTATTATTTATTTGAATGATAAAAATTTGAAAGTTAAACAATATTATTATAGAATAATCATAATATGATCATGACTTTTAGTTTTAGTTATTTGTCAACTTAGATGGTAAATTTTTTCGATCAAATTATGAGAAAGATATGGTATGAATGCTCATGTTATATCGATGCATATGATGCTAGCTCACTGAAAGGGTTAACCAAGTCTATGGTTATTTGTATAGTTGACGTTAACATTGCTACATAGGTGCTCATTGAATAACGTTTTTTTAAAATTTTTTTATATTTCTTTTGTGATATTTGGATTGCAATTAGTAAAGACAATTAGCCTAAAGAAATTTAACTTTCGGAAAATAAGGCCTCAGCCCCGTGATAAAAGACCAAAAAATTTTAGGCGTTTCACAATGAATTTGTCGACCAAATTTAGTTGGTTAACAATATACGATCCCTATTTTTCTTGTGGGAAAAAAAAGTTGGGAATTTTTTTATTTTTCAGTGGGAATTGAAGAATAGGCAAAAGAACAGAGCTTCTTGCTCTGTTTACGTGTTCGGATGTCTTCAATAAATGGAATGTAAGTGTTTGATTTGGAACCTAGTTGTGTAAATGGGTAGTGCAGGAGATCTTGGGTGTGGTTGTGTACATATGTGTAATAATAACTCAGATGAGTGGATATATATACTTATTTATTAATTGGATGGCAATGTGCGAATATAAATATGTATGGCAGTGTGCTCGCATATAAGTATACATGTATGTGTACAGATATATGTATATGAATATAAATAAAATTAAATTTAGTGAAATTCTTGTCGTATTCTTGATATCCAGTTAACCTTATAGCTCGTAGGTCATTATTCCGACAGAGCTATGAGTTTCAGACAATTATTAATATACTATATGCTATTTTTTATTTTTATATATTTGATTTTATAGTTTGACGTACTAAATCAAGTTGTTAAGTCTGGAATAGAATAAAATCTAACCAAACTATTATATATCTAAATGACAAAACTGCTTGTAATACTAAAGATTGGGACACTGAACGGCCACTCGTTTAATAAATCTGAATAGTTAATTCTAATAAAGGGTTACATGAATCGAGGAATAAACGATTGAATCAAATGAACAATTAATACACCTGAAAAATAAACATTAGTTTAAAAGGTTATATTAACAGTTAGACTATTCAATTTTTAACTAAAATAACTCTTTCGTTGAAGTACAATCATACATTTTTAAAAAAAGTGTGTTGGCTGGTAATAAGGTTATAAATAAATTCATTTTTCTCAAACAAATGGACCAAATTTGAGTCACTCATAGAAAATTAAGTATAGGGTTTTAATTCTCTATATATTTATGAACACCAAAAATTACAAAGTCAAATTCTTCATTCTTACTCGGTCAACGTCTTACTCACATAGTAGACCGGCCGTTGGGCGTCGGGGTCCTGGCGTGCTAGAACAGAGCTGAGGGCCACCTCTGACACCGCCAAGTTAAGGTAAAGCTCCTCTCCTTCCTTGGGTGACGTCAACAATGGTGGGCTGGCCAGATATCATTTTAGCTCATCGAAGGCCGTCCGACACTCCACAGTCCACTGGAATCCATTTGTTTTTGCTCCCCTTAATGCCTTAAAGAAAGATTGGTACTTGTCTCTTGACTTTGCTAAGAAGCGAGACAAGGCTGCCTGTCGTTCGGTTAGCAACTGGACTTCCTTGATGCTCCGTGGTGGAGAGATGTCTGCGAGAGCCTTAATTTTCTCTGGGTTTGCCTCGATTCCTCACTGGTAGACGATGAAACCTAGGAGTTACCCAGAGGGGACTCCAAAGACGCATTTAGTGGGATTCAGCTTCATTTGACAAGTGCGGAGCACCTCGAAAGATTCTGCAAGATCGTGAATGTAGTCATTAGTAACTCTACTCTTGACGAGTATATCGTCGACATATACTTCCATATTGCGGCCAATCTCTTTTTCGAACATCTTGTTCACAAGCCGTTGGTAAGTGGCTCCTACATTCTTTAGTCCAATAGGCATGACCTTGTAACAATAGTTGCATTGATCTGTCATGAACGAGGTGTACTCCTCGTCTTTTGGGCTCGTCCGGATCTAGCTATAACCCAGGTATGCATCCATGAAACTCAACAGCTTGTGCCCGGATGTAGAATCCACTAATAGGTTGATCCGGAGTAAGGGAAAGTTGTCTTTAGGGTGGGTTTTGTTAACGTCAGTAAAATCAACGCATATTCGCCATTTCCAGTTACTTTTCTTTACCAGGACAACGTTTAAAAGCCAGTCCGGGTACTAGACCCCCTAATGAAGCCGGCATCCAGCAACTATTTCACCTTTTTTTAGATGGCAATTAGTTTTTCTATGGAATGATTTCTCCGTTTCTGCCTGATGAGTTTACGGTCGAGATCGAGACCCAACTTATGGACAATTACCACGGCTGGAATCTCAGGCCTGTCAACGGGAGTCCATGCAAAAATATCTGCGTTATGCCACAAGAACATGATCAATTCATTACACAATATCCCAGTGAGTGAACCGCCAATCTGTACACACCTTTTCGGATCTTTTGGATTTAGTGGGATCAGATAGATTGCCTCTTCGAATTGTGCTTGTTGTAAAGTCGCCTCGCCCGATGGTTAAGTTTCCCTGCCGATCTGCTGCCGCTACTCGAGGCGATCTAAGACATATAACATGTTCACCCAGTGGCCTGATCACCCAAAACCTCGCCTACACCGCGAGTCGTTGAGAATTTCATCTTGAGATGCGGTATCAAAATGATGACTCCGAACGCTGCTAGGCATGGATGGCCTAAAATAGCGTTGTAAAAGGAAGGCAGGTCAACTACTAAAAAAGTAAGTGTTTGACTCGCCGTTCTTGGGTATGTACCCAGGGTCACTTCTAATTAGATTGTCCCTCGGACAAGCAACAGTTTGTTATCAAGGCAGTACAACGGGCCTTCAACAGGCTTTAATTGATTCTTTTTTAAACCAAGTTTAAAAAACATATCAAGCTAAAGCAAATCACGTAAACTTTCATTATCAATGAATATCCGTTTCAGCTGGTAGTCGACGCTACCATCTAAAACGAGGGCGGATACAACTAGGGGATCTACATGGGAGAAACCACATGCTCAAAGTCATCATTGTTAAAACTAATGATGTTATTCTCAGTGTGTTGTTTCTTATTCCCGACATGCTGCTCCCTATGGTCTGCTAGAGTCTTGACAGGTCGAGTCGCAATCATGTTGACTACTCCTATCGTGACACAGTTCCTCGGAGGAGACGGTTCTGTGCCTTCACCGTCCGCTGCACAGGAGCTCTGGCCAGGGTTCTTGACAAACCTGGTAAGGTGGCCTCTACGGATCAACTCTTCTACCTCCTGCTGGAGCGTTTTGCTGTCTTCGATGGAGTGTCCGGGAGATCGATGGAAATCAAAGTATTTGACTGGATTTCCTCCTTTCGCCTTCTTAAGTGGTTTTGGCCACTGAAGAAATTTCTCGCATCTGATCTGCATGAGGACAGTTGAACGCGTGTCGATCAAGGGTGTTAGGCTAATTGGCCCGTAGTCCTTGCGCTCTAGTGGTCCAGCCCTGAGGTGCTTCTGGCGGGAGTGATCGCCGTCACTATACTTCCTCTTTCCTTTGGCCGGGAAAGAACGAGGCTGTTCGGTCTGCTCAGGATGCTTGGCCTCGTTGGTCTCCTCTACCGCTGCATAGGCCATAGTGATAAATTCTGCTTCCCGAAAGGTCTGCAGATTCTTATGCGTAAGGTGCCTAAAGAAATCCCCATGCGTCAGCGTAGAGATGAAACTGCCCAATTTTATCTCCTCTATGAGTCTAGGGATCCGTCTAACTTTTGTCACAAAGCGATCCAGAAACTTCTATGGATTCTCCCCATAATTTTGCTTGATGTCCGACAGGTGCCAAGACTATTTCTCCTCTCGGCGACTGGAGGCATACTGCGACAGAAAGAGATCAGCCAGCTCTCGGAAGCTCCGAATGGAATTCGAGGAAAGATGATGGAACCAAATGCGTGCGTGCAACCCCCTTCAAGGCAAGCGGGAAGCAACGATACATGACTGCATCTTCCAACCCTTGCAGACCTAGATGGGTGCGAAAGTGGGCAAAGTGATCGTCAGCGTAGAGATGAAACTGCCCAATTTTATCTCCTCTATGAGTCTAGGGATCCGTCTAACTTTTGTCACAAAGCGATCCAGAATCTTCTATGGATTCTCCCCATAATTTTGCTTGATGTCCGATGGGTGCCAAGACTATTTCTCCTAACCGGAGGCATCTCGCGACGAGAAAGAGATCAGCCAAAGCTCCGAATGGAATTCGAGGAAAGATGATGGAACCAAATGCGTGCGTGCAACCCCCTTCAAGGCAAGCGGGAAGCAACGATACATGACTGCATCTTCCAACCCTTGCAGACCTAGATGGGTGCGAAAGTGGGCAAAGTGATCGACAGGATCAGCGCTCCCGTCATACGAGTCAAGGGTTGGCATTTTGAACTTTGCAGGCATGGGACAGTTTAAAATATCCGCTATGAAAGGGGATTTGTCCAAATCTATCGTGCATTCATTGCAGCTCCAGATTCTCTCCCGTCTTGGTTCCGCTCGAGCTATGCTGACTGATCTTTTGGAGTTAAGGAATGTCTTCAACTCGTTCCTTTCTTTAGCGTGCGAGAGCTCGGTTGGCTCGTCATCAGAGATCTCGATAGCCCAGGAGACTCCCTCCTAGTCTAGGGCCTAGATTCCGCCCGAGAATAACAGGGGTTCCTTCTCTTTAGACTTTCACTCGGAGTTACGCCGCCTAAATGCTCCCCACGCCTTAGCCGGCTTTGGGTTTGCGAGGGCTCTGGCATCTGAGTGTTGGCCAGCTTTTTAGATTTCTTGGCTGGTTTCTTTTTCCTTAGGCCTCCCCTCCTTGAGGTTGATGCAGGGGCCGCTGGGGGCAGTGTCCCCTATTGTGCAAGCTCCTGGTGGGAGCATAACATTTGGAGCATCTAGTTGATATTCTGCATGTACTACGCCAGGTTTTGGAAGAAAGGAACGGGCACCCCATTAACCGTCCTATTGACCAGGGTACCAATAGCGTGGTCCTGATCGAAAGAGGTCACATCCCTGGTGGGTTCGCTTACTTGTGCCCTTGTGTTCACCATATTAGCTGACGGAAAGAGAAGTTGAGAGTGTAAGATTGCATGAATTTGTTCAGGGAAGTGGTTGGCTTTTTGTAAGGTTCTCACAGACAGCGCCAATGATGCGTCCTGGAATCAAATCTCGGACAGGTTTGGGCTACGTCAATCGTTGAATCCAGCTCTATCCAGCCAGTCTGAATTGTACACCACTAAAACAAACGATAGGTCAGGTGCCGGCGGGATGTTATCCCACCGTAAACACTCTAACGTTCAAATTAGAAAAATAGCGTTCGAAGAATAAAGAAGGTAAAGGAAAGGGCATTATGAGGGTAAGAAACAGAGAGTGTTTGTGGTTATAATTTGGCTCTCGTTGGGAGATATTACTGTCGCTTGAGAGGAACGGTGATTCCTATCCCAAGGTTTCTGGGGATCGAAGCGACCGGAGAAAGAGATAAAGCGTAGGCGTACTGTCAGCGTGGAAGCCTAAGAGTGCGCTGTATAAGCTCTAATGGAATACTCGAGAAAAATGAAATAGGAAAGTGAAAGCAATTCTACTGAGTATGAGAGTGTTTTGTTTTCTTCAAAAAGGCCTTTCTTAGAGTGTGGACTCCGTGGCGTTCTTATAGTTGAGGGGTTGAGCCCCGTTCCTTTGGTAAGAGTGCGTGATTCCGTGCTCTACTAAAACAGCTTCCTTTCTTGGCGTTGGCATTAATGGCGGTAACGGCTCCTTGGGAGGGTTATCTTCCTTCCTGCATCGAGTAGGGTTTACAGCAGATGGGTGAGAGAATTTGGCGCTTTCCTCATGGGATGTACACTGAATTTGTTGGTGACCATTGTTGTAGAGGTTGCCTTCTGAAAGAGCACGAAATCAGGGAAGAAAATCGTGGCAAGTCAAATTGGGCCTGGCCCACTTAGGGCTTATTCATAGGTAGGCCAGCTATAATGCCGCTGGTCAACAGAAATGTTGATCGTCCCTGGTGCCAGTCGCTCGTCCTTGTGCTGGTTCCATTGACCTCTCGTCCGATCAACGGTTCACGTTGACCGTCTAGACTAATGCGTAGGCCTTCGTGGATTTGAACCGTTTCTCATTCCTGGGCCAATAAGTATTTAATTGGAAGTAAGATTCGAATATGACGATGACCAAAACTACGAAGTTGGATATGATGAAGATTACGAAAAATTCAAAATCAAATATGGCAGAATTGAATTTCGTTATCAGTAAGACTTTTATTTGAGTCAATTAAATAAGGTTTTATAAAATTTAAACTATTTTAATAATTACTTTTTTTTACAAATTTATTTTATATATAATATAAAAATGATATATAATTCAAATGTTTTTTTACAAATAATATAAAATTTCATGAAATTGAAATAAATTATATAGAAATCACTACGCGAACGATGGAGTAAATTACTACAAAGCACCAATTATTATTTTTTTCTTGGGTGGGGGGTGGGGGTATTTTGGGATTTTATGCATGATACCATCTGGGCAATTAAATAATTGAAAAAAAATGTATAGTGCTTATTAAAATTCTTGATATATATTTGAGTTATTTTTAATATTTTCTTTAATGTTTATATGGAGTGCCCCTGAATTATTTTAATTGTAATTATTAGCTATGACTATTATCAAAAATACATTTAAAACAAAACCCAAAACCTTGTAAGTATAAATGAAATTAGCTAATTTATTTGTTATTTTTATTTGGGTCAGTTTTATTATATAATAATAAAATCAAACTATTTTTACCAATAGGAATTTAACAAAGTCAAAGTAATCAAATTAACATCAAAGTTTGCGGCTATAGCACATTGTAAGACTTGAATTTGTCAAAGTGTCATTTTTTATTGTCAATATGAAATAGAGAGTTACTAATTTAATAAGAAATGTTTTATTTATCTTAATTTATGTATATATATAACTAATTTAAAATATATATATTTATTGTGCATATTCTATTATTTACTTGAATGATAAAAATTTAAAAGTTAAACAATATTACTATAGAATAATCATAATAAGATCGTGACTTTGAGTTTTAGTTACTTGTCAACTTAGATGGTAATAGATTTTTTCAATCATATTATGAGTAAGATATGGTATTAATGCTCATGTTATATCGATGCATATGATGCTTGATGGGGTTCAACACCCGAATCCACCCGATCCAGTAGTAGCGGAATATTCAAACCTCCTGTCATCGTCACCCCCGCACTCATGCGGCCAGTGCACAGCGCCCCTAGTGTTGTCTCCCACACTAGCCCAATGCAACCCGCACCTTGGGTGTCTTCACACACCCACACACTTGATGATTTTCCTCTCGCCACACTAGGGATACCACACCCTTGGTGGTTTTCACATACCACACTCTATCGCATGCCCAACATGCATGTATATATAATAATCTGCCCGGAGACCTTCAACCAATAGGCAAATTACGTATGGACAAACGTCTGCCACCTGCTTTATAACCTGTCAACAACTTTACCCACTAACTCGCAACTCGTCGCCCGCATGGATGGCGTACACACCGCAGTCGCCACACTTGCTGTCAGAGCTAACTATCCACAACTTGCTGCCAACTGTCCATGACGTCCTCAATTGTTGTTGCAGTCAAGTCCCCGGACTATCTGTGCTCTTTGGCCATCATAAGAGTCCTCCGACATTCCTTGGTCTCCAGGTAGTGACAACAACCTCGAACATTCCATGTCCTTTGTCGTCACTGTGCACAACCTATATCTCTGGACGCTATTGTGTACTCAGCCATATTTGCGGGCGATTCCATACCGGTGTCACCAATTGGTAAATTTCGGCCTTCCCTTTGGCTTCTTAGGCCCATTACTTAGCCGGTCAACTTTTCGTTGACCGGATTCCTCTTCCAACCAATCAACATTTCATTAATCGTCTTCAACATTCATCCAATCAACCTCCGTTGACCTTCCTCTATTTCCATCCCGTCAACCTCCCTATTGACCATCTTTTGCTATCCGTCCGCCATCCAACAATACTTCTGCAACCCTCAGTCGGTCAACCTTCAATTGACCGGAATCCATAGTTGGTCATTCGCCGGTCAATTTCTATTGACCGTCCACTGTTCTCCGGACTTCCACTCCGCCAATTGAACTTTGTCATTTGCTCTCCGAAAATCCTCCGATAACAAACTAATTTATTGGCTTACCCACAAGAAAATGACCAGACCGAACAATACTAGTTCACTGAAAGGAGTAAACAAACCTATGGTTATATGTATAGTTGACATTAACATTACTACATAGGTGCTCAATGGATAACGTTTTTTTCTTTTAATTTCTTAATATTTCATTTGTGATATTTAGACTGTAATTAGTACAAATAATTGACCTAAAGAAATTTAACTTTCGAAAAACAAGGCCTCAGCCCTGTGATAAAAGACGAGAAAATTTTTGGCATTTCACAATGAATTTGTCGACAAAATTTAGTTGGTTAACAATATACAATCCCTGTTTTTCTTGTGGAAAAAGAAAAGTTGAAAATTTTCTTATTTTTCAGTAGGAATTGAAGAACATGCAAAAGAACAGAGCTTCTTGCTCTGTTTGCGTGTTCGGATGTCTTCAATAAATGGAATGGTAAGTGTTTGATTTGGAACCTAGTTGTGTAAATAGGTAGTACCGGAGATCTTGGGTGTGGTTGGGTACATATGTATAATAATAATTCAGATAAGTATATATATATATATTTATTTATTTATTTTTTTATTTATATATATATTGGATGCCAATGTGAGAATATAAATATGTATGGCAGTGTGCTTGCATATAAGTATACATGTGTGTGTATGGATATATGTATATAATTGGTTTATATATGTATATAAATATAAATAGTAGAGTGGTATGTGTGCTTATGTATGTCTAATTATTCGGGTGATTACGTATTATGCATGCGTGTATGTGTGTTTGACTGCGTCTATATATACATAATGTGTGATGTGTGTGTAGATATATGTGTACTTGTACATGTGTAAATACAGGTAAGATATATATATATATATATATATGCGCATATTTATATGGGTTGTGTAAACGTTTGGGTTAATCAAAAAGTATATGAGGTGTGTATATATATACATATTAGTATACCATAAATATAGACATATAGGATTTTACCGGAATATGTAAATATATCAATGTAAGTATATATATATATATTTAAATTATAAGTTGGTTTAATGAGAAAATCAATGACAATCTATTAATTTGAGTGGACCCTCATGGAATTAGCCAGAATAATTAAATAAATCGAATAATTATAGGTTTTATTCCATAGAGATGAAATCAAAAATATTTTATGGCCTTAAAAATAAAATGTGGTATATCAAGAAGACTGGTAAAGATTCAATAAAATATTAATAGGTCAGTTGAATGTTTAGACTTTCCTTGAATTTTTCTCTATTTTTATTATAATCGATTCTTTGTATTAATTTGGACCATGTGCATATATTTAGTTGGCATTCCATAGATAAATAAAAAAGAATGTGTAAAGATTCTAAGGTATCAGTCAAATGAAAATCCACGAGATTTTAGAGTAGCCTATACTTTTCAGAAGCCCATTTTAGTCTAGAAATCAAGGTTGTTGATCTTAAGGAACGGCACTCATAACCCAATGATCATGTAAAATATGGTACAAGGGATATCATTGATGATAGGTATCATAGACGGTAAAAGTATGTTAGGGGTACAACCTATTGGAAGACTATAAGATAATATGGATACCATAAATATCAGATGTACAGTTAACTTTATAGCTCGTAGGTCGTGATTTCAACATAGTTTTAAATTTCAAACAGTTATTAGTATATTGTATACTGCCTTTGATTTTTATATATTTGATTTTATATTTCAAGATATTAAATTGATTTGTTAAGCTTTGAAAAGGGACTTTTTGTCCTAAATTGTACAATCAAGTTTCGACCCCGGAAAAAATAGCGTAACCATTAAAAATTAAATATTCAATACACGTAAAGAATATTTATTTCTAGATGTTAGAGATAAGGACACGCATGCAAAATATAACCAAATATAAACAACCATAAATAGACACGATTTTTGATGACGAAGGAAAAACTCGTTACTCACGGTAATTGAGAAAAATCATCCGGGCTTCAACGGCCAGGGAAGCAAAGCAATATGAAAATCAACTTACAGACCGGGTGATAACGACGCGCTAACCTAACCGACTTACTCCCATCTTGTGATCCTTACCAAGAAACTCTTAGGATTTGCCCGCGGCAACGGAACCGAACACCTTCCGGTCTTTACGTCAATCTTCCCTCTCTAGCCACTTGAATTGCCGAACACGATCAAGTCTCCTTCTGTAACTCACCAACGTCTCCAACCAAAGTAGAAGGATGGAGGTGTTTAAAAGGTAAAGAAAAAACGTAGAGAAAACTAGTTAGAATATAAAGCACAAAGTTGCAGCTTTTAGTTTTCTCAAAAGAAACAAGACCAATGGAGTATGAATGAGATTATTCTCAAGTGAGGCACGAAATTGGTCTGTCAATAGTCCTAGGGTTCCAAAAAAATAAGCCAAATATTTATAAATGGCTCAAAATTTATATTTAAAAATTTGCCCGTTGTATTGCTCGAGCACGCGGTGGGCACACAAAGAGCTCGAGCGCAGGGCAGCGCACAGCGAGCGCGGACCATTCTGGATTTTGGGCTCGAGCGTGGGAGCAGCACACAGCGAGCAGGGTCCATTCTGTTTTTTATGGTCAAGCGGGTAACGAGCGCACGGAGGGCGCGGAGGCTTCGGACAGGCTCGAGCGACTAGAGAGCACACGGTAGGCGCGGAATCCTTGGAAGTCGGAACGGACAACAACGGATGAATATTGATACTGTAACGCGACAACCCATAACCCGACATCGATATAATAATACATATGGTCACAAAATATGCCAATTAAACAAATATCTCTAACAAGCTTGAAATAGAATAAAGTCCAACCAAACTACCAGATATCCAAATGGCCAAACTGCTTGTAATACTAAAGAATGAGATACTGAACAGTCACTCAATTAATAAATCTGAATGGTTAATTTCGATAAATGGTTACATGAATCGAGGAACAAATGGTCGGATCAAGTGAACAATTAATGCGCTTAAAAAATAGACGCTAAATTAAAAATTTATATAACAATTGAACTATTCAATTCTCAAATAAAATAACTTTTTTATTAATGTGCAATCATACATTTTCGATAAGAGTATGTTAACTAATAATAAGGTTATAAATAAATCCATTGTTTTCAAACAAAGGAACCGAATTTGAGTCACTCATAAAAAAAAATAAGTATAGACCACTAATTCTCTACATATTTGTGAATGTTGAAAATTCCGAAATCAAATTCTTCATTTCTTACTCCATTTAATCCTAAGCCACTCATAATCTTTAATTTTCTTAGAAAAATTCTAACTTTAGTGTTAGATGATATTTCAGATAATTATAACTCATAATCCTAGGCTTACACTTTTAGACGTCTTAGTAATTATTTTGGTGTCCATGATCCAACTTAAGAAGTTTTAAGAACCATCCCAATTCCACTCCGACAATTATCTAGATCTAAGGTACACATATTGGCACCGTCCATGATAATATAATTAAGCCATTTGTTCCTAACTAATCAAAATCATATCCATTTGAGAAATAACTCTCACCTACGACAATACAAAAATGGTGAACGCATGATCACAAAGATAGGCAAGCTAGCCACCAAAGGATGTGCCATCCCGTGGCATCATCCCATAGGAGGGTAGTTCTAAAATTGCCCACCCATCAGCCAATCCCAACATTGAGGACTTGACCATTTAGATTCAATAAATGTTGAGGATACTAAAATCCTTATAGAATAAAGTCAATGGTCAAACTCGTAAGGCCTAAGTCCTCTAGACACAAGCATCAATCTCCCGAAGGAAGTCAAAAGGAAGAAAAGTTGTCTCAAAGGGAGGTCATACTTAGTCAAATATGCCAAAGGCTCCTAAGATATCCTTTCATGCTACTCCATCCCAACTGGAGGGGCCCCTAAACTTCAAAGTTAGGAAAGAGAGCCATGAGAGATGGAATCATCGATATATTTAATATTCCAAATGATTAATTAAATGGGAAGAGGGGTCTTGCAGCTAAGACCAAAACCTTTCCAACTAAGTTAATACTGAGTGGATTTATTAATCATTCAAAGTTAAGGACATTGCTCAAACCCAAAGGACTCAAATCCACCACTACAATGAAGGCAAAAATAAAAAGGATTGAACATTAGGTTTTTTTAAAAAATACTATTGGGTAGACGACCGAATTTGATTGTACACCTTCTACACCAGCGATAAAAAGGTATCAATTCTCTTACAAGTTTAAAATGTCAATACTAAAGACTTACAACAGAATCATTGGTCCAATAGATCATCACGACCGATTCTAAACATTACTTCAATTCCAAAACTTGGAGGATGCCATGTTATATCTCTACTTTTGTTCAATTTTAAAGAGAGATACGAGAATTTGATTCTATAAATTAGGACCAAATTTCATTCGGCCTTTTCAATAGATGATAGACAATTTTCTATCATGGTTTTCCTCCATCCAAAGGGGAAAAAAATAACCCTAATTCCTTATCAAGATCCAAAGGCCTTCGATCAAGAGCTTGTAACTTTTTCATGCTAGATTTAATATTAAGACTAGAGGTATATTGAAACTGATTGACAAGATAAAATTAAATACCCTCTTGATAATGACATAATCGGGTAATTTTCTTAAATATTTAGTTTAGTAGGACCATAAGACATTCTTAGAAGTAGAAATCATGTCCTGTGCATGCATCATAGTGGAAAAGGCCAATGAAGTAAAGTAACCAAAATGCTCAAATTATGTGAGCCATTTAGAGTAAAACAGCGGAGGGAAGAAAAAGACAATAACTCTTCTACTTGACATAAAAAAAAAAAACAAGGGATTGAGTCGAACATTCATAAAGAGTACAAGCCATTAAACCCCGCACCACTAAACAACCAGTCCAAGTAAAGGAAATAGTGAAACTAGAGGTTACATTGGGGCATATTTAAAAATGGCCTCTCATATGTTAACCTTCCTAATTGTTAATCTTTCCTCAGTTTATAATACTATCAATTTACAACGCTTAACAACATTTACAATGGTCACTTTAAGCTCACATCTTAAAATAAAGTTTTCAACTATTTGCAAAATTGAAGAAGTCATAGAAGACCAAATTATTTAGCGAAGTTACTATTTAATGCAAATCAATGGCTCGGCACCTTTCCAACCGGTTCAGAAATTTATTTTTAAAATGAGGTTTCTCTTTAATAAGCATAGCCTAGAGAGTAACCTCTCCAAATTCCTCTAAATCTGATGAACTGGATAAATAAATTCAGATTGGCTCTTCACTAGTTCAAGATCTGAATGAGAGATTAATTGAGTTTTTTTGAAATAACATGGACATCTTTGCCTGAACACTAGCTAACATACTAGCAATCCTGTTATAGATGATGATTCACAACTCGAGCCTCATCAAGTGGCACAACTCGAGCCTCATCAAATGGCACAAGCCATCAGATAAAAAATATAAAATTGTTATGTAGAAAAACTCATAGCAATCTGAAAAAAGGCTGAGAAGTTAACTAACACCGGATTCATCAGTGAGGTAAATTATCTGAATTAGTTATCCAATGCTATCTTTATCAAAAAAAAAAAAAGAAACAAAAAAAATGATATACGTCAACTTTACAAATATAAAAAAATTATGTCTGAAAGATATTTTTCCATCTCTAAGAATCCTCCAGTTGGTAGACCTAACGTCTGGATACCAACTACTTAAATTTATGAATGCTTACTTCAGGTACAATTAAGTCCAAATGAATTCAACAAATGAAAAGATGGCCTCATTCATGACCAACTGAAAAATCTATTGTTATAAAATAATGTTGTTTAGATTGGAGAATATTGGTGCAACATACCAAATGCTACTAAATAAAATGTTTTGAGTAGTAGATTGGAAGAAATATAAAAGTGAATGTGAATGACACACTTACCAAAAGAATACTTGATGACAACCATATTAACGATCTAGTTGAGACATTCGATGTGCTAAAAACATACCAAATGAAGTTAAGCCAAATAAAATGTGCCTTTGGGATAACTTTTAATAAGTTTCTAAGATTCATTATCTCACAGCGTGGGATAGAGGTGAATTCAAAAAAGATAAAAGTTAAAATAGATATCGAACCACCTCGAATAATCATAAAAATCTAAAGGTTAGCTGGAATACTGGTTGCTCTATCTTGATTTTTAGTGAAGTCAGTTTAAAAATATTTTCCATTCTTCAAGACATTAAAAGGAGTGTAAACAAATGATTTTCAATTGATAGATGAGTGCCAACAAGCTTCCTAAGAGGTGAAAAAGTATCTGGCGCATCTGCCTTTATTAACCGGTCCCAAGGAGAGCGAGAAATCATATCTCTACTTGATTGTTTCAAAGATAACCTTAAGCATAGTTCGGATCAGAGAAAAGGTAAAGATTTAGTAACCAGTATATTATATCAGTAACATTCAAATAAATATGGAGACTTGGTATATCCAAAAAAAAGGTTACTTTAACTTTAGTTTTTGCAGCAAGAAAACGCTGACCATTTTTTTAGCCCCATAGGATTACGATCACAACCTATTAACCACTAAAAAGGATCTTGTAGAAGTTAGAAGTATCTAAATGTCTGATTAAATAAACGATTGAATTAGGAGCATTTGACATAAAGTTTAAAGTGCAACCCACCATATAGGGTCAAGCCCTCATAAATTTTATTGTTGAAACAATAACACTAATCGTAGAATAAACAAATGAAACTATTGTAGCAGCTTTGGAAGGACTACTGCCCACATGGATGTTACATGTTGATAAAGAATCCTCACAGTCAAGTAGTAGTAGTATTAATTTTACCAAAAGGATTTGAGATAAAATACTTAGTCAAATTCACGTTCCCCACCACTAACAACATGGTGGAATATAAGGCTTTGCTAACCAATTTAAAATTGGTAAATGAGTATTTCGTCAACACTCTGAATGTCTGCCGCTATTTTGATTTAGTGGACAATCAAGTGCTTGCTATTTTGAAGTATTCAATCCGAAATTAACCAAATATCTGTACAATGTATGAGATTTTTTGTTCTCCCTTCATAAGGTTGAAATTATCCATATACCAAGGAAAAATAATTAGAAATCCAATCAACTTTTTAAGATGACAATATCTAGTTGTCCAAAGCAATATGCCCTAAATATGAGAAAAATACTTCAACAGCCTTGTATCGAGGGACAATATGAAGTTCTAAGTAACAGATGAGGTAATTTGAATGACTTCATACCCAAAGTATTTTAAGAGCGGAATGCTTCTGAGCAATTTCACAATGGCAAAACGTATTTCAAAAGTGGTCGGTTAATACATTTTGGTAGATGGATCACTATACAGATGGGGTTATTCGGTACGCTATATGCGCTTTTTGTCTACCGTGGAAACTGGTTATACCCTCAAAGAAATGTATTTCAATGTTTGTGGAGTGTATATGGGAGGCAATAATTTAGCCTTCAAAATGTATTTCAATTCCCCAGCTATAAAGAATGATGTGATGGAGTTCATTAAAAATGAAGAGAATTCCCAAATTCTTGTTAACTTACCCAAGAAATCACATACAAAAGTCCAGACTTTATAACCTCTTTGGCCGTTCAAACAGTGAGGAATGGACATGTTATATCCATTTCTTGTAGAAGTCGAACAAAAAAAATTATTATCGTTGCGATAGATTATTTTACTAAATGTGTCAAAATTTCTCCATTGGTGAAAATTATAGAATAGAATATAACAAAATTTTTGTGTTGAAATATTATTTATAGATTTAATATGTCGGATGTCATGGTAACTGGCGATGGTGCCAAATTGTTTGACAAAAAGCTCACAAAATACTACAATGGCTTCTGAATTAGATTGGTTGATACATCAACCCTATACCAGCAAATAAACGAACAAGTAGAAGTGACAAATCGAATGATATAAAATAGGTTAAAAACCAAGTGAGACAAAATTGGAATTGCTTAAACAGATGAATTTTGGTCAGTAATTTGGTCATACTAAACGACTCCAAGTGAGCTTATACAAGAATTGCCCTTCAACATGTTCTTTGGAATACAAGCAGTTATCCTAATGGAGATAAGATTGTCAAATTATCAAATGAAAAAATTACTCTAGACCAAAACTCCCAACCCTTGAGATAAAATTTGTATTTCTTAACAGAATTTATGGAGACAACATGAATTTAAGCGGTAGCCTATCAATAAATAGTCGCCCGATATTGTAATAAGAAGGTGACAATGTATACTTTTGAGGTCAATGACATAGTATTAAGTAATATCAAAGCAATCAGGAGGTTGGCACACATGAATAAAATATACTCAACTTGGAAATGAACATTCCTAATGTCGGCCATACATCGTAATGAGACATATAAACTTCATACTCAAAAAGAAAATCAAGTCCCTCAAGCTTGAAATGCCATTCATCTCAAAAAATACTTCTAACAATGAGGACAACAAGGGAACATATAAGTACACCCTACACCTTACTTTGAAGTGCACGTGTGTTGTAATTTATTCTTTCAAGTTGTTAGTAAAATTGATTTTTTTTGTTTGTTTTCTGACAATTTGTATACTTATATATAAATAATATTATCATGACTGACACTGAGTCAAACAATTAATTTAAACATTTTATTTGTAAAATGTGGTAATTCAAGGAAATGACAAAGATATAGGTTTAATAGAACCATACTACACCAAGCATAGTCACACACCAATAATTGCAAAAAACTTGAGGGTTTCAAAATGAAACGTTCAATTCCATTTTAAGAGGTCAAAAGACAAGCTAAATAAAATTAATTAAGATTAGACTAATAGTTATCTGATCTATTGAACATTAGGGGTACTATCAATGCATAAGTGTCAATAAACTCTATTACAGGATACACACGATAAACCAAACAATCACGGACTAGGGTCTTGCCTATCTGGTGATCATAGCTAAAAGGCTTAGTCAATTCAATCATCTTATGATTATCTAACCAATAACTATAGCTAATTAGAAATCATATAAGCTATCTAATGATCAAAAACTCATATGCATATGCTTGAGGGCTAAACCGCCTGATCATATCAGTTAAAGAGTAATGGGTATTTAAGGATGAAAAATCTTAATGTATACATTGAAAAAAAAATTATATTATCCTTATTCATAAATACAACATGGAGCTATGAAATTAAATGAAAAAAACTACTCAACAATCCTATAGTTGGTGGTCAGGGTTGGACCTCAAGATTGGCGAGCTCCCTAATTCCTCAAAATTCAAGACATTAGAAGTTGTAGAAGTTTCATAATTCCTAGCATCTAAACAGCCAATAAGAAAGTCTTGGGCTACCAAGGAGAATATCATCTTATGAAGATCAATTCCCTCTTTAAATTGAAAATCGAGCAGAGATTTGATTTCTTTGGATTGGATACTCCTCCCTTATAACTCCTTAAACCTTAAACATTTAGCTCTTAATCCATCCATAGCCCTGGCAGTTATCACCAAATTATCATTTAGCTTTATGAGCTCTATCTTGAAAAAACCGGCCCGATTTGGTCAGTTCTTTCTCAAGATAAGCAAAGCGATCCTTAAAGAATGATGCCCTAATTTCAGCAACCATAGCCCTAAACTCCAAATCCTAGACTATGGAAGGATCAGTGCAAAACTGAGACAAATGATCAATTTTAATATCCTAGTTGAAGAGTTGATCTCTAATCTGACGCAACAAATTTATAGATAGGAAAAGAAATAAGTTATGAGCCGGCTAATTGAAGATAAATCAATGACTCAAGATAAAGGTTTAGACGGTACCTTATGGGTTAGACAATCCTCTTTGGGTACAAAACCTATTGGTGATTTAGTTGAAATTAGATTTGATGTAAATGGCTATCTCCAACAAAGAAGATATAGAGTACTACAATGCAAGAGGAAACTTAAAACCTACAAAAGTCTGAGAGGATGGCAATGATCGAATGACAAATCGCCTAACCTTACCTACAATATTCTTTGGTCCAAAAGAAGTAGCATGAGATGCAAAAGAGCTAGGCAATGTCTCAATAGATACAAGAGAGCTAGCAATAACTAAAATCTCATACTCGACAAGGATAGGAGCATCAACTAGCTTGTCCTCTCATGAGGAATAATGTAGAGAACCATACTCCTCCGCCAAAGAAATAATGGGAGTCGTTTCTTCAAAATTTAGGACAAGTATCTCCTCTGAAAAATTGACAGAAAAAAAGACGACAACTGGAGTTGTAGGATGAACAAGTTCTTCGACTTCCATCTAAACTAGCACGGCCCAAACCTCATCAGTTCTAGTTATTTGAATACTGGATTTAAGAATGACAATTCCTATTATTATCTTTACATGTATGATACTAAATATAACCAGAGCATTTTTATTTTTATTTTTTTTTTATTTAAAAAAAATTCGTTCACATTATTGGCTCATTCTTCATCAAATAACGGGCCACAAAATGGGGCAATTTAAAGTAGAGAAAAGCAATCAAATGGTCAAAAATCTTAGACCATAAAGCAAAGAATTAGGCTCAGATTGACAAGATCAATTAACAATCACTGTACATTGATGAAGATTTCCTCATAAAAGAGCAGTCAGATGCGTTCAAAGTGTACAACACGGATATTCTAATATTTTTGAAATTTGAATTCAACCTTCGAGTATAGGGAGTTAATGTTAGATATGGTCCATGATGAAATCTGCCCAACCCGTACCTATGATAAACCCATAAATCATCAGCCTATAGAAAGATATAAATCAATCAAGTTGTTAACCCAGAACAAAAAAGAATATGACCGAACTATCAGATATCCAAATGGTTTGACTACTAGCAATATTGAAGACCAAGATGTCAAACGATTGCTCAGTTAAAAAATTCATATGGTTAATTCCAATGAATGATTATATTAATAGAAAGATAAACGGTTAAATCAAGTGAATAATTAATATACCTAACGAATAGACATTAGATTTAGAACTTATATAATGATTAGACTATTCAATTTCAAACCGATATAACTTCTCAGTTAGTGAGCAATCATACCTCTTAAGAAAAAGTATGCTCATTGGCAATAAGGTTATATATATGCCTATTTTTCTCAAATTAAAGGATTGGATCCAAATCATTAGTAAAAAAAGGGCAAGTACAGAGTTAAAGCTCTTCATGTATTTGCAAATTTCAAAATCACATAGCTAAGTCCTCCATTTCTCACTCTCTCTATTCCTCAACCTCTCATAATTCTTTTTTTCCTTACAAAAATTTCTAATTTAAGCGCCAAAAAATATTTTGGAAAATAAATCCGATATCCTTTAACATCTTATTAATTGTTGTGATATACATATTCCAAATTTAAGAGTTTGAAGGACCATCCCGATTTTATTCGAACGACTATCCAAATTTAATGTACGCATCAATATAACTTTTCTATCAATTGGCCAACCTAAAGCTAAAGGGATATCCATGTGCTTGGACAGATTCAAGTTGTATCTAGAATTGTGGTATTGTGATCACAACGATATTGTTTAGTTAAACCAATTGATTGTTCCTTGTAATTTTTGCTGTTGAATTCAATCACTGTGCCCCGTCAAAGTATGACTTTATCCATAGTCAAAGTATGACTTTATCCATAAATTATTCTAGACTTAATGATACTCATCATTATTAATATTTTATTTTCTCCAATATGGATTTTAATATAGCCCTAAGATTTTTATGGTGCGGCCTAAATTTCATTAGGTTTAAACTATATAAAAAATGTTTTTTTATATATTTAAGACTACATGTACATAATATTTTTTAGAGATATTGACATGGCAAATAAGGCCAAGTAGTCGATGGCCATTAATTAAATGACACATAAACTAATTCAACCAGTGGAAGAAGTAAATTAAATAGGTAGAATTTAAAATTATAAAAAAAAATAATATATTTTTTATTTTCCTAAGTACCGAAATTCAATAAAAAAAAATCACTTTAATAATTTTAATTTTTTAAAGATAAAATCTTACAGTAAAACTAAATCCAATTGATAGAAATCGCATAGCAGTTGCATGGGTTCAAGATTAAGATGGCTCCATTTCTCATAAAGATAAAAAGTTTAATATTATAATTTTGATTATTTATTTTTAAATAAATAATTATAATCAAATAATTTTAAAATAATTAATTTTAAATAATTTTTAAATTTTTATAAAAAGTAATTTTATTATTATTATTTATTTAAAAATAAAAAAGTAGATATAAGAATATTCTCTTCGATTATCAGATGAATTAGATATGGTGGCCTCCTCTCAAATTTCTTCTTTAATGGAGAAGCTAACTATTTGCAAAAATTTAGTATTTGTCCACAATAAATTTATGTTAATACTAATTTGTAATTTGTTCATTAATTGTTTGACTGACATAAACTACGATATTTTTTTTTTTTTGTTCCAACATGGTCAAACTCCACTAGGTTTAAGATACCATGTTACTTATATTATTTATTTGTCAAAAAATATTTAAGAAATAAAAAATAATTTTAAAAATAATTTTTATAAAAATGTTTTTTAATATCTATCATATAAAAGATATAGAATATCATATAAATTAATCAATAATAATAACTAGCAATGGTGGTCAATAATGTCCACAACCAGCAACCAACGATGGAGGTCCAAGGCATCACATGCCAATCATTAATTGCTGGCGATTAGCTTATCGTTCAATTATTGATGGTGGTGGTTTAAAACATTGTCTACTAGTAATCAACGAGACAGAGTATTATAAAATACAACGATATCACTTTCAAAAAAAAATTTTTACTAATCAATACTCGTGGTTACTAGTGGTAGTAGGCGATCTTTGAAAACGACTTCCTGTTTCGAAAAACCGATGTTAATTTCCAAACATTAAATTTAGATTTTTGTTGTTAAAAAATTATTTTTCGTTAACTTATTTTTTTGTATGTGTCAAATATGAAACAATATTTAAAATATTTTTTTCATATGAACCATATACAAAAGTAAATATATATATATTTATTTATTTATTTAATAAGTTATTTTTAGCAATCAAACTAGGCCTAATAATCCTCAAGAAATTATAGGATTAATAACACAAGCAAATCGTTCTTCCCATATAACCAAAATATTACCTATTGTGGACTTTGAAGATTGAGCATGGGACATGGTCATTACCTGCCCCAATTGAAAAATAATAAAACTTACTCAATCAATATTAAAATAAGTCAACAAGATTTGGCTAATTAATTAAGGGTAAATAACTCTAAGACCACTTCAAAGATTGCGGTGGATGTGAATCCCACACCTATAAATAGGCTTTATTTAGAAGCCGTGGATTACCAGATAATTAACTTAGTTAAGCATTTCTCCTAAGCTTAACTTTATTTGTTTAGCAAAATTAATTATGGGGAAGAAGGTAGCACTTCGCCTTGCACTCTTGCTAATGGCTTCCTATGTGGCATATGCCACCGATCCAACTCAGCTCCAAGATTTTTGTGTTGGCGTCAATAACCCTATCAATGGAGGTTAGTGTCTTACGATTCAATTTCTTAAAAATATTATTTTTATATTATAAATTTACAATATTTTCAATAAATATATATATATAATAGTATTTATTTAGTTGTCTGTTTTTCTTTTGAAATGGCATTCAAAATTGGCGTAGTATAAGTAGAGTTGCTCTAAATCTCTTCTTTCATGAACATAAAAAAGTTAACTTGGTGCATGAAAGTTATGTTATGAGCAAAACCTGAAAATAATTGAATCATTTTTTTGTTCATGTATTCAATCTTACCCTAAATTGTCTAACATCTTACATTCAATTGTCTAAGAGCCCATTTTCCATATCATTGACTATTTTCTACTTTCCTCTTTCGATACAGTATTTGTCAATGGATTGTTCTGCAAGAACCCAACGCAAGCAACGCCCAATGATTTTCTATTCAAAGGACTCAACATTCCCGGAAACACAAACAACAAACAAGGATCGAATGTAACGCTAGTAAGCGCAGCAAACTTACCCGGTCTCAATACCCTCGGCATATCGTTGGCCCGTGTAGACATCGCCCCATATGGACTCGTCCCTCCCCACACGCACCCACGTGGGACCGAGATCGTCACCGTGTTGGAGGGCACTCTCTACGTTGGCTTCGTCACCTCCAACCTCCCGAACGGCAAGAACAAGTTCTTCTCGGTCATCCTCAACCCAGGAGACGTCTTTGTATTCCCCCAAGGCCTCATTCATTTTCAATTCAACATTGGCAAGACCCCCGCTGTGGTCATTGCAGGCTTTAGCAGTCAAAACCCAGGAGTGATTACCATTGCTAATGCCGTGTTTGGACCTACGCCACCAATCTCGATTGATGTTCTTACCAAGGCATTTCAGGTGGATAAGAATGTGATCCAATATCTCGAGGCTCAGTTTTCGTCTGGCAATAACTACTAAGTTAGAATGAACATATAAATATATCTATAAATTTCATTATTATGGTTATATAACTAAGTCATAAGAAAAAAAAAAGATTATTATTAAATAGTGTGCATTTTTTTTGTAATTTATATATGCAGCAGTTACTGTTATTAATAAAGTGATGAATAAAACAATAAATGATTTGCTAAACGTGATTGTTCATAAGCTTATGTTTGGTTCTATATTATTTGTGATTTTGGAAATTAACTATTTAAATAAATTAAATAGTAATCATTCCATAAGGATTTTTGCCGTATATAAAGAAAATCAAAGGGGCATAAAGGTCAAATTATGAGAACTATGACTTATAAAATAATAGAATTCTAAATTTCTTTTTCTATGCTAACCGTTGAAAGTATTATCCGGTCGAAATAATTAAAACATAAATTCTTTTTTATTTAAATCGGTCAGACCAGTTTGACAAAAATTGAAAGCATAATCAAATTAATTTGACTAGTTAATCAGTTCGATTATATCTGGTAACAAATTTCTAGACATTATAATATTTTTAATAAAATTATAAAAATAGTACATCTAAATTTTACTATTTTAATATACCCACAAAATATTTTAATATATAAATTATAAATTCGACTAATAATTTAGAAAAAACCTATCAACGGCATAGGTTTTACAAAATTACAAACACTCATTTTTTTTAATTTCCTATGTGTTATATATTTATGTCATTTTAATTAATTATCAATATTAATAAGATTATACTTATTTTTAAATAAAATATTTTTGCATGTAATATGACGGAGCACTTTCAGGCTATTGAAATCTTTTTACATTTTTATCTCTTGAATAAAATTACATGTCATGGTTAGTTTGGACAACATCTAACTTGAAAATGGATAACCCGAAGCCAATATAATGGGAGGCCCAATCGAAACAGATGAAGGCAGAATGAACGGAAGCTGATTTGGGCCAAATTAATGGGCCTGGAGGCAGATTCATAGCCCATTAGTGAAGTTATTAAAATTTTTACACATTTTATTTATTATTTTATTTTATTTTTTTAAATTGCTAGCATAAACTAATAAATTAAAGGATGAAATATATCTAAATAATACCCAAAGAATGTTATCTTCACAGGCTACGTTTGATCAAATTGCAGCCTCAAAAATATATTTTCCTTTGTACTAGAAACGTGCAATATTTAATAGGATGAAATAAAAATTTTATTTATATCTTATTTTTAATGAAATTATTATTCTGTTATTTGGTTACACTTGTGATAAAATTAATAATTATTTTATTTTTAATTATCAAGTAACAACTATTTCATAATAATTATTTTTTTATTTATCTTTACTTCAAATACTAATATCTTTTCATCCCTAATTGGATGAGCGATACAACTTTGCCAATCTCCATGGATGAAGAGTATCGACTATAACGATGACTATCTATACAGTTAGTAGCATGATTGTAGAGATGACAATCCTAATAGAGGACTATTTAAAGATTACAGATGTGAAGATAATAGTTTCTATAAAAACAAATCCGATGTAAATTTTAACTAATACTACAGTATGATTAACAATATGACTGCAAAAATAATAAGCCTAATAGAGCCCTGCTCGAAGATTATAGAGGCGAGGATGATGGTTCCTATAAAGACGAAGGGGAAGTAAATTTCAAGTAATACTTTGACAAAATTGAAGACAGAGACGATTGTGCTAACAAGTATTTAACTTGAAGTAAGATTTGATCATGACAATGATCAAGACTATAAAGCTAAATACAGTGAAGATTACAATGAATTCAAAATGAAATATAACATAGCTGCCACACAGTTGATTTTCTTTATTAGTAATACTTTAATTTGAGCTGATTAAGTAAGATTTTATAAAACATAGGCTATTTTAATAATTAATTTTTTTATATATGATGCGTACCTGAATCCGACTTCAAACAGATTCGGATTTACCCGGTTGAATTGATTCGACTCCGTTCACTAAGTCTGAATCCTGCACACCACTACAGAAATGAGAGGTCGGGTGCCGGTGGAAAGTTATCCCACCGAAAATATTCCGACGCTTAAGTCAATAAAAAGCCTTCGAATTGGAGAAGATGAACTGATAAATAAAAGAGAGAGAGAGAGTAAATTTGTCGGGAGTGTTGGCCTGTAGAAGCAGAGGTGATCCCGTGGCCCAATAAGAGTGTGAATTCCAGCTCGCTGTTTATAGAAAACGAGTAGAAGCTGTGTCCCGAAAGCATTGAGGCTTTGGAGGACGATTCTCGGAGAGCCGAATGAGATTTTACAATTTGGAGGCCTTTAGTGAGATTTGAAGGTGAACGCTTTACAGAGTGAGAGAAGGAGAGTTTTATTTAAGCACTGTAAGCGTTCATAACTTAGACTGTATCAAAAAATCTCTTTTATCTCAGAAAGCGTGTTCTGAAAATGTATGTTCTCTTGAAAGTGAGTTAGAGAGCGTGTCGGAGAGTATCCCTTTTAGAGTGGAGACTCTGAGCTTATATAGATGATGGGAAAGCCACCTTCCTTGGTCAAGGTGGCGTGATCTTTGGCCTGACGATAGCGGCATTCTCTGAGTTTGTGGGCGTGATTAGTGTGATTTGATGGATCCTTTTCCTTCGAAATAGTACAACGGATATCTAGATTATCTGCTTTCCTTTCATACTTTGGTGACTGTTTAGACTCCATCGTTGACGCTGAATCAGTCGCTACCTTTTTGGAGAAGATCAACTTTTAGGGAAGTCTGTAATCATGAAAAGGATCGTTACTTTTCGTATACGAGATCGTCTGTCAAATTAGGCCAGCCAGATTAGGTTTCTTGTCTTTACGCCACGCCGCTACACTTCTGATCTCCTGGTCGATAAAAGATTGATTGGGCCAAAGAGCTTGTGGCCATTTGTTGTTTTTCGGGCGCCAACACTTAACGTTGGTTGACCGCCTAACGTGCGTTGGATCTTTTCGAATTTTAGCCGCTTTTATTGAGCCATCGTTTATGCCTACCCATCAACATACATCTTTTCATAGGCTACACAAAAGTATATAAAGTACACCTAAACAAGCCTAGCCACGAGTCTAGTCGAATTGTTTATAAGCTCAAACGAATCTAACTCCGGTCACATTTAAATTTAATTTATTTATTTAATAAGCTTAAAAATTAAACCTATAGTTTACTAATTTAGTCAAATAAATAATTTGTCACTAATTTTTATTAATGTGAATCTTTAAACTATACACGAACATATTCAAATGATTGCAAAACGTAAACTATCATTAATTCTTCGTTACGTACCGAAAAAAGCATTAAGTCTTCGGCTGATGAGAAAAGGAGAACCACCCGATCACAACTTCTGAATCTATTAATTTCAAGCAAGGGATCATAAGCCACACGATTTTGCTGCCCCATGAACAATAGCGTGGAGACAAAACACTGGACAAAATCCGTTTAATGTGTGGCTTATCTTTTGAGAGCCGCGGAGCCAACCATTCTAGAAAAATAATAAATTTAATTCCTCTTAACCATAAACGTTTAATATTAATAAAATAATTATATTAATTTATTTATTTAAAAAAATAACTTTTTAAATAAAAAATCTCTACTATTTAATATTATTTAAATAATTATGATTGAAAAAAGTTAAACCAATTATTATCTCAAAATAGTAAAGACACCAAATTTTATCTTTTCAGATACTTAATATTATTTTTTATGAGTTTGAAGAGCCTTCCTTTCTAAAAGAATGGTTGATTTAGCCCAAAAAATATATTAATTTTATCCATTTAATATTAATTTAATAATTATAATTAAAAAGAGTTAAAATAGCTGCTCATTTAGAGAAATAAGCATCCCTAATCTGTTGTTTGTTTGATTAAAATTGAGTACGTTAAGAACAATTTATAAATATTATTTTATTTTTATGTACGTTTTGAAGAATTCTCACTCACACAAAAATATTTAAAATAATAAAATATGCAACAAGTATAATATATTTAGGTAATATTTTAGGAATAATTTTTCTATATATTAATTACATAAAAATATAATTTATTAAGATAATTTTTAAAAGATTAGGTATTTATTTAGACTAAAAAAATAAATTTATAATAAAATTTATAATCTAGGTTGAGTTAGATCAGCCCTTTTACTCTGTAATCTTGCTCGGCCACAAAATTAACCAGCTCCATTCATGACATTCAAATACTTCTACCATAACTTATAAAATTTTAAATCGATCAGATAATTAAATTTTAAACAAGTTTAGCTTTGACATGCTTATAATTTATTAATAAATTTATTTTTTGAAAACTTAGATTTATTATAAATACAAATTTTAAAATAATATGTATAAGATAAATAATGTTTTTACCTTAAAATGATAAATATCACACACAATATTAAGTTTACAATCAAAGGAATGAAAATGTATTATATTTGTTGCGTGTCGGATCCGTGGCTTCCGAGCAACACGAATGTTTGAGATTTAGGGTCGCAGAGAGAGAGAAATTAAGACCGAATTTTTACGTGAAAAGCCTCCTCTTAAATAGGGAGGAAAAATCACGAGGTTTAGAGCCTTTAGAAATGCTTCACTATTTAGGTGGGAGCCTTTACAAAGTACAAACTTTAGGATTCATTCTTTCCTTGTCTATTGTTTTGAATTTTTTTCCTAAGAGGTTTTGCTCGTTGGGAGGCTTTATCACTCTCGTTGGGAAGCTTTGTCACTCTTTTTTATTCTGTCTCGCTAGATAGAAAGGGATTAAGTGCCGAGAGAGAGTGGGGCTCTTTCCTTCTTCTGGAATAAGTTTTGGGAGAGAAAATTCAGTCCTTTGGAAGGGACTTTGTCGGGTATTTATAGGAAAAATCATGCTGCTGGGAAGAAGACACGTGTTAGCCATCGGATGGCCGAGAAAGCCGTCGGTGTCATTGGACTCATTTAATCTTCTGGGCGCGTGAACGGCGGAGGCACGCGCATTGGGCGCCGTTGGTAGGCCAGACGTGTCGAGCGTGCGGGGTCTAGACGTCGATCTTGATTTGATCGGGCGTATCCCTGTTGAGAAGGCGAATAGCGGCGGTTGCAGGGTTTCCTTGGAAATCGGCAAGTCGCTTAGCCAGCATCCTCGGCCGAGCATAGGCGATCCTCATCCTTGGGTGGAGCTCCTTGTGAGTTCGCGGACCGTGAAGAAGCGGCTCTCGGAGGATCCTCTAGGAAAGCCCTTAACTTCTGGGACAGTTACGAGATTTGGCCCGAGACTTCTAGGGTTCTCGCCTTTTTCCGTGTATCCCTGGATATCCTGACGATGTCATAAGAATGCCCCGAGCTTTGTCGCAGGTCCCTCTTTGACTTCTCACGTAGTCTTTATCTTTTGGGCCATCAGGCTCTACTTTGTGTTTTTCCTACTGTCCGGCCTTCTTGGATTAATGGCGCGTTTTTAGGCGCACGCCTTTCTTTCTTTCAGTCGTCTTTTATGGCCCTTATATTGGGGCAACAATATTCATTTTACATTTCATAAATGATTTAAATTTTATATTATGATAAACATAAGTTTTTGAAAATAATTTCAAATATATTATAAAGAACTATTATTTTCCTTCTTTTTTTTATTTTTATAAATAATTTGGTAATATTCTCAAATTATATTCTAGTTTATAGAATTATCATTTATAAATAACATAAAAATTCATAAAAATGAAATAAATTATATAGAAATATATTATATTGAAATAAAAATTATATAAAAACAATGGTCAATTAATTTTTTTTAAATATAATTATATATATTATATATAATTTTTATTAAAAATATCAACAAAATTTAGAAAGAAAAACCTAAATCGCCATGTAAATTGTAAAACCCCAGCGGGATCATTAAATAATTAAAATCTACCTGGGCAGTCAATTTTGTTTCATCCGACGGTGATAATTTGTGGACGACCAATCACATCAAGGGTGGGGATGGCGGGGATCACGGATTCCACCAAACAACAAAAAGTGGGCAATCATGCCCCTCTGTCGTCGGCGTTACCCGTTGCCGCCACTCACGTGCTCACACTACCTCTGTCCACGGAAATAAAAATAATTATTTAAATAATATGATTTAATATTTAATTTTAAATTATTAAATTTTATAAAGACAATATTTTTTAAAAATTTATCAGACTAATAATTAAAAAATCAAGTTTTCTTCAGTCACAAAATTTACCAAAATTAAACATCCATTATGTTATCTTTAAGTTTCCAACATTAATTTTTAGATATTCATGATGTACTTTAAAATTATACAGCTTATAATTTTTATTTATATTAATAATTTTATATAAAAAATAATAAATAATCTAAAAATTAAATAATTTTAAAATGTCAAAAAAATTTTGTCATTTTCTCATTTCTCATCTGTCTCTCTCTCACCCTTTTTCCTTTTTTTCTTTTTTCTTTTTTTTTATAATTTCTCAGTCTCCAAAAAAAAAACAAAAAAATCCATGCAAATTGAAGCACCCACCATTTCACATGCTAGCCTTGCTGTATTTCTGTACTCTTCTTCCAAACCATTTCTTGGAGTTTTTAGATAGTGGCAATCTAATTGTGGTTGTCGATGATCTTAATATTAATGAATAATTCATATATATATATATATATGATAACATTTTTTATAATTTTATTAAATTTATTGGATTTTGTTTTTCAATCTGAATAATTTATTAAGTATACTGATAATATTCTTATAAATTTTAATTCATTTTATAAATTAGATGGATATATAGACCCATTACAACCTTAAATATTGCATGACCCAAAACCCTAATTCCATATTATAATTGAATGAATCATATGAAAGTTCTACTTCTCTTCCTTGTCTCCCATTTTAAGATAGACTAGAATACTGTGAATATGAATACATCTTTTTATTAGTTTGAGTAAAAAAATACATATAGGTTTTTTTTTTCTTTTTATAAAGCCACTTTTTAAAAATAAAATTGTATATAATAGAATTAGTAATCGAATATATCTTATAATTTTTTTTTAAAATGGATAATGTTAGGAATATGACCTGAAAACTCTATACAAAAAATATAAACTTTATCTTGAAAATTTTATGGAATTCTATACGTGGAATCATAAGCATGGAATATATAAGGAAATTCAAGAAAACTCAACGCACAGGTGCCCCGAAACTCATGCAATGTAGCCCTATCACTAGATTCAAGATCTAATTATCTGTATATAATTTTTTAAAAAATATGACAATAGTTTTTATTTGTCTTTCTATAATATAAATACTCTAATATTTTATTTTTGAAAATAACGACACTTCAATTTTAAAAATATCGAGTAGTCAAATCATCGAATATTCAGTAATGAGAGCGAGATTTTTTGAGGTATAATATTTCTCAGAATTGGAACAACTCGATTTCTATATATGGACAATCTAATATGTGTCTTAAATAGATCGGTCTTAACCTAATCAATAAGTACATACTTCATCAAAAATAAAAATCTGTATATTAATTAAAAAAAAAATATATATATATTGTATATTGAATTCAAAAGAAATGAAATGTTTAACTTTGTGCACTACATTTTTCTCTTTTTAAAAGAATTATAAATTGAGAAAAAAAATTAAAAAGGGATACGTTTAAAAGCATTTCTAGTTCACCTTATCATTGTTTGCGTATTTTTACATAATAAAATGACACTCCCCGTAAACAACTTAGAAGAAAATGGGCAAGCCAAAAGATTGTTGCTTGCATATCTCACTGTTTTATTCAATCTATTCAACCAATCATTTATTCCAAAAATATTAAACATATATTTGTCAAATTCATAACATTTTATATATATATGAGTGGTTTAAAATATATCTTTTACCTTAAATATATGAAATTACAATTAAAATAAAAATTACATCTTAAAGTATATAAAAATATAAATTTTAACTTTACCTTTTACAAGTCTTTTTTCTAATTTCATGAATTTAACAGATATAAATAAGATTTTTATTAAAAAATAGATAAATGATGAAATTAAGTGAAATTAAAAGTATTTTAGTCATTGAAAACCTATATAAACCTTAAAAATACGTTTTTTCTTCTATAATTGAACCTTAGAAGTACTTGCCAGCTAGCACGGAGTGGAAATCAAGGCTCTAGCACATATGGATCCGTTGGGTCTTAGGTGATCTAATAACCCAGGTTATTTTTTTTTCAAATAATATAGAATTAATTTTTATATTTGTGTAATATTAAAATATTAAATTTTCTTTATAAAATAGTAATAAAATGAGAGTTAAAGTATTGTTTTACATTAACAGCAAAGTTCACATGATACGGTTCCGCGTTAATTTTGTCTTGCACTCCTCGCTATCTCTATATAACTTACTACGCTCACTCACCATCACTCCACCACCACAGTCACCGCCGCCGTCATGGAATCCGCCAAGGTCTTAGCCCTTCTTCTCATATCCATGCTTTTAATTGCCTCTGCTACCCCCATTTTGGGCTGCAGCTCCTGTGTCGGGACGCCAATCCACAAGCACCCTAGGGGCAAAGGCCCTATTACCATCCCACCCATTGTCAGGCCACCCATCACCCTGCCTCCGGTGACCGTCCCTCCGATCGTCAAGCCCCCCATCACCTTGCCACCGGTCACCGTCCCTCCCGTCATAAAGCCCCCCATCACCTTGCCACCGGTCACCGTCCCTCCCGTCGTCAAGCCCCCAATTACCTTGCCCCCAATCACCTTGCCACCGGTCCACAAGCACCCTAGGGGCAAAGGCCCTATTACCATCCCACCCATTGTCAGGCCACCCATCACCCTGCCTCCGGTGACCATCCCTCCGGTCGTCAAGCCCCCCATCACCTTGCCACCCGTCACCGTCCCTCCGGTCGTCAAGCCCCCATCACCTTGCCACCAGTCACCATCCCTCCCGTCGTCAAGCCCCCAATCACCTTGCCACCGGTCACCATCCCTCCGGTCGTCAAGCCGCCTGTCACCCTGCCCCCGGTAATCGTCCCTCCAATAGTCAAGCCACCCATTACTATCCCTCCGGTAATCATCCCTCCAATAGTCAAGCCACCCATTACTATCCCTCCGGTGACTGTCCCTCCAATTACAGTTCCCCCGATCACTAAGCCACCAAGTGCAAAGGCTTGCCCGCCACCACCTGCCACCCCTGCCAGCTGCCCGGTTGACACCCTTAAGTTGGGTGCCTGTGTGGATCTGCTCGGTGGACTGGTGCACATTGGGGTTGGTGACCCAGTGGTGAATGAGTGTTGCCCGTTGTTGTCGGGGCTCGCTGAGCTTGAAGCTGCTGTTTGCTTGTGCACCACATTGAAGATTAAGCTCCTCAACCTTAAGATTTTTGTTCCTCTTGCTCTTCAACTCCTTATCACTTGTGGCAAGACGCCTCCTCCTGGATTTACCTGCTCTACTTAGAATGTAAGTCAAGTACTTTCCACAAACCATAATTAGATATCAATATCCCGTCGCTTGCTAGGTTTTCCTATTCTATAAATGTTTGTGTGCAACTAGCAATGGCCATATCAAACACAATCAGTGAATATGACAGAGTACAACACGACATAAGAGGATTTGAATTTGTATTAAATGCCTTCGTGCCATTAATACGTTGACAATTTTGTAACATAAAATAAAGTACATAGAATAAAGAATAGATAAATTAAATTTGACGCCTGACAAACTTTTTGATAGTTAAGGGACACTCACAGTACTATTAGTTATCTTCCAATCGGAGAGAAATAAGAAAAGGCAAAATTAGAATTGCCCTTCCTCTTCCAACAATGTAGCACAAGATATTCAACAGGAAGATTATAAAATGTGTTTAAGTTGACAAGTCTACAATATAAAATAAATATCTAATATTAATTAAAAAATAACACGATGTGACATGACTAATAAACGTGTCAGGCTAATATGATTATAAACT
Organism: Nepenthes gracilis; assembly: GCA_033239525.1. Classification (NCBI taxonomy): domain Eukaryota; kingdom Viridiplantae; phylum Streptophyta; class Magnoliopsida; order Caryophyllales; family Nepenthaceae; genus Nepenthes; species Nepenthes gracilis. The sequence goes on along the minus strand of BSYO01000022.1, from coordinate 3,856,214 downwards.
AAAACCTATCTATCCATCCAAAAATATGTTTAACGGGTGATGTATTTAAAATGTATTCTGTTAGAGTTTAGTTTACTAAAGTCGCCGTATTTGTCTTTAAATTTACTTTATTATGCTCATGTCTCAACCTGGCTGGAGCGCTACACTATGTACGGTGAAAGTCGGGGTTTTTTTCAATTTACTAATGTTTGAGAAAGTTATGTTAAATGTACTGAGAAATTACTTATATAAAAAAAATGAATATTTATAGGACACAAAAAATTGCATAGGGCTTACATAGAAGGTGGGCCAAACGTACACTTTGAAGGTACATCTCGATATGAAAATCTGTATACATGTATTAATTTTTTGGATTGGAGAGAGTTACATATTTAAAAAAAATAAGGACAATCATTCTATTTATCTTGACCGTTTATTTTTAGATAAATAATTATAACCTAATTATTTTAAATTAACTAATTTTTATTTTTTAAAAATATAATTAAATTATAATCATCTATTTTAAAATATACTATTAATATTAGAAGAATAAGCCTCACTATCTCTATATAAGAATAGACCTCCAATTATTTTTTTGTCCTTTTTTGCATGCATGGAATCAACATATTATTATTATTATTATTATTATTATTATTATTATTATTATTATTATTATTATTATTATTATTATTATTATTATTATTATTTATTTATTTATTTTGACAGATTTAGCAAGGACCGATGCTCAAAGTCTCCACGGGGCAGGTTCTGATTATTTTTCTGGTGATGGCTAGAGAAGCTTAAGAAAAACACAATGTAGTTGTGAATGAACGAAAACATGAATTGCAGTTTGCGTTTGATTCTTAAGAATTTGTATTTGTTATTTATTTAAATTTTATTTCTCTTTTGATTGTTATTAGTCTTGTAAATCCATATATATATATATATATATATATATATATATATATATGATTTGCAGACTATGGAGAAATAAGTTATTATTTTGAATATTAATTTTTTTATATGAGTTGAAAATCCTTTTTGTTTGTACAAAATTATTGATGTTTGAAAAACTATGAGTTTATAATCCCCTAACATAATGTTGGTCCATTATATATATTATAATATATGCTTCAATACTTTAATAGTATCCATTATATATAAGTAAACCTAAATATTTTTTAAAACTATGGATAAGTGATACTTATACAGAGAAAGAAAAAGGGGGGGGGGGGTGTATACATGAATTGAAAGTAAAATTTATCATACTATATATATATACATATATATATTGGGTCCAGCGCTAGAAGCCCAAGAAAAATCAAAGCCCGGCCCAAATACACGGGGTGCCCATGTGACGGCCCACCGGTGACAGCCTGCGAGCGCCCCCCGCAGCTCATTAATGCGGTTGCCGGAAAACAGTAGGGAGCAGAAGGAACCAGCCAATAAAAAAGCGGTCAACGCTGCAAAGCTACGCTTCAGGCGGCTGCTACAGGCTGCCCACCAATCCCAACTTAAGGGGGAGACCAAGAGTGGCCGGCAACTCCCAATAATTAGTCTGCCACCGTAAAAAGATAGCTGAAACACCGGAAATCTCCAACAACAATCAGCGGCCAACGAACCCTGGCGACAGGAATTCTCGCGCCCAAAATTCCCCCATCGAGGAGCCTATAAAGTCCCTCTTCTTCAACGAAGAGAAGGATCAGATCCAAGACCATCGACTCTGCACCATAAGCTCTAAGCTTACCTGTTAGCCTCTGGGTCCAAACTCCTAAGCCTACTCAGGCAACGGGAAGTCAGTCACCCACTGCGGTGCACTCAGGGAGCCAAGCCTCCCACCACCCGCTCACTACTCTCTCTCTCGCGTAAACAAACACGCACCGTCCCCTCATTTCTAGCATACTTCCACGCACCTCTTAGCGTGTGCCTCATTTTCGTTCATTGCGGAAATTTGCTGACTTGAGCGTCGGAGTGGCCTTGGTGGGAGAAATCTTGTCGAACCTCCAACCTCTTGTTTATTTATTGTGTTGTGCAGGCCTTAGGTTAACAGAGAAAGAGATCGGACCCTTCTCCGCACGTTTCAAAACGGTTAGGAATTCGAAGGCTCCTTAATCGTTACAACAACCGAGGATCTGAGACGCAATATTGGCGTCGTCTGTAGGAAACGGGATGAGAAGCCTAGAGTCTCTTTCTCACCTTCAATCAAAAACATCAAGAATAGTGAACATCGGGGCATGAGCCAATGCCCCAGCGATAAATGTCGTCGTTCGCAACGACGAACCCTATGTGGGGAGCCACGCAGATGCCTACCCAAAACCCGATGTGCACCGCCTGGCCGCGGACATGGGCGACATGAGACTGGTACTCCAGGCCCTCTACAACCAGACGGGTTACCCTTGGGTGGGGGCTACCCCACCAGCATCTCAGGCATCCTCCTCTAGGCGAAGGTGGCATCGCGCAGCCGCTCTCAGGAGAAGATTCGGCCGACTTGATGAGGCCGAGGCCTAGGTGGCCTCCGACAGTGGGGGCCTAGGTGGACCTACGGACTTAGCCACTACCCCGCAAGTTCAAAATGCTCGTCCTGGAAGGGTACGATGGAAGCAAGGATCCGATGGACCGCCTGAACTACTTCCGCACCCATCTGTCCTTGCAAGAGGCAAGCGAGGCCATGATATTCCAGTACTTTCCCGTCACCCTCAGGGGCGATGTGTTGCTTTGGTTCCATGGCCTCACACCAAATTCTATTCGCTCATTCGATGAACTTGCTGACAGCTTCTTGAGCCAGTTCGCCTCCAGCCGAAGAGAATAGAGGCAACCGTGGCACATGGTTCGCCTCCGCCAGAGGTCGAACGAAAGTCTGAAGTGATTTCTCAACCGCTTCATCGCCGAGGCACGCCAAATCCCCCATCTCTCCGACGAGCTAAAGCTCAACACCTTCGTTGCTACGTTAGCGGCAGGGGATTTCTTCAAGCACCTATCACACCAGCATCCTCAATCCTTCCGTGAGGTTGAGGCAATCGCCCGTGCCTACATCACAGCCAAAGATGCAAACAAGGCGAAGCACCCTGAACGCGCAGACCGCCCCCCGGAAGCTCCCCGGCCTACCAACAAGCAGAAGAGGAGCGGCGATAGCAACTGCTTTCCGGAGCGCCGTAAACAGCCACACCCTTCGCCGGGATCTAGGAAGGAGCATGGACAGACGTCCTTGACTCCCCTAAACGATACCCGCGCGAATATCCTGATGCAGATCTAGGATGAAAAGTTCTTCAAATGGCTAAAAGCGCCAAAGGGCCCGAGCGACAGCGACCAGACGAAGTACTGCTAGTATCATCGTTGCCTCGGACATTCTACAGAGAATTGCAAGACGTTGCAGCAGGAAATAGAAGAGTGCTTGTACATGCATCAAGTTTTTCGGTTAATAAAATTAATTATTCCTGTTAACCTGCATTCTCCATTCGTATGAAGTGTTAGCATGCATAGCATTCCAAAACTAATGCGACCTAGACTGCCCCTAAGTCGGGAGGACTATCGTCTGTCCGTAAAACAAGGCCTCGGTACCGTGCCAAGCGGCCCATGAACGGCCTCATCAAAACCTTGGTCTCGCGCCAAGAGACTCGTTAGCGGTCTCGTTCAAGCCACGACCACCCGTCGAGCGGTCCGGAGGCGGACGCATCCAGACTTCAACTCCACGTTGGAAGGGTACCAGCAACCCACATTGGGCTTGGGGGCTTTCGAAGCTTCCCGACTTGCAGCCACTAAAACCTTAGGGGACAAGAATTACAGGCGTGCGGTGACCTTCTCAAAGAAGAGAGCATCCTCAGTCTAGGATGGTCGAGGGCTAGGACCTTGTGGTGATAATGCCTTGAGTGGGGGCCACGCACCCAACGCGGATACCGCACGACGAAAGGCCTAGACCCGAAGCCCCACTGCCGTGGCCTGAAAACCCGGCTGGCACTCAGTGCGGCTCCATGGGGCTTGCGACGACGTCCTCCTTATTGGATCGAGCTTCCCATCAAACGCATGAGATGCAACGACATCCTCTGACGAAGGACGAGTACGGCGCAAGAAAGCACCGGATTGGAGCCTTGGCGACAATAGCTTTGCAAGCTTAGCCATTGGACGTGAGACACGACCTCACGAATCGCATTGAAAAAGCAATGTATGTAGAAAACAAGAAAGGAACTGCTTTTCATTCACTTGTAAAAAAAAAAAGGAAGAAGAAAGAAAAGCAATGCATACAAAAAACAATAAAGGAGATGTTTTTCATTCACTTGTAAAAAAAAAAAAAAAGAAGGAAGAAGAAAGAAAAGCAATGTACACAAACAATGCTACTGCGAAGGGTCGAACAGACCGGCCTCCTCAAGAAAATTCCTTAAACGAGATCTGTCCCGAACCCCGACATTGCCAAGGTGGAAGACTCCTTCCAGTACATCAGGAGCCACAAGGGAAGCAATCCTATGGCACAGGCAAATGTCGTCCCAGAAGCGAACCTCCATCACTAGATCCGCCTCCGACGGGGTGAGCCAACCCCTCGAATTATTTGACAAGCATGCATTGTCATCTTCAAGAGCGGTGAGCGCCGCCTCCAGTTGTTCCACTTTCAGCTGCAAGTGTCTGTTCTCGTCTTACGCCCACTCGTTCTCCCCTCGAAGGGAAGCGACATGGGCTCTCGTGCACTGAACGACGAGCAACCCGCGGTGAAAGCTCCCGTGGAGAAGGGCGTCCAGCTCGTCGAGAGGATCAGCCTCCTCAGGGATCTGCATGGAAAATGGAGAAGTCGGAGGAATTCTCAAAAAAGCTCTTTGGCTGCAAAAGAACAACCAGTTCGGAGCGTTCATACCTGAGCAGGGGGTCAACGTCCGGAGGGCGTGCCAAATCTCCAGACGCGGACGGGCCTAAGGGCTCCTCAAGTTCGACCATGACTCCCATAGGGCTCGGATGGGTCGGAAGCGTGGAAAGCAAGGGGACGCTTGGGAGCTCTGGCTTTGAGGCCGTCTCCCTCACGGCCGTCTCAGCGCCTGGCGGGCCGGCGTCCGGTACAACTTCCACCTCCGACACCGCGGGAACGTCCCCCAGAATCCAACCCACCAAAATTGGCTCGACGAAGATCATAGCCGGCTCAAAGGATCACTCCAACTCCGGCGCTAGCGCTAGTGCGCATGCTTCATCCGAGCCGTCAAGGACCGATGCGCCGCCCGCTATTCCTAGAGCCACCTCCATGGCCAGATCGACAAAGAACGCCGCAGGAGACTCCTCACTAGATCGAAGCCCCACTTCAAGGACGCCCGATCCGGCTAATGCCGCGGCTGGAATCGAAACAAGTTCGTCGACCTCCTCCTGAGGCCCGGTGCTTGACGCCGCCTCTGGGGCGGGAGCCCGAACCTGCGCTACAGAGTCCACAGCCAACCTCTACGACCTCCGCGTGGAGGTACCTTCAGCCTCCCTCAATCTCTTTAGGGGAGCCTCAATCTCCTCCTCATCCGAAGAAGATTCCAGTAGCGAACAGGTTTCTTCCTCATCCCCATCGGACGGTGGGGGAATGGCGCCTTCCTCAGGGTCGTTCTTGGCGGGACCGGCGGCGCCCTAGCCCTACAAGGGCCCCCACTTAGCTGCCTCAAACGCGATGGATGTCAAAAAATAGCCCAGGACGGAGAACTTCGCCATCTGGGATTCGATGGCAGAAACCAACTCCGCCGCCTCCTTAGCATCGTCCAACGACGCTTTCTCATGAAAGAACCCCAAGATTGGACCCCACTCGCGCGAAAGCTCGGAGTCAGAGGGTTCCTGCAAGAAAAAGAACTGACTCTTCCAGTTCTTTACCGAGTTGGGGTTTGTCCCTTGAAAGCGGAAGCCGATCTTCGGCGACATGGAGATCCAATCCTCCAACTCCGAGAAGCGAAAAATCAACCTGGCTACCTTGGCGTCAAAAGAGCCGCCGTGAAGGCGAGCGAAAATGCACACCGAGACCAGGTAACGAAGAGCGTTAGGGTGGAGCCTCGCCACAAGAACACCCAACGCCTCCACCAGCGCGTAAAGAGTGCATAGCATGGGATAACATAACCCCCCTCTGAGATAGTGCTCGTAAACTGTGATAAAGCCGTCCGGTGGAGCGTTGGCTTTGCCCTCAGAGCCGGGAGCGCGGTAACCCCATTCGCCGGGGATACCATAATCTACCAAAAGAGCGACGATGGCGCTGGGTGACAAGACAGACCCTGTGTTGTCGACTCCCTACGGACTCGCCCTAGAAGTTCGAGAGGAGGAGGGAGACTCTCTCTTCTTTGCCATCTCTTTCGCTCTGTGCGTGACAAGGATGAAAGATTATTAACACAAGGAAACAAGCAGAGGGAATTTTCCATGGGGAGTAGTTTAAATAAGCAGCAAAGTGTCAACGAGCGGGAAACCCAAATGACGCCCCACTTAGAGTGGCTGGGCTGTACGCCTGCCCCACGGAGGCGTTGTGGGGCCCGGAGTGATCAGCAAACGCAACTGTTCGTTGGAATGCGGATCGACATCACTTTAGCCGCCTGGCAAAGACTCATCGCTTTGCATTTAATCTGGGGGACTTCAAATCGTCATAAAGAACGGCGGCGGGACCCCAAAAAAAAAACCATCAAAGAAAACGCATACGGGAATGAAGATGAACCGCCCAGCCACAACAAAACCACGTAAAAAGAGTGGCGCGACGAAGGATTGACTTCCATTATAGCGTTCATTAGAAACTTGTTACAACAACTAACTACTGAGGGGGTACATTCAACGTCCCTCATATATAGAAGAGGGACGGTCTTGGGATACTCTACGACCCAGTCCGCGCGTCTCGGGCCGGAGTTTCGAGAGTCCGGGACGCCGACGCGAAGCTTCGGGTCCTCCAGCCGAGACTAGTCTTCAACCGAGACGGATGTCGTCTGGAAGTTCCTTTCCAGGTGTGGGGCCGACTTCCTCCCGGTCGAAACCTCAACCTCGGCTCGGTCCCCGGGCACACAACCTCTGTCCCCCAAACTCTCGTTGTATCCACTCACTCTCTTCTTGGAGAGCCAAAATACAGGCTCAAGCCCCCATGTTAGCACTAGCAAGCCTGGACACCCTCGCCTCCGATTTCGCCCACGCTTCCCAAAGTGTGCGACACGGGCCCTCAGCTGCTCTACCTCCGCTACCGCAACTTGCATCCGGGCTTTAACGTCTTCGACCGCCCTAACAACGTGCCAGAGCGAGAGATCCGCCCTCCCTGGGCCGCGCTCTCACAAGGCTGCGGAGCCCTCTGTCCTCTCGAAGCCTGGAGTCGCCTGCAAGGATTGTGCAAGGCCCATAATGGTAGCTTCCAAGTGACCCCTCTCTGATACGGTGACGCCCAGGACTCGGCAGGCATGGGCCCGATTTCGAGACCCAGGGGTATCCCGTCCAGGGCAGCGGGGATGACTCCTCCGTTCAGATTGAAACGAGAGCTGGCGAAGGGGAAGGAAATAGTGAGCGACGCGAAGCCTCCCACTGCCAAAGAAGCAACAGAGCACGATGTCTGAGAAGGGATTCGTGCGCTTAAATAGACAGAGTTCTTCCAGAAGTGACTACACTCTGAGAACAAGGGTGCTAGAACAAAGCCAACAGGCGCGCTCCACATGGGAATCCCTGAAGCCTCACGTGTTTCCAAGGCAGATCATCATGACACAGCGCCCCTTGATCCTTTGAACAATTAATGTATCAAACAGACGGATGGATGTGACTGCCATTAATGGCATTGCAGCCCCACCCAGTCGTCGAAAGCAGCCCTCAAGTCGCATCGCCCCAACCACGGACGGTATATAGGCTCGAGGGGCGAAACCGACAAAACTGACCGCGAGTGACTGAAGGTCCTCGAGCATACACAGCAGGGCGTGGCACATCAGGGGAAAACAATTAAAGAAGGAAAGCATGCACTATAAGACGAAAGAACAAAGATAAAGAAACTACTTCTTTTATTAATCAAGGCTTTCTTTACAAAGTACAAGATTTGTGGCAACGAAGGTACAAGAAAAGGAAGGAAGAAACAGCACGGGGCCCGAGCCCCAAGGCGACCGCCCCAAACGCTCGAGTGAGCTTGGGGAACGTGATCTACATGAGATCACCACGGCCTCAGCACCGATTCCCCAACAAGCCACCGGGCGGTCGCGACGGCTTTGCACACGGTGGAGACGATTCCAATGTTATCCACCGAGGCAGAGCCAACACCCAGCTCAGGAGCCTCAGGCAAGGACTAGTAGGGAAAAATCCCGTAATTCCCTCACCGAGGCTCCCCTCACTTGCCTCCTCTGCGGCTGCACACGGACCAAGTGAAGTGAAGTAAAGACCGTTAGCGACGCGTTTCACCGGCGGGGAGTGACCCCGTGGGAGTTCCGCCGCGGTCCAACAGCACTCTGGACGAGTGACACCGTGGAGGGGAGGCACATGACGATAGCAGAGTGGTCGAGCCACCCTCATTAGCATGATGAATCGACCACATCGCAGGCATAAAGACAATCTTCTCCGGGAGTTTCGGATCTGCAACTAGCCCATCCAACTCCTTCACGGGTCCCCGCCAAAGGCGGAGCAAGCCTGAGCGTTCGCATCGTTTCCTCGAAGATAGCCAAGGAATGCACTACACTCGCTGAGGAGCCCTCCTATTTATAGGCGGAACAGGCATCCTTCTCGAGCTTGGCAAGACACGCCTCCTGACGGACGTCTTTCATGGAATAGGAGAAGTCCTCAAATCAGACGCAACCCCAGGAGTGCGAATCCTTCCAATCCAGGCGCCGAATCGGCTGCAACGTCGAAAGGCCTACGCAGTGCCTAGGGAAGGCGCAAGCCCAGAAGATGACAAGTGTTGGAGCATCTCGAGAGAGCCCGACGGACTACAGATTGGACCCAAGGGGCATGCTAGGCCCCGACCACTCGTCGACCCAGGCATGGGAGGCTAGTGTTGGGTCCAACGCTAGAGGCCCAAGAAAAATCGAAGCCCAGCCCAAATACACGGGGTGCCCATGTGACGGCCCACCAGCGGCAGCCTGCAAGCACCCCCTGCAGCTCATTAATGCAGCTGCCGAAAAACAGCAGGGAGCAGGAGGAACCAGCCAATAAAAAAGCAGTCAACGCTACAAAGCTACGCTTCAGGCGGCCCACCAATCCCAACTTAAGGGGGAGACCAAGAGTGGCCGGCAACACCCAATAATCAGTCTGCCTCCGCAAAACGATAGCTGAAACACCGACAATCTCCAACAACAATCAGCGGCCAACGAACCCTGGCGACAGGAGTTCTCGAGCCCAAAAACTCCCCGTCAAGGGGCCTATAAAGTCCCTCTTCTTCAACGAATAGAAGGATCGGATCCAAGACCATCGTCTCTACGCCATAAGCTCTAAGCTTACCTGTTAGCCTTTGGGTCCAAACTCCTAAGCCTACTCAGGCAACGGGAAGTCAGCCACCCACTGCGGTGCACTCAGGGAGCCAGACCTTCCACCACTCGCTCACTACTCTCTCTCTCGCATAAACAAACACGCACCGTCCCCTCATTTCCAGCATACTTCCACGCACCTCTTAGCGTGCGCCTCATTTTCGTTCATTGCAGGGATTTGCTAACTTGAACGTCGGAGTGGCCTTGGTGGGAGAAATCCTGATAGACCTCTGACCTCTTATTTGTTGATTGTGTTGTACAGACCTCGGGTTAACAGAGACGAAGACCGCATCCTTCCCCAAGACGCTTGAGCGGCTAAAGCTTTCACTGTCAAATGCAATGACAATCTAGGATCTAAACAACAATATATATATATATATATATATATATATTAAAGACCAATAGTTATATCTTTTCATTTTTTAAAAAAATATCTTTCAATGAAGAGTTATACATGTTTATTTTCTTATATCAAGAATATAAATAATACATTAATTGAAATTTAAATTATGAGTAATTATATAAATTTAAATTTTAAATATTACTATATATAAATATATATCAAATAATTGGTCCAACAGACCAACCTAAGATCTTTGCGTGATTATCTAGGGAGCTTGGTTATCTACAATTAATTTTGGCATTTAAAATTAACCAAGCTTAGAATAAATGCCGAGTGAACGATAGAAAGGGCTCGGAAGTAGTTCAACTATTAATATTGAAAAGGACGTTTTGTACTAAATTACATAATAAAATTTTAACCCTTAATATATTAACGAAAGTAGTATAAAATTAAATATTTAATACGCATAAAAAATATTTAAATTCTAAATAATATGAGTAATACGAGCATATAAGTGAAGGCAATAACAAATAACAATAAAAATATAATTTTTTGGTGACGAAGAAAAAATTTAAAAATTGCAACTATTAAGAAAAAACCCTCAGAATTTCAACGGCCAGGAAAAAAATGCACTATAAAAATCAACTTACAGATCGGATGGTAATAACGCGCTAACCTAATCGACTTACTCGCCTTACGATCCTCTAAAAGGCTTAACTTTGTTTACCCACAACAATGTAGAGAATAGATTGTGGTCTTCACATCAATATTTTCTCACAAACCGCTTAAATTGCCGCACGCCACCAGATACCCTTCTTTACAATACCCATGTCACCAACGAAGGTAAAAAGATAGGGGTGTTGAATCAGTAAAGAGAATGTGGTGAGAAAACCGTTAGCACATAAAACACAATAATGTAATTGCAGTTTTCTCAATTTTAAGCAAGATTAATGGAATAGAAGTTGAATTTCTCTCAAAGGGGACGCTCCAAAATGTCTCAATAAAAGTTAGGGCAACTAAAGAAAGAGAAAATTTATAGAGTGCTCAAAAAACGTGTTTAAACTTAATGACTGTTGTCGTAGCGCTCAAGCACGACTCGAGCGCGCAGCAAGCACATCGAAGGTTTGAAAAGAAAACCCTATTAGGGCTCGAGTGAGTAGACGGAGAATTTTGAGCAGATGGTTACTAGAATTTGGGCTCAAGCGCCCGACGAGCGCACGGAAGGCACAGGGCTACTAAAATCAGGGCTCGAATGGAAGGCGAATACACGACAGGCGCGAGACTTCTAGAATCGGAGCACAAGCGGATAGCAGGCGTGATGCTCCTGGATTTCGGAAACGGATAGCCACGAAAATAAGTTGATGCAGCATTTCAATGAATACAACCCAATATCGACACATGACTAAATATAGTCACGAAATATACCAACCACAAAAAAAGACCCTAACAAAGACAAACATATCAATAAGCCATTTAATCTTAATTGAATTTTATAAAACGAAGGACTAAAATTACAAGAAAATTCAAAAATTTTTAAAAATTAAAATGCTATATTATGAACGCTACGTCAAATTCAAAAGAAAATTAAAAAAAATTAAAATATATTTCCTGAATTGAACTGTGCTATATGTTACAATCCTTTTTTTCTGAGGATGGACAACCTGCCTGTGCTGAGATATGAACTACAGCTACTCTCAAAATGTACCCCAAAAATTTAAAAAAAAAAAAAAGATTAGCAACTGCAGTCTTCTGATTTCGATCCCGGGGCAAGAAACTAACACCGCTACGGCGTCTCAGCTTCGAAATTGCTTCGTTGCAGTTCCCACGTTTAAGATCCAGGTAAACTGATATAAGAACGGCAGCTCGACTTTTGGGCATTGTTAACAAAGCCCACCTTGCATGCTGCTCTGCTCGCTCGATGTCTCCTTGCATTACAAACACGGCTGCTAGATTGACGTGAAGTGCCCCCCGAGCTTCGTCTGGGTTTGCAAACACGACATCCTGTGGTTCCTCGGGTGCAGACTTTGATGTGATCATTGACCCGGGATTTGGTTCTTCAGCGTCAATGGTCGCCTTCATCTGCCATTGTTGGCAGTCATCCTCGGTGTAAGGTAGCTCCATGTCGTGCCCACTCGATAAATATATCAACATATGCTCAGCAGCTTCCTTTGGCCCTCTTTAGGAAACACAGAGCCTTGGCTGCGTAAACATGCCCGAGAAAGGCATGCATTTTGGAACATTCGGGCAGTCGAGAGGGCCTGCAATGGGTTTCCTAATTCCAGCTCCACGAATGCCAGATCAACAAGAGCTGCCTGCTTGATCATTTGGTTTTCCCTCCTGCAAATGTCTACGTAATCGGGAAAGGAGCACGCTGCAGCTGCATTGATGCTCTTTCCGCCTCTTTGTTCTTTTACATCCCCATTGGAGTTAACTTGACCCAAGCTCATCTCTTTGGATCTGGCCTCCGAATCACTCCCATTTACTCCACTATTCAGGTTTAAACTGCTCAGTTTATCTCCCAGGGGGGCAGACCGAGAGGGCAAGCCAGAGTTCACACTCTTAAACTCGGAGCAGGCTAACAAGTGAAGAGCATTAAAAAGACACTGCAGAGCAAACAGCATCGAAAGCTTCGGATCACAATCAATGGCTTCATGAGGATCGTCCCTCACATGTCCATTTCTTAAGAACCCACTGTCGGTGGAAAGGTGTCTACATTTACCTTGGCCAATGACATGGACTTTAAATTCCGACCTGTGAGGTAAGGTGGCAGAGGATTTCAAGAGTCCTCTCTCCAATGCCATAAGACAGCATTCTGCAAGTCGGAGCCACAGAAGCAGCCTGTTATAGAAAACGACATCAGCCTTCTCGAAACAACGAGCAGAGAGTGTAGGCCTACCCAAGGATAAGTACTGCAGACCGCAATTATACATGATGAGAAGTGATTTGTCATGGGATAATGAAGGCTTTTCCTTCCAATGAGACAAGCAATTACTCAGAGCCTTATGAAAGAATATACTGGATGTATGATGCTTCTGTCGTTGATAGTATATGCATCTGTAGTTATTGTTTAATATGATCGAACTTCCGACCTCGGGCTCATTAATTGATGCCACCAATAGTTTCATAGCTTTAGGGTAATTCCGACGGGCATACTCGAGCTGTGACATCAACAGCAGAGCCTTGGAAGAGTCTCTACCCCGAGCGACGTTCACAGCCAGCTTAACTTCCCGCTTTGCTGCCTTCAGGCTTCTAGTGAGGAGCAAAAGCTGGAGCTTGTAAAGGGGTAACTTGAGCTTTAAATCAATGGCGGTGGAATGTCGATCAGCCGGGTTCCTTGACAGATCAATAACAGATGAGAGATTGGACAGCCTAGATAAACTGTGCCCACCAGTATCCAATGTTGATAACAGTGTTTCATACTCGATTGTCTCATCAGATAGAGTTTGAGACAAGGAATCCTCCGAGGTATTTCCAGTAGCTGCTGTGTCTCAATCAAAGGCTGACGCGTTGCCTGTAACCGAGGAAGATTTTGATACCAGATTCGAAAGCTGTTGTTGTCCCATACTTCCATTATCAACTTGATTGATCACATAACTCACGCCAAAAGCTTTTTCAAGGTAGTTTATTACATCCTAATACAAAAAGTATCATATTGTTAAAGCGTAGAATCATAAACACATCAAATTTGTTGCAACCTCATATTACTTCCAAAAATCCTATTATTTTTAGTTCTCACTTCTCATAATCTAAATTGACAGAAAATAATGACCGATACGTTGCTAATATGGCCTCTAAGGCCAATATCTTTCTATCACCTTACGGTTCTCAGAAAATTTTTTTTTTAAGATTATCTGATAATGATATGTGTTGTCATTAACCGTGACCGATACCAATATTTTCATCCATGCTCCAGGTTGATATTCTAGTTGGGCAAATAAAAAACAAATTGCCGACATCAGCAATGCTAGTTGGGCACATGAACACCGAATTTGCCAGCCTCATCAATATGAGAGCACAGGGTAAGAGTGGATGGATGGTGCTTATGGCTGTAGTGACGGTGACGGTGATGTGATGGTGGCAGGAGGCAGATGAGCGAGAGAGGTGCAATTTTGTAGTAGTAAGAGAAAGGAGGCAGTAAAATGAGGGTTGATGGTAAGAAAGGAGGAATTTTTCTCCCCTTAATCATTGGAAGAAAGAGGTAAACTCTTAAGTGAATTAATTAATTATATTATATTATATTATATTATATTTAAAAAACCACAAAAAAGAGAATCCAAATCAAATCAACAAAACTATTTACAGGCCTAAAAAAACCAAATCTACTAATCATGACTCACTACCAAAATGGCATTTGAGGGGCGAAAAAAGGCTGCAATAGCAAATACAATAGCAAAAATGTCTTCAAAAAATTGAATGTCTCTAATACCGTTCAAAAGATTTGTGTTCACAATCGAATATCTAAGCAAACCAAGAGCAAACACTCTCAAAGCTTCAATTGACCTCAGAGAGCTTCAGAGAACTGTCTGATTTCTACTTTATTTGGCTTATGTCCAACAATTGCACCATAAATTTACCTCAAACACAGAAAAACACATCCATAGATGCCTCGCCAGACCCACAATAATCACTAGAAAATTCAATCAATCATAACCACGTCATGGAGTGTGTTTGACCCTGGCTCTTCCTCACCTCAGTTCAATCATAAACCAGTTGCATCCATAAAACTCTCATCCATGAATGAAAATATCTGTATCGATATTGGTTATGGTTGTGTCAGTTTCGAACATATCGAATACTACATGTTAATATCAGATATGTCAAAAAAAAATCTAAAAATTGTGAGCTAATAAGACTTTATCGGACAAATATCGAATATATCGGCTAATAATTACATAAATGCTTTTTTCAGAAGTAATATTTTTGGTTGTTTGACTCATTCATCCAAGAAGGATCCCATGGGACATCTATGTACAATATACTATACACACCCAAACAAATCCCCCAAAAAAAATGAGAAAACAAAAAAGAAACAAAAAGATCCAACCGACATCCAGCTCATCACACGTCCACCCTTTAGAACATGCATAATGCCTCATAACCTACTGCATAAATTATAGTTTCAATTACCTCAATTATCATATGGTATAAAATCAATCACAATCCAGAGGTAAGGATCCAATATATTGTGGTTAGGATTCTCTAACAGCATCACATCATTGGCAAGCAACCCTGTAACAGCAACTATGATGCACAGGACACTTCTCAAAACGCTCAGTGCTGTGTCGGACATGACGCTTGCCTAACACACCCCAGACATATGTCTGATACTCGAACACATGTCAAAAATCAAAAAATTTATTTTTGATCAAGTACAAGTGTTGGGCAACTTCGTATCGCATCTCGGACACTCGCTCCCAACACAAAATATAAGGGGGGTGTGAGATGATTTTTTATTGTGTGGGTTTAAGAATTCACTACACATCCTCCAACTTTAGTTTTTCATTTTTTTTTAATCCCATGGTTAATTCGATCCATAGAGGTGGTTAGTGTAATAAGGTTGCTTTCGTGACTGTTCACGTTATGAGTTAGCATAATAATTTCTTTTTGTTTTCGGTAAGTGATGATGCAGCATGATAATTATTTAATGCAATACACTCTTGAAGTACTTGTAGTTTAAGTTTAATCGCATGTAGTAGTCTCGTTATAACAGATAGATTGAAACTCAATTTTTCATTGGAAAATGTAAGAAGGTCCTTTTTCTTACGAAAATATTTGCAAATAATATAGTCCAGTACAGAAGGGGATTTAACTTGGACAAAAATAATATACCATTAAGATGTGATTGATTATATGTCTAATCACACGTATATGTTATTTCTACAACCGTATCCTTATTGTGTCATGCCGTGTCCATATAATCATGACCATGCATCATAACCTTCATCAATAATTTAACTTAAATCATTGATTGGCTAAATAATTTAAAATTTTCACTAATCCACTCACATAGGATGGTCATCTTAAGACTTCATTTGGCATATTTAATTAAAACAAATGCAAATAGCCAGCACCATACAAACTGCGGAATGAAAATAGACAGGCTGCTAAAATATACTTAACAGCAAATTTGGGTACATTCTGAGTAGCAAGAGCAACATCCAGCAGCTAAGAGGCACACATGAAGAGCAGTTCCCTGCATGTGAAATTTTATTTATTAGGAAAAACCAAAATCATGACAAATATAGCATTATAACTATCATAAAAGGGGCAGTCTAGTACACGGCCTCTCATCATGAGATATTAAAAAGATTGAATATATATAGCCTTACCCCTACATTATCAAGATTAAATACAAATATTGGCCGATATTATTGATATCTACCTATATGTATCTGTTGGGTCCCGTGCCAAGGCCCATGAGCAATATCGAAGCCCAGCCCATCTGCGCAGGGAACCTACGTGGCGCACAACTGGCGGAAAACGACGAATGACCTACAGTGCATTAATGGGCTGCCGGAAAGCAAACAGGAGAAAGGAAAAACTAGCCAATAGAAAAGCGGCCAGTACTGCGACAACGGTTCAGGCGGCCGCCCGTAGGTAGCTAGCCAATCCCAATTCAAATGGAGACCAGGCGTGGCCGACAACATTCAGGAGCCTACCCGCCACTGTAAAACGACAGCCGACATGACCTGTAGTTAGCAGTGATGACCAAGAGGCAAGAAACCCTAGCAACGGGCATTCTGGCGCCCAGAGTCCACTGGGGAAGAGCCTATAAGAACTCCCTTTTCCCACAGAGAGAGGGATCCTGATCCTTCCTCCTCTGGACAGATCACAAGAGAGAAAGCAATCAAAAAGATATTAGACTCACGTCCTGTGGCCACGAACGAGCCCGCTTCTCTCACGATCACAATCCCCAAGTTCGTTTAGGCAGCGGGAAGTTAGCCACCCACTGCGGTGCATTAAGCAAGCCAGGCCTTCCGTAAACTGCTCGTTGCATCCTCCACGCTAAAACATATACATAACTCACGTTTCATCAGCATTCATCAGCGCACAGTCCACCGCGAGCACCATTTACATTTATTGCGGGAATTTGCTGACTTGAGCGTCGGAGTGGCCGTGGTAGGAGAAATCCCGCCGAACCTCTAACCTCTTGTTTATTGTTTGTGTTGTGCAGGTCCGGGTTAGGAGATACGGAGACCAAACCCTCATCCTGACGCTGCCACGTGATCGGGAATCGGAGGCTCCCTAATCCGTACAGCAACAGCGGACCCGGGACGCAACATTGGCGCCGTCTGTGGGAAACTAACGAGAAGCCTAGTGTCTCTTTCCCACCTCCCTTCCGAAGAAAAGAAAATGGTGAACACCAGAGCACAAGCTAGTGCTCCAGCAATTGACGTCGTCGCTCAAAACGAGGGTCCCCCCGTTCGGAGCCACGAAGACGCCCGTCCAAAGCCTAACGTCCACCGCTTGGCCGCGGACGTGGGCGACATAAAGCTGGTGCTCCACACCCTGTGCGATCAAACAGGAACTCCTTGGCCAGGGGCTGCCCCTCCGCCATCCCAAGTGTCCTCCTCCAGGAGAGCGAGGCGCCGCGCGGCGACCCTCAGGAGAGGATCCAACCAGCCCGACAACGCCGCGGCCCAAGCGGTCCCAGCCATCGGCCCTCACCAGCCGAAAGCCGTCCGGCCGCGTGATCGGACGGACGATACCGAGCGGCGTAACCCCATGCTTCGCGCGGCCGTGGGAGGCTAACGCAGCCAGGCTCAACTGTGAATGATCGACCTCCTCAAGCGGAGAGCCGGCATCCCCGACAAGCTCAACCGCACCTCCAGAACCACAAGGAGCTCCGCAATGTCATCAACGCGCGGAGAGGCGCTACCGACCCGTCGATGGAGGAGAAAGTCAAGGTGTTGTGGAACATCCTGCACAAGGAAAGGACCACACGATCCTCCGCCGACCTTCGGAGACCGCCCTTCGCCATGGATCTGCGGACCCAGCCATTACCGAATAAGTTCAAGATGCCAGTCCTGGAGGGGTACGACGGAAGCAAGGACCCGATGGACCATCTCAACTGCTTCCGTACCCACTTGTCCCTACAGGGCGCGAGCGAGGCCCTGATGTGCCAATGCTTTCCCGTCACCCTCAGGGGGGACGCGTTGCCCTGGTTCCATGGTCTCCCTCCGAATTCCGTACGCTCGTTCGGCAGAGCTAGGTGTGATTTCTGAGCGGTTTGCCTCGGCCCGCG
Organism: Nepenthes gracilis; assembly: GCA_033239525.1. Classification (NCBI taxonomy): domain Eukaryota; kingdom Viridiplantae; phylum Streptophyta; class Magnoliopsida; order Caryophyllales; family Nepenthaceae; genus Nepenthes; species Nepenthes gracilis. The sequence continues at coordinate 3,838,249 of BSYO01000022.1, read as the reverse complement.
AGAGAGAAAAAAGTAACCGTGGCACTCGGTCCGCCTCCGCCAGAAGTCGAACAAAAGCCTAAAGCGGTTCCTCGACCATTTCATCACTGAGGCACGGCGGATCCCCCAACTCTCTGACAAGCTGAAATTCAACGCCTTCGTCGCCACGCTGGCAGCGGGGGATTTCTTTAAGTACCTGTTGCATCAACGCCCTCAAAACTTCCGAGAGGCTGAGGCCATCGTCAGGGCGTACATCACGGCCGAAGAGGCTAACAAGGCGAAGCGCCCTGAACAAGCGGACCAGCCCCCAGAAGCCACCAGGACTCATCGGCGGGCAAAAGAGGGAGGCGGGCGCCACCCCTCCCCGAGCGCCATGCGATGGCGGCCTCGGGGCCCAGGAAGGACTACGGGACGGACATCACGACTCCCCGAGCAGCAGTCGTACCAACATCGTGCGAGATCCAGGGCGAAAAGTTCTTGAAGTATCCGAAAATGCGAAATGTCCCGGCGTGATCGGACCAAATCTTTGCGATACCATCGTTGCACAGGACATTCGGCGAAGCTGCCCGAACCTTACGGCGGGAGATAGAGGACGATCCGCCGCGAACACCTCAAAGCAGTTCGTGAAGAGTTCGGGCGGGCCCTGACCTCGGATGGTGAGGCGCAAAGCCTCGAGAGGCCGCACGACCGCCGGCGTGGTAAACATGATCTCCTCGCGGCCGCCCGGAACACCTGGCGAAGGAGCCAAGCTTGACTTCAGTGACAAGCGAGCAAGGATAGGGGATAGGAATGATATCATTAGCTTTAGCAGCGACGATATGGCTCATGTAATCTCCCCCATACTGATCTTCTTATTATATTCGCCGTCGTTTCAGATGGTGGGGTTGACTATCAGCTGAAACGAGTTTTCATTGATAATGGAAGTTTGCAAAATTTACTGTAACTCAGCGCTTTCTTTAAACTTGGATTGAGACGAAGCCAGATGAAAGCCGCCGGCGGACCCTTGTACGGCCTGGACAATGAACCGGTCCCAGTACAGGGGATAGTCCAGCTAGAGGTCACTATGGGAACCCACCCGCGCTCTGTGACGCGAGAGCTGGCGTTCCTCGTCGTTGACCTACCATCTGTTTACAATGTCATATTGGGCAGACCATTCCTCAAGACTTTTGGAGCCGTGACGTCGATCCCACACCTGAAGGTGAAGTTCCCCACCTCGTGGGGCATGGGAGAAGTGCTCGGAGACCAGGAGATGGGACGAACGTGCTAACTGTCCCAGATCAATTCGGCAGCACCGTGTCGCCCGGACGAAGATCTCGACCTCCGCGACGAAACCTTGCTACAGCAAGCCCAATCAAGAGAGGCCGTCGAAGCGGTCCCTTTAAATCTGTCCGAGCCAAAGAGATGCGTCCACGTGGGCAGATCTCTAGCCCACAGAACGCGATCGGCTGATTACCTTCCTTAGGGCCAACTCCGACTCAGGCGTGTTTGCACGGGTTCCCGACATGCCGGGATAACGGCCAGTGATTGTCTCTGAGTTAGGCCTTAACTCGAGCCGAAAGCCCGTTCGACAGAAGTGCAGGAACCACTATGTCGAGAAGTTGGTCGCCATAAGGGAAGAGGTGAGGAGACTCCTGGACGCGGGATTCATCCAAGAGGTCCAATATCCGAAGTGGTTATCCAATGTCGTATTAGTGAAGAAAAGTAGCGGCAAGTGGCGAATGTGTGTCGACTTCACCGACGTAAATAAGGCTTGCCCCAAAGACAGTTTTCCTCTCCCCATGATCGATCAACTCGTAGACTCCACGTCCGGACACGAGCTCCTGAGTTTCATGGATGCATATTCTAGCTACAACCAGATTCGGATGCATCCAAAAGATGAGAAGCATACCTCCTTCATGACTGACAAAGGGACATATTGCTATAAGATGATACCCTTTGGCCTCAATAATGCCGGCGCAACCTATCAGCGCCTGGTGAACAAGCTTTTTGAGGCCCGGATTGGGAGAAATATGGAAGTGTACGTTGACGATATGCTTGTAAAGAGCAACGTCGCCCATGACCATGTCAGTGACTTGGAGGAGACATTTCAGGTCCTCCGGCCGCATGGGATGAAGCTCAATCCCGCCGAGTGTGCTTTCGGAGTGACCTCAGGAAAGTTTCTGGGCTTCATTGTGCCCCAGCGCGGCATTGAAGCCAACCCAGAGAAGATCAAGGCCATCCTCGACCTGAACCCCCCGCGGACGATAAAAGAAGTGCGGAAACTCATCGGGCGAATAGCGGCCCTATCGCGATTCCTCGCCAGGTCGGCAGAGAAGTACCTGCCTTTTTTCAAGGCACTAAGGGGCACTAAATCGTTGGGGTTCAGATGGACCGAGGAATGCGACGAAGCTTTCAGAGAATTGAAGACGTACCTCGCCAGCTCGCCGCGCGAGGGCGAGGACCTTTACCTCTACTTGGCTACGTCAGCGACGGCTCTCAGCTCCGTTCTAGTCAGGAAGCACGAGGGAGTGCAGCGGCCAGTGTACTACGTGAGCTGGGTGCTGACGGATGTGAAGGCCCACTATCCGCACGCCGAGAACATGGCGCTCGCCCTCATCTATTCGGCGCGGAAGCTGCCGCCCTACTTCCAGTCATACCGGATCGTCGTACTAACAGATCAGCCGCTGAAGTCAATCTTACAGAAGCCGGAAACGTCCGAGCGGTTGGTCAAGTGGGCCGTCGAGCTAGGAGAGTTCGAGATGGAGTTTCGACCCCGGCCAACCGTGAAGGGACAGGCCCTGGCCGATTTCATCGTTGAGGCAATGACCCCAGCTCCGGAAGATGTTGACAACCCTGGAAGCATGGAAGATCACGGCCCTCCAGTATGGACCCTGAACGTGGATGGATTGTCCACTCAGGCAGGCAGCGGAGTCGAAGTCGTGCTAAAGACACCGGAGGGCACGAAGATTACGTGTCCGCCGACCGCCTTCCCAACCACCAACAACATAGCAGAGTACGAGGCCCTCCTCGCTGGCCTACGCCTAGCCAGGGAATGTTCCGCACGGTCATTGGTCGTGCGCAGCGACTCCGAGCTTGTGGTCAACCAGGTACAGGGAAACTTCAACGCGTCAAACCCACAACTCATGAAGTACTTGGCGAAAGCGAAGACCTTGATCCCTGAATTCGACCAATTCGTGATCGAGCATGTCCCCAGGTCCGACAACGAGAGGGCTGATTGACTAGCCCGGGACGCCGTCTTGGATCCCTGGAGCAGTACACCAGAAACCAAGGGAAGTCCTGACTGCGCCTAGCATTGACGCCGAAGACAAAGAAATACTATGGGTCGATGCACGAAGCAATTGGATGACGCCATACGTGAAGTACCTGACCGAGGGAACCCTCCCTGATGATGCCAACGAGGCCAAACGGATTAAGAAGACAACAGGTTAGTACACGCTCCTCAGCGGAAGGCTGTATAGACGGGGATACTCCACTCCTCTCCTGAAATGCCTTACTCCAGAGGAAGCCGAATACGCCCTGAGCGAGGTACACCTAGGATTATGCGGCTCGCACATCGGGGGCAAGAACCTCGCGTTCAAGGTTATGCGGCAAGGGTTCTATTGGCCGACCATGAAACGAGACGCAATGGAGTTCGTCCGGAAGTGCGCGAGTTGCCAGGTCCACGGTCCCATGACGCATCAGCCGCACACGGAGTTGCACTGCCTCCAGTCCCCATGGCCATTCGTGCAATGGAGACTCGACATCTTCGGACCGTTACCATTGGCTTCCGGGCAAAGAAAATTCCTGATCGTTGGCATTGACTACTTCACCAAATGGGTAGAAGATGTCCCTCTTGCCAAGATCACTGAGCAGAATGCAACGAAGTTCCTCCGTCAGGGTATCGTTTGCCGCTTTGGGATTCTTAAGGTCTTAGTGACCGACAACGGAACCCAATTCACCAGCAAACGATTCACGAAATACTACTGCGATCTCCGCATCAAGCTGATCCACACATCCGTGGCCCACCTCAGGCCAACAGGCAGGTTGAGGTCACCAACCGCACGTTGCTACACGGATTGAAGACCAAGCTAGAAGACACAAGGGGCTCCTGGGTTGAAGAGCTGTCATCCGTACTCTGGTCGTATCAGACAACCCCGCGGGAGCCAACGAAAGAGACGCCTTTCAACCTCTATTTTTGGGCTGAGGCTGTAGTCCCCGTGGAGGTGGGGATGCCAAGCCTATGGGTCGAGTGCTTCACCCGGCCACCAACTCACAGAAGCTCCGGGAAAGCCTAGACCTGCTCTCCGAGGTTCGAAATGTGGCACAACTGCGGATCGCGGCCTATCAGCAGCGCGTCACGCAGTATTACAACAAGCGGGTGAAGGTGCGCCCCCTCGAAGTTGGAAATCTGGTCCTCTAGAGCGTAGAGGAGGCGGGAAAGACCACGAACAGGAATAAGCTCTCCCCTAGGTGGGAGGGTCCATTCCTCGTCTTTGCAATCCTCCGGAGCAGAGCGTACAAGCTGCGCGCCAAGAACGGCAAACTGGTCCCCCGAACCTGGAACGCTGCCAACTTAAGGAAGTATTACCAATAACGCCACGTCAACCCAGATAAGACACGCACGTGCACCATGGTGAATGCTTGTACATGTGTAATGCTTTTTGTTAATAAAATTACTTTTCTTGTTATTCTGCATCTCTATTTGTGTGAAATGTTGACATGCATGACATTCTTAAATCAAAACGACCTAAACTGCCCCTAAGTCGGCAGGACAATCGTCCATCCGTAAAGCGAACCCTTGGCCATGCGCCAAGCGGCCCGCAAGCGGCCACAAAGAATCTCGCCCGTGCGGCGGGCAAGTCCAAAAGGGCATACATCTATTATGGCTCTACGCCAATCGACCGGGCGGTCAAAACATTAGGCCTAGGAGCTTTGGAAGCTTCTCAATTCTCGGCCAACAAAAACCTTAGGGGGCAAATATCGCAAGCGTGCGGCGACCTTCTCACGCAGAAGAGAGCACCCTCAGTCTACGACGCCTTGAGCAGGGGTCACACACCTCCAGCATATACCACGCGACTAAGGCCTAGACCTGGAACTCGGTGACCGTGGCCTGAAAACCCGACCGACCCTTGTTGTGGTTCCACGGGACTCGCGACAACATCCGCTTTACCGGATCGAGCTTCCCATCAACCGCACGAGTTGCGACGACATCCTCTGACCAAGGATGAGCACAATGCAAGAAGGCGCCTGGTTAGGGCCTTGGCAACAATAGCTCTACAAGCTTAGCATTCAAGTACGGGGCATGACCCCACAAATCACATTAAACGAAAGGTGTGGACAGCATACCGCATCAGAAGAGAACAGATACGAAAGAAGAAGAAGCCACCCTTTATTCATTTGCCAGAAATAAGTCAAATACAGAAGTAAGGAATAATGACAAGGGGCAACCAAGCAACCTATACAGAGAAAGACTACTTCGGAGGACAAGACGGACCGGCCTCCTCGAGAAAGTTCCTCAGGCGGGATGCGTCCCTAATCCCAGCGTTTCCAAGATGAAAAACCCCCTCGGGTACGTCAGGAGCCACCAGGGAAGCGATCCTACGGCACAGACGAATGCTGTCCCAATATCGAGTCTCCAGCATGAGCTCTGACTCCGATGGAGTAAGCCGACCAACCATATCTCTGGACAAGCGTGCGTGGTCATCCTCCAAAGCAACAAGCGAGGCTTCCAGCTGCGCCACTTTTCGCTGCAAGCACCTGACCTCCTCGTGCACCCATTCACTATCCCCTTGAAGGGAGGCAACCTGGGCTCTTGAGTGATGAATGGCCTGCAGCCCGCGATAGAAGCCCCCGTGGAGGAGGGCGACCAGCTCGTCGAAAGGATCAATATCTCCGAAAACCTGCAAGGAAAGAAGACATCAGAGGAGTTCCTAAAGCATGCAGCAACAGGGAAGTGCCAGATTGAAGCGACCGTACCTGAGTGGGAGCGGCACTGGAGTGATGCGCAAAATCACCTGGCGGAGGGCCTCCCAGGGGCTCCTCTCCTTCGGCCGCCGGGGGCTCCAACCCCGATGACGTCCCGACTGCCTCCGCTCCAACTCCCGATGGACCGGCTACTAGCACAACTTCGACCTCTGATGCTGCAGGGATGTCTTCGAGGATCCCGCCCTCAGAAATGGGCTCCACAAAAATAATAGTCGGCTCCGAAGGTCCCCCTGTCTCCTACATTGGCGCAGGTGCGGCTAAGCGTGACCCCTCAGGGTCATCAAGGTCCAAAACACTGCCCGCCCTTTCCGGAGCTGAGTCCACGAATACTTCGGCAATGGAATGCGCGAGAGGCCCCCCGGCGAGTTGAGACTCCACCTCGTAGACTTCGAGCACGGCTAGCCCAACGGCCGGAGTCGGCGATGGTTTGGCGGTCTCCCCCTGGTGCCCCGCGCTCTTAGCCGCCTTCGGGACCGGACCCCGAACCTCAACAGTAGAACTGGTAGCTTGCCTTTGGGACCTCCATGTCGAAGTCCCTCCGGCCTCCCTCAACCTCTTCAGAGGAGCCTTAACCTCATCATCATCTGAGGACAACTCCAACAACGAGTAGCTCTCCTCCTCGTCCCCTCCGGACGATCGGGGAGCGACAACTCCCCCCAGGCTCTCTCTTACCAAGACCGGTGACTCTCCATCCCGACGAAGGCCCCCACTTGGCGGCCTCGAATGTGATAGACGTCAAAAAGTAACCCTGGACGGAGAACTTTGCCTCCTGAGACTGGATGGCGGTAACCAACTCCGCCACCTCCACAGCATCCTCTGCCGGCGACTTCTCAAGGAAGAACCCCGAAATCGGGCCCCACACGAGTGAAAGCTCAGAATCAGAGGGCTCTTGCAGGAAGAAGAATCGATCCTTCCAACCCTTAACCGAATCGGGATTGGTTCCACGAAAGTGGAAGCCCGTCTTGGGCGACATCAACACCCAGTCCTCCAACTCCATAAAGCGAAAAATCAGTCTGGCGACCTTGGTGTCAAAAGAGCCGCCATGAAGGCGAACGAAGATGCACAGGGACACCAGATAACGTAAAGCGTTGGGGTGGAGCCTCGCCACCGGAACCCCCAACGCCTCCACTAGCGCGTACAACGTGCACGGCATGGGATAACGAAGCCCCCCTCTCAGATGATGCTCGTAGACTGTGACGTAGCCCACTAGGGGGCACTGGCTCTATCCGTGGCACCAGGAGCGCGATGGCCCCAATCGCTGGGGATGCCATAATCAACCACAAGGGCGGCGATAGCGCTTGCCGTCAGGACAGACCTCGTATTATGAACACCATGGCGACTCGCCTTGGGAGCTTGAGAAGAATAAGAACTCTCTCTCTTTTTTGCCATATCTCTCTTTCGACACGGGTTAGCTACAGGAAAAATCTAAGCAAGAGGAAAAGCCGCCCCTGCTGGTTTAAATAAGCAACGGAAGGCCAGCAGGCGGAAAACGTAAGCGACGCCCACCACGAGTGACTGGGACACATGACAGCTCCGTAGCGTATCGCAGGGCCCGAAGTCACCCGCAACCATGGCCATGCGCCAGTCTGACGAGCGCGCCACCTCAGCCACCTGACAGAAGTCCACGCTAACACCTCCGCATTAAATGCAGGCTTACGATAGCAAAGCCCACTACAGGGGCGCACGGATATATAAAATGAAAAACAAAATCCAGAAACGCAGACTACGGGAGACGAAGCAATATGACAAAACGACGAGTTTTATTGTAACAATAGATCCGATTACAAGGACCATCAAAAAAAAAAGAAAAAAATAACAATGATGGTGGCAGCAGCCTGCCGCGGTAGCTATCCGCTAGCGACCCACACGGTTTGTAGAAGAGCTTGAGGCAAAGTAATCAACTAGCTGCGCACGCATTCGAGCGCTGGAGTTGCGGGAGTCCAAAACGCCGACGTGGAAGTTCGGATCCTCCAACGAGGCTAGCCTTCGGCTGAGCCGGATCCCATCCTTGTAATTCCTCTCGAGTGCAGGGCCGACTTCCTCCGGCAGAAACCTTGCCCTCAGCTCTGTCCGCAACCTCGCAACCTCAGTCCCATGTTGTCGCAGCAGCTGCCCGTTGGCGTGGCACGGGGAAAGCTATGGGGCCACAGAGTAGACCCAAGGGACATGCCAGGCCCGACCACTGGCCGCCCAGGCATGGGGGGCTAGTGTTGGGTCCCGTGCCAAGGCCCGCGACTAAAAGAATCGGCTTGACCCCATCGCGCGGGGAACCTACGTGGGGCCCAACTGGCGGAAAACGACAAATGACCTGCAATGCATTAATGGGCTGCCGGAAAGCAAACAGGAGAGAGAAAAAACAAGCCAATGGAGAAGCGGCCAACACTACGACAACGGTTCAGGCGGCCGCCCACAGGCAGCCAGCCAATCCTAATTCAAAGGGAGACCAGGCGTGGCCGGCAACACTCAAGAGCCTACCCGACAGCGCTCAGGAGCCTGCCCGCCACCGCAAAACGACAGCCGACATAATCGGCGGTCAACAACAGTGACCAAAGGCAAGAAAACCCTAGCAACGGGCATTCTAGCGTCCAGAGTCCACTGGGAAAGAGCCTATAAGAACTCTCTTTCCCCACAGAGAGAGGGATCCTGATCCTTCCTCCTCTGGACATATCACAAGAGAGAAAGCAATCAAACAGATATTAGACTCACGTCCTGTGGCCACGAACGAGCCCACTTCTCTCACAATCACAATCCCCAAGTCTGTTCAGACAGCAGGAAGTTAGCCACCCACTGCGGTGCATTAAGCAAGCCAGACCTTTCGCAACTTGCTCATTGCATCCTCCACGCCAAAACATATACATAACTCACGTTTCATCAGCATTCATCCGCGCAAAGTCTACTGCGTGCGCCATTTCCGTTTATTGCGGGAATTTGCTAACTTGAGCGTCGGAGTGACCGTGGTGAGAGAAATCTCGCCGGACCTCTGACCTCTTGTTTGTTGTTTGTGTTGTGCAGGTCCAGGTTAGGAGATACGGAGACCGAACCCTCATCCTGACGCTGCCTCGTGATCGGGAACCCGGAGGCTCCCTAATCCGTACAGCAACCGCGGACTTGGGACGCAACAATACCGATATTAAGACTCACCAATGACAATATTTTTTGATACCATAATAATATTGTGATATATTTTCACATATATCGCAATATATCAGCTGATATTCAAAATATTAGCCAATATAATCTTGCTAACTTACAATTCTTAAAATTTTTTTACTTCCAATATATCTAATACTGATACCTATTCTTCAATGTGTCCGACACCAATATAACTGTGATCAATACCGATAACAATATTTTCATCCATGCCAAGAGGTGGTTTTTATAACTTTATGACTATCATAATAGAAATAAAATGTGTTCCTATAATACCTCATCCATTGGTTCAATATTTTGAAACAATGGCTCCAAAACTGATAATGCCTTCGGATATACATGAAGATAGAAAAAACCAATTGCCTGGAGACAATTTGAGATAAGCATATGAATCAGCTAAGATCGTACAAAGAGATTATTTAAAAGAGAACTACCCATGGCAGACATATCATGTTAAGTACTGGCAAAGATGAATCAAATTTGTCGGTGTGAACTATACTTGCTTTAGTTGATGAAGAGATTTGATGTGGCCCAGTGCTAGTTCCTTTAGGCGCTGAAACAGATTTATTACCAGGCCAAGAGGCCGCATACATCTCCTCTCGAGATCCATGAGCAAGATCTTCATACTTTTTCTGGACAGCATAAACAGAAATAACTACAGAGAAGGAACAAAAGAACATCATATAATATTAGTTGAAAGGAAGCTTGCTATCAACACAAGTACAGTCTTAGACTACCAAAACCAACAGAAATTTCTTTCTGACCAATGAACAGAACCCATATAATACCCAGCTTCCAGAAAATGTACTACAGCACTGGCATTTCTATTGAACACTTATGTAGACTATTAAACAATTTTTTAATGACAAAATTAAGAAAAAATTATTTTCATTTTGCATATAAGAAAGATCATACAAGAAAAATGAAAAATGACTGCCCAAATCCATGAGACTCCAGCCTCACTTTTATGCAACAGCCTATATAGAGAGTTGGCTTTTGCAATGTGAATATTTGACTATATTGTCTATGTCAAATTTGAACTTTATTATTACTCCAAAAGTCAGCCACAAAACTACCAAAGGGAGTGGCGATGCCATACGCAAAGAGACCCCATGGATATCTTTGCTTCGGGACAAGACAATTAGAAGAAATTGGGAAAAGCCAGAATAGAAATTTTATTAACTACAGTTAGACATATAAGACAACAAAGTTACTGCATGAGAAAATTGTAGCTTGTGTACCAGGTATGCAAACATATGCAATATTCTCTTATAATTAGAAGCACTCCTTTATCACACAAAAACCAACAAAGTCGTGAGGATACATATAAGACTAACTAAGAACATATTGTAATATACTCTATGGCTTTTAAACCGAATCTGACACTGTTGCACATAAAAAGTTGAATTCAAAGCAGTAAAGAATTCTCACTTTTCCCTCAAAATATTAGAATCAGACTTGATATCAACCATAAATGAAAATATCAGCATTAATATCGACACTGATCATGATCATATTGGTATCGGAGATATCGGCCAATACGTATTTGCATAGAATAATATCAAATGGAAAGAAAATTTTGAAAATCGTAAATTCACATGACAATATTAACTAATATATCAGTTGTAATAACCGATACAAAAATATGTGGTAATATTATTACGGTATTGAAAAATATCAGTATTGGAAGACCTTAATACCAATATATATTGGTTGATTTGCATCAATGATATCAACTAATCAACATGTCAATAGAAATGGTCATGAACACTTTTAACAGCCACTTTTCACTGGTAACTTAAGAATCTGACTTGTTTAGGAATACTGACATTTAAGCTAGATCACAAAAAAGAAAAAATGAAATGTATCATGACATTTCGGATGAGTATCAAGAAGAATGAATTATCACACCAAAAACAAGAGACAGTCAGATGCATCATATTACTAAAACTTCACTAACTGTAATATTACATACCTTCACACTGAGGAGAGCTTCTTCGACCAATTTCTTAGGATTTGAACAACCATCCCAGAAGAACTCAGCTAAAGCAATATTATGTAGAATCTAAGAAACAGAAAATGATTCAGAAAAAGCAAAAATAGTGAATTCCTTGAATGGGAAAATTAATTCTCAAGAAATTCATATGCATGCGATTAGACTTGGTACTCACACTGCTTTTAGTCTTGAAATCGGTGAAATGATTGCAAAGCGACTCAAATATGACAAAATGCTCAAACATTGTGATGCAAAATCACTTGCAGTGGTGAAAAGACATATGCCCATACAATATATCAGAACCTGAACTCAAAAACCATTAAATCAATCACACGATTCATAGGTCAAACTCACGTGAGGTGCAAACAATGAAGTGCATGGAGGCAACCATTGTGTTTAGATGGGGAACAATATGCAGAAACAGACATGACTTACAGATTCAAACAAAAGTACGAATAGACAAATGGCATGTCTGTTTTTCTAACACTCATCTAATAGATTCTTCCATCAATATAATTCTTCCATATATAGATTTGTATCCAATCCAATAAAAGGTCACCGATGCTTGAGAAATCCAGACCATTTATTTGGAATGGGCAAGGTGTGGAACTATGGGCACCTCTATCTCCTTCTGGAACCAAATGTGTTGTGTGCTGATCATATATTTGACAAGTCAAGAAGCCATTGAATGAGAGAAATTCAAGTGAGCAGACAACATAGGGCCAAAAAATATGACCTATAGCAACTACTAAAGTGGCAACGTTCGATCCCCAACTATATAGCTCAAGTTACAAATTCAAAAAGCTTGAATGACTTTACTAAAATTACTTTGAGACAATGCAGCATGTCTAGGTCGGTTTAAATAAATGCCATTAATAATGCATTTATGACCATCCTACTTGACCAAGACATTTTCCTCTAGTCAGATAGATATGAATATGTCCTATCCGCCACCCCTTCTCCCCCAGCCAGCCCCTCTCTTCCAGCCATTACATCCTATCTTACAACCCAGTGTTTCCCCTTTCCCCACATCTTAGCGAGGGTTACGAGCAAGTTAGCCCCCGTTACAACTAAAGCTCATAGTCTGCCACCACCCTTACCCAAAATCAACTCATATCTTCATAGGGATCTCAACTATCTAAGCAATACCCTTACTCCTTCTCAACGTATACCATTACAAATGTCTCCATAGTGTCTTCCCAATGTCATCATGTATAATCCCAACCATACTAAACTATTTTAGCCTGAAAAGATGCAGGCTCCAAAATAAATTGTAAAAGGATATATGGTCCAAAAGAGCTCACAATTCACCACTTCACAGAGAAAGCAACAGCAAAAGCTACCAAAACCAGATATATCATCAAAGCTAACTTCAGTTAATTGCCACCAGATGATACAACTCCACTAAAGCCACAGGTGCTTCCATTCACCAGAGTTCCCATTCTTTAAAAAATCATATTAGCTACTGCACTTCTACTCATTCCCCTTTATCAGGAAAGAAAGAATATAATTCAACGTCTAGCCACTGTTAACTTAGTTGTCATAAGTTGAAACTAATGCCCCTAAATAAACAATATTGTCATCTTCCCAGGCCTCACTGGTTAAGAATCACACCTCGTACAGTATCCTATCTCTAAATTGTACAAGTTTGAAATCATACGGACTCTATATCTTCAATTTATTTACTCGTGACATGGAAGCACTAATCTCAATATTCTAACCTGAGCACGACAATCTCCTCAAGCGCTAAACTTATCTGCAAGCAGGCAGATATTCAAACAATTCACTGTATCCTACCACGTAGATCATGCAAAGGACGAAAAACGCAATCCAAGCAATCGTAAGCTGCGGACAAACAAATCCAGCAATATGTCACTTCTCATAGCTTCCGTTAGAACCCCATTCTGGCACAATTTCGTCATCGCAACATATGATATAGTACTCCATAGAGGAGACAGAAAAGAAGCAGACTTCCATATTGAGTTGCAACAATACATTTCAGTCCAAAGACCACAGAAATTAGAAGCAAACCGCAAAGTAAGTAGAAACAAGCTAACCAAAAATAACTTCCGAAAGCTCAAATAACAACCATCTCACCCGAAAAAACAACAAAAACGAATGCCATATATCAATCAAAAAGAACACAGTGAGCATAAATCACAAAGACAAACTGCACCAGTAAATATGATAACCACTCTAATCTCATTTTACCTTAGGATCATCCTCCTTTTTCTGCAGCAGTTGATTCAACACATCCACACATTCCGCATACTTCCGTAACTGATACAACGCCGCTGCGTCTTTTCGGAGGGAAGCAACCGCTGAGAGAACGCCGACATCTTCAGCCGAAGAATCACCTTCTCTTGTTGCAGCCATTGACGGAGACGAAGACAAATCTAGCGAATCCATCTAGATATGGACAAGAAAACCACTACACTTGCAGAGACACCTCGAGAAAACGAAAAAGTGTTGTCGAACCAATCGAAAACTTCTTGATTCACGACTCACCGAGGCCTTGTAATCTCAAGATTGCGTAATCCATCTCCAATCGAAGTTAATGCAGAAAAAACTGAAAAATGGCGAAACTCAACCTTCGAATCAGAAGCACCAATAACATAAACTTGCAAAGCGCTTTAATTTTCAGATTCATGTAATTAGATTAAGCAACATCTGGATGGATAGGAAAGAATTTAGGAGAGGACGTGGAGCAGGGGAAGACGGGGGACAAGGGAGGGAGGAGAGAGCAAACGGTTGTTTGAGGGTTGAGCTACGGAGCTCTAGTTTTCGATTTTGGGTCTGACTGATTAATGTGTCGTTGAATGTACGTTTTTGTCATGCAACAGCCGTGGCTACCGTTAGATTATCGTATGACTTGATCTCATCACATTAAGGGAGTATTTTATTTATCTATATTATAATAATAAATTTATATAAAAATAAATATATATGTGAGGAGATATAAATGTGTTTTTCAATATCAAAGGTTTTTTATACTTGTTAAATAGCTAAGATTAAAATTTTAAATGAATAATAGGGCCTATTTTGTCATGTGGCAGATACAAGATAATTAAAAATATATATAAAATAATTATTATTAATTTAAATTTAATTTAAATTAATATTTTTAGATGATGTAAAATTAAAAAAATTTTAGTACAATCAATAGTAAATCAAAAGAATTTGAAAAGATAAAAAATTTAGTCAAAAAGCCTTTTTTTTATAGTAGAATACTACAAGTTTAAATAGTATGTGTAAAAATATTTATAATTCAGATATAAAAAAATGTTTAGACACACTGTTAAATAAAATATTTACACTTTTTATAATTTAAATATAAATTAAATTTTAAATTAATATACGTAAAATTTAATTTTTTTAACTAATAATGTATGATAATTATGTAATAATTTATCTTATATTTATATTATAATAGATTAAATTTTAAAAAATTAAAAATTATAAAAAATTATTAGTTTTAATTTTTTTTAAATAGTCATATACTGCTTCCATGATTTTTAAAATAATTAGTTATACTAGAAATAAATTTAGAATATTTAATAAGATTTTTTTATTATTTTTGACAATATTTAAAATAATAATTTTACTATTTTTTTATTTAAATTATAATTTTTATTAATTTTAAATGATAAATTATTCAATATAATTTATATATGTTATATTATTGACTTTTATACTATGTGTATTTTATAATTTATTTATCCTTATAGGAAAAATAAAGAATTTATTTATTTTTTTTATTTATTTTTTTTTTTTTGAGAATAGCAATTCATAATGTTGTAGAGACAAAATAAATTGTATTACAAGAAGAAAAAGATCAATTTCTCAACAAGGTAAAATTTGACATACCTAATATTAAAAATCGCATATCTTTTTTATTTTATTTTAACTATTTTTTATAATAAAAATATCATAATAGTTGAATTAATTATAAATATTGATTAAAAAATAATTAAATAATTAAATATTTTCAACAATATTTTATTTTACTGTCAAAATTTATGGCAACCCATTACATTACTTAAAATATGCTTTTAAGTTAACTATTAACATTTACTAAAATCATTATATTTTTTTCTAGAATGATCATAATATTCGCCAAATAATACCAATAATAGAGGTATATATATCATATAAAATTTAAATAAATAATTTTGAATAAATATTGAAATTATTTAAAATAATGTATTTACTATTAATATATTTAATTATTTATAAAAATTTTTAAAAAATATTAAATGAATCATCTAATATTAACTGCCTCAACACAATTATGGACTTTAATATGAATTTACGTAAAATACGTATATATTTTGAATAATTCTACAATAACATGATGATAATTGACAATACAGAAAAAATAAAAGCTCGTATCTATCATAGGTTGTATACAATATATAATCTATATATACCATAATTAGTATGAAAATAGCCTATTAAACTAGTAGATGCAAGTAATAGTAGAAGTGGCTAACAAGATTTATTTTCGTTGGTATAGTTTTAAAGTGAAACATAGCTGATCAATTTGAATATAACGCCGACTAAACGTTTTCACTACTTAAACTCAAATTTTATTTTTAACATTACAAGTAGCAGCTCAGAATTTATATTTTCAATAAATTGAAAGCAAACGAGCACGTATTTTCTATATTTATATCAATGTATAAAATCTTTTAATCTTATCAGTAAGTGTGATATCATCAAAGTCAATATTTAGCATCAGAGGTCAAATAATTGATGAAAATTGAAATTAGATGGTACCAAAAATTATTAAAATATGTATCATTTTTAAAAATCGGTTAGATGTAAAAGATCGTGTTAGAAATTTAACCATTTTTTTTAACGAAGAAAATTTCAGAAGTAGCGATAGTTTAAATGTAAATGATATTTAAAAATAATAGAGTTATTATTAAATATATTTTTTATATTTTTTAAAATTATAATATTAAAAATATTTAATAAAATAAATAAAAATATCACGTATTTTTATAATATTTTATATAATTTTATTTTTAAATAATTTTCTATTTTTTGTTATAAATATTTTGTATTACTATATTTTATTATCAAATAAAATAGGTATTTTTTTGTTAAGAATATTTTATATATGTCAAGAATATCTACATAAGCTCTATTTATCTAGAATATTCGTTCATGATCTGCGCATGAGTAGTACGAATGCATATGTGCCACTGTTTATCTACAAGGGGCATAGCCCTCGTGCTAAAGTTTTTGCGCACTTATGCAATGCACATACGCTGCATTGTGCTATTTACCTCCATACCTTTAAATTTTAAAATTTGACATTATTTTTAAATATGGGTCGTGCCATAACTATTCATTACACAATAGACCCCACACGATGTAAACCACATATTGGACTGAGCCAAGACATATGAATCTCTTATCAGACACAACTCATAATGTAAATTTAACATACTAAGTATGCTATATTTATTTTTAACTGTTAGAATAAATAGGCCATATCAATATGACATAATTTATTTGACAATATTACATGTTATATATAATTTAATACTGTTATTATTGACCGTATTTGGCATAGTCAATGGGGTTTAGACTGTGCCGGACAACTGGACCACCTCTAAACAATACTGCACCATGGTTTTCAGCAGAGGGACAAGGCTAACGATGGTGGACCGATGTCGGCCAGCCGTTAACCAGCACTGTGACTTGGACTAACGCTGAACGATAATTTGGCCAGTATTAACTGACACTGGCGGTGGCAGCCAGTGGAGGCCGTAAGTCATATATATGCTAAAAAAAAAATGAATGAAAAAAATTGGGCTGCCCTCTTATTTTATTCTGAAAATGATATTGGAAAGGGAAATTTATTTAGTATTAATATTTAAAAGCAAATGGCCATATTGTTTTAACAGTGAATAAAATTGTTTTTGATAATAATCATATTCTTTTGTCTCTCTATCGTGAATTTTATAAAATTTACTTGGTCATTAAATTATTCAAATTATATATATATATATTTGACCGTCTAATATGTTACGTACTAAGCCATTTTCTTGTATTTTATTTAAAAAAATTGAGTGGGATATAAAATATTATTATCTATTTATTTAATGCTACAAAAAATTCTTTATTGACAATATTATTCTTTTGCATTTCTAGTTTGAATCTTATATTTAAATGGACGACCCAGATTTTATTTTTGATGCAAATTTAAAAAATAAATTAACTTAAATTCAGTTATTATTTAGATAAATTCAGAAAAGAAAATCATCTTCAACTCTCATCTAAGATATTTATCATTTATTTTTCCTCCATTTGTTCTGTAAAGTTATCTTGAAATTTCACGGAATAATCCAAAAAAGAAGTACAAAAAATTGCACTTGGAATTTACAGTTTGTTAGTCAATCAAACAAAATAGTAAAAGTGAATTTCTATGATTAACCTGATTTTTTTTTTATTATTAGAATTAAGAATTTATTATTATAGTAAGATATTATTGAAACGACAATTAGAAAAAAAGAAGAAAATAGCAGGGAAGAAGATGAGGGGGATGAAAACCCACATCGTAATACTGCAAGTTTCTGAGAAAGGGGAGGGGGCGTGAGAGTATTATAACGCCGTTGATGTTTAATTCTTATAAATTTAAATATAATAAGAGTTTAAAGTTTATGTTTTGAATGATTATTAAACTTGTAAGCCGAAAGAAGATTAAATCCCTAGTCATAATTCTTCAATTAAGCTATTGCCATTTTCAGAAAGTAAGAGCGAGAACGCAATTACATGTAGAAGACCTCTATGGAGAGAGAGAGAGAGAGAGAGAGATACCCATTGATCATTGATGACTCCAAACAGTTGCAGGAAATAGGAATCCTGAAACGCCATGTTTTCCCATAGCTTTCTTGAACTTCCACAATCATCTTGAACTAGTCAGTCTGTGAAGAAATTGACATAAATATACGTAATTGTATATCTGTTTATACTAAAATTGTTGAAAATAAGTTTCATATTATTTTAATGTTTACACTCTTTTTTCTCTCTTTTCCCACTAAAACCCATAATTTCGATGTAAATAGTGTATAAGTGAGTGTATAAAGAGTATTGTTTTGTTTTAGAACAGAAACAGATCTGAAAAGAAAGATGGGGAAGAAGTTCAAGAAAGCTGTGGAAAAGCATGACAGGATTATCTGCTACAATTTTGCCATCTTCATCGATCGGCCAGCAGCTGATGATGATCTTCTTCAACTCTCATGCAGAGAGCCTCAATAAATACTATGAAAAAATATATATATTCAGCAAAGACAGAAAGCGATGAAATGAAACCTTGCCCATACAATTTCTGAAGGAGGACCACTCCGCCATTTACAATCTGCCTACCGGCTTTATATAGACTGAAGAAAGAGAGAGAAAGATAGAGGGAAAAAGAGAGAGAGAGATTTAGAGTTCAGAAATGGTGAATTTTCACGCCCATATTATCTCATCTCTCGCTTTGCTTTTAGTGCAGAAGAGGGGTACTAAATAAATGCTGTTTATCTTCACGAGCTTGCTGTTATTTAGCACAGTGAGTTAGAAATTAAACCTGATTTATAGAATTTCTTATAATACTAGAATAATATATCTGGTAAGCTTTGTAGTTATAATCACATACATACATATATACTGAAAACCAATTAAATGTGAAACTCTATGATATATTGAATGTATTATGTCATTTATGGTATAATTGATCATTAAAAGATAAGGGTTTTGTTAAATATTTGGTAGATTTAATTTATTATTGATGGGTAAATTATATGTTGAATAATTAGACAGTACAACCAAGTAACATAATATTCTTGGTATATTGTATAATTATTTAACTAAATTGACATATATTTAAAAAATAAAAGTATTTTTTTTAATATCACACAAGGTTTTTTTTTAAAAAAGTTACAAAATTGATAAATTTTGATTAAATATTTTTAAAGATGAAGTAAAAGAATTGTTTTTTTATTTCTCTTTCCAGAGATGCAAAATATATATTGCATAAATTTATTACTTTTCAAGATGGAAAATTTATTTTTTTACTTTTGTCTTTTATGAAAATTATTCTGGAATTTATATTTGTGATTAATTTAAGTTTTTGTAAAAATAATAAATAAATTATAAATAAATTGTATAATAAATGTATATGCAACAAACAAATTTTAAGAAAATATGTACTTGTTAATAATTGAAAATACCATAAAATAACTCATTACTCTCAATTATAATATAAATTTGGGTGTAAAAAACAGAAATTAAACTCGAAATATTCTATTAGGTTCAGCAAATTTTGCCAAATTATCATATAAAAACTTAAGATTGACCTTCATTGTAGCTTTCGAAACTATTTTAAAATACTTTAGATATTTTTAACATCATATGTGTACAATCACATGATATAAAATAAAACAAATTTGACATAATTTTTTATAAATAAATACAGTTAAAAACTTATCATGAATAATTTTTTATGCTACGCATGATTACTTGAAATGGACTGATTTGGCCCGATTTAGCCAGAATTATCATTCTTTAAGCATAATTGTTTATTTTAAATTAATATAAATTTAAAAGTTATTTTAATATATTATATTTTTATATAATTATTAATCATTTTGTATGTGGATTCTTTATCTACTTGTGTATTTTGGTAATATAAATATTATGATTTTTAAAATATTTTATATTTTTAATATAAATAAAAATATTTAATGTACTATAAATTTCAGTGAGTGACAATGGTCATATATAACATATCAAAATTAATAAATTTTTCGTTTTTAATAATTTTTTTATTATTTACATATTCTATCTGTCATAAAAATTATTTACTTTTTATTTATTTCAGCTAGAGCACCAGCGCAGAAGACCGAGAGTTAATATTCTAAAAAAATAAAGAAAAAATGAATCGAGTTACAACGCCAATATATAATAAAAGTAAAAATTAAAAAATATATAAAAACACGAACAAGCATTTACGATCAAGCCATCCCATCATTTAATCAACTTTTTAAATATTTTTAATAATATAATATTATTACGTTCTGGGTCTGCAGTTGTTATACGGATTATGAAGTCTTTAAATTTTCAAGTACGCAGTGGCGTCAGGTGAATAATTCGGTCTCCATCTCTATAAACCTGGACTTGCACAACACAAACAACAAAGCCTTGTGATTTTTCCTCCTCATTTATTAAGAGATTTTTCACGTAAAAATCCGGTCTTCATCTCTCATTTCTCACATCTCACACTCACAAACACTTGTATTACACGTGGACCCCGAGATCCGAAACGTAACAAATATTAATTTATATAAATATACATAAATAAATATATTTTATTTTTGAAATAATTAAAATATCCCTCTCAAATATTCATAAAAAAATTTAGGAACCTTTCTATACTAAGAAAGGATGAGATCTTTTATTCAAATAATAACTACTTATATTTTATCTAATCAACATGACTATTTTTTCTAAAAAAAATATATATAATTTTTATATTTTAAATTACTACAATTAAATATCAGTAATTTTTATATTAATAGTTATAATTTAGAGAATAAAATTCTTATTCTGGCCCCAGAAAAAGAGACGAGGCCCCAGTTCCATGGTCCCCGACCCAAATGTTCTTTTTTTAATTTCTAATTGGTGTCTTTATTGAAAACTTATAAAGTTATATATATTAATTAATGCTTAATTAAAATATAATCAGGACTCGTTCATCTCTCTCCTCTCCTCTCTTAATTTTTGTCAGAAAAAAAAAATGATAAATGATGACGATGGTATAGGAAGAATAAATTCTGTGCCTAAATAAGAAAATTCATCACTCCAAAAAAGCGATATATACGGGAACAACAGGCATCTGTGCAACAATATAATTGTGCCGAATCTAGTGATAATAAACGAATGTGTTAAATTTATAAAAATGAGAGGTATTAAATGATATTTTTAGTTATTTTTTAAAGTATTTATAATAATATAATATTTTATTTATTTATATTAATAAATTTTTTAAAAAAATTAATAAATGAACAAAAATTATGTTACTTAAATATAATTTAAAAATAATATTTCTGAAAATGAATATAATGAGGTGAAAGAAGTGATAGGTGTGCAAGCATTAATGTAAACTTTACACAGGAAATCAATTTAATTATTAAATATGCCCTGGTAGGGCAAATTATATATCATGATGGTGAGCACAGAATAGGGAAGGCATAGCATGATGCTTAAAACTTTTAATGAATATCTGGAAATTAAATTTGATTTTAAAATTTATGATGTAAGTTCTAGAATAAACAATTAAAAGCTATTGCATATTACAAATACAAACAACATATTCTAAAAATAAGATATTTTTTGTGAATTTATGATATATAATAATGTTAGAATTAAATTAGCTAAGAAAATAATTAAAAATAATTATAAATTTGGGTAAAAAAAATTAAGTATTGAATAACAGTGGTTGGTGCATGAAGAAGATTTAAACTAAATTTAAGTTAAAGTTTGGTAAATTATCTTAAGATAAATGTATTTTAAGTCTTTTATTTTGTATTGTTACTGAACTTTCTAAAGTTTTATTCAATCCTAATTTGATTTTTGATTCATATTTTGAATCCTCATGAATGTCATTTTCTTCACACTTTTAATGAACTTAATATAATACCTAAACAATAATTATGATTTATAATGATTTTAGTTTTTAATCAAATTCAGTTATTTATAAGACAAATTGTTGGTTCGAGCGAGAAGTTTAATATTAGATAATTTGGGATGTGTGCTTGTGCATAGAAAGCAATAATGTTGACACTTAAAGGAAGCATGAGTTACGTATAAGTATATTTATAGTATTTTTATAATTGATATGTATACAATGAGTGCTCGTGCATATTTCTCTAGTAGCCTAATATTTGTTACACACATAATAAGCACGTGGCACTAGGCAAAATTAGCTTTCACACCTAATGAGACATTATTAACGTTCATGTGTCAATTTATTATGTAAGGTTATTCAGGTTTTTTTTTAAACCCATTTTTGTAAAATATTTAGAAAAGAAAGAGAAAAAGAAGATAAGAGAGAAGGAGAAAAAGAAAGAGAATTTGGGGTGAAATTAGGAAGAGTTTGATAAAACATTTTAAAGTGCATTTTTAGCCCTTTATTTCATTTTTGTTAATGAAATTTTAAAGGTTTTCATCTTTCATATAATATTTTTATAGTTTTATTGAATTCGGCTTGTTTGTATCATAAAATTGTTTATAAATTATAAAATTTGCAGTACTTGTGCCTTAATTCAAACAATTTATCAAAAACTCCTAAAACTATTCATTATATGACCTTACATATTTATTTTTAATCAAGAACTTTAAGAAAACTTTACAATAATGTTTAAGTCAAATTATTTTATTTTCAAAATTTGAAAATTTATTTATTATATAGGATTTTTTTCTTTTACACAAAATCCATTATAAAAATTAATAAAATATATTTAAATATATCGTAGAATATTAATTTATAAGCCAATGTTTTATAACTAATATTCATGAGTTAGAAAATTGGTATTTATTTTCATCTGTAGGATATAATATATATTGAGCCTAGACTATAGAAAAAGAATATGCAGTTTGACCTTTTACAACCTCATCGATGCAGTTTATCATAAATTATTGGTTCTTATTTTTCTACATTTTTGCATATATTTATTTGATATTTTGCCTTTTCTCATATATTCATGGTGAATTATTATTACCCATCATATTTTATCATATATTTTTACATATATATATATATATATTTATTTATTTATTTTACTGAGTTTTTAATTTGCTCTTTTTAAATTCATCCCATTTCATATTTATAACCATGGGATCACTTTCTAAGGATTTAGACGAGTATAGTATTCAAAAAATCTACTAGAAGTTGTTTAAATTATCTTTGATCTGTAAAACAAAAGTAGAAGCATAGATAATTTCTATGGTTGACATGTTTATTTTGTCGGTTTGAATTGTAATGATCAGTGAGCTTTTAGGCTGTTAAATATTTGGACACAATATTACTTAATTTATGGGAGCATTGATGGCACCAAACATGTTCAAGAGGTTTAGGCCAAATGGGAGGATTTGGCCATTTTTTGGGATAAAATTATTTATATTTGTTGCCCTTGAAAATTTATTAATGTTTCATGATGTGATCAATCTCAGTTTTGATTAAGGTATTTTGATCTATGTTGTATTTGTGAACCAAGTTCATCACACTTAACTTGCATATATGTCATTTTTGCTCATCAATTCTAAGATTTTAAAGGCTTGTAATTAAATTTATAAAATTTGTTGAGGATTGTCCATTCATGAATTTGCATGTCCATTTTTATATAAGAAATTTGGGAAAACTCTGTAATAGTATTTAAATCAATTTATTTTGCTTCAAAATTTTAAAAATATATTCATCTGTATAGAGTTTTTTTAATTTAAATATAAATTATTGTAAAAAAACTTGTAAAATATATTTAAACATTCTTAGTGCATTAATTTGGAAGCAAATATCGAAATGCCTAACATCTACAGATAAAAAAGTTACATTTTTTTTAACTATATAATATATGATATAATCAGTCCATCCACAAGTTTTAAAATAGTGGTGTCTAACTATATCTATGAGGTAAAATACATAGTCCGACTTTTAATATTTTGACCCAATTAATAAAATTTATCACTAATTATTAGTTCTTAATTTTCTATATTTTTTACACATGATATTTTAAATTTTGCTTTCTTTATCTATATTCGTAATGATTTATTATTATTATTTATATTTTGTTATGTATCCCTGTACGTGTGTGGGTTATTCCGTGCTTTTAGCTTAATCTTGTCCAATTTACCATATTTTAGATTAATAAACTTGAAAATTACTTAGTAAGAAGTTGGACGGATGGTGTTTCCCTAAAGATTTTATAAAACATTGTTTAGTTTACCAATTTGTAAGCATGTATAAACATAGAAAATATAATTTAAAATACTTTGTTGTTGGTATGTTTGATATGTTGATATGAATTATGAAGGCCAATAGGCCTTAATTTTAAGATATTTTATAATTGTTAGGATATCGTGTAAATAGATGCTTTGCAGATATTTTGATAACCATAAGTAAGTATAAGAGGTTATTGTCAAATGGGTGATTTTACAGTATCTTAGAATAGTTACAAAATTTAGATTATAGTAATTGTAATAATTTTTATCTAAGACCGTGACATATTTGTTGAGAGATACAATCATGATCTTTTATTGTGTCGGGTGCCTTCTAAAAACCATTGATTTTTTGTTAATATGGTGTGATCAAATCAATCGCTGATTAGTTATTATTTTTGAATTTGAAGATTTGGGCTGTACATTGATGAGGCCGAAGATCCTACTTTGTGTACGGGCAAAGTAGGATCCTCTTTTGCTAATATGAACGGTTGATTTATACAATCAGATGAAATTAATCGTTCAGATCTATTCATATTACAAATTAAAAAAATATATATAATAAATCTGGATGATTATTTTATTTGACTGCTCAATTGACTGTCTAGATTTACAAAGCAATGATTCTTCTTTGCCTGTACACAAAACAAGATCTCTAAGAGCATGCATTGATGTGGCATGCTAGCCTCTTAAGATACATTAGCCTTTGAAGTTTGGTCTAGCTTATTATGTCTAAGTCCTCTGAGGAATTGGTCTTATTAAACCATCTTTCAACTTTGGGTTTATTTTCCATCTTTGCCTTGTATGTATTACCTTTTAGGCGTATATAAATTTAATTTTTGTCAGTTTCATTACTTTTATATTAATTATATGGTTTGAAAATGAGCTATTATACAAAATCTTACCTCTATATTATTTATATGATTTTAATAAAAAAACTAAATAACATAAATTTGCAACATTTTGGTCTAAGTTCTTAATAATGGTGCAACTTTAGCTTACCATTATGTCAATTATTATAAGTAGATAAAATATTGCACTGGTAGAAAGAAAATAAAAGTTTAAAATCATTAAGAGTGATATATCACCAAATGATACAACGCCTAATATTATATACCTGATTAAATTATAGTTTGAATTTAACATGGTCTAAATTTAGA
The DNA here is from genome assembly GCA_033239525.1 of Nepenthes gracilis. Classification (NCBI taxonomy): domain Eukaryota; kingdom Viridiplantae; phylum Streptophyta; class Magnoliopsida; order Caryophyllales; family Nepenthaceae; genus Nepenthes; species Nepenthes gracilis. Next base: position 3,813,013 of record BSYO01000022.1, on the reverse strand, counting down.
TCAAAAATTAATCAGGTCGAATTGGATTAAGCCTAGTTATTTAAACAAAAAACTATGACTGTATTCATCTGTAATAAAATGTACCAATTTAAATCAGTTTATAAATATTTTTATTTATTGTTACTTTTATTTAAAATCTATACTTACAAAAAAAATACTTAAAATGTAAATTATATTTGAATATACAATATTTAGATTAAAAAATAATACCTAAAAATGTTTCACATGAATAGTGTTGATATAAAAAATTATTAATCACAAAAATATAATTTATTGATTTATTTTTAAATAATTAATATTTATCATAAATAAAAATATCAATTATATAGAAAATTATTTTGAAACTTTGTCGATTATTTTTACTCATGAATTATATCTGATCAAAAAAATTAACCCCCCATAATATTAACTTATTGTCGCCCCTAACCAACTATCTAAACACATAATTTCTATTAAAAAACTCACAAAATTTGATCACTTAACAATAGATTTTAAATTTTTTGATTTTCATTCACTAACTCAAAATCTTTAAACAATATCGATACTCTAAAACCCTTTCCAACATCAAATCTTTAGTAGTGATGGCCCTTTCACTCTACTACGAACCATTATATATACCAAATACTCATATAGAAAAGTTTCCTTGTCCAACAAAGTAAAATCTCGATATCAAAATTACCAATAGAAACTTAATAGTTTATAGGTCTTGAACAACTTTTAAGATTAAGGGTGAGAAGATTAACTTGCGTTGCGTGCGTTGCATATTGTGAATATAGAAATTTTGAATATTAAAGAACATATGATCGCAAAAATACCAAAATCTCTTAAGTGTTTGCTGACAATTGAATTATCTAAATATAATTTTTTAAATAAATATTAAAATTTTAATGTCCATCAAAATAATATGATATGCATTTAATAAGTAAATGGATTAGTAAAAACTATTTATAATAAGATAGTTGTATCAACTAGTCAAAAATTAATTAGTCCAAACAATTAAAAAGATATACAGTTTCTCTTTTTATATTTGTCAAACATTAATACAATTATCATATCTAATGAGAGGATCACTAATATCATTAGCGTGCCTAAATAAGAATAACATTTGAAAATCACCATAAACTTATAAAATCCTAAATTCTTACAAAATTTTAAAATTAAAATTAATTATGATTTTTATTTTCTAATTTTTTAGCCAATAAAAATGTAAAAATTAGATAGTTATAAGGCTAGTTATCTTAAGCCCAATTAAACAAAAAGAGTTATAAAAGCCCAAAAAGAAGGTTTACAAGGCCCATGCATGATGCTAAATGGGCCAGAAGTAGCCCAATTCCAACTTTTAGGGAGCAGAGCTGCTCAACTGTCAGTCTGTCTTTTCCTTTCGTCCATCACTCTCCCTCGGTAGAGTCACACGCTTCGTGTTCTCCGTCGATCACCTTTCAAAACCAGCTCTCCTCCAACTCTTTCTCTCTCTCTCTCTCTCTCTCTCTCTCTCTCTTCCGTCTGGCTGCGTCTCTTCCTCCCTCCTTTGGTTCCATGGCTTCCATACCGGGGGCGCCGATCTCTTTGCAGGTTTATCCCCTTGCTACCTCCGTGCTTGGTTACTCTCTCGTTGGCACATGGATTTAGGCTTTGTAGATTTGGTCTATTCTTGATATCTGATTCAAATTGTAATTGCTTATCCTATTTTTCCTGCGAAGTTGTGATCATTGTTAGTGATACTCCCTATGTTCTAATGCTAAGCGTATTTAACATGCGGATTTCTTTCTTTGCACATCAAAGGGACTTTGTGGTGAAAATTTATCGTGGCTTGGTTTAATTTCATTGAAGTTTGATACATTTCACACAATTAAGGAAAGCTTATCTGCCGTTAATGGCCTCATTTTGCGTTTTCTTAATCTATTCCCGGATTGCTTCTTTTATATCTGATTCGGTACATTTTTTTTATTTATTTATCAAAATTGCTTGATTGATCGATGATATCATTTTTTTTTCTGCCTTGAATTGATCAATTTGGATTGTTCTAAATTGCTTGAATTGCTCCTTTTGTTTACAATATGTTACATTTTTCTTATTTATGTCTTCATATTGCTTTGGTTGTTGCATAGTTTTAGCTTTCTTGTATTGATGGCATTGCTTTGCCTGCAATTTATTTGGGTGTGCTAAAGGGAATTTGGCCTAGTGGAATGGATTGTGGTGACCCAAATCCGAATTTGGATTTCATTAATAAAAGGCAAGGATCTTTGAGTCCAAACATCACAAGAAAAATAGAAATTCCCTAGGTCTGAATATCAACACGAATGACTTGAATCTTCCAAATCCTAATAACAATGTAACATTATAGATTCCGTAAAATTCAAATTTCACCGAATTGAATTTATAGATTTTACTTAATACAACTTACGGATGCCACTAGATTCCAAACTCAAGATGTATCAACAATAACGAGATATCATGAAAATCTCCTAAATCTTATTTTGCCACTGTGAACTAAAGGCCATATATTTACACCATCAATAATTGGATAATTATCACGAGGTAATCAATACTCATAAGTTTGACAAACGACCAAATCCATGGTCTCTGATACCTTGCCACCATAGGTGTGCAAACATTTCAACCAAATCCTATATGAGAATCTCCAAGTCTTAATATAAGTATTAACTCAAGAGAATCCCCAACTCTCTGAACATGTAAAACTCAACGTTCATCACCATGATATTCCTCAACAGTACACCACGATCATAAGCATCCCTCCGCACTAAGCAAAATATCTCATTACCACTATGGTATGAAAATTTGTGTCAAACTTCTATTAACCACACTAAAGCACTATAGGTTCTATCTTTTTTTAAGACTGTATTTTTTTATATAATTTTCTTTATATTACCATAAGAAATTGATAACATATGCAATGGAGCATAGTGCAAAGAAAATCCACAATGTGAAAGGATAGAAGTGTCATTTAATATTGATAAAGACCATATTCACTTGATCAAAACTAACATAAAGAAGGTCATTACCAAGAAGAATAAAGAAGATCCATGGATAAATTAAGTAACTGACTCCTATGGTTTCATTGGCCCACTAGATCATTAACTCAAAACACGATACCACCTAGACATCAAGTTAAAAAAACTAGACCAAAACTCATTATGGTTTTCTGGCATTCAAGCACCCACTCACACATCGCCATACACACCTACTCCTAACACTTTACCTAATTATCAAAAAATTATCAATTTGATAATCTCATTTATAAAGTTATAATTATATAAAATATACCCTATTTTTTCACTGCCAAACAACTCATGAAATGTCATTGCTGACTGAAACCCGATCCGACATTCAAGTGCTGGACTAGCTACTCAAGAACTGAATTATCTGTTCAATTGATCAACTATGTGTCCATAGCAACAACAACATGCATTAGGATAAATTTCAAGGACATATACTTAAAATTTCTACCTGATTCTATCAGGCACAGTTGCTGCAAATCTGCCAGCAGTAGCAGTGATTGGAGCTGATTCAATAATTAGCGTCACTCCTTTGTCACTTCATCGCTACATCTTTGGGTTATTGAATTTCATTTCCTTAATAAAATATTAGTCTACACATATCATGGGCAATTATATATACATGAACACCTAAATTTAATATGTAAACGATTAGTCCAAAATTCTCAATGGCTTCAACAAGGGTTGAATTGGGGCAGTTCTTTGTAATCATTATCACAAATTTATCCCTCGATTTCTCCCACTCCAATTGATCAAACTCAACTTTTGGCAATGTAATATTAAATTACATATTTCATAGAGCAAGAACACCAAATGTGTGATAATGAACGGGTTTATTTACCTTATGAATTATTGGCTCGAACACTGCTTGAAATCACAGCCAACTGTGAAAAAACAGATTTCAGTGTTTCTCAACCTATATTTGTCACTTGATTTCTACGACTTTGAGGCATCGAAATTGAAATTTATCAATGCGATATTAGACTGTGCATATTATAGTACAAAAATAGTAACTTTATCATAAACGCATTAACATAACATATAATCAATTAGCCCAAAAATCACTCATTACCTTAGTTAGAGGTGAAACGAATAGATTTCAGTATTCATCGTAGCATCTTCATCACTTGATTACTAACACTTCGAGTTATCAAATTATGTTTCGTCAATAAAAGATTAAACTACACATATTACAGTATAAAAACAATAATTATATTGTCATGAATGTATTAATATCACATTATAAACAGTTGACCCAAAAATGATTCAAAAATTAATTTTCTTCACCCATTACTGTTCATCATCTTCCTCATATGCCTGTTACTGTTGACCGAAAATTACAGGGACTCTGTGGTTGTTGGAGAGAGCATTGGAAGGAAAAGAAGGATTTTTAAAAGATGATAGCATCAAAAGATGAAGAATTCACTTGCCTGATTATGAATTCCACAGTCACCGAGCAGCACAACACAGTAGTAGCAAAACATTGCTGACCTGAAATCAGGCCTGGCGCATAGGCATGGTCCAGTGCTGTTCAGGTGCTACTTTCAACAGCACATCATCAGTGATGGTTAAGACAGTGATGGCAAAATAGCAGCAACCAACACAGAACAATATGAGCGTTGACATAATTTTATCTACACTCCAATTTATTTCTTCAACCATGCTCACTGATGTGGGACATGGAAATCATATGAATTCATTGAAACAAAAAAACTTAGGAGATCATTAAGAAGGAGATTACACTTGCCTTGGTTTTGATCCTTCTTGGTCACTAGGAGCAGCGGTGCAAATTCTTATTCTCAGTTCTCCTCTGTGTGTGTGTGTGTGTGTGTTTTTCTGCCGCTTCAAGGAAAACCGGGGATGCTGTGTGCCCAGGGAGAGGAGAATGTGTTGTTTAAATAGGGAAGCTTCCTAGGTTAAATGTGGGGAAGATTTTTGGTTAGTTTTTAAGGTATTCAATTATTTTCTAAATGGTATAAATAATGTAGAGGTTCTCCACAAGTTAATATATACTAAATTAATGTAGAAGTTCTCCACAAGTTAATATATACTAAATTTTAGTTTCCTAATTCTAGTCACAGTAAAATACATTAAATATAATTACCATGATTCCTAACTAATAATTATAATGTCGAAATTCTAATTTTACCATTATCAAAAAAAAATTATCGAAATACCCTCCAGAAGCTTTTGCGATTCAGACACGTCCAGAAATTTCATGAAGTCAGTATAGGCTCGACTGCAAAATATCAACTCCAACATACTTCATATGTATATTTATTTCCTAAATTAATGATATCTAGTGATCACGGATCTAAATAGTCTAAAATAAAACATTAGGGTGTTACATAAATTATCCTTCTAGCTTTGTGGTAGGATGGGATAGTCTTTTTTTTTTTTCCATATTTGTTTATCAAATATTGAGCTTTCAGTGTAATTTCTGGATCCAGATGAAGTGAATGTGTCCTTGGCATATACTTAACTATTCTATAAAATTTTATGTTAGCATCTATATAAGGTCTTCAACTTTTGAACAGGGTACAACCAAGAACAATGGCCTGAAAGCATCAGCTTCGTCATGGAGGACAAATGCACTGAGGCTGCAGCCAGCTCCACTTCAACTGCGGGGTTCTTGTCCGGTAAGGCTCTCCCATTGGCTGTCTAGGTTTTATATTACCTGGTTCCATACATTGTTATTGCCTTCAAGGAATAGTAGGCATAATTTTTTGATGAGTTTGCAAAATGTTGTTAGTTGATCACAAAATATTCCAGTGTTCTTTACTCCAAGGCCTTAAATCCTTTATTATTTGCTTGTAGAAGATTTGAAATGTGATTTCCAGGCTCTATTGTTAAATCAACACCATCGCCAACAATACTACAACCTTCCCTCCATCACTGCTGTTGCACTGCCATTGCTTCCACCCACCTTGACCACCTCCACCCACCTGCTCACCTCCATTGTCTCTACAACCACAGTTTTTCTTGTCATGATTTGTGATGCATGTAACAGCATTGTTTCCTTAGCTGTCCCATAGAAATTTCCTCTTAATTTCAATATATGATGATCACATAATCATTCACCATTTAACCAACCCATCTTAATATTACATGTAATATCTTTTAGAAACATTTTCTTGAATATGGATCCATATTGACAAAATCTATCTTCTGAATAAATTATTTTCAGTCTATTAGACTCAGTCATTATTTTGTTTTAGAACTACTAAATTGCATTTTGTATATTCCATTTTGTTGTTCTTGTCATGGGTAATGAAAAATAGAGATATTAAGAACTCACAATAATGAAAAATAGAGGTATTAAGAATGACGGGTTATAGAATTGAATATAGGATGAGTTGTGCTCTAAATTGAAATGACTAAAAAGTAGTGCTGTAATGGATGAGGCTACATATTATGAGGTTTGGGGATTGTCAGATGTAGAAAAGGCATCCATATATTGCAAAGAGGCTATTTCAATGGTTTGAATATTTAACCTCTAGGTCATGATGGAGGAATCTTAGTATCACATCAGGAATTGCCCTCCTAAAATCAAATGACCAAAGAAAGAAAAGCATATATCCTGAGGTTACATCAAAGATACTTAGTAAGGCCTCCTCTTTGGTTGCAACTTCCTCGTATGCTGAACAATATCAACATCATTAAAGCCACTGACAATTGGATTATGTAGGATTGTGGGGGTTGTTAATATTGTATATCTGCCATTTTACATGACTTATGATACATCCTTTTTTAGTTAAGAAGCCATGAAGTCCTCATTACCTCAATCCGAGTCTTGTGGTCTACCTCTACTGCTGCTCCTCCGGCTTATGCTTCTCATCTTGACCAAGTTACTCTTCCTCTGTGGTTATTTGTCGCGTGTACATTGCATTCATTGGAAGTAAGAAGGGCTAGAGACCCCTTTAAATCTATAATGGCACCATACAAAGTGTCAGTGTATTCCTTCCTATTTTTAACCTCTCACCAATCTTCTTGTTGGTATATTTGATTTTTATTGTATGGCTTCTTAATGTCCATGTTATTCCCACATAATATTACAGTCTTGTAATTTATCTCTACTTTATTTGTTTGTTGAATACACTGTACTTTTCCATGAATTGTTGCTGGCTAAACTAGATGCAGGGTAATCGGTCATGTATGAACCACACAGTTGCAGTTAAGGCACAGCTGAACAAGGTATCCTGCCATCAATCTTATTCCTTCAAGGAGCTCTTTTCAAATTTTCTTTACCTCTTCGACATGCTTATGGAACAAGCATTTCTTGCCTCCCAGGTTGCTATGGAAGGACACTCCAACGATGCAGCTACTCCTGATGCCAATAATGGGAAACTTACTGCAGAAATCAAGAATGATGAGCCAGCAAGCGACTCTTCTCCTGCTGACTTGGCTTCAAAGGAGTCCATCAATGAATTTATCACTCAAGTTGCAAGTCTTGTCAAGTAACAATCTATCTACCTTCTTTCTGTATGTGCCACATTCTCACAAAGAACTGAGGTGGTTGTGTTGGTTCACATTGTCTCCTTTAGACTGGTGGATTCAAGAGACATTGTGGAGTTGCAGTTGAAGCAGCTTGACTGTGAACTGTTAATCCGTAAAAAGGAGGCCATTGCACAACCAGCATCTCCTACTCCTGTGGTTTTGATGCAACCTGCACCATCGGTAGCTTCCCAAGCAGCGCCACCTGCTGCTGCACTTTCCCCTGTTCCAGCTGTTTCGTCGACACCATCTCCAGTAGCTGCTGCAGCTGTTGCCAAGCCAGCAAAGTCTCTACTTCCGCCACTTAAATGCCCTATGGCTGGGACATTCTATCGAAGTCCAGGACCCGGTGAACCGCCATTTGTTAAGGTAACTTGGATGTTTTTGGTTTCCTGGGCAATTGTTTAGGGACGTGATTTCACTGCTAAGCCAATGGAGCTAGAAATTCTTCTTCCTCCCTTCTCCTAAAATGGGCTAAATGCTGTTTATTGTCGCTTAGGTTGGAGATAAAGTGCAGAAAGGACAGCCCTTGTGTATCATTGAGGCTATGAAATTGATGAATGAAATTGAAGTAAGTGCTATCACCTTCTCCGTTTTAATTATAAAAAGGACCCTGCTATTTCATCCATTTTGGTTTTTGACTTGACCTGGTGTGCTGCTTGAAAAATCTATACCAAATATAACAAACGCAAACCAAACACAAGCAGTAAATGGATCTCATTCATTTCAATGCTTGTATCACTCCATCCTAGAAGGCTCACTTCTGAAGTCTGTTGAATTTACCAAAATGTTCATTCAATTCACCGATAGCGTTCAGTTGCTGGCCTGGGCCCTGATGCTGTCAGGCAACTCTGGTTCAATGATAGTGGCCATGGATGAAAATATCTGTATTGATATCAATCGTAGTTATATGGGATGATACATATTGTTATCAGACATCTCAGACATGAGTTTTTTTTTTTTTGCCCAATAGAATAAAATGAATTGGGAGAAAATATTGGCCAATATATCAATGTATCATCCCATATATTGCAATATTGGGAAATGTACCTTGTAAAGAGGATGGAATCAGAAGGAATAGGGTAGGGTACCCTTACAGCCCGTTTTTCTGCGGTTCTTAGTATAATGAGATATTTGGTAGGCCTTGCTTATCGGAGCTGCTTCCAGCTCAAGTGTTTTCCCTAAAATATCACGGACATAAAAGAATGAATGATCTGTTCCCCGGCCAATTATCCATTGTTGAACACTTCAAGTTAGGTCATGAGCATTCAGGCCTGCCCCCTGGGAACGTCAAGTCCTTAATCCTATAACCTATAGGGTACATCAGAGTTGTGTTTAAATGTTCCTTTTTGACATTTTACTACTGCATTTAGATTTTATTACATTGAAATTCTCCATGGACAAAGAGCAACCCATAAAAATTTCTGTTTTTCAGGCCGATCAATCAGGAACTATAGTTGACATCCTTGTAGAGGATGGGAAATCTGTCAGCATCGATACAGTAAGTTTCACTATCAAAATCTTTAATTTCATATGTTTGATTGCATATATAATCGGTCTCTTGACATCTCATGTTTGGTTCCTCTGCAGCCCCTGTTTTTGATTCAACCATAGAGGAACAAGTTCTCCTTGCATTCAAGAAGCATCTCATTTCTAAGTTTTCCAGATGCAGTGTTCTTGTGTGAGGGAAGTAATTGGTAGAGAGCAATGTGAACTTGTCTATTTCTTTGAGAATTCTTTTTCATTTGTACCTGGAAGCTCACACTTAGAGCTATGAGAATTTTCCCAAATGTTTGTATTTTTATTAATATTATCCTGTTAAATAATGGTAGCTAGTTAATTTCTCTTCTCTCTCTCTCTCTCTCTCTCTCTCTTTCTGGGTAATAATGACAATAGCTAGTTACTCTTCTATTTAAAGTGCCATTGCTTGTTAATATATCATAAAGTTCATGGTCATTCCATTTATCAGTTCTATCATTTTAACTTAGGTAACATGATTCAAGGCTTAGAAATTTTGCAATTCAGTGTATTTCTACATGAAATGCTATGAATCAGGGTTGGGCGTTCACTTCACGACAACAGGCGCATGACACAAATTTAGCCAATTCAATATTGCAGTCAAAGATTGCCAAGGGTTTCAATATTCATTTCCACAATGATTTATACTGCTAGGGATGTAGTATTTATAAACTGTCTTGAGGGTCTTTAGCCGTTTGATCTAGGGATATTTTAACAGATGCTTAATCCTAATCTCAGCCCGTGTTAAGCATAATCGACTTTTAACAAAGATTCACAGAACAATCCTAATAATCCAAAGGCCAAAACTCGGCTACTACGTAGTCTGGTAGTTTCGAGCTACTTATGTTCTGTGTTCGGCCATGAGGAAGTTTGGTCATTGCAGATATGCTGCTATCCGAGGCTTGGACGACAGAGTCAGCTTATTCTGCATGAAGTGGTGACCTAGAATTGCGGCAATGAGGTTTGGCTGCACAGTTCAGTTCATAATATTACACATTCTATGTAATTTTGCCAATTCGTGTATTTTTTCATAAATCTAAAGACCTGGACTTTATTTGGTGCTAAAGTGGCATCAAGAGGCATCATTTCAACATTCAGGTGTTGTGATGTCTCATATATTTATAGATCACATAAAAATATATTGATGAATGAACACCAAATCATTCAAATTTGTTCCAAGAATGCTTGTTAAACATTATTCTTAGTGCTATCACTGATACTGATATATTGGTTTTGGGATCTAGTATGTGCTGGGAAAACCGATGATGTCTCGTGCTTTAATAATAAGTAGGGCATCTCATGTGACACAGTGTTCTATCTATTTATTTATATAGTGTATTTTTATAAGAATAAATTAATAAATAAGATAATATTTTATAATTTGCCAAAGGTCTCTATATAATTGCAGCACCTAGGCAAATACGTGGCAATTTTGAGATCCCTAGGACAAAGTGGTGATATCAAGGGGAAATATATAGAATATTATTGAGTGATGTAATATTTTATTTTTTATTTATATTAATAAGTTTATATAAGAACAAAAATTGAAGGCAATATAATCTTTACATAAAGGCCATCCTATCCAACTTTCAGCATAGTTAAACGAGATGGTATATCACTAAAGCCGTCCCAAATGTGTTTGTTGGGTATTACCCAAAATATTGTCAAAAAACTAAAAAACAAAAGTTTTTTATTGTCTCTGATGTTTTTGAAATACTCTCAAATGATATGGCATTTCCATTGAGATTCAAAATACACATGTCATTGGCATAATGAAATAAAATTTAAATCTCTTGTTAGTTTTTAACCGCCAATATTCCATACAAGCATAAGAAATAATAATCAAATATATAAAATTATATAATAATATTTATCGTAACAAATACTCTTGAATCGAGGACAAAATCACAAGATAATCTCTAAACAAATATATTATAAAATCTATGATTACAATAATTTCCTCCAAGAGTCTTTATAACAATCCCATGAATAATGGTTAAATATTAAAGCTAATATAACTAATAATCATATAAGAAAATGAGTAACTAATTAATAAAATGTCTTGTAAATGAAGCTAAAATGATATGTTGAACTTAGCAGATGATGAAATTCAAATCCTTCCTCAATCGGATGCTGAAAGCCTCCTCTCTTTTTTTTATCTCTTCTTTCTTAATTGTGGTGCCTTTTTATGTTGAAATATTCACTTGTTTAATCCTAAAATCATATCAGGACATTTATAATTTGTGTGGCTACGTAGACAACTTTCTCGTAGAATCTCTAATAAATATTTTTATTTAAGCATGAAATATTCTAACAATTCCAAAAGTAAAAAGAAAAAAACAATGCCCTTTTCAATGGGGTGTGACTCATAAAATCCTACACCGACCCAGTGCCTCCCCATCCCTCTTACATTCACTTCCATTTTGTGACACCAAGCCACTTTACATTACCACCCTTAATAAAGTTCACGCGGTTTGTAGGTGGAACCATCACTCATTCACTCCACCTAACAAAACGCGTACCTTAAAATTTAGTACAACCACTTTAATTTTATGCTCTCTTACCTCAAGCCAGACGATATAAAAATATATATATATAAATAATAAATAATAAAATCAACCCGTCACTCTTCGTTCTTGCATCTCTCTGTTACACCACTTTGGTGAGGAAAGATGGAGATCATACAATTACTAATACTAGCAGCCCTCTTCATTGCTGCCTTCTTAAACCTCTTCTTTCATCACCCAAAAGGTAAGCTCTTATCATGGCTCTGGTCCTCATTTAAGGCTTCTTTGGCCTGCTCCGACACCTCAGGAGAGACGGTCGTTGCTGAGAAGAACAGACCAGGTGATGGAAGGGGTGATCTGAAGCAAGTTTTTCAAGCCTTTGACAGGAATGGCGATGGGTTTGTGACAAGGCAAGAGCTCAGAGAGTCGCTCAAGAATATGGGGGTTTTCATGGATGAAAGAGAAGTAGAAGATTTGGTGGAAGACTTGGACGTTAATGGAGATGGGTTGGTTGATTTTGATGAGTTTTGCGATTTGTTTGAATCGAAGAAGGCGGGTGAGGAGGCAGGAAAGCAAGGTTTCGGGACGGAGGAAGGTGGTGGCGTTGACGGTGATGAAGAGGAGGATTTGAAGGGGGCTTTCGACGTGTTTGATGGGGATGGAGATGGGTTGATTACAGGTGAAGAACTGAGCTCTGTGTTGTCTTCTTTGGGGCTGAAGGAAGGGAAGAGAATTGAGGATTGTGAAGAGATGATTAGGAAGGTTGACATGGATGGTGATGGTATGGTTAACTTCAGTGAGTTCAAGAAGATGATGATGCAAGGTAATGGAAGGCTTGTTTCTAATTTCTCATTTTAACAATAAGACTTTTAGTTATATATGTCTTTTAAATTAACAAGTCTATATAAAAATAGATAAATTGATTAATATCGTATTATCTAACAATATTTAAATTTGGGTTACTAGACATTTTTCTTTTGATTATAATCGTGATTGTCCTTCCTCCTTCCTTATCTATCAGTTCTTCTTAGGCTTCAAAGTCCTTTTTTTTAGTATTTTTTTCTGGATCAAATGCTTATGATATGTCAGATATATATTACATATTTTTTTCTTATATTTTGTTTCTTCCATAAATTTAGTATTAAATACATTAACTTTATTATACAAATGAAAAGAAGAATTTAGGATTAATTTTTTTTTTAAAAATTTAAACTAATAATTTTAACAAAATTTTTTAATTTCTTATTTTATAATATTCAACTATATATTTCTCTATTCATAGATTACATTGAATGTACAATAGTGAATCCCTTGTGCAATGGTATTCAATTCTATTATTTTAGAACAAAAAAATTAAAAAAAAAATACTTTATAAATTGAATTTTTCATGGAAAAAAAAAAAAAAACCTAAGCTTTAGGAGTGATTATTTGACAACGATAAGAACAATCTTAATAGAGCAATTATAAATTTCTCCTAAGAACACCCAATTTAATTTTTAATAAAATTATAAAAAAATATATATATACTTTGGCCATTTAAAATATTATAATAGTCAAATTATCCCAAGATGATAATGACACAGCATTGAACATCATGCTCAAAGCGCTTCACTTTTTTTTTTTTTTTTGGCTTGATTAATCAACAAGACAAGCATCTGTCATGCCAAATCTCTACTATTCAATTAAAGGTAAGAATTGGTCAATCAACTCAAAGTCTTGATCATTCAATGAAGGTGGCATGAACTTATGTTTCAAAATTCCATTGAATTGAGGGGATAATTTTATTTGTCCTTTAAATATTTTTAAAGATATAATATCTCAACCATCAATATATATTAACAAGCTCATATAAAAATAGATAGATGAATGAAATAACTCAATATCTAAATTTATTTTATTATCATATTGGGCTCGGATAAAATGAACCAAATCATGTGTACCTCCCTATAGTTCTCAAAAAAGATCAACATGGTCATCTTAAATAAATGGTGCATTTTGTAGGGTGGTGTTTATGGCCAATAAGTAAAAGCATACTTGATAAAAACAATTTTAAACATTATAACTGTATTCATGATCATAAGTTTGATTCTTATTATTATGTTTAGATTTACTTCATATCTAATCCTTACTAATACAATTATGTATCCAAAACTTGGTTTAAGAATAGGAAATCGGGTCATAAATTCTTCATTATTAAAATAAACCGATTAACCCTGCTCAATTAACCTAAAAAAATTGACAACTATGCCTATATAATTTCGATATTGGCCAAATTGGAAGTGAATCTAATGAAAACTTATACTGATATTGTTTATTTTTATTTGACAGTTTAATTTAACCTATTAAGGCAAAAAATTCTAAGAGCCATGTGTTATAATTATTGCCACAATTCGGATAGACTCAATGGGCCAATTGGACGATGAGTCCCTACACTAATATTATAAAATTTATATACAGTAATAAGGTTATCTTTACAGTAATAAAAATTAAACTCGTAATTAAAATTTTACTATAACATTTTAAATCATTCTTAATAACTGCACCAACACAGAGCGATTTTGACCGTTGCTTAACACAAAATGCGAGGCTAGTAAAAGCTTCAAATACCATAAGTTGATCTTATGAAGGTCTGATCCAACATGAAGTTTGAGCTAGTGCAACGTTGCGTTTTACTTTCAGTTCTTTAGCAACAAAGAAATATTTTTTTATCTAATTAAATTATTCAATATTTATTTATCTTAATTTTAAAATTAGTCTTATTATATTGGTCTAATTCTATAATTTTGAAACAACATTAATAGAAGACAAAGTATAACAAAACATTCCTCTACCTTAGTTTTAAAATTATGAATTTTGTGCTAAATCTAATTTTTTTAAAATTAAGGTCAAAAAATATAAATTTATATATTTCATTTTTTTTAATAAATGTTGCTCTGAATTTTATATAAATATAACAAGCATAATTTTTGAAAACATAAAAATAAATAGCTATTATTGTTCGAAACTTTATGCTAGTAATATTAGGTTTTTTTTTTTTTTTTTGGGTGGGGTGAAAATTAAGGGACCCACAAACGTAGTGGAATGCAAATGGCATCAATTCTTTCCAAGAGGGACCATCAATTTGCAAACCAAATTTATAAGTGCTTAAAAAGAAAAGATAAATATCATAGGGATTGGAATTTTATTTTTATTTTATTTTTTCTTTTTAGGGTGGTGAAGAAAGAGGGGCATAATTGAAAAAAATAAAAGGGAAATAGATTAGGATGGCATATTGCTTTTTGATCATTCAAAACATCACAAAATAATACATTTTAATTTGCATTTAAAAGAGTTATTCTGATATAATTCAATAATTATTTGTTCAAATCAGTGAAAACGGCTTCTTTTATAATATAAAATAATATCACATATATATTAGACCATATATATTATTTTTAAAAAAGGTTTAATATTTCTTAGAACTCAAATACATAACAAGAGTTTATATATCAAAATGTTATTTTTAAATTAATTTTTATTAAAATTAGCATATAATTGATCCGTGATTATTCAAATTAATTTATATTTAGTTGAATATAAAACTTGATTTAGTTTCAACACAGATTAATAAAATATTTATTGTAGTCCATGAAATGAACTCACCAAGGGAATACCACCCAATAGGCCATTTGACTATTTCCTCAATGCTATATATAGATTTGACCTAGCCAAGAACAAGAAGAAGAAGAAGAAGAGTTTACTTTTACTAAGTCCTTAATTTAAAAAAGGATTTAAACTATATAAATAACATTGCATTAAACATAATTAAGTTATAGGTATCAAGTAATTAATTGATAAAGTCCAATTGGAATAGTTCCAAGAAAAATATAAAATTAAAAGCATTCCTTCATTTAAGTTTGAGAATGACTTCTCAAGATGAAGTCATCCTCGTTACATGACACACAATGATTGACTCCCAAAAAAACTTAGATAAGTTAATTAAAATACATTTATATAATAACCAAATATACATTGAAGGATAGCTTAAACTTAGAGTTTTCATAAGAAAAGAAAAAATATTGGCAAAATAAAGTGATTTAGGGATACTTTTTTGATATTTCTAAATAATATGATGTTTTATTTATTTATAAATTTTAATATATATATTGATATGGATAAATAAATATATATTATATCATTTAAAAATAATTAAATAGTATCCCATAATACTATTCTTGATGCAATATATTATATATACTTTCCAAGTTTTAAAACTTCTATTTCTTACTGGAATTACTATTTGAGGGAAGATTAGAATTACATTTACTATATTTTTTGTATAATTTATTTATATCATTAGTTTTATATAAGAGTAAATATAAAAAATAGGTAACATATTAAATTAATTGCTAAAAAATTCATTAAAAATGGCTCTATTCTTTTAATAAAATAGTTGGGATAGTATGCATCTCTAGTATGGGTTAAGAAAGTATCGATATAAAGTGCTTTTTGAAAGATATGTGTTGAAAAGATGATAGAATCAACTAACTTGACCTTGGATAAAAGGTATTGAAAAATTTTTTGATCATAGTAAAAACGCTGTTGTTGGGGTTCAACATCCGAATTCACCCGATCAGATAGTAGCGAAATATCCAAATCTCCGTTATCGTCAGCCACCATTTAGTAGGAACAATATTTTTTTAGGTGAAAATCTCATCTCAATTAAAAAAACATTACGAAACACAAAATCTACAAATAGATCCACTATGCAAAATGATTACACAAACCCAAAGATAGAATACAAGCAACCACCATGACTACACAAGTCCTAGAGGCAAAAATTAAGAACAGGAAGACGATAATATAAAGGTCTCACACTTTGTATTTCAATCACTACTCTCTTTCTCTTCTTCTCTTTCTTTTCTCACTGTAGTGCTCTCTACTTTCTCATTTTACAAGTGTTAGTGAAGCGGCAACCGCCATTTCACCCCCGCACTTATGCGGCAGGTGCACACCACCCCTGGTGTTATCTCCCACACCAACCCGGTGCAACTCGCACCCCTGGCACTTCCGTGCTCTCCTTGGTGCCAAGCCCACACACACGGTGGCTTTCCTCTAGACACCCACATTGGTGTCTTCTCACCACCTTGATGATTTTCACATGCCACTCACCACCGCATGCCCAAGCATGCATGTATATATAATAATAATCTGCCCGAAGACCTTCAATCAATAAGCAGGTTGCGTGTGGACAAACGCCTACTACCTGCTTTACAACCTGTCAACAATTTTGCCTACCAACTTTACAATCCTGCCATCTGCACAGACGGCGTATACAAATTGCAGGTCTGCCGCCTGCTCTGCAGAGCCAACTGTCCACAACTTACTGCTAATTGTCCGCAACTTACTGCCAGCTATCCACGACGTCTTTAGTTGTTGTTGCAGTCAAGTTTTCAGACCATCTGTGCCCTTTGGCCATTGCAAGAGTCCTCTGGCGTTCCTTTGTCTCCAGACAGTGATAACGACCTTGGACATCTCATGTCCTTGGTCGTCACTGTGCACAGCCCATATTTTCGGACGCTACTGTGCACTCAACCATGTCCGCGGACGATTCCATACCAGTGTCACCTACTAATAAATTCTTTCTTCTCAATCGGCGATTCCATACAAATGTCATCAACTGGTAAATTTTTCATTTTCAACCGGTCAACAGGTTGACCAGTAATCTCTCCTGAAAAGCACTCCAATATTTTCTACTCCAAAAATCCTTTTCGTATTTTCTCTCCAACCTTATCCGGTCAACCTTCCGTTGACCATCTTCTACTTTCATCCGGTCAACCTCCCGTTGACCGTCTTCTACTGCCATCCGGTCAACTTTTCCCGTTGACTGTCTTCTGCTGCCCGTCCGCCATCCAGTAGCACTCTTGCAGCCCTCAGCCAGTCAACCTCTAGTTGACTGGAATCCACGATTGACCATCTGTCGGTCAATCTCCATTGACCGTTCACTGTTCTCCGGACTTCCACCAAATAAACTCCGTCATTTGTTTTTCGAAAATCCTCCGATGACAAACCAATTTGTTGGGTTACTCATAAGGGAGTGATCAGATTTAACAAATTGACCGCAAGTAAAAGATATAATAGTACATGACCGCAAGTAAAAATCATTGATCCCTCCATTGGCCAATGGGCAGGTTTCTAATCTAGACAATGCCGCTTAATATAATAAAAAAGATATTGATGCACCTGAAAAGAATATTGACAAAATAAATATTGATTAGACAATACGACGATAACTTAATAATGATTAAAAAAATGTACACCTTATTCTTGACCACAAATATATAGCCAACCAACATCAAACTCCACTCCAATGCCTACATTTGGCATCAAATCTCTAAATCCATTACAAATCTATAATTACAATAATCCTAAAAAAATTGAATGAAGAGATAAATTTGAATTTTTTGACTTTGCATCTATAATATCCATGTCCAAGATAATATCATTCGAACTCAAATAGACTTAGATTAACACAGGCATAGGAAATATGTTTATTTCCCCTAGCCTAGGCGATGTTTGGATACGAAGCTGCAACTAACCTGAGCAATCCCCCAATATCCATGGGCTCTTGGTAATTTTGCTCCAGCCTACAGCTGTTGGAACACACAGACCCCATTTCCCCCACACCAAAAGAAAAGGTGTCATCTTTTTGTACGCAATTAGGGAGGATGGTGATGGAGATGATGATGCACAGCGACAACTTTGTCTCTTTCCTCTTCAGAACTTTGGTACGCTCTGTCTTTCTCACTCTCTCTTTATCTTCCTATTTCACTTGTAATCTCCACAGTGAATCTTCCTCTCCTTCTCATCTTTTTCTCTCTTGCCTAGTAAATCCAGAGGTTGCGCCTGAAATGAAGAACCGACTGAAGGAGAAGTAGAGAGAGGGGGGGGGGAGGGGCGGCATGGAGAAGAAGTACGGTTGCTGGGCAGCTCTTAGACGAGGTGTTAGAGGTGCCTTGCAAGTCACCTGCTGCTAAAAACTTAGCAAATTCCATCCCTCGTTGCAGTCTTGTATATGATGCAGGTTAATCTTTTTTTTTTTTTTTTTGGGGGGGTGGGTGCTATTCTGGGCGTCTTTTTGCTGATTTTGTTTGATCCCGTTTCTTCTGATACTTGAATTTGCTTGCTTCTTTACTGATGGAAATTGATCATTTCAGAATTTTCTGAAACGGGAGAAAGAAAAACCCAGAAAAGAAAGTTTTTAAGTTTTGGGGTTGTAACTAATTCCCATCTCCTCATATTTGCCCGAGGATTGCTATATTTTGATGGCTTATTGACATTGTCTGAGATTCTGAGCTACCTTACAGTCGTAGTCACGACAAAAATGGTTGTTATTGGTCTTTCCGCTTTTGGCGATTGCAAAATTGTTGAATATCGTCTCCCTTTAAGGTTCATATTCTGCTGTTGCATTTATGCCAAAAGCTGAAGATCCTGGAGGACAAACTGTAGATGCCGTATAGGTGTTTGACGAAAGTACTGGCAGAAACTGCAGACTAATTATCACCAGTTATCATCTATTGATTTTTTCTGGAAAAGTGTGTTCTTGCAGAATCGATAGATTTTATGGCCTTCAATTCTTATTCTGGGATTAAATTGATGTTGTTCTTTGAAATCTGCTGAACACAATCAAATTATTCGTTTCAAAATCATGAGATAATGGATTCTGTAAATGCAGCTACTGAAACCCGGTACTTGAACGCTAGCAACCGCGAAATGTGTGCTCCAAATGATGCACAGCTTTCTTCTGATATGCATGATTCTACACCATCAGAAAACAAAGCCCCTCACCAGCTGCTGCAGTTCACTTTTCAAGAGCTTAAATCTGCAACGGGCAACTTCAGACCAGATAGTATACTCGGGGAAGGCGGTTTCGGGTATGTTTTTAAAGGGTGGATAGAGGGAAATAGCACAGCCCCTGCAAAACCAGGCACCGGAATCACGGTTGCAGTTAAAAGCTTGAAGCAGGATGCTCTCCAAGGCCACAGAGAATGGGTGGTTAGTAAGATTATTTGCTTTGGTTTATTAGATTTGTCATGCTAAAAAACAAGGAGCATTGAGTTAGGTGATTATGCTGAAAATGATGGATCCCATGAATAATAGTTTTCATCTATGCAGGCTGAAGTTGATTTTCTTGGACAGCTTCATCATCCTAACCTCGTTAAGCTTATTGGATATTGCATTGAAGATGACCAGCGGCTGCTTGTTTATGAATTTATGGCTCGTGGAAGCCTCGAAAACCATCTTTTCAGAAGTGAGAAATTCGTGCATAACCCCTCCTTGTTTTTCCCTATTATTAGGCAAACATTGTGTATCATTTCGAGTTCCCTGCTAATAAAAGTTACAGAGAATATTAAGATGAATAAATAGAGTCACACTAAATGAATAAAATAAGGAATAATAATATTTTTAAACATATAAAGGCTGCAATTATAGGTGGTAAGATGATGGAAAAACATCTAAAATGATTTGGACACTTAAAAGTATAGGCTAAATGATGCATTTGTAAAGAAAGAAGGGTTAGTTGTGGTTAAAAAATAAAGGAATATGTAGTTTTATTTTAAAGTGACATGATAAAAAATATTTAGAATTACTTTTATATCAGGAGAATACTACACTAAATTGATCGGAATGACAAATGTGAATTCATCTGTCATGTACCACTTAGTGGGACTTGAGGATTTATTGTTATTGTTTTAAGTGCCCATGACTCTATATTTTGCCAGGAAAATGGAAGATTTTCTTTTCTATCTTGATAAGATCGTATTCAGAAGCCTTTTATGCTGGTGATGACCTTAGTGCTAGGCAGATTCCGTGATGAAGTGATGTATTCACAGATTTTCAATAGTGAAACTGCTTTGTTGTTTTCTTGAAGGAACGATGCCTCTTCAATGGTCAAGCAGAATTAAGATAGCACTCGGTGCTGCTAAGGGATTGGCATTTCTCCATGGGAATACCAAGCCAGTCATATACCGAGATTTTAAGACGTCCAACATTTTGCTAGATTTGGTAACGTTCAATGGAGACAAAAGAGTAGTTTTCTTTATTTGTATTTTAGTTTCAATATGATTGTGAAGGTTTCGTTTTATAGGAATTCAATGCAAAGCTCTCAGATTTTGGCCTTGCAAAGGCCGGGCCTCAAGGAGACAAAACACATGTCTCTACCCGGGTTGTTGGAACATATGGCTACGCAGCCCCTGAATATGTGATGACAGGTATGTTTAAGTAGGATGCTGAATTTCCTCTTCTAGGACATCAATCATTGATATGGATTGTGGCATTGATATGTTCAAGATAGGAAATGCAGATTTTGGCGTTCTATGGTAGGAAAATGAGCTTTCAAAGAGTTGTTATGGAAGCTCCAATTTGAAGTTTATGTTAATACTTGTACAAAGAAGTACAACAACAAGAGAGCCTTGATCTAACTAAATGGGAATCAACTATATAAATTTATTTTTGTCATTTTATTAATTCAGTGCAATATCATTTAAGAGTAAAAATAGATTTAAACCATATTTATCGCCTCACTTAAGTTTCTTATGTTTCCCTTTCTCATTCTTTCTTTCAATCACAATTAACTCACATTTTCTCAAAATATTTTATTTAGTCTACATTTTAAAGTATCTGAACCATCTTAAATGTTATTCCCTTATATTGTTTTCTATAGCTGTGTAATCTAAATATTTACATATGTTGCATTTCTTATATTATCTTGTAATATATTTTCACTCATACATCGTAACATTCTCATCTTTTAATCAGCTTACATTGTTTGATTGCTCGACATTCTAATCTATAAAATTATATTTCAATCATAAAGCACACTTGATAGAATTCTCCATTTGAATCAGCTTACATTAATTCTATATATTTTGTTGTCATTAACCTTTACATTTTCTTTGATAGTAGATCCAATTTAACAAATTTTTTTATTTTTAAGAATATTTTGATCATTAAATTTAACCACAGCATGGAATGTGGTATTAATTTGACAAATCTCATCTTGGTTTTTTTTTTTTTTTTTTGGTTTAATGCCAAGTGAAAAATCCATGAAGTTGACAATTCCAGTTCCTTTCTAAACAGGTCACTTGACATCTAAGAGCGACGTTTACAGCTTCGGTGTCGTGCTGCTCGAGATCCTAACGGGTCGACGATCAATGGACAAGAAGCGCCCAAGCGGGGAACAAAATCTCGTCACTTGGGCCCGGCCCTACTTAACCGACCGGAGGAAGCTCTACCAACTAGTTGATCCTCGCCTGGAACTGAACTATTCTATCAAAGGCGTGCAGAGAACATGTCAATTGGCTTACAGCTGCCTCAACCGGGACCCAAAGTCACGGCCTTCGATGGACGAAGTCGTGAGGGTTCTCGCACCGTTACATGACCTCAACGACATGGCTGTGTTATCAAATCATTTTCGATCACTTTCACTTCACAGGAGGCAGAAGAAGGGAGAAAATCGTCCGTTAAATTACATGCAGCCTACGAGCATCCGAGACTCTCCGTTGAATACTGCTTATTGAGCAGCATTCTAGATGATCAGCACCCGGTCTCTCTCTTCTCGAATTAGATTCTCGTATCTTGTTCAAAGCCCAGAAATCAGGGCACCTGCTGTTCTTGGGTAGATCCTTGTTGCGGAATTGAGAGCCGATCATAGGTTTTTTTTTTTCTCTGGATCTGCCTGCTTTTTCTTCCTCTTTTTATTTATTTATTTTTTTTATTTTTTTTGGGATTGGTAAGTGTGATTGTGATTACGAGAACCTTAAAATTTCATGGTTGAAGGTTTAATTCCTGAGGGGTGTGAAGTATGAGGCACCTGAAGATGATAATTTTCATGCTCTAACATTTGAAGGTGCCTTATTTGAAGATGATAATCCGCAGTCAGGTTATTTGGGCTGTGAATCAAAATATTCCCCTTTATAATCTAAATTAGGCTGACTTGGATTGATTTATTAATATCTTTTTTAATTATAAAGTATTTTATTTAAAATATATGTTTATATAAAAGAACCTAAATTAGAAACAATCTCAAAAATATCTAACAGTTGTAATAAAATATTATTTAAGTATATGTTTAAATAAAAAGTCTTTAGATTAAAAAGTTATTTAGTATGTGAAAATATAAATTATTAAAATTGTTATTTATTTAAAATAAAAATATATATTTATTTAAAAAGTTATAATATGTGATGAACGGAGTTTGTAATCTACACCCATGGACGTATACAATTTAAAAAATTAGTCAGATTTAATATTTTTTTTATCATATTTGTTTAAAATAATTATATATTTTAATTAAATATTATAAAATTTTAAATTAATTAAACTGAATAATATTATTTTAATTATATCTCAAGCGACAGTCAATCATGTCCATCAAATGCCTCTGAACAATTGTGGCAGACAAGGTTGGAGTAATCTTCCTCATGTTGGACGAGGCGCATCTATCTAAAGTTTTTGATTGAATAATATATGTGGTTTATTTTTAATATTTTTATTTCTCTTTTCTTTTAAATTCTAATAAATTTTACATATAAAAAATATGTTAGAAATAATTAGTGTTAGGTCCAATACTAAAATCCAAGAAGATTCAAAGTTCAACCCAACGACACGGGACGCCTATGTGGCAGCCCACCGTCAGCAGCTATGAGTGTCTCCTGTAACTCATTATGCGACTACCGAAAAATGGCAAAAGAGCAGGAGAAACCAACCAACGGAGAAACAATCAACGCTACTAGTTGCGATTCAGGCGCCTGCTATAGGCGACCCGCCAATCTCAGCTCAAGGGGAAGACCAAGTGTGTCCGTCAACTCCCGGTAGCCTGCTTGCTACCACAAAACCACAGCCGACATGTTGGCAATCATCGATAGCGATCAGCGGCCAATGAACCCTAACTACAGGAGTTCTCGCACCCAAAAGCCCATCATTGGGGGATCTATAAAATCCCTCTTCTTCAACGAAGAAAATGGAGGATCGGATCCTAGATAATCGACTCAGTGTCGCAAGCCTTAAGCTTACCAGTTATCCTTCGGATCCAAACTCCTGAGCCTACTCAAGCGACAGGAAGTCAGCCACTCGCAGTGGTACACGTAGGGAGCCAGGCCTCCTGACTCCCGAAAGGAAGCGACCTTGGCTCTCGTGCGCTGGACAACGTACAGCCTGCGATGAAAACTCCCGTACAGAAGGGCGGCTAGCTCATTAAGAGGGTCGGCATCCTCGGGAGTCTGCGTGGAAAATGGAGAAATCAGAAGAATGCCCAAAAATTATGACTACGAAAGAACAACCAGTTCAGAGCGATTGTACTTGAGTGGAAGTGGCGTCCAGAGGACGTGCTAAATCTCCTGACGCAAACGCGCCCAAGGGCTCCTCATGTTCAACCGCGACTCCTGCAGGGCTCGGATGGTTCAAAAGCGCGGAAGGCAAAGGAATTCTTAGGGGCTCTGGCTCTGAAGCCATCTCTCCCACGGTTGTCTTAGCGCCCAACGGGCCGGCCTTCGATACGACTTCCGCCTTCGATGCCACGGGGACGTCTTCCAAGATCCCCCCCTCCAAAATTGGCTCTGCAAAGATCATAGCCGGCTTCGAAGATCCCTCTAACTCCGACGCGAGCGCTGGCGCACATGCTTTCTCTGGGTCACCGAGGACCAATGCGCCGCCCACCATGCCTGGAGCTGCCTCCATGACCGGATCGACGAAGGAGTGCGTAGGAGACTCCTCACCAAAATGAAGCCCCACTTCGGGGATGCCGTACTCAGCTAAAGCCATGGCCAGAATTGGAACAGGTTCATCGGCCTCCTCCTGAGGCCCGGCGCTTGATGCCACCTCCAGGACTGGAGCCCAAACCCACGCGGCAGAGCCAACAAGCAACCTTTGCGACCTTCGCGTGGAGGTACCTCCGGCCTCCCTCAACCTCTTCAAGGGAGCCTCAATCTCCTCCTCATCCGAAGACGATTCCAGTGGCGAACAACTCTCCTCCTCGTCCCCTCCAGACGGTGGGGTAATGGCAACTTCCCCAGGATCCTTTTTGGCAGGACCGATGATGCGCCAACCCGACGAAGACCCCCACTTATCGGCCTCAAATGTAATGGATGTCAAAAAGCAGCCCTGGATGGAGAACTTAGTCATCTGGGATTCAATGGCGGCGACTAACTTTGCTGCTTCCTTGGCATCATCCGCCAACACTTTCTCGTGGAAGAACTCCAAATGGGCCCCACTCACGCGGAAGCTCAGAGTCAAGGGGCTCTCGCAAGAAGAAGAATCGGCTCTTCCAATTCTTTATCGAGTCAGGATTGATCCCTCGAAAGTGGAAGCCGGTCTTCGGTGACATGGAGATCTCGTCTTTCGACTTCGAGAAGCGAAAGATTAACCTCGCCGCCTTGGCGTCGAAAGAGCCACCATAAAGGCGAGTGAAGATACACAGCGAGACCAGATAACGAAGGGTGTTAGAATGAAACCTTGCCACAGGAATGCCCAACGCCTCCACCAATGCATACAGAGTGCATGGCATGAGATAACATAGCCCCCCTCAGATGGTGCTCGTAAACTGTAATGAAACCATCTGGTGGAGCGTTGGCTCTATCCGCAAATCCAGGAGCACGATAACCCCAACCGCTGGGGATCCTATAATCTACCGTCAAAGTAGCAATGGTGCTGGTTGTCAAGACAGACCTTGTGTTGTTGACCTCATGCCGACTCACCCTAGAAGTTTGCAAGGAGGAAGGAGACCCTCTCTTCTTTGCCATCTCTCTCTCACCGTGTGGGATAAGATTGAAAAATTTTTACCGCAAGAAAACAAACAAAGGAAATTTTCTAGAAAATTGGTTTAAATAGGCAACAAAGTGCCAACGAGCGGGAAACCCAAACAACGGCTCCATAGAGTGGCTGGGCCGCATGCCTGCC
This sequence comes from Nepenthes gracilis, assembly GCA_033239525.1. NCBI lineage: Eukaryota > Viridiplantae > Streptophyta > Magnoliopsida > Caryophyllales > Nepenthaceae > Nepenthes > Nepenthes gracilis. Next base: position 3,787,542 of record BSYO01000022.1, on the reverse strand, counting down.
TCGTGGAAGCGTGACGGGGCCCAGAGTAGTCAACAATCATGACCGTTCGTCAGACTGCAAATCGAGTCACTTCAGCCGCCTGGCAAAAATCCTCGTTGACATACCCGCATTTAATGTAGGGATTTTAATCGCCAGAAAGGATGACAACGGGACTCCCAAAAGAAGCGCACGAGAATGAAAACAAACCATTCAGCCACAGCAAACCACGGAAAATAAAACGGCACAACTAAGTGTTAAATTTATTATGATATTCATCAAAAGCTTGTTACAGTAGCTTATGACAGTAGGATACATTTAATGTCCCTCATGTGCCACAAAGGAACCTAGTGCTGGGTACTCCACCAGGTCCGTGCGTATCCAAGTGCTAGAGTTTCGAGAAACCAGAACGCTGATGTGAAAGTTCGGGTCCTCTAGCGAGATTAGTCTTCGGTTGAGACAGATGTTGTCCTAAAAGTTCCTTTCCAGTGTAGGGCCGACTTCCTCCAGTAGAAACCTCGACCTCAGCTCAGTCCCCATCCGCGTGACCTCTATCCCAAATTGTCATAGTAGCTACTCACGCTCTTCTTGAAGAGCCAAAATGCGGGCCCAGCAAGCCTGGACACCCTCGCCCCCGATTCCACTCATGCTTTCTCAAAGTGTGCGGCGCGGGCCCTCAATTGCTCTATCTCTACTACTATAGCTTGCATCCGGGCTTTGACGTCTTCGACTGCCCTGGCAACTTGTCGGAGCGAGAAATCCGCCCTCCTTAAGCCACGCTCCCACGAGGAAGCAGACCTCTTTGCCCTCTCAAAGCCTGGAGGCGCCCACGGGAATTGCACAGGGCCCACGACAGTAGCCTTCGAGTGACCCCCCCTCCGATGCGGTGACACCTAGGACCCTAGAAGCATGGGCCCCGATTTTGAACCCTCCGAAAGAATATCTTGATCTAGATGATGAAGATGACTCCTCCATCTGGATTGCAGCAAGAGCAGGCAAAAGAGAGAAGGATGGCAAGCAACGCAAAACTTCACACCGCCAAAGAAGTAGCAGAGCGCGTTATCTGAGAAGGGGTTTGTGCATTTAAATAGGCAGAGTTCTCCCCAAAAAGGGTTGCGCTCTGAAGGCAAGTAGTGCCAGAACAAGGCCAACGAGCACGCTCCACGTGGAGAATCCCTAAAGCCTCGCGCGTTTCCAAGGCAAATCATCATGATGTAGCGCCCCTCGATCTCCTGCGCACTTCATGCGCCAAATAAACAGATGGATGTGACCGCCATTAGTGGCGTTCCAGCCTCCGCGGCCCCAGACGTCAGAGGCCACCCTTGAACAGCGTCGTCCCAATGACGGTTGGTATATAGGCTCAAGGGGCGGAACCAACAAAACTAACCACGAGCGTCCGAAGATCCTTGAGTGCATGAAACAGGGTGCGACACATTAGGGGAAAGCAATCAATAAGAGAAAGCACGTGCTACAAGATGGAAGAATAAATACAAAGGGACTACTTCTTTTATTAATTAAGGCTTTTCTTACAAAGTACAAAATTTACACCAACAAAGGCACAAGGGGAAGAAGATACGGCACGGGGCCCAGGCCCCACGGCATTGCCCTTGATGCCCGAGTAAGCTTGGGGAACGTGATCCACATGAGATCACCACGGCCTTGCCGCTGGTCACCCAACAAGCCACCAGGGGCAGTCGTGTGTTCGCCTGCCCACGGTGGAGACGGTCCCAGTATTATCCACTGAGGTAGAACCAGCACCTAGCTCGGGAGCCTCCGAGAGAGACCAAAAGGGAAAACCCTATAGTTTCCTCACCGGGGCTCCCCTATCTAGCTCCTCCATGGCCCGCGCACGAACCAAGTGAAGTGGAGACCGCGAGCGACGCACTTCAGCAGCGGGAAACATCCCCATGAAAGTTTCATCGCGATCCCACAGCGCTCTAGACGAGTTGCACCGTGGAGGGGAAGTATGTGACAACTAGCCAAGCTACCCTCATTAGCATGAAGAATTGACCGCAGCGCGGGTGTGAAGGTAATCTTCTCCAAGAATTCCGGATCTCCAACTAGTCCATCCAACTCCTTCGCGAATCCCCACCGAAGGTGGAGTGAGCCAAAACATTCGCATTGTTTCCTTAAAGGCTGCCAAAGGATGCACTACACTCACTAAGGAGCTCTCCTATTTATGAGTGAAATAGGCATCCTTCTTAGGCTCGGCGATGCATGCTTCTCGGAGGACGTCTTTCATGGAATAGGAAAATCCCTCAAATTAGACGCAACCCCAGGCGTACAAATTCTTCCAATCTAGGCACCAAATCGCTACAGCGTCATAAAGGCCTATGCAGATGCTCGGGAAGGTGTGAGCCCAAAAGATGACAAGTGTTAGAGCATCTCAAGAGAAACCAGCGGACTGCGGATTGGACCCAAGGGACACGCTAGGCCACGACTGCTGGTCAGCCCAGGCATGGGGGGCTAGTGTTGGGTTCAATACTAAAGCCCAAGAAGATCTGGAGCCCAGCCCAATGACATGGGACGCCTACGTGGTAGCCCACCATTAGCAGCTAATAAGCGCCTCCTATAGCTCATTAATATGGCTACCGAAAAACAGCAAAAGAGCAGGAGAAATAAGCCAATGGAGAAACAGTCAATGCTCCCAGCTGCGATTCAGGCGGCCGCCTACAGGAGACCCGCCAATCCGAGCTCAAGGGGGAGACCAAGCGTGGCCAGCAATACCCGGTAGTTTGCCTGCCACCATAAAACAGCCGACATACCAGCAATCATCAACAGTGATCAGCAGCCAATGAACCATAGCAACAGGAGTTCTTGCACCCAAAAGCCCCTCATCGGGGGACCTATAAAATCCCTCTTCTTTAACGAAGAGAAGGGAGGATCGGATTCGAGATAATCGACTCAGTGTCGTAAGCTTTAAGCTTACCAGCTATCCTCTGGATCCAAATTCCTGAGCCTACACAGGCGATAGGAAGTCAGCTACCCGTAGCGGTAGAGAGTCAAGCCTCCCACCACCCGCTCATTACTCTCTCTCATATGGACAAACACACACCATCCACGCATTTATAGTATACTTCCGCGCACCTTTTAGCGTGCGACCCATTTCCGTTCATTGCGAAAATTTACTGACTTGAGTGTCGAAGTGGCCTTAATGGGAGAAATCCCGCCAGACCTATGACCTCTTATTCGTTGATTGTGTTGTGCAGGCCTCAAATTAATAGAGACGAAGACCGGATCCTTCCACGAACGCTTCAGAACGGCTAGGAATCCGAAGGTTCCCTAATCCACACGAGAATCGAGAACCCAGGATGAAAAAAGTAGTATATTTAGTAAAGGCCATTTAGTTTACATCATATAAATTCATGGCAACTTCACATTACATGCAGATATTCTAAAATAAACTAAAAAATACCTCTAAATATTTATTTCTCTTGAAAAATAGATTATCTTTTCTATATGTAATTTGATTTCAATTTGGATCGAATTTTGTTCGGTATAGTCTAAAAACGATCAACCCAACCCAGCTAGAACGTTGGGTTCACAAGCTATTGACTTGAGGTGGGAATCAGTGCAATCGAATAGATAAAAACAGTATAAAATTTGTTCAAATTTTGGTCTAAACAAATACTAGACTGACCGACTGAATGTCCGAGTGATCAGAGAATTAAAAACTGGGAAAACTAATAACCCAATAAAATAATAAATTTAATATCAAATCCTAACGAACGATCATACTAAATTGGGGGACTATCAGCTGTATTAAAACAGGTAATAACAATTGAATGAATACTAAGCATTAATTATTGAACGGTTACAACATTAATATACCGGTTAGAACCCAAACAGGGTAACATTTTAAATAGAGGCACGTTAATTGAAAAATAATAAGTTAGTTGGTGTACATATTATAAATACAAAACCCTTTGTTGGGTACAGTGATAAGTATTGTTTGTGCCACAAAATGCTATTTTCTTCAAAATTTATAGAATTTAATTCTCCTAAATTAATTATTTTAACACTTATCTACTTTTCTCATTTTATCTTTTAATTATCCTGAGAAAAATTTATAACTTGAATATCAGATAAGATATCAGAAAATGAGTTTTGTATCCATCTGATTGCATGCTAACTGTTGTAATATATAAGATTTTAATAAGAAAATTCAAAAATTTGACTCAATAAATTTAGGTACCAATTTAAATTTAAAATGCGTATCGGGTTTAAAACTATGCACGACTGATTATGGGATTTTAGTTAATACTCATTCAAATATCCCATAAAAATAGTAAAATCTAATTAATTTATTAGGTTGAGATTGATTTCAATTTCCAATCGTTTTCATTTATTCATTAATAAAACTTCTTTTTCACCACTAATGTCTTCGCCCATCTTACCTAATTCCTCTTTGTCAACAACTCACCAAAAAAATTAAAATAGAAAAAGAAATTCCTCTTTGTCGTGGAGTACTGCCAAGTCTAAATGCGAATTATACTTATAATTTGGACGTATTAAAATTTAAACTTGTCCCATTAAAAGTTAGAAAATATTATTTATCTCATTTATATGTAATTTATCTATAAATTTCTCTATATAAAGGACCATTAAAATTTTTTTAATAAATAAAATTTTAAAATAAATACTATATATATTCAGAAAATTATAAATAAGTTGTACATAAATGATATAAATAGTATAATCATTGGAATGAGTCAATTAAGAGCAGCAGAATAATTATATATTTTTAATGATATATTATCGTATTTATTATTTATATTAATAATCTTACATAAAAATAAATAAATAAATAAATAATATATCACTAAAATAGCAAGTCCATGAGGCCGTATTAAAAAATAAATAAACCTAAAAATTTATATTATTAGATAAATGTATAATATTTATTATATATGCTAACATTTACTAAATTTCATGGGTTAATTCAGCCCACGAATTAATTCAAATTCACATTAGATTTCAATTTCAGCCGATCAACAAATTTAAACATTTTTAATTTCTATAGATTTTCAGTTAATCAAACCAATCCCATTGCATGAATTTAGCCAATAAACAGCTTCTAATTCAGCTGTGTGACAGAGAATCAGAGTTAAGTTATATTCATAAGTATTTCCTTAAAAAATTCTCAAGAAATGAAATCCTATACAGTCAATTTATGCAACACTTGATAAATTTCAAACTTTAGTCGATTTCCTTCAAATTTAAGAAATTCAAATATTTCAAATTCAAGTAAATAAGTAAAGTGCAAACACTCATTGGGCCTGATTTAAGATTGTTGGGTTTACCATATTAAACTTAAGGTTTGATTTTAGTATTGCCGGAACCACTAATCCACGTTAGTTCGATAAAAAACATTTAAAAAAATATCTTTAAATTTTTAATTATCGATACGTATCTGAATCAAGATTTGCCCTAAACAATAGTTATCCAAGATGGGATATGAATCCAATTGTCTCTATTAGATCCTATGCAACATAAATAATAATGTGAAAAAGCTCAGACATTATTGTCAAATAAACGACCATGACTTTTGTGTCAATTTACACTTGAGATAAATAAAATGGTTTAAATATTACAGACTCTTACAAAACTTTTGTGTTAGACAATGATGAAGAGCTAAGCTCATCAAAGGAATTCGGTGGAATGAGACAGAGCGTGAGAGGAATGTCTCTTGTGGCCTAATATATTAAGATGATCTTAGACTTTTAAGTGGAAAATTTTTCATTCTTTCTCAATATTTGGATGAATATACATTTTTTCGATAAAGTATGGTGGATTAATAATCAATCTAATTGAAAACCTTAATTTGACAAATCAAACTAGTTAGAATCAATGATTCATATATTCCCTTCCAGGGAAGAGTCCGCTTCAAATGAAAAGGCTCCATTGTAGCAAACAGCCCTTTCAAAGGCAACTATATATAATTAAATAAAGACGAATATTGTTCCATTATAAAAGGTAAATCATGTTGAAATTTGACCCGGATACATACAACTCAGTGTATTACAGCAAAATTCAAACCCATTGTCAATCATCGGCCACCAAACTTGTGAGTATAAGAAATATAATAATACATAATAATTTTAATGTGAAAGATAATTTTTAACTAAAAAAAAATACCAATTACTTATCAATCAAGATACTAAACTTTAGTAATGTGGTAGCTGGGTCTCTAGTAGAAGCCAATGCTTCTTTTTCTAGTAGTAGTTGGGAACTATTTAATTCTCCAAGCAATATTTCAACAGAGTAAAAATTTTCCAAATGGACAGTGATCAAATAAATTCTTTGGCTTTATATATTCTCTTTTCAAATGGCAAACATTTCATATTCCAATAATCATAATTACATTAAGATTACACCTAATCACTTGACAAAAATAGGAGTAACCAATCAACAAAATTGTTATCACTAAAGAATATTAGTAAATTGTTGGATCTTATTGTAAAAATAACAAACAAAATGGGTTCATTTATTATTAGAGTTTACAAAATAAATATTTTCAATCAAATCACCACAATTCTAAATATTTAGCTCTTAAAAAATAACATCAAAATGATTGTTTTTATAATTGATTTGAAAAATTCACAATACTTTAAACACTAATCAACTCATCAAGAACACAGTAACTTTAATGTTACGTGCCTAATTTCAGTTACTTTTTCTGATATTTTATTTTCATTTTTTATTATGTGTGTTTTTTAATTTGGTTTGATGCTAACTAATTCTATTAGCTTTTTATATATATGAATGAGAAACGGCCTGTGCAAAGGACAGAAAATATTACTCACTAATCTCTCTCTTCCCTCGTCTTCTCTGTGTTCTTCTCTCCCCTTTGGTTAATTTCCCCTCCCCTTTCCTTTCTCTTCTCCACTTGTCTGTTCTCCCTTTCTCTCCCTCTCTGCCCTTCACCACCTTGGCCGACTTATATCATTTCGGCCCTACTGTAGTAAGAAATCATGGTCTCACTGTAACTCCATCAAATGATCGAGGTCCTACTATTGCGGCACGCATCGCTTTAACACCAGAATTTATATTATAAAAATTAAAATGGGGCATAACTATTTAGTTTATATTATGATTCGGTCGATACCTATATATTAAATAATTAATGATGAAAATAATTTTTATTTTATATCATATGTGAGGGATTCGTTAACTCAAGATGAAAAAAATATGTCGCTTAATTATTATCAAATTAACTATAACATTTCAAATTCACTTATGAAATTTTAAATTTTATTCAAATTCTGTCAATTTATATTAAGTGGTATAAAAATATATTGAATTTTTATTTATTTAAGTTTATTTTGGTATTAAGCGTAGTTGCCGGTCCTAAAGTAATTTATACGGTCATCCCGTATAAAGGTTGACAAGATCGTGACAAGGGCGTCTTTAAAAGCAACAATTATTTTGGAAACGCAATTCTTCTGCCTATCCTTAGCTTGCGGTCCATTCACTTTTAACATGTTGATGTAATGTTCTTGTCAAAACGTGGGGTGAAAAATAAATAAATATATATATCTTATTTATAATTTATATATATAAATACATTTTATTGAGGAATAAAATATACAGTTACTTTTTAATGATGTAAAAAAAATAAAATAACTAATATTAATAAACAAAATAATTTTAAAAAAATTGTAGTTTTCGATCCATCATCAACGATCACAAACTGGCCACAGATCCTTGCCAAACCGAGATTCCCTAATCGATATTAATAATCTATGATTTCTCGTTAACCGTAATTATTAATTATTATATAAAATATAAGAATTATAATTTTTATAAAATTATAATTTTATAAAATAATGATCAATAACGTAATTTTTATTTTCATGTAGTTCATAAATAATATTTATTATTTTTTTATATTATTTTATTTAAATAATTGAATATGTTATATGTATATGTTTGGTTTAATTTTTTAAGTAATTATTTATTTTTGAGACAACGTAGCACTAATAGCACGGCCGTGGCCTATCAAATATCAATCACGACTTTTCTTTTGATTTTTCATGTTTATTTAAATATTATATAAATATTTATATATATAATTTGTGGGGAAATGGTGTGAAGAGAAAATATTGAAAACGACAGGGTCATTTAAGGAATGTGTGAATTATCACCTGTTCTGACCCACACCGTACTCAAGCTGCATCCGCCAATCACAGCTAATAAACAATTGCGTTGTCAGATGATGGTACCTAATTTCCTGGGATTATTTTTATAAAAATAATTTTTATTTTTTTCTGGCAAGAAAAAATTCGATAAAAAAAAAATTGGGAAAATAATTAATATTTTATTTCATAAACCTAAATTTCTAGGACGGTTCAGGCCACTGTTCGTACACTTGCCCTGTCCTCTGTAAGTACCTTTTTAAAAAAATAATTAATAACACTTACTGTATAAAAAATATATTTTAACTTTTAATTTTTTTTATAAAGTCTCGGTAACAATATATAAAAAATAATTATTTTATCCCCAAATAAAAAAAATAATAATTTTCTATGTATTATAAATAAAACAAAGAGAAAAAAAATTGAGAAAATTTAAAAAATATAGATTGCTTATTGGCCCCAAAAAATTATATGGATCGATTTTTTATATGGAGAAAATATAAATTTTTATAATTTTGTTATTATTCATAAAATATTCTAACATTATTAACCCAAAGAACTAAAACAAGCTGCGAATAATACTGAAATTGTTTTGAATAGATTTTTAAATAAATTTTTTTATTAAAGAAAATAATTTAAAATATTTAAAATATGTAGATTTATCATTTTATGAGCACATGCTTTCAATAAAGGCATACAAATTGGCAATATTTTGTTTCATCTTATATCATAACCTGGTCGTCATCTTATTGTAAAATATGAATTTTATTGTTTAATCTTTTATTAAAAATTAAAATAAAAAATATGATGTAAAATATTTTTTGATACTTAATTTAATAAAAAAATCATAAGAAAATAAATGATTAAATATATGTAATAAAAATATTTATTTTTTTCTAGTATGTTGTAATAAAAATAATATTTTTTTTCTCTTTGTGTTTCTGCAAATAAACAAGAAAACTATTTTTATTATAAATTAGTTATCCTTTACATATGATTTTACATCATCATCCACGTAATGGGATGAAAGCAACATTTCCCTTATTCTTTCCTTTTCTTTTAATATATATATATATATATATACATCAAATATTTTAAATTAAACAATAAAATAATATTTTTTATTAAAAAACAGATTATAAATTATAAATAGATAGAGTAAGAATACTCAAATAAATGATAATTGAACTAATTAATATGATATACTTAAGACTATGATTTCATATAATTATAAAAATGAGTATTGAATTTATTCTGAGTAACTTTTATAAAAATGCAATATAAAAATAATATATAATTTAAAAATATTTAAATAGTATTTTAAATTATTGTATTCAGTCAAAAAAAATAAAGGAAGTGGGTGAAAAGTGAGAGAAATTTTTAATTTTTTAAATTACATGATAAATATCAATAATTAAATGTTTAGTACAAGTAGCATCGTGCATCCATCAACATTGGAGGGAAATGGCCAACCAACTTTTCAGTCTGTGTAATAAACTTGAGATCAGCCCATCAACTAAACTCTTCATAGAATTTCTAACAATAAGTTAAAATAATATATATATTATCTAATTTAATTTATATAAAAAAAATAATTAAATTATTAAAATAATAGATATTAATAAAATAATTAAATATGCATCTCATTCAAAATTAAAAATTTCAATAGAGAAAAATGACAGGATCCCACGGCCCCAAAAAAGGGAAAAAGAAAACCGTGAACAGATCTGAAATCGAGATCATGCGATGTGCGGGTGCCACGTGGACTGGAAACCCTGCTACAGTGGAAGTGTCCACATTGGATCATGCCGCCTTCGTTTTTTAAAAAAAAAAAAAAACATTTTTAAATTAAAAGTCTGATCAGAACCGTCCGAAACGTCTTGCGTCAGAGCGACATGATATCCGTAAGCTTCCCACCCAGAGAAGCCGAGAATCTGACGATAAAAGTTCAAACGAGAAATTCAGATGCGACTTAGTCCAATTTCTCATCGAACCGTCGTTTATTGGTTCGAATTATTGTTCGATATAAAATTAAAATTATTAGTATTTAATTATTATGACTATTATTTATTAAAAATAATTATAAAATGATTTCAGATAGCGACATGAAAACATTTCTTTTTATTTATATGTACGAGATATCGCGAGATGGCGATATTTGAATTGAAGAATGGTGATGTACTTGAGACGAGATGGAAGACGATAATGTCGTACGTTGGACGAGTTTTTGAAATTGAAACTTCAAAAACTCGGCCTTTATCCATTAATTGACGTCCTCACGCAGCATAGACGAGAGTGTCGTGCCATGACACTTTTTAATTATTTTCCCTTTTTGATTTATTTTTGATTTTTTTTTTAAATTATTCGCTCAAGTATTTCAGCTGTGTGAACTCTCACAACGTATAGATGCCACGTGTGCACTACCAGGGAAACCGGGCCCCGCGTTATACATGCGACCATTTCAAAAAAAAAAAAAAAAAAAGAAAGATAATCGGGGTTTAATTATTTTTAGAATAATACATTTCCTACTTGCATAAATGGGCCCACGGGTAAAGAAAGTCTATTAGCTACTCAAATAACTCTTCATGGCAATTAATTTTCACCAACGTCTTTTTCTTCTTAAAGTAGTGGATGAATATATAAATATTAAAAATATTATCTACAAGCATTTTGTTACCAATAAATGAATAACATTCCTAATTTTCACTCAAAATAAATAAATAACATCTAAATAAAAATAACAAAATTTAAATATTGATAACATTAGGAAGATGCCCAAAAATTGGTAAAAAAAAAAAAAATGTTTCATCTCATAACATTCTCTGTATAGATGCTCAAGAACTCGGTAATAGTCATGTTTGATTTATGAAATGCATCATTCATTGACCATAGCTTTGCAATGAGAAAATTATAGATAATCATGATAGTATGTTTTAAATAAAAATCATATTAATTGTAAAAATATATACTTTTGTTGACCCCTCAAGGAAATAAATCATATACGTAAAAGATATCCTAAAATCATGATTCCATTTAAAGGTTGTACATCTAATACACTGGTTCTATTGCTCATAAGGCTATGTGCTTAAAACTTTGTGACAGAATAAAGTCCCAATATGCTTTGTAATACCACATTTAAAGAAAATTTAAGGAGCACTCTAATTCTCTATATAGCAAAAAAACACACAACGATGAGTCTTGAATAAATGCATGGTGGTCCATCATAATAAGTCTCCCATCGGCTGCAAGTTACAATATAAATGCATGCACAATAATAAAATTCAAACCCCAAACCAAATCATACTAACAAAAAAAAAAAAAAAAAAGTTTCCACCTAAGATTGAAAGATACATTAAGTACTTTGATCACGAGCTGTTGACTTAAAAGCTCAAATACTTTTATATAATGTTCATAGATTGATATGAATTTTAGAAATGTAAGGATACTACATTTAATTTTTTATTCTTATATATACCTAATACAAGTCTGAGTCTCACTATCTTCTTTTTTGATATTTTAACCTTACAAATCAAGAAAATAAAAGATAGAGATTATATAAGATAATTAAGGGACAGAATTCATAGAAAATAAATAATAAATGAGTGCAATAAAAGTTAGGTCACCTTGATATCACGAATATGTGCAACTCGAAAAATTTGAGTACAAATTTTGTTTTAATTGTGATTAATTAAATTTAGATAATTAAAATTAAGGTCAGAAAAGAAGAAAATTAAGATCAAAATCTAAGTTGAACTGTGTCACATCAAATTGGAGGATACTTGACTGATACCCAATGTGCGTTGATGCGTATTTTGGTTAGGGAGGTTGTACTTGACTGTCGTCTGAGTGAAATTCAAGTGTACTTTTTAGATTAGCCAACACTCGGTGCACACTCAAGGGATGCTCAAATGCATTGAGGTAGAATATTGGCACCTAATGCGTGCCTAAGGTTATACTCGTACGCTACCATATTTTGCCGTAGAACATGACGTGTTCTTAATGTGCGCTTGAGCACCGTTTTACTAGATATATTATATTCAATTGAATTTCAGTTATTTTTTATTAGATTTGAGAGAGGAGAGAGAATGAGAAGATGAAAAGAGAAAAAAAATGAGAGAGATGAAGTTAGAGAAGCTAAATTTAAGTGAATCCAAATAAGGTTTTAAAAATTTAAAAGTAAAGTAAGTGCATCTCTAAGCATTGCCTCATTTGTTATTATTATTTTTTCACTTTTTTTAAATACTTATTATTTTAAATGCTTACACATAATATATTTTCGTATCTAAATTGTTTAAATTTTAAATATATGAACTTTCACTCTGACTTTTTTCTATTTTTGTAAAAATCGTGTCCTTAGTCTAAGTATTTTCTCATTTGTTATTGATTTCTTTCACATTCTTAAATATTTATTGTTTTAAATACTCATGTATAATATATTTTTATAATTAAATTGTTTAAAGTTCACATTATAAATTCTTACTTTTACTTTTCTCTATTTTTGTGAAAATCATCTCATTAATTCATATACATTTATTTAAAAAGTTATTTTTCTACAAATATATTTGTGTATATATTGATAGACAAGTTTAATACTTTAATATAATATGAATTTGACATATAATATTCTTGCATGCTTATGATCATTAAATATATAACATGTATGTTTTAAAATTTTATGAATTTGCTCTTACATGGATGATATTTGAACCGAAATATTAAATTTTCATAATGATACTAATATTTCTATAATTTTATTTAAAAATTGATAATATGACATTATATGTTTTAAATCAAATATGTTTAAATTTCTATACATGATAAGAAATTAAAAAAAAATCTACAATATATTAAAAATTAAGAATATTTTCTCTAAAATAAAAAATATAAGGATTATGAAAAATTATATAGAATTTTTATATGTGTAAAATTTTTATGTCTAAATATCGGACCATTTAATAAGTTCAGTGGGTGATATATTATAATGATAAATCAAGATTCAAACTTATTATCCGCGGATGAAAGTGGCATTTGACCCCGTCTATAAAATTATATATACAACGACTCACCTATGAATCATAAATTGTGGCGTAAGACATTTAGTTGTATAGAAGTAAATATAACTTAAATTTTGATTATCTACTTATTTAGTCGATAAGACCCTATTGGCCCTTAATCCCTAAGAATTTATATAATTGAGTATATATTTTATGGTATAATTTAAATAAAAATATAAAAAAATTAATAAGTAGTGTACATTTGACATGAAAATTCATATCATTCCATTAAATTTGATTCATTGATCTTTTCAATATATTTTAATGAGGATTGTATGTTAAATTATATAAATTTATATACTTTATTGAGCTTTTGGCTCATTCCAATTTCTATTTTTTACAAAGTTATTTATATTAGTAGCTCGAACACTTATAACGGAGGTATGGATTTAGTCGGGGAGCTAATTGGAGAAATTATATTAGATTTTAAAAGAAAGTTGTTACATTTAGTTTTTAAATAGTGATTTAGAATATTTATAATATTCAGACGGTGGTTTATAAATTATGATTTTGATATCAATTTTCTATTATGATTATTTAGATACTCTGATTTTGTTTTAGATTAGGCATGATTCCCTATGTATGATCTGGCGTCTTGTTGTAATCGGTATTTCAACCACTTGATGACGTAATATTTTGGATTATGTGATCGGGTTATAATATTTTATTTTGATTAGTTGATATATCGACGTAAAATTTACATCTACGTATAATTTGGTTGTTAAATATTAATATATTAATATCGTTAATTATTAATACCAGGATTGAATTTTAAAATGTGATACAATCAAATTAATAACAACCTTATAAACACATATAGATTCTGTAGACAATAACCATATCAACAAACACAATAATAAGTTTTGTTAATGTTTTTAATAACAATTAGTGATACTCAAAAAGTTTTTAATTTTGTTTTGTCAAACCCCCAAATTATTAGAAAGTATATAAGCTAATGCAAACGATTACATGAGGCAATAGATTGATAAGTACGCAAGTATTCGACATGAACTTTCTCAATCATTCTATCCCATTCCATTCCTTAACTAATTTTACTTTTGTATTCTTCTTTCTCATATATTACTATGTTTTTTTAATCAATTCATTATTTTTTTAGGGTTAATAAAGTTATTGACTTTAATATATTTAATCAGTTATTAAATTATATAATGATTATCAGTCATTTGATAATTTATCAATATTATAAAATAGTATAATACTTTTATTTTGTTATATAAGTTCTCAATCATAAGAGGCTTCAAGACTAAGCTAAGTGAAGAAGAAAGATGGGAAAGAAAAAGAAAACAAAAGAAAGAAGATTTGAAAAGGAGTGTGCTAAAAATGTGGAAGTATCAACAACTACCAGAACTGGGGGATTTATTTGGGGAAAAAAAATCTTTCTGGGGTATTATCGACCTTTTATCTACTCCAATGATCATTTTCCCAACTAATATATCTACCTCTTGTTTATAATAATTGCAAGGCATTTGTGACATCAATCACCCAATTGTCTTCGACTATTTGTCGCTTTGCTAAGATACACCACATGGGCAGTTTGGTGAAATATTTTGGAAATATTATTTTTATAATAAAATATTTATTTAATAATTTATTTTTATATAAATATGATAATATAAATAAAATAATATTATAATGTAATAAGTTATTTAAAAATATTTTATAAGGTCTAAATGATACCTCCTAACAATACTCTTAAATAAAACAAAAGAAATAATTGAGAAAAATAGAGTATTTTAAATCATGAAATCCTATTTATATGATTCCCATAGCTTTTTATTTCTGATAAAGTTTTTCCTAATTTTGAAAAAATATATCTATATAATCATATTTTTATGATATAATTAGACTATTTATCGTTCAAATATGTCATTTTTTATATTACAATTAATTATCACCTTCTGAGCTTTATTTTTTCTTAATTTTTTAGATTATTTTTTGAATAAATTAATTATTTATTTTCGTTGATTAAGGGCTTTATTTTTTCTTAAAAATATTGATTGAAATATACTGTTTCTGGTTAAATTTCTACTTTGTATGATATAACTCCTTTGAAACTTCTTCAAATTTTACATTTAAAAACTCCCACCTTTATTGTAAATACTATTATAAAAGTAATTATTTTTCACTTTAAAAATATGACCAAATAAATAAATAAATTGAAAAAATAATATATTGAATGATTATTATTTCAATATTTATTGTATAGTTTTCAAATGTTTTAGATGATGGTTGGCTGAAGGCGTACCACGCTGCACCCCAAAGAGTGCTTCAGTCGCCCCTAAATTCCAGAATTTATGTTTGATATATTTATATATTTATTTTCTTTTCACAAGTGTAGGCAGACCAAACTGAATATGTAAGAAAATATATTTATTAAAATTCAGACTATTTATTTAAACTGTAAAAAATTAATCAATAATATACAATAATTAAAGAATAATCACAAATAATGCAAAACTTTCAATTTTTATATGAAATATTCCCTTCGGAATGAGAGAGAAACCTACGAGACGATTTGTTCGAAATATATCTACTATACAATAAGTTCGATTATATAAACTACTAAATACAATGTCATAATATCTAATCTTTAATAAGCCAAAATAGTAGATAATATAAAAGAAAAGAAAAGAAATAAAACCACAAAATACAATGTCACAATAACTCGTGCCACTGGAATCGGCATTTCGGGCGCCGCTCGAGTGCACCCTTACTGTTTTTAACGTCTCCGGTGCTCCTCAGCTGCACCTCGAGCGTGCGCTTACTGCTTTTGGCATTTCAAACGCTTGTCGCGTGCACGGATGTAATTTGTGTACGAACGCCCATCGAGCGAACCATCGAATAACACGTTAAATGGGTATGAGTTTATATAAAAGTGACTTATAACCTAACAATATTTTTTATAATACTTATATTGTAAGGTCTTCTATATTCACCTTTTAATTTAATCATTTTCCTTATTTTGCTAAAAATTATTATTTATTTATTTAAAAAATGTACATGTTTTAAGAAAAAAATTCAACATAGGATATTTACAACATATGAAATTAACAAAACTATTTATAATTTTTTTAAAAAATATATAAATTATTTAATATAATTAAAATCATTAATCAAATAAAATGATAAGATGCCTCACTTGAAGTTCATATTTGAAGATTATTTGATCTTAACTAAATAAGCTTAATAAGGTAAGCTAAGTGCATTTCAAGGGCTCGGTTAAGCTAAAGAGCATATTTTAAATAGAAATAATATTTAGTATACTTATTTGTGAAACGCTAAATTGAGTAAATTTATTTTGTGATTGTTTAATTCAAAGTTATAAAAAATTTATGAAAACGCATGGGTATCTCGTATGCGTATCTAATGTCAATATATTGAGTACAAGATATCATTCTTAATAATAAATTCACATATAAAATAATAAAAAATACTATTTTGTATACTTAGCTGTAATCCAACTCAAATCAAAATGATCAAAAGTAACTATGGTCTCTACTCTATTTTAATTTTTACTCTCCCCCTTGTCACTCTCACCACACTAAAAATGACAATTTAAATATATACTT
Organism: Nepenthes gracilis; assembly: GCA_033239525.1. Classification (NCBI taxonomy): domain Eukaryota; kingdom Viridiplantae; phylum Streptophyta; class Magnoliopsida; order Caryophyllales; family Nepenthaceae; genus Nepenthes; species Nepenthes gracilis. The sequence continues at coordinate 3,770,784 of BSYO01000022.1, read as the reverse complement.
AGATGCATGAATAACATTAATCTAAAATGATGCTTATCTATATATTGTATACTGTTTTGCATATATTAGTTATTGAGTTAGTAATTATTTTTTGAGTAAGATGTGTAAACTTAATTCTTATAGGGTTAAATTATAAAATTATTAAGTTAAGGTCGAATATAATTTTAAGTTTAAATCTCTTCTTAACTTTGTCAAATTAAGAGTCAAGTTGAAAAAATTAAAACCAAATATTTGCAAACCTTGGTTATTGTATTTAACAACCAATAAATTAAGTGTAAACTTTGATGAGTTCAATACTGTGAGTTGGCCTAAAGTCTGAATTGTAACAAATGGATAGTCTGTCAGAGATATATCCAAACCAAACAGAAGGCACTGAACTGGCCCACAACGCAATTCAGTAGCTCCAACCCAACAAATCTTCTCAAGATATCCTGCCTAAAATCCCACATCGTCCAAACTGGTAGCAGAGATTTTGTGGATCACACCATACAAGTAATTGCCACAGTAGGCTCCTACAAGTTCCAGAGGGTTTAACAAAATTCACAATCGTCGCCAATCAGCCACTCTCTTACGAGTGTATCTCCATAAGTAGCCCTCTGGACGGGCACATCATTGGAGCTCAATCCTGTATCTTATAAGCTGTTCCCTGGCTGGGTGTACATTGGAGCTCAATCCTCCATCTTATAAGTTGCTCCCTGACTGAGCGTACCCCGAAACTTAATCCTCCATCTCATAAATTGTCCCCAGGTTGGGTGCACTCTAGAGCTTAGTCCACCATCATGTAAGCCACTCCCTGGTCAAGCATACTCTCAGAACTCGATCTTTCACCTCACAAATCGCCATTTAGTTGGGCACACCCGATGAGAAGCCCCCTAATCGGGCGCTCGCAAACACTCTATTTCCTATCACATACGTCCACGCACTCTCTTACATCTTTGCATCTTTCAATTCATTGAGAAAGATTTTTAACTTGAGCGTTGAAAAGTAAATTGGAGAACGAGAATCGCCAATTGTCTGACATCTTATTTATTCATTGTGTTACGGAGGATCTAGGTTCAAAGTGACAGGGATCGAACCGACTCAAATTCGACTCGTTATGAAGAGATCGAACAACTTCTTAACTTGTACAACAATTTAGATCCAAAGACGTATCTTTGGCACCGTCTGTGGGAATGATTGAAAAGTCTACCACCGCACCTACAAGAACAAACATGGTCAGTATCCTGGGTACTAGCTAACCCACTAGCTGGAGACGCCACCGCCCGTAGCAACAATCTCCTTCCGGGAAGCCATGTGGATGGACAACTAGCACAAGCGTGCAAGCGCCCGATACCCACTTGGGTGTCTTGACTCTATGGTCCCCAAACCATCTGCACCTGTCCGAAGGTGTAATGTTGGGGGCTTCGCCCTTCGACTTTTTGGCCACCGGGGAGTCTATATCCTCAGAGGATCCAATTGCCTAACGACCTCCGGTCCCAGGCGATCAAGAGAGATAGGGCCTTGCCATGATTGGATGATTGACGAAGTCATCAAATGAGGAATGAAAACCCAAAATAGTGTGATCCATGTCACTCTCGTGACGACAGGAGACCCCTTGCCCGAGAAGAAGTTTCATACAGTGCCATTTGGCACTTTGCCGACATGACAAGGTCATCGGTCTTGATGAGGATTCAGTTCCCACCATCTCCTTGCGGCATCCAGAAACTGAACTAGGAGTCTTGCATCCGAAGATCCATTCAAGTGTTCCACTTGGGTCACTTCTACGCTTCACCAGACGCCGAAGGCCTCGCAAGTTCCCAATGAAGTGTTAGAAGTAGGTTAGGACACCCTTAAGGACATTAGTGCCCTCAACCCCTCACATGCAGTATTTCACACCAAAAGATACTGCCAGTGTGCCAAGTGCGGTAGGCAGCAAGTTGGAATATCTTCGAGGGTAGCAGAGCAATCAACCCCTCGCATGCGGTGTCCACCGCCAGAAGACGCTTCCTTCGCACTGACTAAAGTCCACACTCAAAACTTGCACGTCTGTATCAACAGCGTGGGCTCGACGTTTGAAATCAAGTTGCTCCTTAGTCGGAAGCACCTTAAAGCCGCCCCTCAATCGGACGCACCTCAAAGCTAGACAACAATCAGTCAGTACGTTGGAATGCCCCCAGGAGTGCTAGAGACCTCAGCATATTGCATGTGACGCGCCACGCTAGCAGATATCGCCAATGCGCTAAGCGTAGTAGGCAGCAGGTTAGAATGTCCTTGAAGGCAGCGAAGCACTCAACCCCTTGAAGATGACATTCCCCACTAGAAGACGTTAGCATCATGCCACACCTGCTCGGTCAAGCAAATCCTGTTTTCAAAGTGTAGAGGTCATAGACACGAGATAGCTAGTGTGAGCGGCTGATCCCCCTATTGATGGGGACCATTCCTGGCCTCAATGATCCTCCAAAGTAAGGCGCACCAGCTACGACCCTAGGTCAAAAGGTTGATTCACAGGCCTAGAGTGACGATGCCTTCGTTGTTCCTGAAAGTGACCAGCGAACCTACCGCCCATAAAGAAGACTTTTGTAGTGCCGAAAGGCACCCTATCAATCCCTCGCTTGGCAAGGCCACCCCCTCAACAACGCCTCTCATTAGCCCATTGCATAGCAGCAAATCTCGTAGAAGCTATCACGATTTCGGCTATAGGGGCTTGACACACTCAGCTTGCTACCCACTGCATCGCAGCGAACATTGTCCGTCCAAGAGCCATACCAACCCGGGTTGCTCGAGGCCATATCGGCTAACAATAGAGCCAGAGTCATTGGCCATTGGGCCACCCACCACAGCAGCAAGGCACTGCCTAGCTAGTCCATGCTAAAGGACTAAGTTCCACAGAGTATAGAGGCTGTGGGTCAGAGTGCCTACCAAAGTGTTTTGACAACCCAAAACGATGCACAGGATGGTGAACTAATCCAAAGGGCATGGCACGCCGTCTACTGCAAGTACCTACGACAATTCCACACTGAATCTAGGTAAGTTTTGTACTCCTACTTGAACCATACTTTTATGAATAAAATTGTCATTTTATCTACTCACGTGAGTGCCTGCATATCATCTCATAATATCAAATGACCCAAACTATCCCTAAATCAGGCGAGTTTCTCCTCACTTGCCACTTGACCTACAAATGGTTAAAGAACATTGGTCTGTCATCGAGTGGCCGATATGCGGTTGGATTTTAAACTTCTGTCCCGCTACCGAGAGGCCCATATGCGGTCAGATTTTGAACCTTAGTCTTGCTACCAAGTGGCCCATGTGCGGTCGAATTTTAAACCTCAGTCCCGCTACCGATCGGTCTGTACGTGGTCGGATTTTGAACCTTAATCCTGCTACCGAACACCCCATACACTGCCAAACACAAAACTTTAGTGAGCTTTAATAGAATGCGTGCAGTGACCTCCCCTCGAAGAAGAGAGTACCTTCAATCGATGATGGTTGGCGGATTAGGACCAAACGCGAGTGAGCTATGACGTCGTTTGGCAAGACCAAGCATCAATATAGTAACATGCTAGCAATGGTCTAAATTTTGCTAGAGCACGGCGGCTGGGGCCACGAAACCTAGTTGACCCCCGTGAGGCCCAGCTATACCTGTGCCACAATGTCATCTTGCAAGACAGAGGATAAACGAACAAATACATCTGATCAAGCTCGACAATGATGGCAACAGTGCCTAACTGGCAAAGAATCTTCCTCAATGCTACGACTTCCTTTCAGAGGGATGAGCACTACCTGATCAAGTGAGCAACCAAGCTCAGCGGCAATAGCTCCTATGCTTAGCCGACAAATGAGGTACACCTGTGCCATGACTTTCTCTCGGTAGGAGCAAGCACGATTCAGCATGCGTGACTAGGTCATCTCTGGTAGCTCTGGCACTCAGCCAGCAAGTAGAAAAGGCATCTTCGAAGAAGAAGCCACCGAGATTGGGATCCCATGCTCAACCGTGATCACGGCATCGATCCGTTCAACTAGCCTCGCCAGCGGAGGGGATCCCTGCTTCAGCATTAGAGTCCGCTGGGGGCTCCCTACCTTTAGTCCATCCAAACGACTCACTGGTAGCAATGCAAGACAAGAAGGATCTTTCCAAGAAATGCGAGGTATCGCCTACTCCTACAACTTGAATGATTGATTATCTTAAGGTGGCAAGCCCCCCAATGAATGTTGTGAAGGCTTCCCTTCTATTTCTCGGAGATCAACCAAATCAGATCGATACGGAGTTCGAGCACCCCTCAAATAAAAGGCACCAATAGGAAAGGCCAAGATCAGCAAGATTCTTCTAGGCAAAGCCAACCCTCTACCCTCTACCTCCTCAAACATAGTTGTTTTGGAGGTCAGCAAGTTTCCTCTCGGCCTCCCGAAGCATGTCCTTATAGTGGGACAATTCAACCTTGAGGCCAAGATCATCCCTTTGCAAGCTCTTGGATCTCGCTTGACACTCGGATAGCTCACGGTTGAAGTCAGCGTCTTGTTCTCGACTCCATGGGACATCAACTCCCTGAAACGGGTTAATTAGGAACAACGAACTTGCAGATGTTAGAGTTACCACACAATAGCTCTGCCTTCCAGTGCAGCTTGTTGACAATTAATGATGCCCTGGCACACCGTTTTCTAAAGGTGGCTAACCGAAAAAACTCGACCTTGGCAAACTCAAGGCTGTCCCAACTAGCCCATGCCCTAACCAAGCATTAGGGTAGATTGTTGCGAGTTAAACTACTAGAAGACCGAGATGCCATCTGACTAAACTATCAAGTTGTTGAGAAGTCAAGTAGCGGAAGGTACCCAACCTTGACTGGCTTGAGGGGAGCCCGGCCAACCCCTGTCCCTGCTAAGCACAGGGACGAGTAGTCGTGAGCCAAACTGCCAAAAAGAATGAGTTTTTAGAGTATCAAACTGTCAAACCGACATAGCCCAAGCAGCTGAAGGCATCATTTGAACGCTCCAATTATTCACACTATGCAAGGATATTGGAGCTATGCAACAAAGTCAAATGATGTTCAATAGTTTCATTTATTAATTCCTTTTACAAAGTGTAAAACCTACAACAGCAAACGTATAATTCAAAGAGGAGAAAAAATGCATGGAATGATGATCCGATTTTCAAAGCCCTGCTCCATTGGGTCAGGCACTTGAAAGGCAAGTAGGCACATAACCCTGTAATGGAATCTCAGCTGCCAGAGTACCACGTTCTGGGCAATAAAAAAGATCAAGCTCTTGCGCACCACCTCTTGTAGGCCACTGAAGTAGGAAGCACATGCTGAAGCCCTCCCTAGCAAGAGCATAGGATCATTCACCCATTCTCACCCAGGAGGTGACCACCAGAGATCGTCCACCAAGGCAAGCCATAGCCACGTAAGCTAAAGTCTTCACTAGACTCAACGCAGTGACAACTGTCAGACCCAAGGTAGAACCAAAGAGCTCCTCCTCTAACAGGCGTCAATAGTTCCATGTGGGCCACAAATAGAGTGCCCCTTTGCCCAGACGGGAAGAGGAAGAAGTGATCCTCTTTCCCATCGAGGTTGAGCACACACTTCACTAAGCCTCCCCAGCAAGGACTATGCGACGCCAGTTGAGAGAAGCATGTAACGGTGACCCTATACTCGGGCCACCCTCATCACCGCTTGAGACTAATCAAAGTGAGGGTATCAAGGTAGACTTTGAATGCACCTTCAAGCCTTCCAAAACTTCCTTTGATTCATGCCAATGGTAGTACATGCTCCATGCCTGCTCCGATCTCTCGCATCACTTGGTTAATGGGAGAATAATTTATGAAATAAGGCGTAGGATATCCCTCCAACTAGAGCTGGGGGAGGAGGTCAGCAAGTAAGTATTGTAGAAAATTGCGCCCACCAACGCGATCTGCAGAGAATCGGCAAATACAAAGAGCTGAATCATCACCAAACCTTGCCAATGAGAGCAAAAATTTATAAGACATATGGGGAAGGAACACACATACAGACTATATGACGACGTCCTGTCTTTATATGCTGAGGTTGAAATTTCGAACCTTCCAACATAGGGATTAATGATGGGTCTAGTACCATAGATCAACCCAAAGTCCAAATTGTAGTAAATGGACAACCCGTTAGAGATGCATTCAAGCCCAGCATAAGACACTAAACGGGCCTGTAGCATAGCCCAACAATTTCGGCCCAGTAAATATTTTTAAGATATCATACATAAGATCCCTCATTGCTCAAGCTAGTAGGAGCAATTATACAAATCACACTATAAACGCAATTACCACAGTAGGCTCCCATAAGTTCCAAAGGGCTGAGCAAAATCCGCAACTGTCGTTAGTCAAATACTTTTTTACGAGCACATCGCTGTAAGACGGCCACTGGTCGGGCGCACCGTCGAAACTTAATCCTCCATTTCATAAGCCACCCCCTGACCGGACATACCCCGGAGCTCAATTCTCTATCTTATAAGCCACCCTCTAATCGGACATATTTCAGAGCTCAGTCCTTCACCTGATAAGCTGCCTCTTGGTTGGGTGCACCCCGAAACTCAGCCTTCTATCTTGTAAGCCATCCTTTAGTCAAGTGTACATCAAAACTCAATCCTCTATCTCATAAGCTACCTTTTAGTCGAGTGCACCTTTAAGCCGCCTTCTCAGCCGGCTCACCTCATAAGTTGCCCCTAATCAAGCACTCTCAAACATTCAATCTTTTATCATATGCGTCCACGTATTATCTTAAATCTTCGTATCTTTTCATCTACTGAGAAAGATTTCTAATTTGTCTGTCGGAGAATAAATTAGACAATAAATTTCACAAATTCTCTGACATCTTATTTATTCATTTTGTTGTACAAGATCCAGATTTAAAGTGATAAAAATCAGATTGACTCCAATTCGACCCATTGTGGAGAGATTGAGCAGCTCTCTAATCTGTATAATAACTCGGATCTAAATATGCATCAAACTTATTATTTTTTTAAGAATAATGATCATTTATGTTATCATTTACAAGAAGAATAAATAAAGAACAAAGTTGGTAAATATGTATCACGTGATATTTAAACCAAAAAATCTAAAATAAAAAAATGCTAATAGTTTATTTAAATTTAAGAAAACTTTAAAAAATAAAATAACTAAAAAAATCATTTCAAGTGAAAAATAAAATTTCATAAAAATAAATAATTTTAGTTAAATATTTTCATGTAATTTATTTTTTATTGTAATTTTTCAAACAAATAAACACATAAAAATATTTTCTCATAATTGTTTTTCCATTTTAAATATTGTTTAGAACCAAAAATATTATCCTCCGTACGATAATTATGGTAATGTTTAAAACAATGTGTTAGATGTATTTATTTATTAATTTTATGATGGTTTTATATTGTTGAAAAAATTCACTATTCTTATCAATTATACAACGGTGCAAAAAAATTACGTAATACTGTCAGATTATAACACTGTAGATTAATTATTTAAAGATATATAATAATTATTATTTAAAATATATTAAAATTGAAAATTTTATTAAAAAATATATTATGTTTATATATTTTTACATCAACGACCGGTCCTCGTCTTTCAAACTCTCCATTAATAAATAAACAATATATGGGATCTATTTTATTTATTTTAATTTCTTTTAAAAAAATTAATAATTCTTAAATGAAAAAAATTATGGAGGAAGAAAAATATATCTTTTTTTAATAAAAAATGATTCAATAAGCCCTAGCGACTTTTTGGAAAGCCTGAGATATCCTATGGCCATATCACTTAGATAAGAAGAGCTGCTTATTCATCATAAGAACATGGACTTATCTACGAGCCTATTAGTTTATAAGTTCGTTGGATTATCAACTCGCGATCTTCTCTTCCGACATTTTTCAATTCATTTTATCACGTTTTATTGATGGCCTTAGATTTCATCTCGTTTTCGTTTATGGAACGCGAGTATTTATTGTGGAACCTTTGTTTCCTCGCTCTCACCTTCATATTTTTTTCTCTTTCTCTCTCTCTCTCTCTCTCTTTCTCCTATAAATTCCCCTCCTTTTCTTTCTGATCCTTCGTAAACTCCATCTGAGAAGAAAAGAAAGCTTGGAAGAGGAGAAGAGGAGAGAGAGAGAGAGAGAGAGAGAGACTCCTAAAACGATTTCTTCTTCAACCTTCTGATCTTCTCTTTCTCTCTCTTCTGCAAGGTACGAGCTTTCCATTTTTATGTCTCAAAAGATTTTCCTTTCCTATTTTTTGGTTGGTTGATCATTTTTTGGAACTTAGGGATTGAGATTGGTGGTGAGAAGTGTTTGTATGGTGGCGATCTGAGAGGGTTTTAGGCCAAATTACTGTTGGAGATGTCATCGCTGAGCAGAGAGCTTGTCTTTCTCATACTTCAGTTTCTTGATGAAGAGAAATTCAAGGAGACTGTTCACAAGTACTTTCCTTTTTTTGTTATTTCTTCTTTAATTTCGAGTTTGTGTTTGTTTATGGTTGAAATTACTCGTCATTGATTAATTTGTTTGATATTTATTTTTGCTTTTATTCTGTATTTGGTTGTTGACGAATGAAGTAAAATGAACTTTTTTTTTAGGCAGGGCAGTTGGGTTGTGTCATTTAATGACTCTTTGTTGTTAGGTTCCCGTATTTGGTCTTCTGCTGAGTTTAATTGCTGAAAAATGAGGGAAAATAATCTGATTTATCTGTGGTTTCGTCTGCAAAACCCTTTTCAAACTGAGTCTCTAATATAGTAATTTGGCTTCCTCTAGGTGAGGCTGTCTCTTAATTGTCAAGTGGTGGGAAAAATGACCCCAGGTTTTGACCTTGATGAATCTTCTGTAGTTGACGGGACGAGTTTGGGCTTAAAATGACAAAAATAAATCCTGAGAGCAAGCTTCAATCTTTTTTGGAGTTTAGCAAAATGATGAAGAGGTCAAGATATTACGTGGTTGAATCCTTTATTTAGTATCTATATGGGTCCTTGCTAACTAAAATTTCACCATGGATAATTTCATGCAACACTTTTGTGCACTTCATTATCTAAGGTCAACGCAACATCAATGATACCATATTAGTTAATTTGCCTTTGAATTTTCCCTCTGTGATGCATTGGTTGTTTCACTTTTCTCTACATTGACGAATGATTTTCAGAGCTCGTATTGAACTTTATAGTTGTTTCCCTGTTTAAGGTTGGAGCAAGAGTCAGGATTCTTCTTTAACATGAGATACTTTGAGGATTTGGTGACTGCGGGAGAGTGGGATGAGGTGGAGAAGTACCTCTCTGGTTACACCAAAGTTGATGATAATAGATATTCCATGAAGATCTTCTTTGAAATCCGAAAACAGAAATACCTCGAAGCCTTAGACAGGTAGTTGTTGGTTGTGGGCTATTCAAACCACCTCTCCTATTTTTCCATTCCCTATATAGGTAGTGATATGTATATTTGGAAAAGAATATGGTTAATGGCTTCTTTTTTTTTTTTTTTTGCATTGTTGTATGAGTTTATTTAGAATCTTCTAACAATTGTAGGAGGGATCGTGCAAAAGCAGCTGATATTCTTGTGAAGGACTTAAAAGTGTTTTCTACTTTTAATGAGGAGCTCTTCAAGGAAATAACACAATTGTTGACCTTGGAGAACTTTAGGTCTGTAAGAAAAGCCACTTGGAATTTTCTTTGACACTTTCCAATTGACCTAATTAGTTCATTTCGTATAACTGTTTTATGACTATTGATGCAGGGAAAATGAGCAGCTATCTAAATATGGAGATACCAAGTCCGCTAGGGGTATAATGCTTGTTGAACTGAAAAAGTTGATAGAGGCTAATCCTTTGTTCCGTGATAAGCTTCAATTCCCGACCCTGAAGAATTCAAGACTAAGGACTCTGATCAATCAGAGGTAATCCTTTATTTCTACTTTCTTTCATAAGTGTTGTTTCTTCTTGTTGTTTGGAGTTGAGTTCTCTTGATGGCAATGGGACATTGTTTTTCCTGACGTTTTAATTCTATATTGTAGTTTGAATTGGCAGCACCAGCTTTGCAAGAATCCAAGGGCTAATCCTGACATAAAGACCCTTTTTGTAGACCATACATGTGGACATCCAAATGGTGCAAGAGCTCCTTCTCCTGTGACTAATCCGTTGATGAATGCTGCTGTTCCCAAGGCGGGGGGGTTTCCTCCACTAGGAGCTCATGGAGTACGTTAAACTAGATATTTGATCATTTATATGAACTATAAATTCTTTGATTCTGTATATTTTGACTTAATGTATTCAAATTGTCAGCCATTTCAGCCCACTCCAACTCCTCTTCCAACACCTCTTGGGTGGATGGCTAATCCATCTCCTGTACCGCACCCTGTAGCTTCTGCAGGGCCTATGGGTCTGGGTGTGCCTAACAATGCAGGTATTTCTGCAGCATAACATTTAACTTACACTTATTTGGGCCTTCTTTTTCTTTGTTTATTTGTTTTTATCTATCACTAATTTGATATTGCGATATATTCCATCTGTTCTATTGAAGTGGTATCATCAACTTGCCTATATTCCCTTTTTTATTGTCTTCTGGATGGAATGTGTTTAAACTGAAGGTTCAAGTTAAAGTTATGACACGAAAGGGACATTCATGTAATTCAGCGTTCAGTTAATTTTTCAAATTCTGTTTGAGACTAACTCGCTGCCTTGCCTGCACTATGGACCATCACTATGCCAGCAGCTCTGTTGAAGCGCCCTAGGACTCCTCCAAACAATAGTGCAGCCATGGATTATCAAACAGCAGATTCTGAACATGTGTTGAAAAGATCAAGACCTTTTGGGATATCAGATGATGTATGTATTATTTCTCCTAAAATAATCCCTGCATCGGTGAATTTGAATTAGCAAGTCATTGTCGAAAAGATTTTGTTATTCTCTCTGGTCTAATCTCCTGGGAGGCTGAAGAAAAGGAGAAATATGGAAATGCCACTTCTCTTTTGCTTCTTGACTAAATATTGAATATGCTTGAAAGGCATCTAGGAACTCACTGATTTGCTCTGGGCATTCTTGTAGTTTATTATGTTCAGCTTTTTTACCCATACTTCTCTAGTTGCTTTCTGCTTGTGTTTCAAAAGATATTTTCTTCTTCTTTATTGTGTCTTTATTGTTATTCTGTAAATAACAATTTTCTCTTACATTTTTTGGTTCATATCTAAGCCCAGATGAAAGCCAATAATGTACTGATTCATTAGGTTGTTTGCTTAAAAAATAAATTGAGTGTACCTTGAATAGGTATGAAGCTGTATTTTTCATACCTAACTATACATTTCATTGCCGGCAGTGTCTTAGGTTGAACATTTGTGGTCCTTTGATGGTGGTAGGGAGGTGGTTGGGTTGACAATGCTGAACTGGTGTGTGTCAGCAGTGGTGACCAAAGCCGGGTGGAAATCCCAAAAGGTGGTGAAGCATTGTGAATCAGGCTGGTGGTTGCTACACTTTTCTGTGGTGGGCCATATAAACTAATCCAGCCCATGAAAACCTAATCTGAGCTTTCCCATCTCAGTCATTTTCCTTAATTTGAAGCCTAGATCTCAACTGTGATGCAAATTGAGACTACTTGCACCTGAATCCATCTTATTTTGCTATAGATTCCAATCGGTTTTTGTTATGCATGATCAAATAAATCCATGCACTTCAACCTTATCTATACCTGTTTAAGCTTGGGGTCCATCCAATTAGGATTGGGTTGGTGTTGAGTGCATGTGCTTTGATGCCTTGGTTTCCCTTACATGTGGCCAGGTTATTTAATGAGTTTTTGATTGGTCAAATGATGAAGATGCTTGAGATGCTTTGGTTTTCTGAATTGTTATTTGCAGTCTGTTGGCCTTTCTCTTGGCGCATTTGGCTTACCTATAGGTTTGTGTGGTCTCATGTCTGTTCCAATGTTAATTATGTCATTCATATGCGTCTCTCTTCATTTAACCAGTTTCAGGAAGCAAACCAAAAGCCTTCCATGCTTCCAATTCAGTTTGGAGACTTAAAATAACGTTATGGTACTAGCAGATGAGCTATTGCTAAAATTAAGGCTGACCTTAACATGATATGAAAAAAAAATTAGTTTAAGAAAGAAATAAATCCAAGAAAGCTAAATGCCACTGTCATCTAATTTATCTTAGGTAGGAGAATAGGCCATAGAATCATAGATTTAGTGGGAAACTTGTGCGCTGTTGTGGCTCTTCCCCCACTTGTCCTGCTTTTCCTTCCAGAAGTATTAGACTGGGAAAATGTGTCTCAAGATGTCATATACACCTTGAAGGATGACATGTAACTCTATGATGTTGCTTTTTATTAACATGCAAACAGGTCAATACGCTACCTGTCAATATTCTGCCTGTTGCATACAACAACCAAAGCCATGGTCAAAGTTCATACTCTTCTGATGACTTGCCCAGGAATGTTGTTATGAATTTGAACCAGGGTTCTGCTGTCAGGAGTCTTGATTTTCATCCCGTGCAACAAATTCTGCTTCTAGGTCATTCCCTATTGTCATGAATAAGATGTTTACTTTCATTTTTTTTAACTAATTCAGTTTGCAAAAGATATTTGTTTTTGTTGTTTTTCCTTTACTTGTTAAGTGCTGTTTCAGTGGGAACAAATATGGGTGATGTCATGGTATGGGAATTAGTTAGTCGTGAGAGGATTGCTGTTAAAAATTTCAAAGTTTGGGACACTGGAGCATGTACAATGGCGTTGCAGGTTTGCTCTTTGGTCTAGATTTGCAAACATGAATATTAAATGGTTCAGAGTTCATCGTGGAGCTAATTTTAGCTATATAAATTTTTAAACAGACTTCTCTGGCAGCTGATTACACTGCATCGATAAATCGTGTCATGTGGAGTCCTGATGGCAACCTTTGTGGTACTTCACTGTATTTTGATGGTACTAAAGTTTTTAGCTGAATATGTCCATCGACTTCTTGTCTGTTTAATTTTTTTTTTTCAATACAGGCGTTGCATACTCAAAGAGCATTGTGCACATATATGCCTATAGTGGTGGCAATGATCTGAGAAACCATCTAGAGGTTTGGTTATTAATCATTTTCCAAAATATTACATTTTGTGCTATTTTGACTTTGTATTCCTTGGTTACACAGATAGAGGCTCATACTGGTAGTGTTAATGATCTTGCCTTCTCTTATCCAAACAAACTCTGCATCATTACTTGTGGGGAAGACAGGCTTATTAAGGTTGGTTTGTGAAACGTTGTGCAAGTCGTAAGACTTTTGTATTGCATCTGATGGCACTTCTTCCTATATGCAGGTGTGGGATGTGGTCACGGGAGCAAAGCTGTATACTTTTGAGGGTCATGAAGCACCTGTATATTCTGTATGTCCACATCATAAAGAGAATATTCAGGTAGTAGCCCCTTGATTTGAGTGGCCGAAAAGTATTGCTGTTCATAGGAGTAGAACAAGATAAATTTCTGTAGCTCCCAGAATAGTTTATTGGCTTACTGTTATAAATTTTATTGCTCTGTAGTTCATTTTCTCAACTGCAACGGATGGAAAAATAAAAGCATGGCTCTATGATAACATGGGTTCAAGAGTAGACTATGATGCCCCGGGTCATTCATCAACTACTATGGCCTATAGTGCAGATGGTTCAAGGTATCTGTTCTTCTACCTTTTCTCTATATTGGCTGTTCCTGGTGGGTGTGAATCTTTTTCGTTGACCATGGATGAAAATATTGGTATCGGTCGCGATCATATTGATATCGGATATGTCGGATAATATATTTTGGTATTTGATATATTAAAAGTAAAAATTTTTGAAAAATTGTAAGTTTATAGGATCATATCGGGTGATAATGTTGTCGGCTGTAATAGTATCAGAAAATATCTATATCGAGATCCCCAATAATGATACATATCAGCTGATATTTGCATCAATGCCTCTAAATGCTTATTCTCTTTTGCTATTAAAAGCCTGGATTTGTATATATATCATTATCTATGTCTGTATATATTATCTTTTGCTCAGGCTTTCATCTTTACGTACAGGTTGTTCTCATGTGGGACTAATAAAGAAGGAGAATCATTCCTGGTGGAATGGAATGAAAGTGAAGGAGCTGTCAAGCGCACATATCATGGTCTCGGAAAGCGCTCTGTGGGAGTTGTGCAATTCGATACAACTAAGAACAGGTTTCTGGCATCCGGGGATGATTTTATGGTCAAATTTTGGGACATGGATAACGTTAGCCTTTTGACTACTATTGATGCAGATGGTGGATTACCGGTAACTATCGGATAAATTCATATTCATAGCACCAAGTTCAATTTGTCAAATAATAGTCTTCCAAACTTTACATCCCGGTTTGCAATATTTCCAGGCTTCGCCTTGCATTCGATTTAACAAGGAGGGGGCGCTGTTGGCTGTGTCGACGAGTGAGAATGGTATTAAAATCCTAGCCAATGCTGATGGAATTAGGCTGCTAAGGCCTTTTGACACTTCTAGAGTTGCTTCTGCTGCTGTTGTAAAGGTATGTGAATTCTCTGGCAGATTTGTGCTTATATGGTTTCTTTTTCGAGGTGATGTGTTGCTTACATACATGATTTATTTACAGCCCCCCATAATAGGCTCATTTCCTGCTGGAAGTGCAGCTGTAGGAGCCACAATTGGAGATCGAACTGCTCTGGTGCCTGCCATGGTGGGGATTGTAAGTCTTAGAAATTTCAATGTCATAGCAATTCTTTTGGACGTTTTTGCTGTCAGAATGTGATTGATAGGTTCCCTTCGAAGACTGTCTCTCTCGTGCATGTTCTATTCTTCAGCTGTTTTTTCCCCCTCTTTGTGGGTACCTACAGAATGCTGATAACCGAAGCTTGGTAGATGTCAAACCGAGAGTTGATGAAGCAATGGAGAAATCGAAAGTGTGGAAACTGACTGAAATCAATGAAGCATCACAGTGCCACTCACTGAGGCTACCTGATAGTATTTCAGCAATGAGGGTATAATTTCCATTTAACCTTCTGTCTAAATTTGACATTTAACAAATGCAACTCTTTGTTATTTAAATCAGGTAACTAAACTGTGATTCATAGGACTGTTTCTCTCTATAGAGGATTACAATGTCAGAGGCTGCTTGTGGTGAGCATGCACTTTAATGCATGTGAAACTCACGAGATCATAGTTGTTGGTCCTTGTGAAATTCTCACACCTTTATTTTATAATTATTCGCTCTTTGATACATTCCAGCATCTTCTAAGTACGTGAAAAATTATTGTTTTAATATTTTAAGTAATTATTGTTAATTTAAGAGTGATTTCTGTGCTTAAAGTATTTTCTGTCAGTAAGTATTTAGGCTGTAATCATTCTGTAGACAATTGGTTTACGCTGTTCATTTTATACATTTTCTCACGTCACAACATCCACGTCTGGTTAATTGAATTTGAGCACTATAATGTGCTAGACGTCTTCTTGTGTGTTTATTATGGACGAATCTGTAGGATACCTTTTGATGAAGTTATTGCAAATGCAAAATCAACCATTAGGAAATCTTGTAAGAGTTGAATTTCTTACTGAATTGAATTTCAATATTTTCTTATTTTTGACAGAAACATTAGTAGTATTCTTCAAGAACAAAATTAGTGATTTTCCATGTCTAAATTTTTTAGGTTTCAAGGCTAATTTATACAAATTCCGGACTCGCCATATTGGCATTAGCATCTAATGCTGTACATAAGCTGTGGAAATGGCAAAGAAACGACCGAAACTTGTCTGGCAAGGTACTGAATGTCCTCTGTTAATGTGGCTTTTCAAGAATGTCGTATGAGTTTCCATTGAGGTGTATTTATGTTCACTTCTATTCTTATAGGCAACTGCTAGTGTTGTTCCACAACTATGGCAACCTTCCAGTGGAATTCTGATGACAAATGATTTAAGCGACACAAATCCTGAAGATGCAGTATCGTGTTTTGCACTTTCGAAGAATGATTCTTATGTTATGTCTGCTTCGGGAGGGAAAATCTCGTTGTTTAATATGATGACCTTCAAGGTATCTCTATTCATCATTATCAGTTTTATTCATTGCAGAACATTTGCGGTCCTCCTTGCCCTAGGTATTCTTAGATAGTCCTAGGAGTGATGGCTAAAAAATTAACTTATGCCATATATACCTGCCCATATGAATTGATTGGCAATAACTCTTCTATATATATATATATATTGTAAATTGTGTTAAATATTATGCAGACAATGACGACCTTCATGGCCCCACCACCTGCAGCAACATTTTTGGCATTTCACCCTCAGGATAATAATATTATTGCTATAGGCATGGAAGACTCTTCTATCCAAATATACAATGTCCGCGTGGATGAGGTACTGTTTTTGAGTAATGAATTTTCTGTTTTATTATTATTTTTTTCTGTTAACAGAAGTGCATGGAGATTTAGTAGTGGACATTTTTGCATGCTTGTTACAGGTTAAAACCAAGCTCAAAGGACACCAAAAAAGAATTACTGGCCTCGCCTTCTCTAATGCTTTAAATGTTCTTGTATCTTCAGGGGCTGATGCTCAGGTAAGAATATGGGCTAGTCTCATTATTGAGTGAAAAGATAATCACAGATTACAAGTTTATCAATTTGGTCTTCCATCTTTTTTGTCCCTGAATATGGCATCATCCATATTATAATGTTTACTATAAAATGAGTTTAAGAAAGTGTATATAGTAGTTAAGAGTGATAGATGATGTCACATCATAGTTGCCATTAGTTGGCTAATTGTTCCCGGATAGTCTTTGCTCCGGTAAATATTTTTTCGATTTTAAAAGGTGTTGAAACCTTTGATACTAAAAAAAGGGATTCTGAATTATCAAGATTAGATTTCATATTCGAATAAATCTCGTAGTCGTAAAAAGTAGGTTTTTTAGCTATTGGCCTAGCAAAAGCGTAAAGATTGCGCCTACAAAGGTGTGACCTTCCGCAAGGGATGGAATAGATAACCGGAGTAGCACATAACCCAAAAATAATTGAAGTGCTTAACATGCTCCTTGCTATGTTTGTACATCAGATTGACACTCTGGTGGTGCATATCCGATAACCACAGGATGATCCACAAGAAAGGTGCTAGGATCTGAACCTATGACTGGCCGCCCCTATCTGCTTGGTTGGGTGGCTGACTTAGCACTTCTCATCCTTCTGTACTCAAAACAGATGCGCTGCGCTACCCAGCGCATAACCTTGACTTGTCTACCCTTCTGGTTGTGCCATTGCCAACCACAGGTAGCATCTGGTCCGGCCACCTATGACCTGTTAGGATAACTACTGGTTGTCTTTTCAATATAAAGTCGTAATACAAATTGAATATATAAATAGGTAAGTTATCCAGACTAGGAAATTCATAGTGATAGATATTGTCGCATGATAATTCTTTGCATTACTTATCAAAAGGAGATAATGGTTCACATCATAGATTAGTATCTTCCATATCTGCCACTGAATTATATTGTTGTCTTTTTACCTCTTGCAGCTATGTGTTTGGAGCATGGATGGATGGGAGAAATTGTTGTGTAAACATTTGCAAATCCCGAGCGGGCGAGCTGTGGCTCTTGCTGACACACGCGTCCAATTTCATCAAGATCAGACGCATCTGCTGGCTGTTCATGAAACACAGATTGCAATATATGAAGCACCTAAACTTGAATGTCTTAAACAGGTCCATGCAAGCATAATTTTCCTTCTATTCCTTCTTGAAAGTCAATTTATTCAATTTAGTGCAATTCTTGTTATTATTAACTCCTTTATAAATGTAAATAGTGGGTGATATATATCATTATCCGTCTCCCGATACCGATATTTCCAACACCGCGATAATATCGTGATAAGTTGCTGTGTGGGTGATATATCGTGGTCATTATATTGACTGATATGACCTTGCCAGTTTACAATTCTCATAAATTTTTTTTTCTGATATATTGGATATCGATCCATATTTTCTAATATGTACAGTATCGATATGGACACGACTTATATTAATACCGATATTTTTATCCATCAATATGAGGCCTTCCTAGTATTATGCTTGTTCACACTTAGGATCCACGGAATGTTCATGGCAATCATAGAACAGAGTTATTCGGAGCATGGGTTTCTGTTTCATATATTTGCCAGAAAATCAGTAATTAACTGACCAAGATCTTCTCTTTCTGCAGTGGCTTTCTCAAGAAAGAGGTCCAATCACACACGCGACATACTCGTGTGATAGCCAGTCGATCTATGCAAGCTTTGAAGACGGAAGTGTGAGCGTTCTTACAGCTTCGAATCTCAGACTGAGATGTCGAATCAACCCGTCTGCATATTTATCACCTAATCCGAGGTACTCAAAACTACTTATTTTCGTAATGACAAACTCAAAATTATTCAGCCTCTCCCATTTGTTTCAAAAATCAAACCCCATCATATCTTGTGACAGTTTGAGAGTGTACCCGCTAGTCATTGCGGCTCATCCGTCCGAACCAACTCAGTTTGCACTAGGACTCACCGATGGTGGAGTATATGTGCTTGAGCCATTAGAATCTGAAGGGCAATGGGGCACTGCGCCCGCTGAAAATGCTGCTGGAACTAGTACCGCCTCTGTAGTCACAGGCTCAGAGCAACCCCAACGGTAATCTATTTCAACGCTCTTCGACAAGGATAAACGACCGTTTTTGTCGCCGTCAAGCATCCCTGCTCCCTTTTCTGTTGCTGCCAAGTATCCTGCTCCCTTTTCCATCAACATTTATTCTTCGGGAAGCTCGGCGATCCGGGTATCGTCATTCACCCACACGAACCTTTATGATAGTGGCTGGCAGAGCTTTGGCACACTCATATTTGATAGAAGCAGAAATCAGGAGTTCAATGAACCGGAATTTTTCATGGGGTTATGCCCGGTGAAGTAGCTCGTGTGGGAAGGATGGATTTTGATGGTCCAGTTAACTAATCTATTTATTTATTTATTTTGTTAAGGAAAAGGGTCCGACTTTTGGTTAATTTGTGGTTGGCTCATGATTAGTAATTTGCAGTCCAGTAGCAGCAGAAATCGCTTGTCGGTTTAGTCATCTTGGTGCAGAATTTTGTCGTGGCAATTTATGTTAGTTGTGGATATGAAGTTGAAATCTGCATGCCTAGTGCACCCTAACCTTTATGAATGTACCTACGACACTACATCTAGCTTTGAAGCTTTGTTAGAAGACTTGTGAGTGGGCAGATCAAAGATTTACCGCCAATCGAGGCTCTAGGTCCTCACCCCCACCAAAAAAAAGAAAAAAAACAAGCAAAAAAAGAAAAAGAAGCTTGGCATTCTTTAAGTTAATGAAGTGCTCAATTTTTCTGAATTCAGTGCTAAGGAGATGTAGAATGGGCGTCGCTTGCAGCGTGGGGAAGGCAGCCATGGACCCTAGGCTATATCTTATAAATGGTATTACCTCTGAATTTGGAGGTTGCAACTACATTTGGGGTAATAATACTGTTGGGATGGGTCATTCTCATATGAGTACTATGGTCCATTTTGCATGTGTGTAAATATGAAATTGTTTCCTCTTGCTCTTTGTTGATTCCGACGCGGGTGCATGTTGGATGTTTGATGGGAGCTTGAGCTCCCATTTCGTAACCTGCATGTTAGGGCCGCTCAAACCGGAGCTCGAGAGGTGAATTGAAGAAGCTGTCACTCGAGACGGGCGAGATGACGCTTGAGATAGGGTCTAGGCATCAGCTGGTGTGCAAGGGGCTCGTTAGTCGGCGCTGTGCAAGTTAGTGTTTTAAAAGAGAGTGAGGAGGTTTCTTCCACAGAAGAAAAGAGAGAGAAGATGGAGAGAGTGCAAGGGTTGGAACCTCTGGCTATTGGTATTAAAACCTATTCTATGAATCCAGCAATTTGCTCAAATGCCCACCCAATCTCTCTTAATTACATCCTGTGCCATCTACCTGAACATTTATGAACAGCAAGTAAATTGACTGGTCGCCGTCAGCTATTGACATCTGACAAACGGTACAGCAACAGTCTACTCTAGACCCATTTTGTATTAGATAATATAATATTTATTTATTATAATTTATTATTTATAAATATTGTTGTCAATATATATTAATTAGATGCATGTGAGTCTAATTTAGATCACAAAATTGACATGAAATCAAGGTTGGATAATTTATTCAAAAAATATTTTTCAAAACAATATGGTCCAATTGAACATGAGGCCATGGGTGCAATTTATGAGTACCAAATTTGGTATCAATTTATAAGAATAGTTATTTAGATATCTGGAAAAAAAATCTAATGAATCATATTCTTGTAATTAAAATTAATTTATAGGAAAGTCATAAGTTAAAATATTTAGGGAAAATTTTCCTATATATTTTCATTTAAAAATATAAATTTTTAAATAATAAATTTAAAAATAAAGTAATTTATAAATTATTTAAAATAACTCTATTTTAATTATAGACGAATATTATAATCCTTGACCCTGGTAACGGCCCATCCCAACTTAACAATAATAATATATTATTTAGGTTTGATATGATTTGGACCGATTCTAATTTTAACAAGGTCTACGAAGACAAAGGGACAACGTTTCTCATGAAAAAGATTGTACTAATTTTTTTAATTTTAATTAATTATTTAAATATAGTTAGCTAAAATTTAATTATTTTTAAATAAGTAATTAAAAATAATTAAGCCATGATGATATTTATACACCGAGACATGTTTGCTGTTGATCGATAAGACAGCTTGAAAAGCCATAACCTTTCTCTCTCAACGCTTACAGTCCGAAAGCAACTGGAGAAGTGCGGGGAGAGAGAGGGAGAGGGGAACCCCAAAATAGAGAACCCGTTTTTTTTTTTTTTTTTCATTAATTGTGAGCGTTTTTGCTGGTTCTTCATCGTCACTTTCTCTGTCTGCTCTTGCCGTGCAAAGGTAGGGGAGAGAGAGAGAGAGGGAGACAGAGAGAGCTGTTGCAGCAGAAAGATGCCGAGACCAGGCCCGAGACCTTACGAGTGCGTTAGAAGAGCTTGGCATAGCGATAGGCACCAACCCATGAGAGGTTCCATCATTCAACAAATTTTCAGGTTTCTTAATTCTTTTTCTGTTTGTACCAGATTCGTTCTTTCATCTTTATTCGTTGATTTCCCCCAATTTTTCAACTGCCCATCTCGTGTGTGTTCAGCGTTGTCAGTGAAGCTCATACTTCTGCTACGAGGAAAAACAGAGAATGGCAAGAGAAGCTTCCTATTGTTGCCTTAAAAGCTGAAGAAATCATGTATTCCAAGGCCGATTCGGAGGTCTTTTTTCTTTCTTTCCCTCTCTCTGGGGTTTTGTTTGCGCTTGTTTCATGTTTCTATTTAGGCCTTATTTAGCTCTATTATCGAGCTCAATCTTTGCAATGTTGCTATTAATTAGGTCAAGTACATGTTGATTTCTGCTTCTTTTAGCTGTATTGTGGACTTCAATTCTTGCAATGTTGCTATTGTTGATTAGGCTGAGTACATGAATCTTGATACTTTATGGGATCGCCTAAACGATGCCATCGACACAATTATTAGAAGGGACGAGAGTACTGAAACTGAGCAGTCTCTGCATCCATGTATTGAAGGTACCTTTATTATAATCGCCTGTCCAAGTCAATAGATAGATTTGCGATTGAATTCAAACCCTTTGGTTGACCCGGTTTTTCTCTCCATTAATACCCATTTCAGCATATGGAAGTATATAGGGACCAGTAGTGTTGTAAGACCACTTTCTGCATCCATCCATTTATTCTTGAGTGGACCAATTAGTATGGATCGATCGATGACACAACCCACAAATGTGCTTCCCAAACATTTGTCATATATAAGTATATTGTTAGTATTATTATGTCCTACAAGGGAATCATGCCGGATGTTTGATTCAGTGTTTTTCTCGTTGTACTCTACAGCTGCCCTTGTATTGGGTTGTGTTCCGGTTAGGGCGTCACGAAGCCAGCGGCGCAATAATCAGAGGAGTTATCTCACACCAAGAGCTCAAAAACCCCCGCCACCGGTGGCTTCAGCAGCTCCAACAGTCCAAGATAAGATTAACAATGGCAGACCAACCTTTCAACCATCTAAGCCTTCTGGTTGTCACTCAAGCATTCAAAGGCCATCATTGGCCAATCAAGCTAGTTCTTCTTCCAAACCCGATAGCCACAGGACCGCCCAGAATACTAATCCTATTCCTCCTCAAAATGTACCTATTTTACACAAGAATTCTCTGCAAAGTCTTCTAACTTCTGCCCCATTCGTTAAAAACTCTGACATGAAGTTTGGTTCATTTTATGCATTGCCCTTTGGCACCCACTTCCAAACTGTAGATCCCTGCTTCAGCTTCCAGATGCAGCAAAACTTGAGCTCAGGCAACGTAATTGTCGGTACTCCTATTGGTTGGTCGCCTGCAGAGGCTGCCCGTATTGATACCACAAGGAATCTATTCCCCGGTGAAAGTGTCAGAAATGCTGCCAACAAGCTCATGCTGGCAAATCGAGAAGACTCCAGTGAAAAGGCTTCTGAAATGGGTTGTGATTTGTCGTTGCGGATGGGCCCATTTACAGACTCGAAACACTTTGCTCGTGAAACCAAAGATGGTGATCCAA
This sequence comes from Nepenthes gracilis, assembly GCA_033239525.1. NCBI lineage: Eukaryota > Viridiplantae > Streptophyta > Magnoliopsida > Caryophyllales > Nepenthaceae > Nepenthes > Nepenthes gracilis. Next base: position 3,748,187 of record BSYO01000022.1, on the reverse strand, counting down.
GCAGCTGCCAAGAGGGCAGCAGGTTCCCTGGGTCATCTTCTCAGAATCAAGCATTTTGTTTCTTCCCAAGGAATAATGCTTACCATCCCTCGGATCCATGTCCTAGTAAACGGGCTGCTGAGGGTGAAGTGCAGGACGTGAATGCAGCTTTAAGAAAACGAAAGGCGCCAATTCTTGATGATGATGAGGGCAGTGCTATAAACTGGCAGCCGAAGCCGCTGTCAGATGGGTTCCCTAGTCGAATTAGATCGCCAGGTTTGTAGACAAACTTTTTCCTGTTTGTAGCATATTCTTTTCAACTGTGAAAACGCCATTAAGAAATGAAATTTCATATTGAATTTGCGTACACAATCTCTATACTTTTTTATGGCCATGCATTTTGAACTCTATATGATGCCTAGGGATTACGAGTTGATGTAACACAAGAGGGTGATTTTTATGTACGATGTTATTGTGTACATAATTCATATCAATTCATTGTTGGTGGTGTCACTGTTTACAGAATTCCATTTCCATGTTATGTAGAATAGCTAAACTGGAACCTAGACCCAATCAACAGGGATTGAGTTTAATTTGTCTCATCTGACTATTGAGATGAACATAGGATTAAAAAGCAAAGGGAAGCCATAGAATAATGGTAGAACTCTCACCATGTGAATTAGTAATCATGAGTTTAAATCGTAGAAATAGCTTCTTATATATTATAAGGTAAGATTGCTTATATTTGGCCTGAAAATAGTCTGACTCTTTCTTGAATCCCACTCAAGATGGGAGTTTCATGTGCTGAACTGTTGATTCTCAAGTTTTGTTTTTTTCTTTTGGGGTTCGGGGGGTGGGGAGGCGAGGATAGATCCTCTAATCTAGAAAGCTGCACTCATTTCAAGCCGTCTGCTGAAAATGTAATTTGTGATCTACAGGGGATCGCAGTAATCAACTTTTTAATATAGTAAAATATGGCCTAGTTTTGGCTGATTAATTGGTTTGACTGGAACTCCTACTGGTGGCAAATATATGTATAGGTTGATCACTTCATCCGTGGATAAAAATATTGGTATTGGCCGTATTAAATGATACACATTGATATTGGACATTGCGGACGGAATTTTTTATCACATCAAAAGTGATTAATTATAAACTGATTTATGCATGTTTCATAACTCTATAACATATGTAAATTTAAACTTTTTAAAAATATTTATAATTTTAATATCTGCTGATATTTTTATTTTTGCTCGGGGAAATCTAATTGCCATCTTGAAGGATTCGCTTTTGTGCATTGTTGTCCAATCCCTGAACTTTTCCAACTCTGGAAGTTGTTTTAAGTCGTTCCAGAACCAGGCATTGGGCGATCCAGTTCTCACAGTGCATTGTTACTGCAGATTATCATTTAATCGTGGCTGTCTCTATGGATTGATCGAAGAAATTTATGTTGAGAACACATGTGAGTTGAACTAATTAAGTATCCCACGGTGAAGATTAAGAGTAAGTTATAGTTGCTTATGAAAGCAAGTCTATATCTAGCAAGTGTCTATGCACATGAGAAACTCATGGAAGTGTCCTCATGACTTGGGTTTCGGAATTTGGAGAAGTCTAGAAGTTGTGGCAGCCAATAGTTTGACGCGGTTAAGGTTTTTCTTTGATTCTTCTGCCTTTGTAAGGAGTCTCGGGCCTCACTCCTTTATTGGGAGCCTAGTAGCTACACGTTCTTGAACAGATGATGCAATATTTAAATCAATTGGGACAGTTGCTTTGGGCTAGATGATATTATTTTCTTTCTAAATTGCTATAGTTATGGGAGGAATTGGATGACTGGGGAGTGTTATTTTTCATGTCGGTTTTGGATGCAAACCAGCAAGGCAGCAAAATGTGGAGAAGAACTCTTTTACTGGTGTTGTTGCAGAGGCTAATTTCATGTGAACAAGAAGTAGATGACTCTTGTTTTAATCTGAAGCATGTGCATGCGATACCCACCAGCAGCAAGGCCCCGGGTGGGCTGGCGGTAGGCTGCACAAGGTGGGCTCCTTCTCCTCCCACCCCCCCACCACCACACCTGCTTTGACGCCACTGCCCTCGTTGCTGCAGCCACCATAGGCTTACATGTGGGGTTGTGGGGCCTTTGCTGATGACAGCGGGAGGATGAGCTGTGAGAGGTGGTGTTGCAAGGCGGAGGAAGGGACCGAGGAAAGAGGAGAGAAGATCGCAGCAATGGAGAGTGGGAGAAGGCAATAGGGAGTTGCCGATGGGGAGAGGGGTGTTTTGTAGATCAGAGAATCCTGGTTTTCTCATTTGGATCCAAATTTAAATACTACATAATATTTTTTTTTAAATAGTTATTTTTATTTATTTTTCATATATTAAATTTAATATTCAATGATATTAATATTATAAAAAAATTTTAAAAATTAACTATATTCTCTCTTTTTTCTTTTTCAAATTTTGGCCGTTGGATTGTGATCCATTGGCCAAATTTGTATAAGTAACGTTTTGAGAAGGAGCAGCCGTCCGATCCCCATACCCGTGTTTTGGGTTGTGTTTTATTTTCATATTTTCCTTTTTTCCTAAAATACATACTAGAAAAATAATTTCTCAATAAGGTCCCATTTATTTATCAAAAAATATTTACTAGATAGAGATTATTCTTCATAGAAAATATCTTTTCAAAAAAATAATAATAATTTCTTCATTTTTCATAAAAAAATATTTTTTAAAAAAATTCCTCATCAAAATAATTTTGACATTCGATTATATAAAATATTACACAAATCAATCACAATAGCAGTATTTATAATTATTTATTATGATAATATTCTTAGCTCAATAATAATATTTTATAATTAAAAAAATTATTTATATTCACCAACGAGGAGTAGCAATCGTCATCACCAACTAGCGGACAAAGTTGATGTGACAAGTCCATTCAATGTTGCCGGCATAAGTAGGTATTTTATAATGCTTTTCTTATTATCTAATCCCTCCATCGCTTGTGTATTTCCTCTAACCGGCGTTTAATTTTATTCTGTGGCCCATTCCTACTTGTTTTATGTATCACGTGATGAGATTTAAAATTTTAAAAATAACGATAATAAATTAAAAAATATAATAATAATTTTTAATTTTATTATTTATAAAAATATTCTAATATATAATAAAACAATTAAAAATAAGACTTGTTTTAATTATTTAAAATTTTAAATTTAGTCGTTATATAATATAAATGTAACGGTTACAGATAATTTGAAAAAACTCTGATTTACCACCGATGGGTGCGGCTCGAGACGAACTGGTCTAGTATTTAATTGGACAAGAGGCCTAAATGTTTCGGTCCAACAAAAAAAATCACAATGTCTATCAAGTAATAGCGTTTCGAATATATAAACCAAAAAGTATTATCTAAATAGTAAGATATTAAAGTATTATAAAGAGTCGCTTAATGACCCGATACAGAAAGCAGTCGAAACAACTCTTTAATTAGGAGTTAGGTAACCCTATCATTAAATAGAGACGGCCATTATACACTGTAAATAACACATCTTACTGCTAATCGAAAGCAGTATCATGCAAATGTAATTGATTTCAAGCGATGATCAATCAAACGGTATTTCCAACTATAAATACAAATATCTTCCAAACAAAAAAGTAAAGGATGGAAAAAAGAAGTCATTGAATCAAAGAATTGCAAAAAAGGAGTATGGCCCTTTAAAAAAAATTATAATTCGAATTAAATTAGATACTTTTATCCGTGATCGTGTCCATTTTAAAAATCTAATCAGACCAAAATTTATAATTGTACATGCCTATAATACTTTTATATTTTAACTAAAATTTATAAAACTACGAGTCAATCAGGCCGAATCAATCAAGCTATTTAATTTTAATCAGATTTAACTCTTACTTTATTTTAGATAATAAAACTCCAACTTGGATCAATTTTTATGATGTTATCACAATTTTTTTTATAACTTAATTGATTTCCTCTTGATACCTTCCTAAATTTAAATTATCAAACGAATTAATGAGCCACTTAATCTTTTCGGAAGGGTTAAGTTGAAATGGGTCCAATTCTTATTATTTTGAATCTAAATTTTACACATCACAACTAACAAATAAGAGGTCAGAGGATGATAGAAACTTACTCTCCATTAATCCTTCGATACTCAAATTAAAAATCTTCGTCAAATAAACAAAAAGATATAAGTAAGTAAATAATGCGTAGATGCATATAATAAGGGATTAAGTATTTGAGTGCGCTCGACCAAGGAGTGACTTAGAGATGGAAGACTGAGCTCCACTGAGTGCATCAGACTAGTGGACAGCTTAAGAGATGGAGGACCAATCTTCGTTGAGTGCACTCAACCAGGGGATAGCTTGAGAAATAGAAGATTGAGCTCCGCTAAGTGCGCCCAACCATGGGACCGCCTTGAGAGATGGAGGAATAAACTCCACCGAGTGCACTCAACCAGGGGGCGGCATGGAAAGATGGAGGACTAAACTTTACTAAGTGCGTTTGGCCAAATAGTAACTTTGAGAGGTGAAGGACTGAGCTCTGCTGAGTGCGCACGTTCAGGGGACGGCCTTGAGAGATGGAAGACTAAGCTTCACCGAGTGCACTCGGCCAAGGGGTGGCTGTGAGAGATTGAGGACTAAGCTCCACTGAGTGCATTCGGCCAAGGAGCAGCTTAGAGAGATGGAGGGCTGACCTCCACCGAGTGCACCCAGCTAGAGAGTGGTTTTAAGAAATAGATGACTAAACTCTGCTCAGTGCGCCTGGACAAGGGGCGAATTTGAGAGATAGAGGATTGGGCTTATGCTGAGTGCACCGATCAAGGGTGGCTTTCTAGAGAGAGAGGTCTACACTCGTCAAAGAGTGGCTAATTGATAAATGCACTTGAAGGTAGGTGACTAATCGAAGAAAAAGATTTTTGGGAGCCGATAATGAGTAGAGGGACGTATGTCGGTCCCCACTCTAGCTACAGATGGAGGGGCTCTCTGCGCCACGATCTACGAGTTGCCTTCATTGATCTTGAAGCGCAGGGACTCGAAGCCGATGGGAAGTCTACACAACCATCAGCTGAAGAGGGGGAACGAGGCCTTACGGGAGATGAGAAAAGAGTAGGCATACATTCTAAGTCTTTTCTCTGTATGTTCCTTTTCTCCCATTCTTCTCTTTTTTTCTCTCTATTTCTGCCTTGCGAGCGATTCTCCTTGCCCGTAGGGACAAAGGGGGATTTATAGTGTTGGAATCGATTCAACCTTACTTGGACATTAAGTCTGGATGTGAGATATTCCTTTCTTTATTGGGACAATCGCGAAGATCACTAGGTGGCAATTGCCTTTTTAAAGAGATTCACTGAATTGCGATTGCCATCTTGGGGCACGCAATTTTGGGTAGAATATTCTAGGAATATTTACTGAGTTGCCCAGGGCATTTATAGCAACTATTGCCTGCGTATTTGCGAGGTGTCGTACCACTTGTCGGCTGATGAGTTGAAGCCTTAGAGCGGGCGCTGCTGGAATGTGCTTATGAGCCTGGCGGAAGCCCTATTGGGCCGTTGATCTTTTACAATCCCGAATCTAGGCTAACCCACAGTATTGAACCTATCAATAGCCTTTCATGTCAGGAGGTTCAAAATTTCAACCCCCAGCATATAATGATTGGACGTCGTCAAGCATGTCCATATGTGTCTTCCTTTTCCATGTCCTGCAAATTTTTACTTTGCTTGGCAAGGTTTGTTGCCGATTTGACACTGCCACTGGCAAGCCTCTGGCGTCGACGCGATCTCCTTGATTTAATACCGGTCAATCTCCTCCTTTAGTCATAAATAGAGGGGCTTGCAACGTCTCACGTCACGAATCATCTCCACTAGCCAAGTAGTGTGAGAGTTCGAAGATGGCATGGAATCTACACAACCACAAACCAAGATCGGCAAAGACTCTCCTCCCATGCTCTTGTATGGGGTGAATAGTCAAATTGCCTGAATGTTGCTTTCCGTTTGTTGATGCCTAGCAATCAAATGATTCGAACAGCGGGTGACTCAGTATTCTGGCGGTCCTAACTTGCGGCGGTTCATCCTGAACGCTTGGTTAGGATGTGAGCCTATCGAATCAGCCTTGAGCTTGCCAATATTATATACCTCCAGTTTCTAATCTTAGAAAGTGGCGTGTCAGGCCATTATGGAGACGTACTTTTTCAATATCCTAAAGCGACGCTATGGCTGGGTTGGGGCGTCAGTTGTTGTAAAGGAAGTGTAACATCCGTGAGTTGGTTGTTTTGGGTTGACCCGTTATCAAAAGCTAGGGTTCCGTAGAGTCAAGAGCGAATCGCCAACTTTAACCGTGAGCTATCCGAGTCGTAGGCGAGATCCAAAAGCTCATAAAGGAAAAACTCAGGCTCTAGATCAAATTTCCTTTCTAAAAGGACGTGCTTTGGGAGCGAGTGGCGAGAGAAATGGATAGTAGAGCGACCGCTACTATTGCCGAGGGTCCAAGGTCACAAGCAGGTCGCTAACAGTGACCGTGAGCTGTCCAAGCCTTAGGTGAGATCTAAGATGGATTAGAAGCGGGTCGCTACCTCCAGGGTCACAAATTTCAGGCACTGGATTAGATCATCTCGCTGCAAGGATGTGCCTCAGGAGGCCAAGTTGCGAGAGAGATGGAGAACTGCTGCGGGGCTGAGGTGTTGACCATTTAAGCACTGGCACTCAATCGTCTCTGTACTTTTTTACTCTTTGGACTCCTCTACCCACACTGACTAGCGGAGAAATAGTCTTTGTTGGATGATTTGAACCGCAGTGTGTCATCTGGATGGACTAGGGGTGATGAGCTCCTAGCGGACTTTGGTGCTGGAACTGGGTCCCTTGACTAGTAGGCCGGTAGAGCAAATCATTGCCATGGCCGCAGCTAAACGAGGGATTCCAATCTTGGCGGCTTTTTTGCTCTACTACTATGCTTTTTACCACTATTTCCAACTGACCATACCTTACTGCTTGGCAAGTTTAGGAGGCACTCTAAGAAGGCACAACACTGGAAGGATACTGAGATCTTACAACTATTTTAGGTTCGGGTAGATCCTGCTTAGATGGATGATGCAAAGTGCTAAATGAATGCTGCTATTGTCAAGGCTTTATGAAGTAAAAAGCGGGCCACCTATCTTGACCGAGGCGTGGTCCGAGTCAAAGACGAGATCTCAATAGCTCTTAGAGGCCAATACTCAGGCTCTGGATCGGATCACTTTACTCAAGGACGGGCTTCGAGAGACCAGCAACAACTCTCTAACCTTCGGAGGGATTATACCTGGATTTAAGGAGATCTTTGACCTGACGGACTATCCGGAGGTAGGAAGGGGCCTGTGCCATGCATAATGGGGGGGGCAACCCTAGGGTAGTTGCCCAAGTAGTAGGTGTAGGCAGCTCTTTCCATTCATTTTTGAGGCTAACTAATGCTCTTGATGTACTCTTTAAATTTTTAATGAATTAGCTAGATTACTTCAATCTTTATCGCCGATGCATTAGTTTGTCTTCCAACGTGTGTTAATTTGGCTTTTCATGACATTAATTCTATTTGCCAACTAAGCATTATTGCCATTGTCACCGGGCTTGACTGGATGCATTTGTACAATCGTACTCGCTCCTAATGAAGAGGTTGTGGCACAGAGAGAATGCGATCATCGACTTAGCCTTGTAACTATTGTTGCCGAGCATAGATGGACATGGCTGTCCAATTGTGCTCGCTTCTAATAAGGAGGTCGTGGTACTGAAAGAATGTGACTGCTGGCTAAGCCTAGCAGCTATTGTTATCGGGCTTGACTAGATACATTTGTCTATTTGTACTCTTTTTTGCGGAAGGATATTGTGACATAGGCATGGATGAGCCTCACAAGGGTCGACTGGGTATCATGGCCGTAGTCACCAAACTTTGGCGAAGTTTAGACTGTCACCGACACATAACCATTGGCGCTTGAATGTCGTAGTTTTCATACGTTGGGTCTTAGTCCGCCAACCATTGTCAACTGATGGTGTCCGTTCCTAGGGAAGGAAATTGTCTCACGCATGCTAAAAAGCCCACTAAGGTTTTAATGGCCACTGATGGGGGGTTTGACTCTTGGTCCACAAGCCCCCCAAGCCGCAATGTTCGACCTTGTCTGGGCTGCGTAGTTGTTGGAACCGAGATTCAAAATTCAACTGCGTTCAGGACGTTCGGTTGTAGGAATCGAGGTTTTTTGACTGAGTCGTAGTTGGGCGAGACATGGAAGAAGAAGTTCACCCGACTTAGGAGTAATCTAGGTTTTTGAATTAATGCAAACATACAAGTATTAATACGATTAGCATAACAAATAGAACAAGTAATGAATGATATTTAGGCACTTTGCATGGATGAATTTGACTTACCTGCGCGTGGTAGGAAATCGTCGGTTGCACCTTTTAGGGTGGAGGGTGTTGTGGGCCTGAGAGACCAGCTTTCTTATTTGGGCGCATAGCACGTATGCCCTGCCTCATAGGGTTGTCGAGGCTTGGAACAATCCCTAACCGGAGGGAGACTGATCACTTCACTCGGCGGCCTCTCGCCTGCGGCCTCTACACTCCGAAGGACTAGGTCCGCCGCATTGAAACGGTTGCATGATATGGATGTTGGGCTTTCATTGCGAACATATGACCCACAGGTACCGAAGTTGGACTTCAATCTACATGAAGGAAGCATCTTTTCGCATAAAACACTACAAGCAAGGGGGCCGAGGGCTCTGCCACCTCGGAGGGCATTCCAGCCTGCTACCCGTTCGCTCAACCCGCTGGAAGCATATTTTAGCAGGAAATGCCGTATGCAAAGGGGCAACGGACTCTACCACCCTTAAGGGCGTCCCAACCTGCTTCCAGAACTTCACTAGGAACTTATGAGGCCCCGGGAGCCTAACAAAGCATAGAAGTGATCTAAGTACAGCACCAGATCAGAACTTCAATCGCAGGGATTCTGTTTCTGTTCCCAGATGCTACGATGAGATGGAGATGACAAAATCTCCATTATGAACGGTGACTTTGCTAGGTTGGCAAAGTGTCTTCCGACGCTGCATGGAGTTTCTTCTCGAGCAAGGAGCCTCCCGTCATCATGGGAGTGGCGCGAAACGTACCATTCTGGGCTTTCATCCCATGCCTCATGACTCGGTCCTTTAGCCGCCACTAGGACCTATCACCCGTGGCCACCCGGGCCACAAGGTCGTCAGGCCACTGGATCCTCTACAAATGCTAACTCGCTTCGATTGTCTTAGAGTTAGAGGACATAACCCCTAGAATAGCACCTTTCGGATGATCGCATACGGCTTGAAAGAGGGTGTTCAACTGAGCAGCGAGCGCCTACACGCTTGGGGCTGGCCAGTATCCGTGGCTACCGGATAAGGGATCGTTGTCATGGCTGGTGCGATGGGTAGCGGATCGAGCATGTCGAGCCTCCCATTGCGAAGATTGTGACAGCTTCTGTGGGGTTTGCTACTTTGCATAGGGTTGATAAGAAGCAATGTCGCAGGATTGGTAATGCCAAGCCCCCGGGTTAGGCCTCTCGCTCAAGCGAGGCTACTCACAAGCAGGGGGTTGAACACTCTAAAAACTCTCTTCGGGTCGCACCTTTCACCCTAGTGAGAAAATAATAGGGCGCCTGTTGACGATGCAGGAGCTTTCTTTATGGGCGGAAGGTTGCGAGTCCTCTCAGGAATAACAAGGCGACCGCTCTAGACTTTTGCCTTACGCTCCGAGATCGGGTCAAACTTTCTTCCTGGAGTGGGCCCTGTCTCTCGGATCCTTCCGAATACCAAGGTCGTTAGGCGAATGAATTTTTCCTTTGCTGGGCGATCACTTCCATCGGCTTCGCCTTTTGAGTGCCGACGGTTATGCATGGGAGGAAGGAGCCCCTAGCCACCGTCCATTTAGACGAGAACATAGGGCCTGGAGCGACTTAAGCATGATGCCCTATTAGACAGCAAGTGCATACTCGTTAAAGGAAGGTTGTATGTTGCTATGGTTATCCAGGGGGTTGTTCCCATGAGAGGCAATGTCTCAAACCGACGTGTTGGCTAGAGCACGTATATTGACTGTGCTTGTTTGCTGACATGTAATAGTAATAATTTTTAGTCGTTCTCATAAACGGCGCCAATAATACACCATTGGATCCAAATTATTGAACGAATTGGTGAGCCACTTGATATTCCTGAGAGGGTCGAGTTAAAACAGGTCCAATCCTCGCTATTTCGAACTTGAATCCTACATATCATAACTAACAAATAAGAATTTAGAGGATAACGGAAACTCACTCTTTGATATATCATTTGACGTTCAAGTCAAAAATCTTTCTCAGATAAATTGATAGAAGAAGTAAATGAATAATGTATAGATACATATAATAAGAGATTGAGAGTTTGGGTATGTTCGACCAAGGAGCAATTTGGTGATAGAGGATTAGACTCTGACAGTGCACTCGGAAGGGGAGCGGCTTAGAGATGGAGGATTGGGCTCCACTGAATATACTCGATTAGGAGGCAATTTTAGAGATAGAGAACCGAGCTCTGTTAAGTGCACTCGGCCAGGGGATGGCTTTAAGAGATAAAGAACAAAGTTCAACTAAATGCGCTCGATTAGGGAATGACTTAGATATGTGAAAGACTGAGCTCCACTGAGTGTACTTGACTAGGCGGTGGCTCTACTAAGTCCTCCATTGAGGACTAAGCTCTACTAAGTGCGTTCAACCAAAGAGCGGCTTAGAGAAATGAAAAGTTAAGCTCCGTTGAGTGTGCCTAGCCAGGGGCGACTTTGAGAGACGGAGAACTAAACTCCACTAAGTGTGCTCGTCTAGGGGGAGACTTTGAGAGATAGAGGATTAGGCTCTTACTAAGTACGCTTTGCCAGGGGCAGCTTTCTAGAGAGAGAAGTCTACACTCGTTAAGGAGTGACTGGTTGAATATACATGTAGGTGGGTGGATAACCGGAGGAGGAAAAAATTCCTAGGCGCTAATGACGAGGAGAGGGATGCTCGTCGATCCCCACTCTGACTACAAACAAAGCAGTTCTTTGCGCCACGCTCTACGAGTTGCCTTTATCGGCCTTACGGTGTAGGGACTCAGAGCTGGCGGGCATCCTACACAACCATCGATTAGAGTGAGAGAATGAGGCCTCACGGGAGACAAGAAGAGAGTGGACATGCCTTCTGAGTCTTCTCTCTGTATGCTTCTTCTTTTTTCCCTTCTGTTTTTCTCTCTCTGCTTCTACCTCGCAAGCGATTCCGCTTTCCTGAAGGGACGAAGGGAGATTTATAGTGTTGAAATCGGTTCAACCTTACTTGGGCACCAAGGCTCATTGCGAAATATTTCTTTCTTTGTTGAGGCAATTGTGGAGATCGCCGCGTGGCGATTGCCTTTTTAGAGAGATTCGCTAAATCACGACTATCATCCTAATGGGCGCGTAATATTGGGTAGAATATTTTAAATTATTTGTTGAGCTGCCTAGGACAGTTATGACAATTATTGCCTACATATTTGTGGGGTGCCATGCCACTTACTGGCTAATAAGCTGGATCCTTAGAGCAAGTGCCGCTAGAATGCGCTTGCGGTTGTGGAGGAAGCCCCACCAGGTCGTCGATCCGTTGCAATTCAAACTTTAGGTTGGCCTACGGTATCAGACCCATCACCTCGATTACTTATAATCTGGTTGGCAACATTTCTAGTTCCTTTAATCACAGTTCCATGTGAAGGCATAATAATAATAATTCTAACTAAATATTTTATTAGTAGAAATAAAACAAAAATAAGTCTCCAGCGTCAATAATATTTATTCTCGTTATCTCATTTAATTGAAAAATAACCACTAAATGTACACATCAGCATTGTTTTCTCGTCGCCGCCGAACCCCACTCAACCCTGACCACCGGTCGCGGCCAGCAAGCCACCGCCAGTCAACTTCTCTCCAACCTGCCGTCTTCCACTATCCCCGCTCCCTTCACATTATTTCTTAAGGAAATATTTATTCCTTAGTGTAAGCTAAATAGAATAATATTTATATTCATATTACTTATAATAATAGTATTTCATTAATCATAAGAATCAAGGATGTACTGCAAATATGCAGAACTGTGAGTTGATTAATGAATGAAGATACCATCAGCATTGCAAGCACCCTTGACATTTCTCTTCCTGCTTTAACGATCACCATCTCAGCAACAGATACAGCGCTGCTGCTGGCGGCAACCAAGCTCGAGCTCCCATGTCCTGTTACAATATTGCCAAAACCAAAAAGATTAAGTGGGCAAGTTAGTAACGGCACGATGCATCCAGTCCGATTATGGTCGTTCAGTGCTTCATTCCTTTTTGCACTTCTAACAGTAAGGAATTTCTTCTAATAATTAGAGTGAGTAATATTATAATAACATATTAAAATATATTTTAAAATATATTAGATCAATATTATAATCCTAACTATTCAATAGCTTAGAAAGAGAAGGGGTGGGGTGTCGATTATGCCAGAAACTGGACCGATATGGAGAGAAATTCTCAACATAACATATTCCCAGCAACCATCAGCTGCGGCCACCCAGCACGACCACTTCTGCCGCCACCGTCCACATCGCAGCCATCCCTTCCCCTCTTCTCCACCTCCCAACAATGGAGCCATGATGGCCCAGTGCGAAGACAGAATTTGGGAGGGGGAGAAGAGGGGATGAGGAGAAAGGTAGAGTGGGGGAAAGGGAGGAGAGGTGAAAGCAAAGGTGGTGTTTTCCGGCTGCTAAATTAGTGGACATGGTTGTTGAGGTGGTAAAGGAGGCGGCTGGTACAGTGGGGCTGCTGCTAGGGGGCAGTTTGGTATGGGCAACTGGAATCGCACAACTTCAACAAATTGAAGAGCTAAGCATTCCATTGCACTCAACCGAAGCTCAAAAAAACAAGAGAGAGAGAGAGCAATTCCAGCTAAAGTTTACAGTAAAACATACTAATTTAGATCAAATATGGCCTCGCTAGAAGAGTAAACCCAAAAGCATTTACCTCGGTAGAAAAAAGTGACCAAGCGGATGATTTCAGCCCACGAAATCCAATGTCATAAGCAATGCTTCCATCAGCTTTAAAAAGCCCGTAGTTCCTCTCAGAAGTAGGCCCAGGCTTCAAATCCTCATTGAACAATGCGAATACATACGCCTTCAGCATGATTTTCGGCCTAAGCGGTGTCCCTTTCCTCAAAGCAAGCCTTTTCCTCAGATTGTAGTTGTAATTCCTTGCATTTTGCGTGGTAGCTACCGCTTCATTTTGATCGCCACGAGAAGCCCATCCGGTCTCAGTAACTACCACCTCCATCTTTCTGAATCCTGAGACTTCCAGAGCCGCATAAGCCGCATCGATCTGGGCATCCAATAAGTTATCATAAAGAAGTCCTGTTTTCGGATCACGAATGCCACCATTTTGCAAAAAAAGTGCATAATTTAGATCTATTTTCAGCGGATTGCTCATGTACGCGAGGAAAGGATATGCATTTAAACAGAAAGGTGATCCGATCTGCAAAAAGAACTTCAGCAATGGCTTCATGTATTGCTTTATGTTATCACTGAATGTACACGAAGAGGGAGGGTAGGAGTTATTGAAAACGGCATAAGAATGTGCAGTGGAGATCTGAATCACATCATCTAGACCGAGCTGTTTGGTTGCGTTATATATGTTTTTAGTGGCACCGAGAAGATCAGCCCATAGATCCTGATCGCTTCCTCCCAGAACTTCATTTCCAACAGCAATGCCGACGATTTGAGTATCAGGGAGAAAAGACTGGATGTTGTCTTTAACCCAGTTGAATGCATGATCAGGACTTGAACTCATTTCATTTAGGTATTCGTTTGGAAGTCCAACCACTAATTTGAGCCCTGTCCCACGGAAGGCCTCGAGTACACCGTGGTCAAAATCGTAAATCCTCATGTTCCTTATCTTTGATGCCCTCAATAGCTCAACAACCTCTTCCGGGGAAGGAATGTTATCAGCGATTCTTCCATAGTTTATGCCGTAGGTCCCCGTGAACGCATCAGCTGGCATGGTTACTGGTGAAAGAACACAACCACTAATTGCCCTTTTCATGTAAAAGGGAATCTTTTGATACAATACGGAAACAATAATAACCATAAAGCTTTATTTTCGACTAAATAAAATCAACTATATATATTTGTTTTTATCAATGCATTAAATTTGAATATCATCCTAGAGTACGATAAATTTTAAGTCGTTTACAATTACATCATTCCAAGATTTTTGAAGTCTACATTATTATTTCTTTACTCCAACAACAATAAACTCACATTTTTCGTAGATTGCATTTTTTGTTTTACATTTAAGCAATGTAATTATTCAAGAATTCAATAGTTGACCTTGCTTGACAAAATGTCTTAGTATTTTTACCAATTCTAGACCTTTAACAATTCAAATGAAAAAGGCTTCGAAATACAAGGGGAATTCACTTGGAAAAGAAAATCGTCCACCCATGAAAGCTTTACTATGATAGAATGTACAACCTCTGCATCCGGGGTTAGTATTGATCAATAAGTTGGAATCACCCAGTTCTCAAAACTAGGTTTCTGAGAAACCCACTCTTTGACTAACTATCAAAGCAAATGTTTTCAACTGCAAGAAGCTTGCAGACTCGGTCTATAGATGGAATTATTTAGCTTGCCTTGAATTGACAGGCAAACCCTAGATATTTGGCACCAAGCTCATCAAATGAGGGTGACAATGGCAGTCACAAAGCTAGTTATGTGATATCGCATATCTATATTTGAATTATTTTAACTTTTATTTATGATTTTGGATTAATTGGATATGTTATGAAATTTTGGAAAAAAATCGGATTTGCGGTGTGGTATTTGAAGCGTGCTGAAAGGCGCTTGAGCGCCGGTGGAACAATATATATATATATATATTTGGGTAAAAAAAAAAAGAAATTAAAAGAGGAAGGGAAAGGAATGTGGTAGAAGCTACAGCAAAAAAAGAGAGAGAGAGAGAGAGAGAGAGAGAGAGGGGAGGAAAGAGGGGAAAGGAGAAAACAAAGGAGGAGGAGAGAGAGAATAGAGGAGGATGAGGATTTCCCGCATGGTAAAGGAAGAAGAAGGGAGAACGAGGAGAAGGCGGCACAGGCGACAGTGCACGTGAAGGAGAGGCGGCATAGAGAGAGGCACACGGCAGGAGACAAAAGGAGGAGGGTTTGGGGCGAGAGAGAGAGTCTACGGCGGCGCGTAGCGAGGGGAGAGCCGGGAAGGTCGGTAGCGGCTGTGGAAGGTAGCAGAGGCGGCAGCGGCCACGGCAACGCGGCGTATCGTGGAAGGAGAGAGAAATTGCATGGGTAGAGAGAGAAAGGACGCGCCAGCAAGAGAGAGAAAGGATGATTCGGGTATTTTAGAGCATCATTTCTTCCGATTTACAGAGTATGAGAACAAGGCAAGCATTCTATAACCCTATCCTTAGTCTAATTTTGCATATAATATATTTTTGTTCCGATTTGGAGGTTTTAAACTCATTGGTGTACTTTTAATTAGCTCGCTTATTTTTTTCCACACGCATGACCTTTTTATTGGCCGATTGAGATATTTGTTCTGTTTTTGTTAATATTTGAGGGTTTTGTGATTTTCTGAAAAAATGTGTAATTATTGGACATCATATATTTTTATATCAGTATATGTATATGAAAATAAGTACAAAACTTTGCATGGGCCTTGCATTTTCACATGCATATGCTGGATTGTGGTTATTATATTTGGATTTGTTATTGAATATTTTGGCCAACTTCCAATTGGGAGACATTTATTATTAAAAATTTCTTTCCGTTGGTAAGAAAGACTTGGACGTAATGACTTTTTCCATTTGGATAATTTATTAGAATTTATATATATCCGGACATCCTAATATATCTAATAACTTAAGAAATCGCACCCAAAGTCACGGGTAATGAAACATAGTGAGTAACCTTACCTACAGGAGATAGAGTACATAAATGGTCTAACATGTTGGCCTTAGTTGCATTTGAAACTTAGATTTGGTGCATATTTTGTATTTTTGCATAGATTTGAATATTTAGACTTGGGATTTTGGACTTAAATTTGATATTCGCCAGTTTTGTCCACAGATGGGTTTTGATATATATGTATATTGATTTTAAATATATATTT
Organism: Nepenthes gracilis; assembly: GCA_033239525.1. Lineage (NCBI taxonomy): Eukaryota > Viridiplantae > Streptophyta > Magnoliopsida > Caryophyllales > Nepenthaceae > Nepenthes > Nepenthes gracilis. The sequence continues at coordinate 3,732,029 of BSYO01000022.1, read as the reverse complement.
TAATCCTGACCTTTGAATTATTTGTTGCGATACTCTTCAGCTTCTACGCATGCGATTAGATCATTTGGCTATTAAATTTTGCCCTGGATCACAAGCTGATCGAGCTTTAGATTTGAACTTGAATTGAACTTTGGATTGGACATCTAATTATTGCAATCGATCCGGATCACTATATATATATATATATATATATATATGTCTTGAGGGGGACTGTTTTTGGATTGGATATTTGTTTGGATTTGATATTTGATTTGAGTACAAGACTACCATTAGATTTGGATATTAGATTTTATTTTGGATTTGATGATTGAATTTTTTTTTCGGCAATTTGAATTCATATCTGTTTTTTAATTTGGTACTTATTCGTTGACCCTCCCTCTGATTTATTGGGCATGTTTGTTTATATATGATACTTGTTGAACTCTAAACTTATACTTTATATTTTGTCCTTTCAAAGTAAAGGATTGGGCCATATTGTAAGAGCAGGATCGAAATTCAGCGTGACATCGCAATCTCTGGTGAATATCATATTTATTTAGATAGGTAGTATCGGTTGTATATCAATTTATGGATGATTTTGTTTGGGATATCATTGAGATTTTAAAGTCGGCCGAATGTAGACCTTTGGGCTGTATATTGAGATTTGTTAGATTCATTTCATTACGTGGATGGATTGTTGTCATTATTTGGTTATCTCTCTTATTACTATTTAGAGTAAGTCATATTTATATTATCCAGACAATTATCAGATGAGATCTTGTAATAAGCTTTGGATCAGTTTATATTATGTATTATTTGATGATGGAACATTTTGGTATGTCTGTTATGTTACACCCGATTTGAGATTTTATCTGTCTGTTAATTGAAAATTAATTATTTTTTGATTTGACTTGATTCGAATTCATGACAAGTTAATCTAAATATATCAGATTGTTTATCAAAATGATGACATAAATAAGTAAAATTAAGAAAACTAGCAGTTGGCCTACAGATGTATGTATCATATCTGAGCTAAAACACAGCAATATTTATAGGTAACAATGAGATGAATACCACTTCTAAATAATCAAAGGAACATGACAGGTATAAAAACCACTGAATGTATTAAAGAAATAAGAACAATTATGAATTGATCAAGCACACACGGATTAATTTGTGTATTAAAATACTCACCTTGTGGCTTGAAAAATTATACGTCAATGTGAGCTTCCTATTACCAGCAAGCATCATCTTATAACCATGATCGACAAAATCAATTAACTGTTGAAAGTATCAATAAACATTCTATGATGACACGTAGACAGTTAAGTTAATCCAAAGCATTATACAAACATACAACATACACACTGATGGGTACAGCCGTAGGTGGGCCTGCGCAAAGACTAAGCTCAAAGATTTAGGAAGGGCCAAGAGAACAACAGCTCATGGTGTGGCCACACAAAGGCCTGAGGCCAGGCAGGCCAACCTGGGTCCGTCTAGCCAAGAATGGGCAATTAGGATTGTCCCGCGGGAACCCCGTTAACTCACCGACCAACAGGCAGAGCAGCGGGGACTTGTCATAACCGCCCCATATAGCTCAGCAGATATCCTCGAATATCGCCCAGGATTGCGTATCTCCCTAGAACGGCAATTACTTCCCAAGAATATTCTATCCAAGATTGCATGCCACCTGAGATAACAATTTTGACTCAGCGAATCACTTCCAAGAAGGCAGCCCCCAAGCAGAGATCTCCAGAATAAACCTAACACAAAAATGAGTAACCGGCTGACAGCAATGGTCACTACAGCAAGTGCCCGCAATCACTGGTACAGCTCAGCGCATTAGCGCAGACAGCTGTCACTAACAGTAGAGCCCAAGGGAGGCTGAACCACCTTCATCGACTATAAATACTCCTTCACCCTTACAAAAGGGGGCAAGCAACCCTACCTCCTCAAGCCCCCCAAAGAAAGCGAATTTACACACTCGAGCACCCCTCAAAGAGCAAAAGAGTCCCTCTTTCCAAGGCTACTCAAGCCCGTGAGCACACGTCTCGCTCACCCCACTGCTCCTCAATGGCCGAATCTCTCCCTTTCTCCAAACCGCACCCAACAATACACACCATCTCACCCTCTAAGTCACTCCCAATCAAGTGCATCTCCATCTTTAAGCCGCTTTTTTTCAAGCACGCCTCCAAGCCATTCCACATCAAGCGCAACCACTGGAGCTCAATCTCTGGTCTACACTCAATCCTCCTTTTTTCGTGCATTCACGCATTGTCTTAACATCCTCAAATCTTTCCTTTCTTACGGAAAGATTTCTAACTTAAGCGTTAGAAGACATATCGAATAGTGAGTTCCGCCAATCCTATAACCCTTCATTTTTAGCTGTGATGTGCAGAATTCAGGTTTGCAGTGACGGAGAGCGAACTTGCTTTAGTTTGACCCTCTAAGAAAAACTAAGTGGCTTCCTATCTCTCACAACTCGGATCTAAAGACGCATCACACACTGCAAGGCAACACGCTATCATGCAAATAGATGGAATAATGAAGGAAAACAAGCCCATTATCAAAATTCAGTAAAATTCAAACAAATCAACTACAAAAAATACGCAAATCAGACAACTGATGCAAAAACCTAACACGAATTCACAAATTCAAGTTGAACCCAGTTCACAATTCGTAACAAATTCAAGTAGTACGATAGCAGAACAGAATTCAAAGGAAAAGTACCAGTAACAGAGATGAGGATCGTAAATTGGAGATGAAACAAACACCGGCAGAATCTCATTTCCATTAACATCATCTGAAACAAACACTTATTTCTTCTTTCCATTCTCTCCGTCTCTGTCTATCTCTCTCTCCCCCACTTCCTCTGTCACTACTAATCGTTCCACACAGTAATCTTTTACTTGCTTCTCAGTAAAGAAAGAGGAAGAAAACAGAGAGACAAAAGTGGGAGTTCTCCGGTGGTTGGAAGAGAAAACCAAATGAAAGGGATCGAGGGATTTGATGAAAGAAGGCGTGGGCTTTGCGGTCGCTTCCATCAGCAATGGAATTTGGGCATTTCTCCCTGGCTGCTAACCCACTCTCACTTTTTTTTTGTTTAATTTTTGCTGAAATAAAGTACACTTTTGCACAATTAGAAGTAGAAAAAATTCAAATTTTACTAAACGTAATTATATTAATGATGGTATGAATTATATAAACTTAAAATCTACAAATGAACAGTGTTTGAACCATCCACGCTCCGTCCCTTCTGTCGCTTCTGTTCTTGAAAAAGTTCAGCTTTTAAGTTCGTTTCAAATTCATAAAGTTAAAGTGACAAGTTCATTTATTTATTTATTACTCAGAAAACTTCTTTGGCCTTACTAAAATCAAGGTAATGGATAGCGGTGTCTTATACAATTAATAAAACAATAACCCAAATTAAAATAATTAAAATTAAACCAAAAAAAAAAAACAAATTGAAATTTTCAATTCGATTTAGGAATGAAATGATATATTTTTCCCATTTCAATTTGGTTTGCATTATTGATTTTTAATATAGTGATTGTCTAAACCAGCAATTACATGCTTATTTCATATTATAGATTTGTTTAATATTATAGATTTTATACTGTTATATTTTTATAATTTGAGTGAATATATTATGATGCTAAAAAATTCGTTAATTGAGGTAATTAAATTGATTTATCTGTCAAATCGATCCAACAGCGGCCATAGATAGAAGAAAAGTGGGAGAAGGAAGGCTTAGGGGCAGTGGAATATCCCACATTTTTAAATAATAAATTTAATTTATTAGTACCCGGAATGAATGCTGTTTCATATAACGTAATTTATATTAATTTGTAAGACAAATCTATAAATTGATCAAATGCATTAAAAGAATGCTTCCATTTTTTATTAAATAATTAATCCATCCCCAATTGTTAAATTATTAGGTAAGATTATTCTTTATTTATAGCATAATATATACTTTTGATGCCCATTATTAAGGGTAATATATATTATGTTTTTTTAAATTAAAATATATTTTAATTTATTAAAAATATATAATATTTTTTTTAAAATTAGACAATTAATATCTTTATTTATTTAAATTTTATATATTTTCACGGGATAAAACTCTTTCCTATCATAATCGTGTTATCAAAGGCTCTTATAAATATTAGGCAGTGGATGAGATATTTCTAAAAACTCAAATTTTAAGTATGATTTCTCATCGCAAGCTCATTTTGATGAATAATTCTTTTAAAATTAAAATTATAGTTAAAAAAAAACAAAATTAAAATTATATTTTACTCGTTTTTCTTTTGGGGGTGAGGAAGTGAAACAGACGACGTCGTTTATTATCTTATAATCCATAAAACCAAATGGACTTATTGTGGAATTGCCACTGAAAGAAAACTAAATCCGATTGCCACGACCCATCTTTATTTTAGATTTTTGATTGATAATTATATATTTTTCAATTTTCTAATACTAATTAATTTATTAAGCTTCTTGTTTGTGGATTTATCGTAATTATTTATTGTTAAATGTTGAAAATGTTGGGTTTTTTAAATTACTAAAAATTAGCTAAATATTTGATGGAGTAAAAGTTGGACCAATGAATAAAACAAACCCCTTGTTTGCGAGTAGGAGGCGCTCAAATGCGAGAAATCAGTGCCATATGTGTGCACCTAAGGACTCATATCGATGAATACTGATTTTTATATTTTTATTTTTTATTTTTTATTATTTTTAGTATTTTTTATTTAAATTAGGTAACTAAATTATATATTTTTTATTTTTTGAGAATAATTTTTAGAATAAAAATAAATAAATGGATCATATTGAGCTTTTATTTGTCCACCCAATTAGCGGACAGAAGAAATATGAAAAAATTGTGTAAAGTTAAATTTTTAAAAAATTAAAAAATATATATGTATTTGAAAAAAAATATATGTATAATAAAAAAAAAAGACATTTCTAGATCAGTTTGATTATGTTAGATTCATATCGTTCTCCTTTTATTCTCACTAGTATGTTTAATTTTGGATTAATATCAAAATCTTATAATTTTACAATATATTGTGTTGTGAAAATCAATATGTTATGACTAATCATCAAAATCATATAGTATTTAACATTTAATAATTTTATATTTCTATTGTTTAATTTTTTACATCTTATTTTTTATTTTTTTAAGTATTATATGATTTAGCCACTGTTACTATTATAATTTTATATTTATATTATTTAATTTATATACTTTATTTATTATTATTTTTTATTCTGAGTATTAGATGAATGAATTATCGCCACCCTTTTAATTTTATAATTCTATGTTTTAAGTCTCTGTACTTTAATTTTTATTGCTACCAAATAGTATAGTCGTCAAAGGTATTTTAATTTTCAGCAATTTAAATTTTTATCATTTAATATTTTTAAATATTTTAATTAACTTTATAGGCATATTACAACTATTACGGCCATCTCGATTATCATCAACTTAATGTTTTAATTTTTTGTTGATATTTTCAAAAAATAAAATAGCTACGGAATTAGTCTTATATAGAAAATTAACTTTCTGTGGATACGGTACCCAACTTGTCAAAAAAAAATTATACCAAATTCTCGTACACTTACAAGATTAAAAAAATATCACATCTATTGAGGTTTGGTCACACATCTACTAATTTAATTTTTTATCTGTCGTTTGAATGCTAGCTCTGTGCATAAAAATTCTGCATGACGTTTAGATTAAAAAGAAAAATCATTTTCAATACAATGGCACTATACAAATAGAGAAAAGAAAGATGATAAAGGGTTTTAATATCAGATTAAATTTTGATTGAAATTTTATTTTTCTTCAAACACTGGCACGTTACTTTAATTTATTTCAAGAATGTATTTTACCATTGGTTGCTCTTTTTACATTGTATTATTATTATTTTTTTGGGTTGCAAGGCGTGTTGGCTCTCGGATCAACAATTATTCAATCGGGCTATACTTAAGTGATCTGGACAGAAATTATATTTGTAACAGGTCAATTTTATAGTAATTTTTTTTTAAAATTATCCGATAATTTTTTTTTAGTTAAAAATAATTTTTTTATATTAAATATTATCATATAATTTGTATACTTAGTTATATGATTTGGTTCTTTATATTTTCACAGCAATAGCTAGCTAAGAATTATATGATATTTTGTTCTTGAAAAGTCCCAACAAAAAATAATTGAAATAGAACAAATATATATTATTTGAAAATAGATTAAGCATAAAACAAATACCATTAAAAAAAGATATGAAATATATTAAAATATATAATTTATCTAATGTGATAAGAAAAGTGGTGGCATTAAACAGACCGTATTGGATTAATAAAACCTATTTAATTGGACCACCGGTACAGTCCATTTATATTTTTGGCCGTGTCTGACGGATTGGGGGCTGCAACGCGGGAAGCACATCGCAGCCCGTATGACACGAATTTGGTCGTCGGATGGGATATCCGACGGGCTAATTTTAAAAAAAAAAAGTAAAAAAAATTTAAAAAATAGGGGCTGCGACGCGGGAAGCACATCGCAGCCCGTATGACACGAATTTGGCCGTCGGATGGGATATCCGACGGGCTAATTTAAAAAAAAAAAGTAAAAAAAATTTAAAAAATAATAATAAATTATTTTATTTTTAAAATCAAATACCCAAACAAATATCAAAACAAAAAAAATAATATTAAATTATTTTTTTAATATATATATAAGCAGCCGTCGGACAGCCCCCCCTCATTTCGTGTCTGACACCCCATGAAATAAATATGTTTCGATCAAATATGACACGTCATACATTTGTGTTAAACCAGGTATGTCTTTGAGTCATATAGTGTCAGGCATGACATCATATTAAAGAAATATATATATATATATATAATAAAAAATATAAAATTATATAAAGTATTATAAAAATATGTCACATTTTATTTATTTTATTAAATATTTTTAATTTAATAATTAATAAAAATAAAAAATATATCTAATTAAGGTTCACTTATTTTTCAATATCACTTATATTTTTATTACTACTGCTTTTGAAGTCATCATCTTTATTTAAATTTAAAATGATCAGATTTTTAAAGTAATCTTATTGTATCTCACCGATCTTTAAAAGAAATATACATTTCTACCAATTTCAGTATCATCTCATTTCTTTTTTTGCCAACTACTTGATCCATTACTATAAAGACTAACTCCAATGATACTTGATGGGTAATCTCATAACAAGCAGACCCAATAAGAAAAACGGTCCAAAATCTATAAAAGTCTAGATGCGCGTTTAAACGATCAATGCTAGTGTTGACTGTATGGAGCGCCAATTAAGCGACCAACGCACTCCCTTAAGACGGTCAACAGAAATGTTGACCGGAAGCACTATAACAAGCCGAGAAAGGTAAAAATCTAATATGGGGCAGGCCCAATTTGACAGACGTTTCTGTACACGACAAGTAACGGTCACTTTTCCTGATTTCACGCTTTCCTTGAAGTCAATCTCCATTAAAGAAAGTATCAACAGATTCGATACCCTTTCCATGAGGAATGCATCAGATTCTCTTTTCCTGCCTACAATGGATTCTAACGGTAACAGAGACACAGAAGTAAGGCAAATAATCTGAAGAATCGTTATCCGCTTAGAAAGGAAACAGTCCCAACATAATGCACTAGTCAAGCCTTATTGCTTAAGAAAGACCGCCCAATACGAGGCAGGGATCGAGCCTTCTTGGCCAAAGGAGGTCGCCCTGCCCACAATCTATATAACCCCACAGAGTCTTCATTCAGATGGGGACGAACGAAAGACAACAAAGAACAACGATGGAGAAATCTTTGAGCATACTTATGCTCATCCCTAAGTACGTAATCGCTTACTATAATAATCTCACTCTAAGTTTTCAGATTCCAGAAACTTCACCTACTCCTCGAGATCCATCATTTTAAGCTTCCACAATTACAGGACATAACTTTTCACTTGTTCCCCATGAATATTGAGTTGAAAAACTACACTATCGACAAGTCACGAGAATGTCTATTACATCTAAAGGCGAACACTCCCACCTTTCTCAATCTCCCTCTCTATCTCAACTTATATTTCTATTTACCTTCTTATAATTCGAAGGATTATTACTGACTTGAGTATCGAAATGTCTTCGGAGGGACAGCATCTCACCGACACCTAACCTCTCATTTATTGTAGTGGTGTGTAGGGTCCAAACTCAGTGAACGGAGTCAGATTCGAACGATCAAGTGAACCCGAATTTGTTCGAAATCGGATCCAGGTATGCATCAATACTAAACCTGCCTATGAAATTAAGAGATCCCGTATGATTTATACAAGTTATAAAGTATGAATTTTAAAATATTATTTTAATAAAAATTAATTTAATTAAATTAATAGATTAACAATGATAATTGAGATTTAAAGTTAAAATTCAAGTTTAAATCGGATTAATTAGGTCAATGGGAGCCTAATCTATGCTTACCCTATGCTCATACGTATTTTGGATAGTAAGTGTGCACCTAATAAATACATTTGAGATGCTCGTGTAAATTTTAAATATAATATCTACGTCTGATGTGTGCCCAATCGGTGCACAAACGTGTTTGGGATAATGTGTTGGCACTTGATATTCTCTTGATGGGCGCTCGTGTGTGATGTAGTCTATACCTCAATATCTGAGTCGCATCTAATCAGTGCTCATGTGTCATTTTTTACAAATAGGTTTGTGTCATTCTTGTTAAAGATTTGCGAGAAGAGAAAAGGATAGAAATAGAAAAAAAAACAAAAAAAAAATGTATTTAAGGTGAAAATGATAATTTTCCTAAAGAAACTAATAAAAGTAAATGTCTTCAAACCGTTCTTTTTTTTCAGTTTATTTTTTATTTCCTTAAACACTTATTATATCAAATATTCACATATGTCTTAATGCCGTACGAAAATTATTTTAAACATTACATGTATAAAAGCTTACTCTTGTTTTACAAATTTATATAAAATATATGTTTCAAATCCATATAAATAATATTTAACAACTAAATTTCTATAATATTATTCTTATATACCTTTAATTCTTTATTAAATATCCTTGTATAACTTCGAGTTTTACTTATGTGCTATTATATGTCTTGAATTATCACATATTTAATTATACACATTTATAATTAAGAAAAATCATTTAAACTATGCTAAATTTACTGTAATTTATACATAACACTTATGTCTATCATATTACTACATATTACACATTTGAAGAAATATAAAAAAAATTGTATATAAGTTTTGATGAGTAAAATATTTTTCTCTGATATAATAAAAATTAACAATATGTCATAATATATTATTAATAAATTAAATATTAAACTTATTATCTATAGGTAAAAAAAAAATGGTATTCGACCCCGTCTATAAAAATTATATATAAACAATCTACTTATGAGTTGTAAAAAGTAGCGTATAGTATTTGATTATGTGAAAAAAAATTATAATTTAAATTTTGATATTTATCCTTTATTAGTGAAATAATTATTGATCCTAGTATAGTTTTTACATGTTTTTATGAAATTATACAGTTTGACATATTTGTTATGAATATATAGATTTTTGACATGATTTCTGTTATAATACATATTTGCACAATTTTATTATCATTAATTAGTTTCATCATAATTTATCAAAAATTGATATTATCAAAATTTTATAATTTTAATCATATTATAATTTTAGCATGTTTTATTGATACATATGAGTAATTGACTCACTTTTATCTTTAATTTTATTAATCTTTCAAATTAAATGGCTTAAAAAAATCTTCCAGGGGGATCAAAATCTAATGCAAGCAATTCTTTAAATTAGTTTTAAGATGTTGGAATGTTTTGATATATTAATGATAATGTCAATAGATGGAAAAGTAGTGTAGCACCTAGTCATGTTTTGGTTTATTTGGTATTCAACTTATATTTCCTTCTATTCTGGTTGATATGTATTTTCGGCCACCGAATGATGACATTATTAGAATAGTTAGGTTTAAACTTGATTCCAAAATTTTTAAAGATTTATTTTTAATACTCCGATTTTAAGTTGAGATAATTTTTCTTACAAATATCTTGAGATTTGTTAGATGTTAAGGGTTGACTACTTTCAAGTATATCTTTTGAATCCCATGATATGATTATTTAATATTTCATAGGTCGTTTAATATTTTTTTATGTAATTTTATGTCTCAATATTTGATTTAAATTTTTAAATCAATTGAGTAAATAACTGAATCTTTTATTTTTAAGATAAAATTTTTAATTTAATTTAATTATGAATTAATAAATTTGACTTGAAAATCGAGGGCATAACGAGCACAAAAAATTTGTATTTGTTACTGATGAGCCTGGTAACCCATGGATCGGCTCAAAGCAGGCCCGCAAAGCAAACCATCCCGAAAGTAGTGGCAATCTAGCAAAGAGCCCACACGGCCTAGAATCCAAATAGCACGGCCCAAAATTCACTTGGCAGAGTATGGGTCATAGACACCGCCCCTCAACTTGGCCCACTAGCACGGCCCAACAGTGTCCACTTGCAATTTCTATTTAGCAGGCAAGCCCACGTGACCGTCAGTCTGCCGGGCCAAGAATGCCAATCTAACATGCCTTAAGAACTTGAAAAGGTGCAACTTGTCAGAAAAGTAAGGTATAACTTTCCGATAACGCCAGAGAATGGCAGTACCATCAACACTCTATCGAAAGCTTGTTGGTGCGCACTCTACAAATACTTTCCCTCTCAAATGGAGGAAGTGGGTGGTTTTTTTTCGAAAAAGAGGAGAAAGCGGAAGGAGAAGGCTCTCTTGGCCTTGATTACATCCTATTACTCATCGGAACTCAATCATTTATTTCAAAACCACTGCCAACCTAGCATATTGACTGAAACTCGATCCACTATCTCAAAAAAAGTAATTTATTAATCTATTTTTTCTCCAATAGCGCACTTAGTCTCAAACCATCAATTAAGCACACCACCGAAACCCAATCCTCAATCTCCAAGCCACTTTCCAATCGGCATACTCCTCAAAGATCAATCCTCCGTGTCAAAGCCACTCCCCAACCAAGTATATTATCGGAACTCAATCCTTCCCATACACTTAATCCTCCAAATGCATACACCAACACATCATTTCCTACTCATCCTCATATTTTTTTTATTTGTCTAAGAAATATTTCTAACTAGAATATTGATTGATATATAAAAAAGTAAGCCCCGCTGTCATCTGATCTCTTATTTGTCATTTGTAGTATATAGAATCTAAATTCAAAATGACGAAGATTGGACACACTTCAGCTCGTTCTCTTGAAAAAACCAAGTGGCATCATAACTCGTTCAATAATCCAAAGCCAGGGACGCATCAGTTACCTTTCCATCTACCCAAAATTTTAAAATTTAATATGCTACTTATGAAATTAGAAACGTGGTCTAATTATAAATAATAAATAAGTTCACTTAGTATTGTATTTTTATAAACTGATTGTGATATTCCGGATCTCATTTGGATTATTTTAATATTAATTATAATTTTTGGGTATTTCGGATGTGGTGAAAATAATTTAAAATATTCTAAATTTTTTTTAATGATCGGAGTGCGGGCGGAGCGAACCCGGTGTGCCTGTAATGTTATTCAGAGGCCAAGTTGGAATTTAAAATAATAAAGAAAAGTTATATATATATATATATATATAATAATAATAATAATAATAATAATAAAAGTAATAATAATAGTAATAATAATATAATAGTAAAAGGGGAAAAAGAAAATGGGAAATGAAAAAAAAAAAAAAAAGGGGAAGAAAGTGTCGGGAGAGAGAGAGAAGGGAAAGAGGGGCTAGGGTTTCAAGAAGAAGGAGGAGGAAGAGGAGAAGGGAGAGGAAGGAGGCGATTTATGACGAGGGTTGCGGGTCAGTCGGTGGTTGAGGCGGCGCGACGGTGGTGCGAGGTGTGGGTGCACTGGCGGAGATCGACGGCGAGAAGTTGCGCGAGGAGAGAGACGGCTTAACGGCGCGACGGTGGCCGGGTGAGGTGGAGGAGGCGGCGGCGGCGTGAGGCCATGTGTGCAAAAGAGGGTGGTGGGTGGTGGGAGGAGTGGCGTCGGCGTGTGCTGCGATGGGGAGAAATCATGCCGGAGAAGAACGGAGGAGAGAAGTCATGTGAGAGAGACAGTGACGGCCAAACCGATGGCGGCTCGGGGTCGCGGAGAAGCCGCGATGGCCGCTCGGCGGGGCAGAGCGGCAACTGGGGTCAAGCTAGCAGAGGCGCGCGCGGTGGAGAGAGGAACGGAGGAGAGAGAGAGGACGCGATAGAGGAGAGAGAAAGGCTCGATTGGATCCGACCTCCTTTCAATCTCAGTATGATGTTAAGGCAAATATTCTTTCTATTCAATCGATTTAAGATACATTTTGACTTGTGGGAGATTTTACTAACATCATGTATTTTTAAATACCCTCAATTTATCAATTGTATACATGCATGTATCCTCCGGTGGTTTTGTACTAGTATTTATGATTTGGAGGGATTTTGGACCCTGACGATACATATATATGTATTTGTGTATCCGTATATTATGGAACCATGAACCGGGCCTTCAATCATCTTGGGGGTGGATCATACGGGACCATGGTGGTCCGAGACCCTAGGGTCGATTGTGAAAGGCATACTTCCGCCCGTAAGGAAGAATGAGGCTACTCCGCCGTAAGGAAGATTGAGATTGAGGCTACTTCCGCCGTAAGGAAGATTGAGGCATTGGCTACTTCCTACCAGTAGGAAGATATTTTATGGCCTTCCACAATCGCGGCATTTAATCGAGAACCAGGAAGAGAACCATCATTTCCTAATATATTCTGGACGTCTTAATATATTTTTTATTTGCACCCAAAGCGCGGTGGTAAAACATATGAGCAAGTTCTAATCTAGAATGGATTGATTGATATATAAAAAAAGTAACCCTTCCCTCAAGTTGGTATCATTGATCTTTGTGCATGCTTTGTATTTACGCACGTATTTGGGTACTTGATTTGAGATACGTGGTTTGGTAGTGGATATAGAATGTCTAATGCGTCTTTGATTGATAAATGGCGTGTTTTGATTTATGTTTTAGTTCGTGGTTTTCTCTTGATTTCTCGTTATGAGTTTTAGATCCTGGGACGATGGTATGTGTCCCCACGTGGAAGTGGCATCCGAATGTGACCTCCGGATCATATGATATGATATCGTCTATGAGATTTTATCGGATCGTGATTTATATGATTTTGTCCCGGATGGATGAGTTAATGCGGACGACGATTTAGTATGAGACATCTTCTCGATTCTCGGGGATTTTGCAGGACATGATGCTTTGTTTACGTGATTGCTTTCCATCTACCCAAAATTTTAAAATTTAATATGCTACTTATGAAATTAGATGGATACGTGCGGTGAGCTCTGGGATCTAATTTACATTTAAATAATAAAGTTAAGTTATTATTTAGTATTGTATTTTTATAAGTTATTGTATTCCATGTCGCAGTCATGTATATTTGTCCGAATTCAAAAAAACAAATCTCATCAACTATTATTGAAATCTACTGCGTATATACAAGTAATTTTGATATAGTATTCCATGTGATATACCAAAAAACAAATGTAAATTATACATTATATACAAATTATAATAAGCATAAACCCTCATTTCTTCTGTACCGTCATCCATCCTCATGTTCAAGTAAAATTCTTCAAATGAATATACACCACATATAAATTTATACAGAAATCATTAGGGCAAGACATGTTAGTATTTGAGATTTTTTTAATATTTTAATAGTTTTTTTCTTGGAAATATAATTAAATATAATATTAATAAATATATTATTTTTAATAATTTTAATATTTACCTAAAATTATTTCATTAAATTTTATATTTACTCCTATCGTCGAATAATAAAAATTATAATCATCCCGATAAAATATAAAATTGACAATAATTGACTCAATAATATATTTTAAATGGTATAATTGGAACTTATATGTTTATTAGTAATAAAATATATTCTAAAAATTTCTAATTATTTCAACCATTTTTCAATCCACACCCATAATCAGTTTTATTATTGGGGCATTTTTGTTATAAAAAATGGTTCACACATAATGGAGAGGATACACAACCTTTAATATTTGGTAAGTTAAATTTTATTGTATTGGGCAGTCAATTTTTATTTTTTTATAACAAAATTTGTTCCATCGATATGCCATTTTGAACTGCTACTTTCAAAAAAATTAATAATTTAATAAATAAAATAATATTTTTTATATTTTCATATTAAGAGAAATAAATTACAATGTATTCTTGATACAAAGATTAATAATATGATATACATATTTTATATGAATAATTTATCATTTGAAATTAAAAAACTTATAATTAAAATAAAAAATTGCAAAATTATTATTTGATCCAATATCAAAATTAATAAAAAAATATTAATGAATGTTCCATATTCATTTATGATAACATTAATTGTTTGTAAAATTACATAAATAATGTGTGAGTACTCAAAAAATTTTAAATCAATAAGTTTTTTTTTATTTCATAATTTTAAAAAAATTTAATATGCGGTAATATAAATATAATGTAAATTATCACATAAAAATCACATTTTACTAGTTAAAAAATATAAATTTTACTCAAATAAATTTTAAAATTAATTCTTATTCAAATTATAAAATAAGATTGATAACTTCCCCTTTAAGAATATATAGAGATATTTTTACATACATAGATTACAGATACTTCTACACAGACCTTTTTAAATTTATAATCTTTTACCACAAAAAAGCTTTTCGAGTTAACTATATATTCAAACTATTCTTTCTGATTTTATTTCTAATCATACTAAAAAATTTTAATATTGCATTATCTAAAAATGTTAGTTTAGTTCAAATTTATGATAATTTTTGTCTCTCGTATTTTTCTTGTATTATTTTCAGTGCCTAATCTATGGCTCTTGAAAATATTAATTCAATTTGAATTTATGATATTTTTCATCTCTCATATTTTTTATGTGTTTATTTACATGTCCGATACCTTTAAGACTTTAATAAGTTTGATTATATATATATTATAAATGGCACATTCTTAATGGTTAACTAATTTAATTTTAAAAAGTTATCATATAGTATTAGAATATTTTATAAAAATATTCTAATGACACCTCCAACAACGCCGCAGTTGAATGGCGTGGTCGAGCGAATGAACCGCACATTGATGAAAAGGGTCAGGTGCCTGCTGTTCGAGGCAAAGCTCCCAAGATCCTCTTGGGCCGAGACCCTAAAGGCGGCAGCCTATGTGATCAACAGGGTACCCCATAAGTCTCTAAATGGTGAGACACCACAGAAGATTTGGACTGCAATGAAGCCAGCCTATAATCATCTTCAGATTTTTGGCTGTAAGGCCTTTGTTCATATCTTGAGAGATGAGAGGAGTAAGCTTGAACCAAAGATGAGGCAATGCGTCTTTCTAGGTTATGGCAAAGATGAGCTTGGGTATATATTTTATGACCTACCAAAGAAGAAGTTTATCCGATTGCGTAATGTGATCTTTGTTGAAGAGGAGACCATTGAAGATGTTGGGAAAGAAAGAAAGGCTTTCTCTAACACTGGTCGGACGGACAAGGTAAGTATTGAAGCCGTCCGTCTAGTACCTCCTAAGTCGAGAGCAATTGGCCCAGGAATGGCCGAGGATGATAATGAAATAGGCACGACGTCAAATGAAAATGAGGATGATGTTACTCCTCATCAGGCCGAGGAGGTTCCCATGCGACGAGCTTCGAGAGAAAGACGTTCGTCCGTCCGTTTGCAATTTAGTGAGTACATCCTACTCACTGATGTAGGTGAGCCTGAAGATTTTGATGATGTTATGAAGGGGACACATAAGGAGAAATGGTTGGAAGCAATGAAGGATGAGGTGGCTTTATTGCATGAGAACTATACTTTCGAGTTAGTTGAGTTCCCCAAGGGGAAGATAACCCTTAAGAACAAGTGAGTCTTTCGGTTGAATACGTCCGAGAACACCAAGAAGTCGAGGTACAAGGCATAGCTTGTTATTAAAGGTTTCAATCAACGCAAGTGTGTAGATTTTGATAAAATCCTTGCGCCTGCGGTAAAAATATCCTCGATCCGTGTTGTGCTTGGTTTAGCAGCTATTTTAGACTTGGAGATAGAGCAACTAGACGTTCGGATAGCATTCCTCCATGGTGATCTTGAAGATGAAATCTACATAGAGCAATTGAAAGGATTTAAGGTCAAGGGGAAGGAAGGTTTGGTGTGTCGTCTGAATAAGAATCTATACGGACTAAAACAGGCTCCCAGATAGTGGTTAGGATGTTTGAGTCTGTCATGGTTGGATAAAGATACCATAAGACTACTTCTGACAACTGCGTTTTTATGCAGAGATTTTTCGAGAATGATTTTATCGTTGTTCTCCTTTATATGGACAACATGCTGAATATCGGACAAAATAATGCTTGGATCAAGGAGTTAAAGGAGCAATTGGGACAATCATTTGCCATGAAAGACCTCAGATCGGCGAAATAGATTCTGAGAATCAAAATCTTTTGTGACCGGAAAAATAAAAAGTTCTAGTTGTCCCAGGAGAGTTATGTTAAAAAGGCGGTACAACGTTTTAACATGGACAGATCCAAACCAGTGAACACCTCACTGGCTGACCACTTTAGGTTAAGTAAGAAGCAGTGTCCATCCTCGGACATAGAAAATGTCCAGATGAGAGGTGTACCATATTCCTCGGCCATTGGTAGTTTGATGTACGCGGCTATGTACACCAGGCTGGACATTGCCCATGTGGTCAGTGTTATCAGCAGATTTTTCTCAAATCCCGGTGGAGGAATATTGTTCTATTGTGAAATGGATTCTTAGATATCTCCAGGAGATTTTAAAGATGTGTTTATAATTTAGAGGAGAGAAACTCCACTTGGTCAGCTACATAGACGCACACTCGAAAATCCACTCAGGGTATTTGGTCAAATTTGTTGGAGGGGTAGTGTCTTGGCAATATAAGTTTCAAAAGTACGTCGCCCTTTCTACTACGGAGGTCGAGTTTATTATTGTGATCGAGGCCAACAAAGAGATGTTGTCGATGAAAAGGTTCATTCAAGAGTTGCGTCTGAGGTAAGAAAAATATATGGTACTCTATAACAGTTAAAGTGTCATACATTTATGTAGGAACTCTTCATTCCATTCGAGATCGAAGCATATTGATGTTCAATATCATTTGGTGAGAGACGTTATTGATAAAGGGCGGCTATCAATTGAAAAGATCCGGTCATATGAAAATAGATCGAATATGATGACCAAAGTTTTATCAAAGAGAAAGCTGGAAGTTTGTTATGACATAGTTGGGCAAACTAATTTTGTTCCCACTCGATCTCGAGGGAAAATTTATTGGGGTCACTTCCTTTGTGGAAATGTGGCCGCGGACTATTATGCAGATTTGGCACGATGTTTATGCACTTTTGTTGTTCGCGGACTTAGGAGCAAGTCGTCCTGAAAATGGATGCGGATATTATATAATGTCCGACCGATCACTCTTCCTTTTGCGCCAACAAGTTCAAGTAGACCTTAAGCACCGATTTCAGATTAATGGAAGATTGTTGAGGCTTGCCTCACACTCAAGTGGTGTGGATTCTAGACTCGATGCACTCACTTCATGCTCGCGGGGTGCTCCAATGCGGAATCTAGGACCAGTACGCGGTATAAAACACAGCTCACACATTTTAGGGTTATATTTTCTGAAATCTATCTCCACAAAGGATGCCGCACACAAAAATAAGAGAGAAGAAGAGAGTAGAAAGAAATGTTCAACATCCGGTCAAAATTCGATTTAAATTTTGTTCTTCGCCAAGTTTGGTATATCGTTATGGAAATGATTCTAGAATTGTATTTTCATTTGATTATTCTTTTTCTCATTATATTTCTCTTGTGAGTTGTCAGGTGTGTTGAGAGGGGTTGTATTCAACCATTTTTCACTCGAGTTTGAAGTGAAGAGATTTCAAATGGGGTTCTTGAAACCGACATTATTTGTAGTGAATTCATTTAAAATTTGTTTCATAATTTTGTTATAATTTCAAAGGATTTTTTGTTTTAAAAATTGTTGTGTATTGTTTGTTTTCCATACTCTAAAATTTGGTAGCTGATAGTTGACAGTTTAAGTTTATTTCGGTGCGCCAAAACGAGTGTATTCGGGTGTCGAATTCACAATATAAATCGTATCTATGATATAATAATTTCTCATATATATCTTTTAGCTACTAACAAAATAAAGACACAAAACCTTTAATAAAGTATATAATTGTCTGAAACTTAAGAAATATTTTACATTGTAAATAGCAAGTATTGCTACATGCAAAAAGCATGCCATCATTTACCCGTGCTAAATACACTTACCAAAGTACGTTGCATGCGGTTAATTTATTCCTGTAGTGTCAGACGTATGATTTGTACGTACAACATAAATATAGTGCCACGAAAGAAGAAATCACAATTTAAATTACAACTCCTTATAAAGAGTCATAAGAGTTTGTAGTTCTTGAATGTAAGACTATATTTTATGTTTTACGTGGGTTTTGCAGATCACCTTCAAACCAACCCACACAGATTTGTGCATAGCAATTAATTTGGATAGATAAGTTGTCATCCAAAAGGGATTTTATGATAAACATTTAATTTTTTTTTATAATTTATAAAATATATATTTATTTATTTTTAAGATATCTTTAAGTAACATGCCATCTAATCCATTTTTACATTTTTATATAAATTCGTTAATATAAATAGGCTAATAAAACTCATATTATTCAAAATTATTCTAAGACTTAGATTGAAAATTTAGCCGGGGTGGGTACTATTAGCCAAGGAAAGAGCATGTTGCCCATTATACAAAGGCCATTGTACTTTCCCATTTCTCCATCATTTTGCCGATTATATAGAAGTTTATTTTTATATATCATATGGCAATTCAAATATATATAATTTCATCTATAAAGACTATGTAACTATTAAAGTCATGTGTGAAATAATAGTAATTGAACTTATAAAACCACATGTAATGGTTGTGTCCCAACTCATCATTTTCAAGTATTTTAACCTATTTAGGTGTATTTGGGAGTGTGAGACCAATTTACCTCTATCCTAAACTAGTGTAGAGCTAACCAGCTGCTACGGCCTTAGCCTTGGGGCTTATAAAAAGAAGAGAAGGAATAACAATGGCAGCTAGCGATGGTAACAACTAACCCCATCCTTTCTGGCAATTGTTGTTCCCCTGATTGATTTGCATTGATCGATATTGCTTTTTGTATAAATGTGCAGAAGTGAGGAGAAGTTGTTAGGCTAGACATCCACTTACTACTATAATCTATTTTATCTAAGTAACAAAATAAATATATTTTAAAGAATCAGAATCTAAATAAAGATTATACGATTATCCAATTGATACAATATTATTTCATAATAATATGCTCTTAAATAAGGAATGGATATCGTAGAGTCATATTAAATTTTTAGATCTGTCTATTCTATCGTGTTTTTACCTCTATTAATTATTTATCAATTTCTAGTAAAACATTTTGATAAAATACCTTTTTAGTTTTATATTTTGTTTTGTTTTTATTAATTTGGGATTTGTGGTTTCGTACCGTTGAGAATTTGCTCAATACTTTTGTGTGTATAACTTTTTGATTAGATATAAAAGATTATTTACTAAAAAAAGTAGTTTGAGTCTTTTTTTTTTTTATTTTAAAGCTTTCATATAGTTTTAATAATAATGACTTCATAATAACAACTTTAACGATAAAAATTATAAAATGATTATTTTTTATCTTATCATAATTCTAATTATTCAGATTATTGAAATAAATTCTTACAGTTAAAATTATAGCTGACCACGCAAAAGTTAAACCGCATTTTAAGGGCTCTCCAGAGAGGCTGGCACTTTACCAGGCAGTACAGTAAGTAGCATGCAGCCACCGCTGGCCAGCCCTTTAATGCTCCTTCTGCTGCTTCCTCCGGCGGCCACCACCCGGTTCGCCCATTTCTCTTTCCAGCTAGCTCGTAGACCACACGCCTTCAGACGAATCAACAGCAAAATTATTCATACTCTAATGTGTTCTCACCAGCTTTATAATTAGCTAACTGGCATATCGAGGATAAACTTTACAATAAATATGGCATTAAATATTACTTAGTCTCAATACTGACCTTGCGCTGAGCTTAGCAATGGTGGATGATATTACTCAAAAATGTAGGAAAGCTCGATTAATATGCTCCAAATAATTTTGATCTATTTGCATAAATAATTATCACCAAGTTGAATGTAATACGTGACATAATCTGAATATAATGCAAAATATAGTCACAAGTTATACATAATTGTAATCGTCAAAATAACCTCTACCACAATACAAAAGTTAACGACTATTCAATTGATATTTTCATTTTAATACGTAGAGGATTGAGAGAATCCTGATATATATATGATTCATAATTACCTCATATGAGGGTTTCACCTTATCCATTAAAAATTATATATAGACGTTTATACAGATAGAACTTTATTATCGGAAACAAATTGATACAATTTGGGCATTCAAGCAAAAGATGATTGTAAAAAAATCGAATCAATTAATAACCAAGTACAGGCTCCATCGACCCAGACTCGTAAGTCATAATAACTTCTACGTTAGAATCCAAGATGACTAGTTCATATTGTTTACATATATGCTCCCAAATTTGATAAAAATATATGTTTTAGAGACACATTAGATCAAATAACATCTATCGTCTGTCGATATTTTTATGTGAATTTGATAAATAGTTGAGATCTCCCATCATTTAAAAATATCCTAAAAATATAATGTATTTATCTGCTATATAAGTGTGTGCGTGAGACCAACGTTTGCGTGGTAGGTTTATTGCTATTTATTGCTGCAGACATGGAAAGAGACCTGAGCTAAACGGCCACGCTGCTCCCAATAAGCAGCTTAGCTAAACCGACAAAGTAGAGATCCTGATAGTTTTTCGGCCTCTTCATTTTCTCCGGTAGATTTTACATGGCATTTCATTAAATGATTTATGTCATCTTTTATAAATAATAATAATAATAATAATAATTGTTGTCATCCTCGTCATCATCGTCTGGATCCCGGGGGCGTCCTTCTCCTCATCTGAACCGTCGAATGTAAAATTCGACGGCCCACACGTTTCGAATTGATAATATAACGTGGACCGTTCGATTTTAAATTTAATCATCTAAAATACGTAACCGTCAAATTTTACATTTGACGACCCAGATTAGGAGAATGACGGTCCTTCTCCACTGAGAAGAATGACGCCCTCTCAATCCGTCAGAAACCCTTTTTTAAAAAATTTTATTTTATTAAATATATATTAAAAATTTTAGAAAAAGAGGCACGTAAAATTCCTACTTTACGAATCAGAAATCCGTGCTCTACCTTGGGATAATGGTAGTAAGACAAATCTAGAGTTTTCACCGTGACAGGTAAATTTTTATGTTAAATTTAGGAGGATGTAATTGAAAAGAAAAAACAATATGTTAGAATCTAAATACAAAAAAAATATTTTAAAAATATTTTTTGTTTCTTATTTTGTCAAATTTATTCTCAGATTTTATATTTATTAATTTATTTAATTTGTAGACCTGTACAAATTTTATCATATACAGAAAACGTTATGCTAATCAAAAGTTCTTGAATATCCTTTGAATTTTCATATTTGTTTATTAATTACATTTTCCTCAATTATGTTGTCGACTTTAATTTTAATTTCAACTCTTTCATATGTAAAAATTAAGTTAAATTTTTATTCACCCGAAAATTTAAAGCAAATATTAATTCTGGTTTTTGTATGAAATATCAAAAAATTTTAACGTATAATAAATCATTAATAAAATAAATATTGAGCGTATTATCGTTACAAAAAAAAAAAGGTTTAGAATTAAATTCAAATTAAATATTTAAAAATATTACAAATAATTTCCTTTAATTCAATTCATTGTCGATTAAAAATTGAATTGTTGTTTTTTAAGTTAAAAGATTATAAAATTATTGTATGAGCAGGTAAAAATCGTTAACTCAAACTAAATTCAAAATTAAAAATAATTGAACTCAAATTTTAAAAATATATATATATATATTAATAATTTTGCCTATTTCCAGACTCCTGATCATCGTGCTCCTAAAATAGTGGGTATGAACAACGTTCGGTCCGTGCATGTGCACAGCACGTGTTCATTTATACATACATGTACCTCCTTTAAAATTGGAATATTATTTATACTATACTTAGTTATTAAAATAAAATAAAATTAAATTAAAATAATTATTTTTAACAAAAAAATATAATATAAAAATAAAATTTATAATTAATATTCTTTTCTTTGGCTACTCACTTTAAATAAATAAGATTAAATTAAAAATTAAATATATAGTATTTGACATACAATAATAATAAAATAATTATATAAAATGACTCTTTTATCCTTATTTAAAAAATAAAATTTTATTATTGATCAAAAAATACGGGTTGATTTAGTCAAGATTAAGTCACTTGATCAACTTAATTTTATTAGCTTATAATTTTATAAAATTTAATTGAAATATATCATTATTATAAACAAATATGATAAAAAATTAGGCTTAGTTGTTTTTTTTTGCCATTATACAATCACGGTGAAACTAATTGATTTAGATTAATCCAACCTGAATTATAAATTTTTATAAATATATTTTTTATTTAAAATAAATGTCAAATAAAAAAATTTATTTCAACAAATTATATCTTCGTGTAACTATAACTTGTATGCGAAATTTCTTCATTTAAACATACACTTTGATAGTATTTTAATATACATATGATAATTCTTAAAACATTTAATATTTTTTGTTATTATATATATATGTGTGTGTGTGTGTGTGAATTTTAAAAAATACTTGAAAGATAAAAATATTTATATCTTGATCTAAATCAATCCAATTTAGATCAAAAATATGTCCAATCCAGCCTGATTAGAAGGCTATAAATTTTTATCTAAAGTCAGTTCATGTTAGATTTGAATTCGATTTTTATGAAGTCTAAATTAAAGTAATAATAAATAAAAATATATATTAAAATATTTTTAATAATCAGTAATTACAAAAATCGGAATATAGCTATTTTTTTAATTTATTGTTATTAAAAATAATACTTTCTTTTAAAATTGTTATTTTTACTATTAAAGTAATCAAATGGTGATGGAATAATAATTTTACTAAAAATAAAATAAAAAATTTATTTTGTTCTACCAAATCAAATGGGCTACTAGTAGCTACAGATTAGTTAGTAACTGGTAAAATCATTTAGCATCGTTTTGTTAATTAACATTAAGTTAGAATTAAATTTTCCTCTACAAAATATTTGATTATCCCCTTCAAGAGCAGATCCATTGCAAAATATATACTTCCCAAAAAAAGTGACTTTAATAAAAAAAAAAGTGACGTGCTTTTAAAAGAAAATTCTTTAAATTAAAGAGGATTCCGTATAGATAATCCAAGGAAAGAGGATTTTTTAAATCAAATTTATACAAAGTTGGAAAGCTCAAATTAAAAAAAAAAAAAAAGATAATTAAAAAATTACCAATAAAAAAATTCCACTCTGTTTTTCCCTGAGAAAAAAAAATAATCAAAATTTTTTTTCTAATTATATTTTTAATTATAAATTTTATTTTAATAAATTAGACAGCTAAAATTATAAAATAAATCTTACAAGATTTTAATATATTATGTTAATTATAACTTAAGTGATAATGATAAAATACTAAGCTAACACGTTACCATAATCCATAATACTTTGGTGGGGTAATACTCAATGATTAGATTGTACCTAAATCTATGTCCAATGGAATCCCAACACATATCATTTCTTTTTATTTTACTTATTAGGAAAAAGACTAAAAACATAATTAAATTTATATTTATTTTAATCAATAACTTAACATTGTAATTTAATAATAAATATTCAAATATACAATCCATGTAAATGAAAAACCTTTAGCTTTTTCCTAACTATATATAAATAAGAATAAAATATTTTTAATTTTTTTATTTGTAGAAGGCCACTAAAATCTCTATCATTTTCTAAATACTAAACGATTAATTAAGTATATATCACTTTAAAATTAAAATCTACATAATTTAAGTTAGATTAATTATGCATATTAGGTTTATGTTTGGATTTAATTTTTTATTTATATACTATCTTTTGTTGTATGAGTATATTTTGAGTTGGATTTGAATGGCGATAAAATAAACCCATTTCCAGTTGTGGAGCTTTTGCTTATATCCAAACACGAAAGTTGACAAAACCCTATCAATTCGAATCGGTACCTGTCAGATTTTGTCAGATGTAGATTTTTTTACCATATGTCCTTTAGTATCTTGTGGTATTTGTGCAATAGTTTTTTTTTTCTTTTCTTATGCAAAACTAATTTTTTTTTTTTCATTTGTGGCTGCATATATTGTAACTCAGTTAGTAATACTTTATGTAAATATCTTAATTTGTAACTAGTTTGATGGTCCAACCATGAATCAAATTTTGGATCACCCACTTATAAAATTACATTTAATAAACAAGTTATTAGGGTGACATACCATATTTTTATAAAGTTCGCTCAAGTAGAAATATCAACAATGATTGTGCAGTATTTGTGTGATTGTTGCTCAATCAATGTAATTCATTGGATTCAAACAAAAATTATTTTTATTTAATTGACAATATCTCCAATGAATCAGTGTTTGTTTGCAAATTTTTGTAAGACTTACATCTGATAAATGTACCTTCGTGATTTGTCCATGGGAATCATATTTGATTAATGCATGATGGGTATTTGTGTAGCAACTCTAGTATAAAATATTTTGATGCATTTTTTGAACAAATTAGAAAGCATTTTCAATATAATGGTGCCATACGAGGGGAAAAGTTTTTAAAAAGAGAGAGGAAAAAGTTTTTGATTTAAGTCTCATGCTTCGATAAGTATGAGTATGGTACTCCAGTCATAATTCTATGACATATTACCAATTATTTACTTTTATTTTTATTTTATTTTTTTATTGTAGTTTGCAAAGTATTAATATGGTTGTATTTAATCATTATGCACTCGAATGATATTGAAGAGTTCTCAACCTTTAAAGAGATTATATTTATAACCGATTACTGTTTTATAATAGATTTATTAAGAAATTATTTTGTAAATTTATTTTGATTTAGAAATTTTTTTTTATATTTAATATTATTGTTTAATTTTTGTATTTGACTGCATATATTGTTTATCGTCAACGGTTTGATATTTGATAATCAATGTGGGGTTCAAATTTATTTTTATTATATCAATTGTATGATTGTTTTTGTTAAATCTTAACACCTTGCATTGGATTTATTATTTTTCACTAATATGGTATACATTTGCATTGATTGAAATAATGAAAATGCTTGCAAGATTTTATAAATTGTACGATCAAAATAGATATTTATCTAAATAAAAACTTAAAAAAAAAAGAACTTTTGGTTTTTCATTTTTTATAAAAAATAAATAATATTTAACAAATAAATTTTAGCATATTTTCTGGCTTTTCGTTTTTTTTTTTTTAGTTTATTTCCCCGTGTCTTGATTTTGTATTTATTTCTTCGGGGAAAAAAAATGTTACTGCTAAAGACATGGAGTAAAAGGGTGCTCGTTTTATTGTTTAGCTTTGTAAATATTTTTTAGAAGATAATATTTATAATTTTTCAATTTTTAAGTATTTTCTAGACATTATTGTGATAAATTTTGATTAAAATTTATAAAAATGTCAAGAAAAAACAAAAAATTTACATAATTATTGTAAAAATTTTATCTGACTTTAGAATGACAATTGATTTTTAAGTATTATATGATTAATTATATATTTTTAAAATTATTAATCGTATATAAATATACTAAAAAATAACTAAATTTATTATGCACAGAAAGGATGATAACTCAGTAACATAATAATTAATGTATACTTTTAATTTTTTTAAAAAAAAAGTCGTCCATGTGTACGGACATATTGGTTAGATTGGCATGATTTGACGTGTGATAGCAAGCTGAAACAAATGCCAAGATGGACGGTAGAATAGGTTAGCCATGAATTTACAGCAATGCCATCGGGTCGCTTTTAAAAAAATGAGGGGTGTCAAGTGGACCTCCTTCAATTAATTTTATTTATTAAATTTATTTCAATACAAATAAATATATATTATTTCTACATAATGTTTAAAAAATAATTTAAAAATATTTTCAAATATTTTGTTTAAAACTATGCTTAGTGTTCAATATGTGTAGATTTAGAATTAAAATAAAAAATTTGACCCAATAAACCCATCAAACACTTATACGTTTGAAAGGGGATAGGAACAGCCGACACAACCTTTAGCCCTCAACTTCGAGGAAGGACGGATGATAATAATAATAAGGCCAAGTCAAATAATGGAGGACGCGAAATATTAGACTATGAATAAAAATATTGGTTTATAGCAAGAGGATTCAGAATATATACGTTTAATAAGTTAGGGATATAATTAAAATTAGGGTTAACAAAAATGGTATTAAATGTACATTGCAATGGTGCCACGTAAAAATGTTAGAGAAGGTATAGATTTCCTTATATCTTAAAATACACAATCAATCGGTAACTAATTTTTATTTAACCGTTACTTTTAATCTTCAGCATACAAATATCTCACTAAATTTTATGAATATATGAAATTGTCAACTCTTGAATATTAGTCTCCCATCATTACTAAGAACAACTCTGATAAATAAATATAAGATATTTACTCTATTTTAAAAAAGATGGACGGATGACATTTACAAGAGGAAAGACTAGACTAAAGTCATGCTTTGAAGTTGATTCCTTACAATGATCAAGTACTTCTCGATATCTAGGTCGCAAAGGACATGGCTCCCAAGGAGTCAAGATTCTTCAAGCATTCTACCCCTTATAATTACACTCCCAAAATAGAAGTCTTGTAAAAAAGTTTAAGGATTTGATAATTTATTTATACGTCTTATTCTTTTTAAATTAGTACTAACTTAAATATTTGCGATGTCTATCATGAAGAAAAATATAAACCTCTCAACTTTATTATTTATAATTCGTAGGATCAATAATGCTATATACTCTAATGTCATGGGCGATTATCACCATAAATAATATCTTAACTCAAGTGCATATGATGTTACAAAAAAAGAAAAAACAAAAAAAAGAAGAAAGGTTGAAGAAGAGCTCGTGACTGAAATAAATATATAAAATTAGCTCAAAATCTGATCTCAGGATGCGAAGAGATATCATATAAACAAATAAATATACTCCAGCAATAAGGAAGATGTCATATGAACAAACTCAGGGCCAAGGATCAAAATGCGTAACCAGAAATGATGAAATGATTCAATGAAAAGAAAGGAAATGACTAAACGAATATCATTGACATGTTATTTATATATAAGTCCACTAAATATACATTTGTAATGAACTATACCAATTTCAATAAAGATAATATTTCAAATGATATTTATTGATAATTAGTATAATATTAGTTTTAATATTAAAAAAAAGGTTAAAATAATAAAAATAATAATCTAAATAAATCTCAAAACACAAAATTATCAATCAATTAGTAATATAATAGACTGACACTGTGTCTACAATTAAATGGTATCTATCATAGCTTGCCCTTGGAATAAATCATTGAACCAAGGGGCCCCTTCTCCATTCATCTAAAATAAATAGTTGAAATTTAATTATTTTTTAAAAAAATTAAATACATTATTTATATGATTTTTTATTGTTAAAATTGACAAAAATCTAACAATATATTTTTAAATAATAGTTAAGATTACGAGAAGTAAAAGCTACTTTCTTACTACTGTCATGCAGCCCGATCCAATAAAGCAGAGCAAGATTTTGCAAAATAGGATGACAAGATGGGAAAAATTAAAATGAGACTTAACTATTGGGGGAAACACAACGGTTTTAATAAAACCCATGCAAAAAAATTCAATCAGTAAATAAAAAATTTAGATATATTTTTTAAAAAAATTTCTAGATATGTAAGATTTAATCTGAATTTAGCCATAAGTAAAAATGGGATATGAATTTCTCATCATAAGAAAAGAATCTAATCGAAACTAGAAGGAAGACATTAATCACAAAAGAATAATATATATGGTGAAATTCGCCACCATACGCCGCCGTGGGGGTGGGTGGCAGCACGGTGAAAGGGAATGGTGACGTAACACATCAACTTCAGCTGCCAATGTTTCCCCATTATAATGCTGCCCAAAAATCATCTCCTTCTTCCTCATCCTTCCTTCCTATTTTACAAACCCTTAAAAATTTCTTAAAAAGTATTAAATTTGTTTATTCCTCCAGCGTGACCAATTTGCTTAAAGTTTGGATTTAAGAAATTTACGATATAAATTAATATAAAATTTAAGTTCATATTAGTGTTAGTATCGGAGAAACTGGTTATATATTTTAAGCTTATCGATTTTGCTACATATATTGTGTTTTATATTAAGATTTTGTATGATTAGAAAAGGTTTCATGCCCATTTCTCTTGTAACCATATATTTAAAAATGGTAAATTTTCTTATTTTTTTCTGTGATTTTTTTAATGTAAATATCCTACTTTATTATATATATATTTTTATTATTTTAATATTGATAATTTTTAATTTTCCTAACAAAAATTAAAATTAAAAAGCTGTACATCGTTCATTCCCTTCAAAACCCAGTTTTTCATTAAGCCTCAAATCACTAACCGTTGCTTTCCTTCCAAAGCCCCATCATTTTCCATGTCTTCCTTCTTCACAACGAAACTCCACCACTTCTTTTCCCTCTCTCTCTCTCTCTCTCTCATTGTTTTTTTAACCTAACATGAATATATTTTCAATAAAATTATTAATGATACTATTCCTGTATTATTAGCCCTCCTTCTTTCGCTGCCCTTCTCCGATCAGCTGTTTGGATCCTAGCCCTACTAATTCCTTTCCCTTTTCCTTTTCCTTTTTCCTGTGCCGGTTCCTTCTCACCTTCCCCCTTCCTATAAATAAGACGGTTCAGCTGTTGCCATACATCTCTTTTGTTCAAAGAAAGTAACAGATTGAAGAGAGAGGCGGAGAGATTGCGAGAGAGAATAACCTCCCTTTTCTTCAATTTTTGCTTTTTTCCTCTGCATTTTGGAAGTGGGTTTTCTTCATACTTTTGACTTCCTTTTTTATTTTTTCTTTTTCCTCTTAAATCTTTCATTGTCATTACTATTCATGGATGCTTATGTTCCTTTTGTTCTTGGATTTGGGATCAGCTCCAATAGCTTAATTAGAGAGAGAAAGAAAGAAGGAAAAAGATGTCGACCTGCATCGATGTTTCTGCTGAACAACTCTGCTACATCCCTTGCAGCTTTTGCAATATTGTGCTTGCGGTTAGTGTTCTGATTATAATTCTTCGACATAAATAAGTAAAGAGTAGCTAGCTAGCTACTTTTCTCCCCTCTTTCTTAACAAATTTATCTCTGCCTGTATTTTGTGGTCAATAGAATAAAGAACAAGCATTTTAAACATGTTAAAAGGTGTGGATTATCATGTTTTTTTAGTGTTAGGCATATTTTATTGACATATTAAGTGATCTAGGTTTTCTTTGCATTTTTTTTTTTTTTTAAACTGACAGTCAAGTCTCCATCCTTAAGACCTTTCTTTTCTTCTTCTTTTACAGTCAAGGGCAAAAGTAATAATCTGGAAACTAGTTTTCAGGTGCAGAAGAGGGGAGATGAGAGAGATCGTTGTCTAGTTTTCTCGAATTATGTCGCTCAATTTAGATTCAGTACAACGCCGATGAGGACAACACCTTCATCTTTTCCCTTAAATGCTTCTCCCCACTCAACAAAGCTGCTTCTTGGTTCCTAATGGGAACTACAACACTGAAGATCTCAGCCGAATCTTGCTAACTACTTGCATACACACATACTCCTTTTTTTTTTTCGAAAAACAGAAAGAAAGAACTAAAGGAAGGAAAAAGAAGAAGAGGACATCCCATGAAACCCTAGATTTTGACGCCCTTGAAATCCCTGCAATTTCTGAAATTTTCACTTGGATTGTGATGTATTTATGGGCAAATTATGCAGGTGAGTGTGCCATGCAGTTGCTTGTTTGACATAGTGACCGTCCGATGCGGCCACTGTTCTAATCTGTTGTCCGTGAACATGGCGGCTGCCTTTCAGTACTCTCTCTACTGGCAAGATTTTCAGGTGAGATAGTCACTTCCCTTAATACTCTCCTATTTAATTTCTCACCATCCTCCTTTTATCAATCGTTTCTTATATATATTTTTTGCAATCTGGCTTACTTATCAGACCACGTAATACCGCCATTGATTAAATGATCAACAAATTAAATTCTTTTTATCGCGAAAATCTGAAATGAAGATGGGTTTCTAGTTTTGTTCGCTCGTGAAAAACTAGGGCTTTGATAACATCGAGCTCGTCCTCTCCTTCTGGGCTCTACATATTAATAGATCTGTCAGCGGCCAGAACCCTTATGACAGAAGCTACCGAATTCAGCTTGTTGTAGGTAGGGATTTGAAGCCGAGGTTGTGATCTTGTCAAGCTTTGATTCTGACCCATTTCATAACTCTGGTACAAAATATGCTTCATTTTTATAGATGCAGTAAATTTATAATTTATTTTTTTGGGTATTGTAAATTTATTATATTTTTTCTTCAATTTAATCTCTTGTTTTTTTTTCCAAAAAAAATCTATATCCTGTTATAATTCTGTAAAATTATGGAAAAATTGACTTAAATTTAACATGATTAAAATAGCAAATTTCACAATAAAAAAAAAAAAAAAAGCCACGCATCTCATAGCCACTGCCGCCTCCCTAACACTCAACCAGAAACTTCATTTTCCATTTCTTTTACTTCAAGTTTTGAAGAAATTAATTAGGGCTTAATCAGGACATATATTCTAACAAAGACTAAGAAATCAAAAGTGAAAAAAAATGAAAATGTTCAAAATATATAACACGTTTAGCTAATTTACTATTGTAACCAGGAAGATTTTAGTTTGCTCTCTTTTTGGCTGTTTGATTTGATTGATATTGAAGGTGAGATGGATATAGATCATGGGAGTCTATGATTAATTTTAATTGTTTTTTATTACACTTTTGTCCTCTACTGCGGGAGCATATAGGGTTGTAGATAGGTTTGAAATGAAGCCCCTTTCAGTAACTTCAACGCAGAAGCTGTCAACCCCTCTCTCTGGGTGTGATCTCCTTTCTGTTTTCTCTGCAGCTTTCTGATGAAACATCAGCTAAATTCATTACCCCCTGGATTTTAGAAAAAACCACGTATAAAAAATTCGGCAAGATATCAAATTATTCATCCTAACACCCAATAAATAAAATAGATTTTTGAAATATATCTTGATTTGGTTTGAAATTAGCAGTACAAAGATTGAATGTTTTTAAACGATGTGTTAGTATTATAAATTAACATAATATTCTTCATGGTCACTCTCCTTCTCTAGCTAGCCATGTCAAGAGCATTTAAACTGCAGCTTTTCACTTAGCTTTATTGACTACGGGTGCATATATACAAATTAATTTCGCCTTCCTAACAAGAAAGATTAGAGATATTGCCATTTTAATTTGTTGCTAGTGTAGTCATTCTATTTTATTTTCCCATTCATAATTTTCTTGTAGACACCAGACTACGTCAACCCAGATCACCGGATTGAGAGGGGTTCGTCGTCTGAGTGTTGCAACCATAAGATGGCCATGCGACTTGCACCGACCGCTGCAAATTTTACCGAAGAGAGGATTGTCAATCGCCGTGAGTTTTCTCCCAGTTGCCATTGTTAATTACAAATTATAGAAAATTCTACTCATTTAGTTTTGTTATGAGTCCGAAATGGAAGAAGAAAGGAAAATAAAATAAAATAATGCAAAATTTCGTTCAGTTCTCCGGCCTGTTAATAATACTTTTTCTTTTTTTTTTTTTTTTATGTTTGCTGTTCATTTTTTCAGCACCCGAGAAGAGGCAGCGAGTACCATCTGCATATAATCAGTTCATAAAGTAATGAAATTATATATAATTGCATCAATCTCTCTAGCTAGTATTTCTGCTTCGTTTCTTCTCGAATCTTGAAAAGAAGAATCAATTTATGTAGCTTAACATGTAATGGGAAGGAAAAAATATATAAATATATATATATTTGTGTAATCACCTGCAGAGAGGAGATTCAGAGGATCAAGGCTAACAATCCCGATATCAGCCATAGGGAAGCGTTCAGTACTGCTGCAAAAAATGTGAGTTCAATCAGACCGAACTTCCATACAAAATTAAACATTTTGTATTTTTTTTTCAATAATAATCTGGTGACTTTGATGGGTTATAGAATCAAATTATCAAAAATCTTTTATCTAATATCGGGATAAGACTGTCTAAATTTGAATATCTTTCATAATGTAAGATGCTAGAGTCCCCTATAGTGAACTTTTTTTTTTTCTTTTTTAATGCGTATATTGCATGGTAATAATTTGTGACTTATTTTTTTGTTACAGTGGGCACATTTCCCTCATATTCATTTTGGGCTGATGCTGGAGCGCAGTAATCAAGCTATGCTTGATGAGGCAAGTATACTAGGCAAACTCCTCTAGCTCAGACTTTCACTTATATGAAACTACATGTAATATGTTCTAACACATATATAATTGAATATATAATATGTTCATTGGTTATTTTCTTACACTCACTTAAGATGATCCGAACGGGCAAATAAGTGTTGGGTTTGACACCTGGATTTACACATAACCCGGCTAGTGAAGAAATTCTAACTCCCCTTTCGATCGTCAGCCACCAATTTAGTAGGCACAACAAACACAAGAATGTACAACGATTTTTAACGTGAAAAATCCATCTCAATTAAGAAAAAAATCACGGGATAAATTTTAAAAAATTTTACTATATAAAATTGATTACAAATAACCCAGAGATAGAATACCAGTAACCTACCCAAGACAGAATAAAAAAATAATCTCTAGAGTAATGAAACTCTTATTCACTCTGCTTTTTTTTCCTATTTTATCTCATTTTCTCACCAGTGATGCTCTCTATTTATTCTATTTTTACAAGTGTGGTGGTAAACAGTAAACGACAAAAGCTCCCTTCCGCATTTTGCTGCGTTCCACGTTCTACAGTTGCTACTGCTATAGCTGCCACTCCGCGCTATGGCCGCGCCTCTGTTGCTACGATGGACACTACCGCTTCTGCTTATCTTTTCTAAAGCGTCTGGTGCGCTTTTATAATGATACTGGCTTCAAATTTCATTTGCTCACCTGGTTTAATATTATAGATTATTTGTCACACAAACTTTATTATTTTTTGCGCTTTCACCAATTCCCGCGATTCCCCAGACAACGCATGCTCTATATAAACGGCGCAAGTTCTGCAAAGACAGCTCACCAACACTGAAAGTCAATTGTCTGCTCTGAAAAGCCTGCCACTTACTCCTCAGAGCCTGGTGCCCACTTTGTAAAATCATCTACCAGCTCCACTAGGTCAACTCTTCTGAACTGGTATTTCCTGGTCGTCCTTTTGCATTAGCGTCCCATCTCAATTTGGCCGGCTAGCATCCCAATCAGGCTTCTTCTCTCAGCCGGCTAGCATCCCTTGCCGGCTTCTTCACTCAGCCGGCTAGCTTCTCTAACCAGCTTCTTGTTGTCCTGCCGTCCGGCTGGCTGTCACCTACAAAGTCATCTACTAGCTCCGCCATTGGCCTTGGTCGGCTTTGACATTTGTTCACTACGGCAAATCAGTTTCTTCGATATTTGTCCACTCCAATAAATTGGTTTCTTTAACATTTGCCTACTCTGACAAATTGGTCTCTATGGTCATTTGCTGCAGCCAATTTGCAGCACTTCAAATTTCGCACAAGCCCTATGCGATCTTTTGATGATATCTCCGTTTGTTAAGCTACCCACAACAAAATAACCAAAACCAACAATAAGAAGATATTGCTGTCTTTAAATGTTGACTAATTCTCAATTCTACATTCTCTCTAGCCCCATATTGTTAAATCTCAAGTTATAAAACTCAACATGCATTTTTTTATTGAAGAAAATAACACCCACAAAGGAGGAGGAGAAAATAAAATGAAGAAAATATTATAAACTTTTATGATATCTAGGTGTCCGTATTCTTTTGACCTCACTTGAATCTAGTCTTCCATAGCCTTTTAAGAGTAAGGTTAATATTATATAGCTACCTTGCCATGGATTCTATAGCCAAGGCCTGGAAGCTGGTATATAGGAACGCCTGCCCTAGTTTAAAAGTTCTATGTTCCCTAGTTGAGAAGTTTTGAATTTATGCAAAACAAATATATTTTGAAATTTTTTTAGCTATTTTAAAAATATTTTTACATAATATATCATCCATCTATCTATTTCTTTTTATAAAGATATACTAATATTTATGAATAAATGATATGTCAACGGCATCGAAGATGTCATAAGCGTAACTAAAGCATGTATTCCAATACCAAGCTCGTACATGAAGAAGAACAAGATAAATTCTTTGTTTTTTTATTTCTGTGAAGATTTATAATTTATGGTCACACACATAGACACAGATATATATATATATATTGTTTGCAATAAATACTGAATTTAGGTTTATATTATGGTTGGAGTTGTAGGGCTGTGAAAGGCATCTTACTACTTAATCGAGGAATTTTCAGCTTCTGAAGACTGATGGGCTCTCTGTGTTCTTCGAATGGAATCGATCCTTTGTTGACAATATGTTATTATTGTTTACTTAATATTTGTTGTTGTGTGGGGCTGCTTCTAAGACATGATTAGATATATGGATTAATCATGGTTATGGTGCTATATATGTTTTTATAATAATTGATAATTAATACTTAAAATTGGGATTATATGATTAATAATAATTTGTAGTTTATATTTAGCATTGAAAATATTTGAGCAAGTTTTAGACGATGAGCATTGATGTAATGTGGGATAGCTATGTTATGGAAAAGTGATTATGTATTTAAATTAAAAACTATTTTTTATATTATAAAAATAAGACTATATATGTCAGAAATCGTTCCTAAATTCCAAGACTACATATTTCATTTCATTTGAGCGCGCACCAAATAAATTTTAGGTGTTACATTTTTCAACACTTCACCCACTTGGGTTTTTTTTTTTTTGGGAAAAATATCTCATAAAATAGTGTGGAATGTTTAAATTGATAAAAAAAACTTATAGAAAGTCTTAAATGGTAATAAATATTAAAAACTAAAAATTAAATTTATTTTTTGGAAAGCATTTACAATAAATCAACCGAAGAGTTTTTCTTGTTTGAATTAAGTAATCCTCGTCTCAATATTGCTTTTAAGCTGCATATAATTTAATTATACATGATGTTTCGAAAAATATAGACAATTACTTGGTAAAATAAATTCCCCACGAACAATATCCAAATGCTTTGCGATTACGCATGAAGATGTCCATTTGCATCATAAAATTTTAGGAACAATGATTTGTTTGACTATACTTTTCTCGTTCGGCCAGTGGTAAAAGTAAGTGACAAATTTAGATTCACAAAATAGTAAATAATATAACATTTATATTCTATTGCTTATTTAATTTATGACATTTTTAAGTTATAGAATGTATTAAAAGTTCTATGTCATCTTTAAAAGGAAAATACTATTTATATAATCAATTATATTTTTTGATGTACTATCAAAATTATAAAAAAAAAATGTGTAATTTTATCATATTTTAATTTATACTTTTTTTTTTCTCTTTTTATACAAAAATTTATGATTTTTATATAATTAAATATATAATTAACATTAATTGTATTTAAAATACACAATGAATTTGCTCATATAATTACCATGATGTATGATGTGACAAGAATACGGACAGTGTGGGGACTAAAGAGTCTAGACCGTCCTTTGGCATAGACCGTGTTGAATTTTGTCATGTAGTCATACGATCACAGTTGCCGTATTTTTTTTCTTTTCCTTCTTTTTTTGGGTGGAGTGCTTTGGGTCAAGCCGTCATTGCTTTGTGGGGTTTCATTTGTACACATTTTGATTTTAGTACGATTTAATTACTTAACAACTAAAAATATGTATAATGGGACCCAAAAAATTAAAATTTTAGTATAACCAAAGAAAATTAGTTTACTTGAAATATTGACCGGTTAACATTATTTAATATAAATAATAAAAAAATAATTAAAAATATTTTAAAAAATACCTATAATGATTATCAAAATGTAACATAATTGTTATTATTGCACCTGCCATTGCTTTTTGTTCAAAATAATAACCACGGTAACTTTTATTTGTAAGGTTAGACTTTAAGAATATTGAAATTTTTATATAAAAAGAATGAGATATATAATTGAGAGATATTTTTTTAAAAAAAAATTAAATTATTTAATATTTATTAGATATTATTATTGATGATGAAAAAAAAGGTAACCCAAGTCACCTTTCATTTGCAGTCACAATCAATCACGTAGAGGTTATGTCAATCCATATATCATCCTTAGTCTTCTAAGATGAGCAATGATGATATGGGATTAGTCCTCTCGATAGCCCTTTCTGACTGTCCTTAACAAAAGATCTTGGCAAACCCGGAATTCCTCCCATTGCTCAGGCTATGTCTTAATCAGGCAATTTAATACATACAATAGGCTTTTATTATTATTATTATTATATAATTATTTTTAATTTATATATAATTTTAATTAAATTAAATGTTGAAAGAATTTTATAAAAAAGAGTTATAAATTTTTTAACCTACTAATATTGACCCAACTATAATTTATGTGAATTTATTTTAAATATCGGTTACCCGTTCCAATTGATAGGACCGAATCCTTATTCCAATTTTTGACATATATTATATAAAATCTTTGTTTGCTATTACCAAAATTAGGTCAAACATTGAATGGAAAAATAGAAATTAACAATAAAAAGGACTGCTAAAAATTTACTTTCGTTTTATCTTTTCTCTACTTTTTGGGTGGTTTAGTCGTCGGCATCATTCCCTTGCACAATTAAAGGAACAGGCCACCAAGCCCAAGATGGGAAGCACCACTCGAAGCCAAAAAAAAAAAAAAAAAAAAAAATCATTTTTTAACTATAATTAATTTTTAGGGTCTGTTTATTTTTCAGAAAATTTTTTAAAAAAATTATTATGAAAATATAACCAATCTTTAAAGTTACAATTTGTTTTATAATCTTCATCACACTTACCATGTAATTTTTCATATAATTCAGATGTAAGAAATACTTTTTCTTTACTTAAGTTTTCTAAAATCGAATAAATCCTTAATATTATGATATTTATGCCGAGACATATTATAAGTTTACCACAAATAAAAACGACCCCCATCCCAAAACACAATCACTTTATAATGTGTGTGTGATGTAAAAAACTTTAAAATAAGCATATACTGTGTTTCTTATGGTATTAGGGTTTTTCTCTTCAATTTTGCTGACATATGACCCGGAATATATAATTAATTTAGCCTAAATTTCCCCACAAAATATAACCCTGGTACTAAAATAAATTTGATAATAAATTACAGAAAAACAGTGATATTTTTTGGAACATTTCCCAAAGATTATTTCGGCTTTTCTTGACTTAAGCTCACGGAATAGACTAAAGTATGATAAAACTTACGTTAGCCTTGAAATTTTATTTTCAAAATGAAAGCGTCTATTTTCAAGTATTCCAATAACTCAAAAGTTTAGATCATAATATGATATAAAAATATCCTTGTGATATTCGTTTTGATATTTATATATAAACAAAAAGGGTATGCACTATACGTGACCGTGACAGTAACTATCTGAGAAAAGGGCTCCTCCGTCCAAGCATTGGACTATACAAATCATAAACTTAAACCTTGGGATATTAAACAGATTGATGGACCACCATTTTTGTTGCCTCTCTTGGCTCCTTCACCAAAGCCTCAAAGCCTGAAACAGTGCACTTTCAACACTAGAAAGAAAGGCATACACGGTCAAATTTTTGTTTTCCATTTCTGTTACTTTTACTTTCCAAAAACCAGCACTAAAGATCACACATATATTGATGATATTAAAGACCAGGATACTTATAATATAATCATAATTGTAAGATCACTTTATTATCTTCTGTAATCCATGCATCGTGTGTCTAATTGCTTTTCCTGTACAAGCATTTAGTTCAGTAACTCCGTCTCAAATATATAACTTGTACCGAGTTTGTAGTGCTTTGTTTTGTATATTTCTTTTTTCAGGAAGTATAATTATTTGTATTGATACCAAAGTCGCATGTCTTATTATTACCTAATCTCGGTTGTCAATAGAATCATCCTAAGTGATAGTAGAATTCAGGCCTTTGTTGTTTGACATGAATAAAAACAAAAGAAACCCAAAGAGTTCAACATTAAATAAGTTAGATAATATACTTGTGTATCATTATAAAATTATACTCTCAAATAATATGATATCTTATCTATATATCTAAATACTAACCTTCATATAATAAATTGATGGATGGAAGTTATGTTATATTACGATATTCCTAAGACACACATGTATTTGTGTGTGTGTGTCAGTTTTTTGTGTCACAAAGCAAATGCCAAAGAAAATTTAATTTTACATGAAATTCTTGTACCTTAATCTGTCTTCCCTCTCCCACAGAACAAGTATAAATTTTTTATAAATTTAATTTTAAGCATATGATGTCCAATCATATTTTTGATTAATTAAAATTTTAATTTCTTTTTTTGGTAAACAAGTAATGAGGCTTGAGTAATCAATGTCATGTATTGTTTTGTGACTGACAAGGTACTTACATCGTGGATAGCTCAATGCAGTAATATATCTATCTAGGGCAAAGAAAAAATAAAAAACCCATGACAACCTTTATCACTATTTGTAAGTATTCCTTCATTTTTTGTAAATTTACTACACTTTTAGAATAGTTCTTCTAAAATTTTAGAATCCAAGGTACAGAATGCCTTGATTGTGGAGTCATTTTGATCAATTCCCAATGTCTTGCTGCTTGTTTGCATGCCATATTCAAGTTCCAAATCACCCTGAGATTTCTCAATTTTTAATTAGTTTTTGCACGTCTAATGAATCAAATCAATTACTTAGCTTTACAGTAATGAATAATTTTCAATAATTACTTCTTATTAAATAGTGATACATGCAATACTTGTTTTAATCAAAAGGATTTTGTTGCTTTGGGAGGAGAGGGAGAATTTACTTTGAATTTTGAGTCGGCCATGAAGTTAGCAAAGGATTTAACAATAAGATGCACTAAAAATTTGTGTGAGAATTAGCGTTTTGCAGAGACAAATGTACCCGGTAGGAGAGAGAAAGAGAGTTGCAGATAACAATTAATACTCAACAGGCCTGGAGATCTACCATGCTCATTCAGCGCCCCACAAGCTGTCAATGGCTTGTCTTCTAGCTAATGCTCTAGCAGTAACAATACAAATAAATTTAAAAAAAAAAAACCCAAATTAAAAAATATATAATAACAAAAGAAGATAGAAAGGAAGATGGGAAGTTGGCAGATGGGCTGAAGAAGCTAGAAAATACGGCCGGAGCTACTTGCCAATCGCGGCAGCAGAGCGGCAGCGGCAGCAGCTGCAGCAGCAGGGAACGCTGCGGGAGAGAAAACGAAAAAGAAAAAGGAAAAGTGAAAGAAAAAAAGACAGTGGGGATCTGAAACGTCAAATCAATGTCTGTTTAAAGCATTCATTTCATGTCACTTCAATCTATCTGACTCTCTTTTCACTTCTCTCTCGTTCTCTCGCTCTATCTCTCTCGTGATTGAAGAATGTGAGTATCCCAATGGTGCGTGCGCACTCCCCTCTGCCACGGCGCCACGCTGCCATGCTGAGACCGGAATCAACAAATTCAGCTGGGAAAGTCAGCCTCTGCAGCCTCGAGCTTTAAAGATGGCATTACTATGCTCTAATATACCTTCTTTTAAGTGAATATATTCTTAACTCAATGTTTGAATATTAAGTCTAACTCTGTATCTACATTATACCTCATGGTTGAGATATAATGTCTCACCCGGGATCTTATCTTACAAAATATGATTATTTGTGTTTTTTTTAAACTTTTTTTTAACATAACTTGTAAAATAATTAACCAAAAATAAAAAAAATAAAAAAGTTCTATTTCATAAAGCTAGATCTCAACTCTCTTTATCTGAGTATCTTGTGGCTATTAAATTTAATTTAGTTGCAATAGTCACAGTTTAGATATTAAGATGATGTGTTTCACCTCACTTTTAAGGTATTGCGTCATATTCCTTTCATTGTTATATGCTTTAACTAATTAAATAAAAATATTCAACAATTAAAAGTGAGATTATTTAGCTGGAATATCACTTATAAGCTTACTAAATGACTAATTCGTTTCAAAAGTTAAGTTATTAGTAGAAATTTAAAAATAACGATGAGGATAAATTGGAGGAAACAATACCCATATATAGTTTTTACTGCATAATAAGCAAAGGAAAATAATACAATGTTTAATAAGTATACCCCACATAATGGGCATTCCGGGGGGAGGGCTATGCCATGCCCACTACCGTTGGATTTAACCTAAACGGTAGGGCCGTTAACCCTCCCTTTTCCTTTTTTTTTTTTTTTAAAATTTTTATATTTCTAATTTTATATATTTTTTTAATTTCTTATAATATACTGACTCATTAAAAATAAAATTATAAATAAATTTGATTATAAATTGGATTAAATTTTTTGTTTTTTTATTAAATACATATATTTATATTTATATTTTATAAAGTTAGGAAATAATAATTTTATAATTAATTATTCTTAAAATATTATTATATAAATGGGATTTTGAAAATTGTGAACATATCTTTTTAATATTTTTTGAATGTTTTAAAATTAAAATACACAGAGGAGATTCTATATATTCATTTTATAAAAAATTTAAAAATATATATAATTAAAATAAAATTTTTAAAAAGAAAAACAATATAAAAAAATAAAAACTTCAAAAAAAAAAAAAAAGAAAAGAAAAATGGCCCCCGGAAGGGGGGGGAGGGCCGGGGGCTAAGCTCCCTTGCCTATTGGATTAAATCCAATGGGTAGGGGGCAAAGGCACAACCGCTGTGCTACAAAGCTGTGGTACGGTCTCCCCTGAGTCCACATATTTAGGGCATATCCTTTATCCTAAGGGATATCGTAAAGATATTTCTGTTGGACAAAATTTCTCCACCCAAACTCAAACCCATGAAGAGATGGAGGAGTTTATTTTCTCTTTTTTTGATTATTTATTTTTAAATATATAATAATAATTTAATTATTTTAAAATAATTATTTTTAATTAATTTTTTAAAAATAGTTAAATCGTAATCATCTATTAAAAAATAAATGATCAAACTATAGAAAATAAGCATAGACATGCAACTCCTCCAATTCCACTTTGCAGTTGCATTCCATCACCAGATTCAGGGTGGCAGCAACACGCGGAGCGTTGCAGCCACTTGCGACACTCCTAGGAGCCGTCGGATTGAAAAATCCAATGGCTCCCATTTTATATTAAAAAAAACATAGTTTATAATTTTTTTTATATATTTTTTTCTGCTTTTAACTGGAGCTGTCGGATTTCAATCCAACGGCTCCTATTGGCGTTGGATGGGGCTGCGTGTTGCAGCCCCCCTCGTTCCTCCATCACCACCTTGTTCTCGAACCATTTTTAATCTTCTTGTGCTCTCTAATCTTCTCACAATATCAACAGATTCAGAATTTTTTGAGTAAAATTATCATATAAATTGATGTCATAAAAAAAATATCATCCAGAATCAACACTTTTATATTATTATTAT
Organism: Nepenthes gracilis; assembly: GCA_033239525.1. NCBI lineage: Eukaryota > Viridiplantae > Streptophyta > Magnoliopsida > Caryophyllales > Nepenthaceae > Nepenthes > Nepenthes gracilis. Next base: position 3,689,969 of record BSYO01000022.1, on the reverse strand, counting down.
TTTTTATATGGTAAATTTAAAACAACTATATTATTAATCTTGACTAAAAAAAATTGGTGAGAGTTTTACTAATTTCAAAAGGATAGGTAGAACTTAGTGTTTAAGTAATAAATTTAATCGCATTAATAAAATTACTACTATATTTATATTTAATTTCTTATTTACTTATTATTATTTTTTTACAGTCCACTGATTCCACTGTGTACATCCACACCTAGCACCAACCACCTTTGCACTGTCATCCAGTCCGCACATTATTATATTAAATAAAGGGGCTTCACCTCACTGCTAAAGAATTGTGATATAATTTTAACATTAAAGTACAATAAAAAAAATAAAATTTAAAAAACATTTTTTAAAAAAATTATAATTGTTCGATTGATATCCAACGATTATAAAAAATGGCGAAGATGTTTCGTCTTGTAGTTGAGGTTCAACCTCCCCGAACTCATCACCATGTACCCATGCAGTGAACTTCACATGCCATTGAGTACCACCTTGAAACCTCCGCTGCCGGTGTCTCTTCTTCTTGTACCACCGGCAGCCACCATGGCACCATCACTAGACATCAAAGAACCACAGAAACTGAAAAATACCACAGCAAACCTTGGTGGCTAGAATTGTTCTGCGTGTTGTCGCCCTCCTCCTTTCCTCCATTTTACTCACTCGATTGAACCACCACTGAAAACCACCACCACCAGTTATGTGGAACACATCTTTTGAATGTTGTGGCGGCGGCGATGGGCTGTCTTGTGCTGGTAGTAGAAATGCCCCACATTCAGAAAAACAAAATTTAGATTTTTTTTCCCCCTTTTTCTTCTTTAATTTTGCTTCCCGTTGCTCTTTACCCTATCCCAATAAAATCACAAGGAAGGGAGATAATTCTCTTCTGCTATTTAACCCCTTCATATTCCCCCCTCTCTGTACAGCTTCATATTTGCTCTTTACCCTAATCTTTTCACTTATTATTATTTTTTTTTTCCAAACGTGCCCTAATGCTTTTTCCATCCATCACAATTTGTTCGGGAATCAATTAAGAGCAAAACATTTTTTGAAGAAAAAGCAAATCAGAGCTGAAGATGGATTATTTTTAATTTTTTTTTCATAATTTAATTTGTTTAATCTCTAATTATATGTGCTTCAATTGTTATCGTAAAAAAATCTTCTTTATGTGCATACAAGAAAATGATTCGACCCGAAAAAAATATAGTAATATGGTTATCTAGAAAACTAAATGAGTCTAAATAAAATAAAATTTGAAATCATAAAATAACCAAATTGTATCATAAATTAATATAGAATTATATTTTTTGCGCGTATATGTTATATTTTCACTTGCTTGTATGTTCGTATACGTTATATATTGTGTTGTAAAGATTAAGTCATAGACTAACTGAGACCCATCAATTTTATTGGGAAGTTGGACTGATTTATTAACAATTGAGAGAATAGAAAAAAATCTATTGACAAGATGGACCAACAAATGCATATACAAAACGGTGCCCATGAAACATCACCACGGAACCGCCACCAACCATCTACACTCCGGCGGTTGTGAATGAACTCTAGCGGACTACACAGCCATTCCCAAGGTAGCGGCCAACTTGAGAGGCGGTGCAACACCTCACAGCATACGATGACCTTAAGACATCGTATGATTTTTGTTAGATTTACATTCAGTGCACATCGTTAATTTTAACAGTAAAAAAATATATTTTTTAATTTTTTAGTAACAAAAAAAAATGAGGCTGTTGAACGGGGATTTGATGGTGTCCATATGATGTCATACTTGCATCGTATGTCATGGTGTCACAGCACCCGCAGTCTCGCTAGTGGCCCCACTAGAGAGAGCACACCAAAGAGAAGAGAGGATACTGACAGAATTTTTTGGTCTTCTGAAATTATATTGATGGTATAATTGGTTTTATAAAAATAAGTTAAATATATACATTATAATAATATTGTAAGTAACCAAATAATTATCTATGATAATTTATGTCAATTTGGTTACGTGTATCTTATTTTCATAGAATTTGTTACGTGCACGATGTGATATGACATTTGTTATGTGCACGATGTGATATGATATATACATATATTTATAGTTATGGAAATTTTATAAAATTAAAAAATTTGCATACGACCCAATTAGAATTTGTAGCTTTAATATGAAGATTAAAGTTAATTTATTATAAAATTAGATCCCTTCTCCTTTCCACCTTCCATTTTAAACCTTATCATTATAGGTGAGAAAATAGGATTGAAGGTATGTATCATTGAGAGCATATATCATTGAAGAACAAAGCGAGAAAGAGCTAGCCCTAAGTATTACTCGTTTTACAAAAGATTTAAGAGCATATTCAAATTGATATCTTCCACAATACCTAGGTTTAATCAAATATAACTTAAACAATTTTATAGGTTCATTAAATAAAACTTGATGAAAAATCATTATAAATTTTTGAATAATATAGATTAAGAAATGAATATTAATTATTTTTGAAAGAATATCAATTGAAAGAACCTTTAATAAAAGAAAAAGAGGTGTATAAATTATTTATATATATTTTTAAAATTAGACATATCTACATGATTAATTTTAAAAATCAATAAGGATATATAAAAGCTAATCAGTTATAGGATGGTATAGACCCATCCACATCAACTGATAGATATAGAATTGGTAGAATGGGTTCTAATTGGATCAAACAGTGGTTAGGCTCCCTATAGAGAAGGTGTTAGAGACATTTGTCTTATTGGCATATTCCGTGACCATATGTATTATTTTATTGATGTCGGGTTGTGGGTTGTCGGTTTAAAATTCATTAAAATTTATTGGTCCGCCCTCCACGCGCTCGAGCACCGTCCAGACCGCCCTTTCGCCCGGTGCCCGCCTACCGCTCGAGCCGATAATCTGAAGCAGGGGCCGCTCGATGCTCGCCCTCTACCCGCTCGAGCCGATAATCTGAACTACCGCCGCTCATTGCCGCCCCATGGCCGCTCGGCGCCCGGGCAGGTTTCCCACGAAACCCTACGGCGGGCCACATGGCCGAGCCCCGCTCGGCGGGCCCAACGGCAGATTTTTGAACGCGTTTTTGGCTCCTCTATAAATATTGGCTTATATTTTGAAACCCTAAGCGACGCCATATGCTCTCTCTGTCGATTATTTTGAGCCTCCATTTGAGAAGAAAGCCTTCATGCTTCAAGATTATTGTTTCTTCTCTTGAGAAAACTAATCTCTACAACATTGTTCTACAAGTTCTAAATAGTTTTCTCACTCATCTTCTTTAGCCATTAAAACCTTGTCTTCTACCATTGTTGGAGATCCGCTCGTGAAGAAGGAGATCCGCTCGTGATTGGCAATTCAAGTGGCACGAGAGGGAAGAGTGGCTTCAAGACCGGAAGGTGTCGGTTCCGCTGTCAGGCAAACCAAGGAGTTCCTTGGTAGGGATCACGTGTCGGGAGTAAGTCGGCTAGGTTAAGGTCGTTACCACCCGGCCGTAAGTTGATTTTCATAGTGCATTACTTCCCTCGCCGTTGAAGCCCTGAGTGTTTTTCTCGATATCGTGGGTATCGAAGTTTTCACTTCGTCACCAAAAATCGGATCTTTTTACTATTGTTTATGCTTGGCTTAATCTATATTGCTTGTTCATTATTATTTATATATTGTGTATGATTGCTAGCTTTTACATCTAGAGTTAAATATCCTTTACGTGTATCGGATATTTAATTTAATTAATTTAATTGCTTCCGCTATACTTGTAACGGGTCGAAACACGTGAGCACCGAAACGTGCTTTTCAATTGGTATCGAGAGACTTACCCGATCCGCGACCCCCGATCTAGATGTATACTAGTGGATCTCTCTCCGTTCCTCCCTTCTTTGATGGGAGTAACTATGCTTATTGGAAGGTCCGGATGAGAGCCTTCCTTAAATCAATGGATGAGCGTGTATGGCGAGTACCCAAATTGGGTGGACTCCACCTAAAAGTGGTGATGAGCTAAAAACTCTTTCTTTGTGGTCAAAAGAAGAACTTGATGCTTGCAATGGAATAGTAAGGGTTACATGCTATTTTTATGGCTGTATCTCCCGATGAGTTTAAACGAATCTCAATGTGTGAGATTTCTAAAGATGCGTGGGATATTTTAGAAACCACTCATGAAGGAACGAAACTAGTGAAAAATTCAAAACTACAAATGCTCACCACTAGATTCGAAGAACTAAAAATGCAAGATGATGAAACCTTTGATGAGTTCTATGCAAAATTAAATGATATTGTGAACTCCACATTTAATTTAGGGGAACGAATTCCAGAGAATAAAATTGTTAGAAAAGTTCTTAGATCTCTTCCTGAACGATTTAGACCTAAGGTCACGGCTATTGAAGAAAGCAAAGACCTTGATAAAATGAAGATTGAAGAACTTGTAGGATCACTACAAACTTATGAGCTCACATTGCCTCAATCAAAGAAACAAAAATCAATTGCCTTAAAATCAAGTAGGGAAGAGCGAAATCGGGATTCCAATGACGAATCATGTAGCGATGATGATTTTGCACTATTTGTTAAGAATTTTAAAAAATTCTTAAAGAAAAATAACTCGTCATCAGAAAAAATTGATGTGGACTTAAAACGATCACATCAATTTGAGAAGAAGGACCGCCGTGAGAGTAAAGACTCCAAATCGAAATCTACCCAAGGCGTCCAATGTCATGAGTGTAAAGGCTTTGCATTACTATCGGGCTGAATGCCCAAACTATAAACGCTAACAAGGCCAATCCTTCAAAGCTAATGTGACCCTTAGCGATGACTTAAGAAGAAGATGGTGAAAATTGTTTCCAAAATGGGCCGGTCAAGTACATGGCATTTATGACCTCCATGTGGAAATTCAGGTTGATAATATTGATCAACCGATGACTCGAGGCCGAGTCGAAGTCTGAATTTGATGGCCTTCAAGAAGCTTACGATAAACTGTTTAGGGAATGCTTGAAAGCAAAGAAACAAAATAAAACCCTAAACAGTAGGGTCATTGAGCTGGAACAAGAAATATTAGCTCTTCAATCCGAATTAGATTCTAAAACTCAAGAAATTGAGAATCTGAAAGTCTCATGTACTAAACAAATAACAACTTTAGAATCTGATCTTGAGGCCTCTCGAAAAGATTTGAAACAATTCATAAATGGGTCTACAAAGTTAGATCATATGCTCGGGGTTGGAAAAATTGGTGGAAATAAACAGGGTTTGGGGTATGTTGCGAACATTGTACAAACTAATATGAAACCTAAAACTGTATTTATTCCTGCCAAGAAAATTTCACATAATCATGCCCACACACCCAAAGTCATCAAGGCCGTGCCTCAACGTGTGAATAACATATTTGACTCATCTAATCGAGGTTTTCACAAGGCTATGAACAATTCTTCCACCCATAAATTTGTGCCTACCTGTCATGCTTGTGGAAAAGTTGGCCACATTCGCCCTCAATGCTACACTGTAAATCATTGGTACAACCAACGAAAAGGGCTAAACATGAATCAACTTGTTGATCACATTTTGCAGTTGAATGACCAAGTTAAAATGTTAAATCAAAAAGTAGCATCGGGGAGACATGTTTGGGTTAAGAAGAGTGAGCTACATGACCCCTTGGCCATTCGTGACAAAAAGGGGGAGACTTGATTATTTTTGATAGGGGGAGCTTAGGGGTTCTTGATTATTTTTGATAAGGGGAGCTTAGGGGTTGTTTTTTTTTATTTTGGGGGAGTTCTTGTTATTTGCATATTAATTCAAGTCATTATTATTTGAGGGGGAGTACTGTTTATTTGTGTGAGGGGGAGGATTGTTGTATGTTGCTTTATTGTATGCTCTCATGCTTATGTACCATGCATGCTGTTAAAGTGTTATTATACTTTGTCTTGTTGGTACTAACCTGCTTGTCCAGCTATTCGGGCCATATTAATCCTCGCAGCTTCAGGCTTTTCAGTTACACGCCTCAGCAGCTCTCGTTTAGCTATTTACATTATTTTATGTATTTTTTTTGTATCACTAGGCGTAGGTTTTCATGTACACGGGTTTTATCTCGGTGGTGTCTGAACCCGTGATTCTCTTGTATTTATTTATTTTATGAGTTTTGTCACGGAATTGCCAAAGGGGGAGATTGTTAGAGACATTTGTCTTATTGGCATATTCCGTGACCATATGTATTATTTTATTGATGTCGGGTTGTGGGTTGTCGGTTTAAAATTCATTAAAATTTATTGGTCCGCCCTCCACGCGCTCGAGCACCGTCCAGGACCGCCCGCTCGCCCGGTGCCGCCTCCCTTTCGAGCCGATAATCCGACCTGGGGCCGCTCGATGCTCGCCCTCTACCCTTTCGAGCCGATAATCCAGAACTACGGCGCTCGCTGCTCGCCCCATGGCCGCTCAAGCGGCAGGTTTCCCCACGAAACCCTACGGCCGCTGGGCTCGCCGAGCCCCGCCGAGCGGCGCCCATGAGGCATTTTTGAACGCGTTTTTGGCTCCTCATAAATATTGGCTTATATTTTGAAACCCTAAGGACGCCATATGCTCTCTGTCCGATTATTTTGAGCCTCCATTTGAGAAGAAAGCCTTCATGCTTCAAGATTATTGTTTTTCTCTCGAGAAAACTAATCTCTACAACATTGTTCTACAAGTTCTAAATAGTTTTCTCACTCATCTTCTTTAGCCATTAAAACCTTGTCTTCTACCATTGTTGGAGATCCGTTCGTGAAGAAGGAGATCCGTTCGTGATTGGCAATTCAAGTGGCACGAGAGGGAAGAGTGGCTTGAAGACCGGAAGGTGTCCGGTTCCGTTGCCGTGGGCAAATCCAAGGAGTTCCTTGGTAGGGATCACGTGTCGGGAGTAAGTCGGCTAGGTTAGCGCGTCGTTACCACCCGGCTGTAAGTTGATTTTCATAGTGCATTGCTTCCCCGTTGAAGCCCGGAGTGTTTTTCTCGATACCGTGGGTATCGAGTTTTCACTTCAATCACCAAAAATCGGATCTTTTACTATTGTTTATGCTTGGCTTAATCTATATTGCTTGTTCATTATTATTTATATATTGTGTATGATTACTAGCTTCGTTTACATCTAGAGTTAAATATCCTTTACGTGTATCGGATATTTAATTTAATTAATTTAATTGCTTCCGCTATACTTGTAACGGGGTCGAAACACGTGAGCACCGAAACGTGCTTTTTCAGAAGGTATGATACACTTTTTTAGTTTTTGAAAAAATGCAAGTACATTTTCAAATCCAATAAACAACTCTTCAAGATCTTTTTTTTTTTAAAAAAAATTTTGGAAAGATAGAGGAGTGAAAGAATTTTATTGATATTAGAAGACTCAAAAAAAAAAAAAAAATCTTCTGCTGTATTATTTCTGGGTGCTATGGAATTTATAGTTGTAATATAAACGATATTGCTGGTGGTTGATGGTGGAGGCTGGGCAGAGTTGGTGGCTACCAGATTCAGAAAAAGAGGAAAGTGTTGAGAGAGATAGAGGGAGAGAGAAAGATAAGAGCGACGGCAGTGGTGGAGGAAATGGCTGCCATTTTCAGAACCTGTGGCGGTTCATACAGAGGGGGAGAAAGCATGAAGAGAGGGGAGCCGAGGAAGAGGTTGGAGAGTAAAAGGTCTTCCAACAGCAGTGGACAGTGGCATTGAAGTTATGGTGGTGGTGAAGCTTGTTAGTTAATAATGGATACTCTAGAAGCTTCTTAATTATTAAAGAAATAAATTTAATAAGTTCTAAAATTTTTAAAAATCTGACATTTATTGGTTAATAATATATATTTATCATAATTTAAAAAATTTTATTAAGGATCTAATTTAAGGAAAAATTCTAAAATAATTTATCAAAATAACTTTTCCCATAATATTTTGAAGTATTATCATCTTTATTATTACATCGATTTTACCATCCATAAATAAATGAAATATGTATTTGTTGGTATCAAAAATCAAATCTAAAATTTATGAGAGTGAAACCCAAATCATCTACTTTCCTATTATCCATAATTGATATACTTTTCATATTTTTCCATATATAAATATCACTCTTTTATTTTATTATTTTTATATTTACTGTCCTCATTTCTAATAAATCCTAATAAATGATATCAAAGCCAAGTTTGATCACAAATTGGGCACTAGATCACTTGATTACACTAAAGCTCCACCATGTATTTTTGTATTATTGTCAATTTTTTTTTTTTAATTATGGCAGAATTTAATTTTATTGTTGTTCTAAATTTTTGGGAGAAAACTATGGTTTTTAAAGTATAAAAATGAAAACATTTTTTCACTTTATAAAATATTGTACAATATGGGTTTATAAATTTAAAGGATCCATTAACCCTCACTGCAGCTTAAAAAAATGGGTAAAAGAAAAAAACGTAAAAGATTTCATGAGCCTTATTCATTTTACAATAAGCTTTGATGGAGATATTTTTTCAATGGTTATGGGTGCTACTAATACTAGCAAAGCCTAGGATATTCTACAAGAGAAGTTTTAAGATAATGAAAAGATACGTTCAATGAAATTCAAACTCAAATACAGGAGTTTGAATTAATTAAAATAATATATGTTGACATTGTAAAAGATTATTATTTCAGAGTCTAAAAAATAGTAAATCAAATGAGAACTTATTGGGAAGACATTCTTGATAAGATAATGGTTGAGAAAATTTTAATAACTATTCTTTTAAAATATAATTTAATAAATATTATAATTGAATAAATAACAAATTTGTCAACTTTAATAGTAACAAAATTAATGTGTTTTTTAAAATATGAGCAAATATTGAGTAGGCATGATGATGATCTAATAAAAAATGTCTTCTAATCTAAACTCAAATCATGCTTCAAAATTATAAAAATGATAAAAAAAAAAAGAGTAACTAATTGTAGAGGATAAAACTCTAAAAATACAAAAAATTAGAAATTTAATCCTATAAAGAATAATAGTAAATATTCTTCATTTGGTATCTATAAAAAGATCAGTCATATAAATAAAAATTGCTAGAGTCATAAAAAATGCAATATTAATATTTTAAAAAAAGTTCAATCACTTCATTAAAGATTGATGTATTAAAAGCAATCATAAAACAAATTATAGTAAAAAGTTAAAAAAGCGTAGCAACTATTCTATGTCAACCAAATTACCAAAGAGAGAAATGAAGGTGAGTAGTATTTAGATTGTGGTTGTTGTGGCCATATCACAGGGGATGTAAGTATATTATGTAAAATAGATAAGTTATTAAAATCACAAATCCATATGAACAATGGTGCAGTAGTTGGTTCAATTAGCAAAGGCACTATTGTAATTGAGACAAAGAAAATTATGCGACTTATCAAAAAAGTTTTACTCACACTTAGTTTAAAAGAGAAAATTCTAAGTATTAATCAAATGATACAAAATGACTATGATATCTGTTTCAAACAAAATTTATATAAGGTATATTATTTTAACAACAAAAATCTTGTAATTGTACAAGTAAAAGCGAAAAGAAGCGGAAGTTTCCTATTGCTGTAGAGATTTGCCACAAATATTGCCATAAATATGCAAATTAAGGATACATGGTTATGGCATTGAAGATTTAGCCACTTTAATATTCATGCACTAAATATCTCATATCAAAAGAATAAAATGAGCGGTCTTTTATTTCTATAAAACATAAAGAAGATGTACATGAAGGTTACCTTCTTGACGAACAATATCGATGATATTTTTCATAAAAAAAATTCTAGAGAGCAAAAAAATCATACGAGTTAATACACATGAATATATGTAGTTCTGTGAAAATCTCATTTCTTGACAAAAGGTACTTCATTCTCTTTGTTGATGATTATATTTGGATGATATGGGTCTATTTTGTACAAAAAAAGGTTAGAAACATTACAAATAATGAAAAAGTTTAAAAATTTTGTTGAAAAATAAAATTGATATCATAACAAAATAATTAGTAGTGATCAAGGTAAAGAATATAAGTCTTATAAGTTGAATAGATTCTACAAAGAATAAGAAAAAATTATTAACTAACTGTTAATTATACTTCACAATAAAATGGGGTTTTACAAAGGAATAATCACACTGTCATAGAGATAGTTAGATCAATACTCAAAGAAAAAGAACTACCTAATATTTTTTAAGTAAATATGATTTACACAACAATTTATCTATTAAAAAGATATCCAATAAGATAGTTTAATGTAAAACTTCTTTCAAAACTTGAAACAGATAAAAACTTTAAGTTGAGCACTTGAAAATCTTCAAGTGTATATACTATTCTTATGTCTCAAAAGAGAAGAGACACATGTTAAGAGATGAGAGTGAAGGAGGCATTTTCTTGTGGTATAACAAAAAAAAAAAAAAAAAAGGATATTGTTTATATAATTTAAAGATAAAAAGGCTCATTATTTGTAGAGATGCTAAGTTCGATAAAAATACTATTCTAAAAATAAGAAATTTATTTGTTGATAATATATATTTATCATAGTTTTACAAAGTCATTAAGAATACAGTATAAAAAACAATGCTAGAATATTTTATAAAGATAAATTTATCCATAATATTTTAAAATATTTTTTCCTCAATTATTGAAACAACTTTACTATTAATAAATAGGTAGAAGATGTATTTGTTAGGTGTGGAAAATCAAATCCAAGCTTTGTGAGAGCGAAATCCAAGTCCTCTACTTTCCTATGCTCTATAATTTATATATTTCCCATATTTCTTCCTATATAAATAACACTATTTTATTTCATTACTTCTACATTCATCACCCTCGACTCTGTTAAATTCTAACAAAGCTGTTGACGGACAGGTGGAGGTGGGTCAGTGTTGAATGATGGAAAAAGAAGATGGGGATTAGGGTTTTTGGAAAAAGGGTTAGGGTTTTGGAAGAGGAAGAAAGCCATGAGCACGTTGGCGGGCAGCAGACGGCCTATTTACCAAATTACAAGAACAGTTTTCACCTATTGATCGGAATGAATGGCCAACTAATAGGGCACAATGAGCACTATAAAGTAGAGAATAGAGAAGAGAAATGAATACCAAATTTTACGTGAAAAACCTTTATGAATCGTTAAAAACACTTTTCAGGACGCTCAATCCACTAGAATCAAGCAAATATGAGAAGGTTATGTGAGCGAAAATAAGAACAGGCAAAGTAATTAAGATTCTCACACTTGTTTCTCCACAGCTCTCTTTTTTTTTTCACATTTGTTACACTCTCACTTAATTTTGGCCCAGTCTTTCCTTTCCCTTGATCTTGCCTTTGCAACACTCTCTGTTGACCACCTCTTCTATGTGCAAAGTGCACTACATATACACACGTCTATCACCATAGCCTGTCGTTGTACTCGATTTCAGTGCTTTGCATGCGCCTTGCCTGTCCTATAGTAGAGAGCGCATGCCCCTTTTGGCAGCACCGACCACCTTTCGGTCCCGAAAATGACTTGCACCAACCACCCGGAGAGAGAGGGTCAACTATCGTCTTTTAGATATGATAGTCTTCGAAACTCTTAAATAAGGCATGTTACCTTTGTCCGTCGCTCACATTAGCCGTCAATCGCATCGTTACTGCTGTCAAGTAGCCCGCTCCGCTCCTTCGCGGACCTCGCATTTATGGCCAGTTAATATATTAACTCGAAGGGATTGTTTGGAAGAATTGACGCGGCCAACTTTTGACCGAAATTTTTTCTTTTCCAACACATTCGTCTCTGTTTAAATCCTAAGAACTTTCACACGGATCGTCCCAGCAGACAAGGCACATAACTTGTTTCTCAAAGGAAAACGATGATTACCCAATTCATGGGTAAATCTCCTCCCGCCATTTTAGCCCAAAATCCTTCCTTCCCCATTCCTCTGTTAATGGTTCTGCCTGTTTTCGATGATCGGTAGTACATAAGGCCAAACGAAAATGATTTTTGTACAACATTTTATATAAATTATAATTTTTTTTTGAAAAAAAAAAACTGAACCTACATTTATTTTTTGATAATTAATTGAATTATATTAGTATAAAATATGTACAATCCAAACTAATATTCGGCTTCCAAGGGTTGTTAGACACATCAAATAAAAACTCCCCTAAAAACAGTTCGAATGGAAATATATAAAAGTAAAAAATTTATGGGCCTATTGGACCGTCTAGATGTCGGTGTCCCCAACCATTGATAACTATAACATTCAGTTCATAATCACTATGTTGAGTGCTAATTAAATCAAGGAATACCGAGTTTTCAGTTTAATTACTACTCCAACTATTCACCTTTCCAAGTATTTAATAATGTTGGGCTGGTTGGTCTCATTGAGATCAAACGAAGGAATGCTTGAAATAGCCACTCCATTCAAACAATGGAAAAAGAACCACTCCCCCACCACCCTAACAACTGCCCACCCTCCGCCGTCATAGCCACCTCAGGCTACCAACCCCGACCGCTCCCCCTCCCCTTGTTTTTCATTTTTTTGTGCCATCTAATAGGGTACAATAAGCACTATGAAGTAGAGAATAGAGAAGAGAAATAAACACCAAATTTTACGTGAAAAACTCTTATGAATCAAGGAAAAAACAATGGGACATTAAATCCACTAAGAATCACTAAATATGAGAAGGTTATAGGAGGCGAAAAAAAGAACAGAGTAAAGTAATTAAGATTCTCACACTTGTTTCTCTCACAACTCTCTTTCTTTTTTTTTTCTCCTCTGTTACACTCTTACTCAATTTTGGCCGGTGTCTTCTCCTTCCCCTTGATCTTGCCTTGCAACACTCTTCTGTTGACCACCTCTTCTATGTGCAAAGTGCACATACATATACACACGTCTATCACCATAGCTGGGTTGGTACTCACTCTAAGGTCCGATCGCATGCGCATGCCTCGGGTCCTATAAGAGGGAGGCGTGATGCCTACTTTTGCAGACCGATCAGCCTTGGGGTCCCAAAATGACTTCCATCAACCACCCGTAAGAGAGGTCAATCATAACGCTCTTTTAGATATGATAGTCTTTCGTAACTCTTAAATATGGCGCATGTTACCTCTCATCGGTCCGTCGCTTCACATTAGCCGGTCAATCACATCGTTGACCTGTCGAAGTAGCCCGTTCCGCTCCTTCAGACGACTCACAGCTTATGACGGTTAACATATTAACCGGAAGAGTTGACCGGAAGAGCTGACTAAGGTCAACTTCATTGACCGAAAATTTTTTTTTTTCAACACATTCGTACTCTATCTAAGTCCTAAAGACTTTCACACGGGAGTCATCCCAACAGAACAAGGCACATAACTTGTTTCTCAAAGGAAAAAGATGATTACCCAATTCATGGGTAAATCTCCTCCCGCCATTTTTGCCCAAAATCCTTCTTTCCCCATTCCGATGTTAACGGTTCTCTCTGTTTTCAATGATCGGTAGTACATAAGGCCAAACGAAAATGATTTTTGTACAACATTTTATATAAATTATAATTTTTTTTAAAAAAAAATTGAACATACATTTGTTATTTGATAATTAATTGAATTATATTAGTATAAAATATGTACAATCCAAACTAATATTGAGCTTCCAAGGGTTGTTAGACACATCAAATAAAAACTCCCCTAAAAATAGTTCGAATGGAAAATGTAAAAGTAAAAAATTTATGGGCCCATTGGACCGACTTGGCGTCGGTGTCCCCAACCGTTGATAATTACAGCATTCAGTTGATAATCACTATGTTGAGTACTAATTAAATCAAGGAATACCGAGTTTTCAGTTTAATTACTACTCCAACGATTCACCTTTCCAAGTATTTAATAATGTTGGGCTGGTTGGTCCCATCGAGATCAAACGAATGAATGCTTGAAATAGTAACTCCATTCAAACAATGGAAAAAGAACCACTCCCCCACCACCCTAACAACCGCCCACCCTCCGCCATCATAGCCACCTCAGGCTACCAACCCTGACCGCTTCCCCTCCCATTGTTTTTCATTTTTTTGTGCCATCTAATAGGACACAATGAGCACTATAAAGTAGAGAATAGAGAAAAGAAATGAACACTAAATTTTACGTGAAAAACCCTTATAAATTATGAAAAAAACCATGGGACACTAAATCCACTAAGAATTACTAAATATGAGAAGGTTACAGGAGGCGAAAATAAGAACAGAGTAAAGTAATTAAGATTCTCACACTTGTTTCTCTCACAGCTCTCTTTCTTTTTCTTTCTCTCCTCTATTACACTCTCACTTAATTTTAGCCGGCGTCTTCTCCTTCTCCTTGATCTTGCCTTGTAACATTTTTTAGTTGACCACCTCTTCTATGTGCAAAGTGCACATACATATATACACACGCCTATCACCATAGCTCAGTGGTTGGTGCTCAACTTTCAAGGTTTGTTCGCATGTGCATGCATGGTCTTGTAGTCGGCGACCATGCGTACTTCTGTAGACAGATCAGCCTTTGGGGTCCCGAAAATGACTTCCACCAACCAATCAGAATAGTAGGTCAACTGTACGTCTTTTGGATATGATAGTCTTTTAGAACTCCCAAATATGGTATGTCAACTCTGTTGTCCGTCGCTTCACATTAGCCAATCAACCACATCGTTGATCGGTCAAAGTAGCCCGTTCCGCTCCTTTAGACGATTCACAGCTTATGACGGTTAACATATTGACCGGAAGAGCTGACCAGAAGAGCTGACTCTGGTCAACTTCATTGACCGAAATTTCTTCTTTTTCAACACATTCGTACTCTGTCTAAGTCCTAAGGACTCTCACACGGGAGTCATCCCAACAGAACAAGGCACATAACTTGTTTCTCAAAGGAAAAAGATGATTACCCAATTCATGGGTAAATCTCCTCACGCCATTTTAGCCCAAAATCCTTCCTTCCCCATTCCTCTGTTAAAGGTTCTCTCTGTTTCCAATGATCAGTAGTACATAAGGACAAACGAAAATGATTTTTGTACAACATTTTATATAAATTATAATTTTTTTTTAAAAAAGAAACTGAACCTACATTTATTTTTTGATAATTAATTGAATTATATTAGTATAAAATATGTACAATCCAAACTAATATTCAGCTTCCAAGGGTTGTTAGACACATCAAATAAAAACTCCCATAAAAACAGTTCGAATGGAAATACGTAAAAGTAAAAATTTATGGGCCCATTGGACTGTCTCGGTGTCGGTGTCCCCAACCGTCGATAATCACAGCATTCAGTTCATAATCACTATGTTGAGTACTAATTAAATCAAGGAATACCGAGTTTTCAGTTTAATTACTACTCCAACTATTCACCTTTCCAAGTATTTAATAATGTTGGGCTGGTTGGTCTCTTTGAGATCAAACGAAGGAATGCTTGAAATGGCATCTCCATTCAAACAATGGAAAAAGAACCAGTCCCCCACCACCCTAACAATCGCCCACCCTCTGCCGTCATAGCCACCCCAGGCTACCAACGCCGACCGCTCCCCCTCCCCTTGTTTTTCATTTTTTTGTGCCATCCAAGCAGATAATTTTTTTAGAATATATCTTTTTTAAAAGATATAAGTTACTGTAATAACTTTAGTAATAGATATGCTCCTGTTTATAGTCATTCAAAACTTTACAAAAATGTTCCGAATTTTTTTTAAAAAAAAAGTTTTTTCATGTAAAATTTATTATATTATAATAAAATTTATTTTTGTTTTCGTAAATTAGTTTTTAAAATCAACACTACCAACCCAACATAACGCCTACATAATATTTACTAACAACAGACTGCATCTGTATTTATCGACGTAAAAAAAGCCCCGTCGTCATTGGATTCAAAATTTGAGCTCAATATCCGATTGGGTAATTAGAGGTTTCATTTGTAGGAAGAAGATGAGAAAATGATCAGCATGTTACAATTTTCTTGTGCCCAAAGGGGTATTTAAAGGGGAAATGAAAGCATTGAGCCAGCCCATTAAATTATTATATTATTTATAATTAATAATGTGGAATGGCATATTAAAGACATAACTAAATTCATATTTTTATTATCTGTATGAAAAAATTAAAACCAATTTCTCTCTAATTTTTAATGAGACTGTGGGAAATGTATTAACATCCCTTTATTTTCCTGTCTCGAATTGAATTTAGAATTGCAGAGAATGGAACCAACCACTGTTGCAAAATTGTCCTTGGATATGCCCAAAAATTGCAGTACAAATGTGATGGGACAAATTTGACATTTATGCGATGATAAGAAGAGAGTTGATTCCTCAATTAATTAAATGATATTTATAATCAAACCTAAGTGATTTAATCATTTTATTAAATTAATATACCCTAAGCTAGTTTTGAGAACTTTGGGTGTAAACCTCTGGAGACTCATATACTCAACCTTCCATCATATATAATATTTCTTTCAAGAGTATTATGTATCAATATAGTTTAGAAGTTGTCTACATCACATGATTACACTATAGAATGGCACACGAGTGACATGGAAAAGATGCCAACATGCATCGAAAAAGCTTCACCCAGTTATTTGTTATGTTCATATACGACTCATCTACTGCCATTTTTTTCATAGATGCAAGTGAAAAAATGAAGCACGAAATGCACAGATGGATGACAGAGAAAAATATAAGTGGAGATGAATAAAAAACCGATACATTATTATTTATCAACATGTAAGTTTTTGTTACAAAACCAAATCAGCAATGGAAAATGAGGTGGAATGGCTAACTACACTATCTGTTAACACTAACTTCAGGGGATAGAAGAAAGAGAAGACATGCTAACGGAAGATCAGCAAATACGCAGAGGGAAAAGTTAGGTCAGTTGAATCATACAAGAGGTAGCTTTATGAGGTTGCTGCTATTGGAGGAGGTGGAGGATGAAGCTCTGTCAAGAAACTCAAAGGAGCTGCAATGGCGGCTTCTCCTTGCCCTTCGTCATCTTCTTCAACATCCCAAAGGAACCGCGCATACGAAGCTAGCACGTAACTGCACCCAATAAATAGAAGTCATTGGTGTTACTCTAAGCAATACATAGCTGACACTTTTCAACACGTGTTGGAAAATCTTATTCTTTGACTCCGACATACTTCAACATATTTTGGACTCGTCGGACTATCTTGTAATTATTTGAAGAATGAAGTTCTTAGCTATAGATGAAAATATTGACATCGGTCTTGGTCTCATATTAGAATTTAATAATACATATTAGTATTGGATATGTTAAGGAAAAAATTTTTGATAATCAAAAATTGACAAATCGTATCAATTGATATATATTACAAAAATGATAAAATAAAGTGATGTTGATACAGGACAAAAATATAAAAATAGATAAATTGAAGGAAAGACTAATAAAATGAAATAAGGGAAAGACTAATAAATTGAAAGATTTAGAATCAGTTTGACAAACAATGGGGAAAAGTTTAATAGTGGCGGCAATATATATTGAAATTTGTTGGCAAAAAACTAATTCACAAGTAAAGCAAATAACTTGGTAATTAAAATAGCAGAAGATTGAGGAGATGACTCTGTTGAAACAGACATTGAGAAATAAAAGTATTTAATATGTTAGAAGGACAGGATAATCATCCCGAAAGGGAGAATGCAAAATGGGAAGGGACTTACTCAACCTTACTGTGATCTACCTAGGGACTCACTCAGCTTAGAAATTGGAACTCACTCACCAATCAGATGACAAAAGACTCCTTAAGAGGTCACAATTTTCTTCCTAACAAGGATTTTTTTTTTTTTCGTTCTTCAACTGAAACCCTTGATAAGGTTCTAATAATTGTTTCGAGCGGTGAGTATCCTTTGCAACCCAACAAAGTCTCCTCATCCAAAAGCAGGGAAGAAATAACCATCGAGGAAAAATGCTGAACTCAACCTTCCAATGAAGAATTTGTAAACGTCCAACTAACCATGAGTGCTAACCATTTTCTAATTTTGAGGCACGACATCCAACTCCTGGAATTTTACAAGGGGAGCTGCATACTCACTATGGAACCCAAAAATCTTCCAACACGATGCTTCCCAACCTATCCTGCCAACTCACGAGTGAACATGTGTCGGAACCCATTTTATCGAATTTGTCCTATCACCATTTCGGTGAAATAAAGTCTTAATTCATCGCCACTTGTAAGAGTACATACCTCCAATACTTTGAGTGGTGGAAAAATAAATTCAAATTTGGAGATCCCTGACAACTCCCTCCAGAATCATCGAATGATGGGTGCTCTTAAATTCAACGATGAGTTTTATCGATGGAGAGGAGGAAGATGCAATACAAGACCCATAATCAACAGTCGAGGAGACCCAACCCATATGAGTTGTCCAAATATGCTCAATAAAGCTTCTGTAAATGTTCCAAGGCACAACTAGAAGATGATTGAGAGATTCAATGAACATTTTCAATGTTCATATTTTTTCAAGGTGCAGCCAACACACATTTAATTATGCTCCTAGAGCAGCCAAATTGATGAAAGACCGTTTATAGTTGTCTGTTGCTGATTTTTCTATTCAAAGAAACATAAGCTCTAGATTTAAGGTAGGTTGAATTGTAACAAATATTAAGTGAGTTTATCTCCTTAAAAAAAGATTGTTTGATCATTTAGATTGATATTACGAGTTTTAATTGATTAGGATTGTGTGTCCCTAATTTGATCAAACAACCATTTTTCCCTTCAACTGTATCAATTATTGTGATATTCAATGAAACCGATACCGATATACATCGACCATTATTTATAATATCGGCCAACATTTATATCTATAACATAAATTTAAAAAATTAAAACCATTTGGTAATAAAAATAATCAAAATCCTAAGTCCCCATTAGAACCAAGAAATTCAAGCCCATTTATATCTATAACATAAATGATTTTTCATGTGAATTCTTTTAGATGATGAAACAAGAAATTCAAGCCCTGTTTAG
Source organism: Nepenthes gracilis (assembly GCA_033239525.1). Lineage (NCBI taxonomy): Eukaryota > Viridiplantae > Streptophyta > Magnoliopsida > Caryophyllales > Nepenthaceae > Nepenthes > Nepenthes gracilis. The sequence goes on along the minus strand of BSYO01000022.1, from coordinate 3,671,046 downwards.
TTGGAAAAACAATTCTCTATTCTCTATTTTTCAATTTTCTTTTCCTTTTTCCACCACTTTGTAAGTTTTTTTTTTTTTTTTTTTTTTGGGAAAAAAAACATATTCATTTATTTATGTTAAAAACTTAAATATTTTAAGAAGTTAAAGTTTATCGATAGTTGTTTGTAAATTTTTAATTATCCGATATATGATAAAAATTATTAATCGACAAATTGCTTGATAAATTTATTAAATATATTAATTTATAATAAACTAATCAATCAAATTTATTTTGTAATAGTTTGCTTTAAAATCATCGAAAATTATAAAAACCTAAGTATAATATAATAGTAAATCATACACAGAATTTAATTTTTAATTTTAATCAATTATATAAATAACACACATCTATATATTTTATAGATGTAATATAGATACTTATTATTGAATCATCAATTATTGCTTTGTTAGAAACATAAATTTAACGCATTTGATGTAAACTCAATAAAGTATTGAGTCAAATTCAAATTTAGTTTTATCATTATAAAATTAATTACTCAAGTCTATATATAATTTTTTATGGTCTTACCTATATACTAAACTGTTAATACGTTAAAAATGTATATTAATGACATATTATTTCTAATAAACATAATTTTTTAAATTATTACAATATAATTAGCTTAATTCTTTATTAAATTAAAAATACACAATGTTTTATTAAGTCATAGAAAATATCAAACGATAGTCTAAATACAAGTAGAATTTAGAAAATTATAAAAAATTTGACATTATAGCCAATTGAAAATTTTGGAAAATATCTTTTTGATGTTTTCTAGAGTTTTTCAAATTGAAGTTCAAAATTAGAAAACTGAAAAAATTTTGTTTTTAGTTTTCTAAATGGAAAACAGATGGATTTAAACACAATTAATGAATTTTCTGTTTTCTTACAAAACTTTTTAGAAAACAATCCCAATTTTCCACTTACTAAATAAGTTTTAACATTTTATTGATAATTTAGTATAAAGTAGTTTGTTAATTGATTACGTTATCACATCCAGAGAAATTATAAATTTTAATTAATGCATTTCTAATATATTGTGTTGTTATTTTTAAAAAATAATGTGCCAACATGATTTTGTCATGTCATTGTCCCGGATTGATGTCAATGCTTCTTAGATACGATCCTTACCAATCATCGGGGGCAGATTTCACTGCTTGATCAAAGTAACTCTCAGCCCTTGACGCATCCTTGTGGCTCTGCCATACCAAGTCAGCATAGAGTGATAACACATTTCCATCATTTGGGTTTGCCATTATCGCTCGTCCACAGTACTCTTCAGCTTTGGCCAAATCACCTCGAACCTGTATCCATGTCGATTCAAAGGGTCACAGATAGAATGAGCACAAGCTAATTTAAAATTAGCTCAATCGTCCACCAGATATGAACAACAGATACCATGTTCACGGAATTTCAAATTCACCCAGGTTTTAAGAACCTCAAGCTCAACCTGATTCTTTCATGTCACATTTTGCTTGGTTTAAATCTCAAATACGAAAATCCTGTAAAAAATTAGAGACTCTGAAACCGTGCAAATTTGTCTTCCTTTTGTCTGACATGAAGGCCATGAGAAGTCTGAAATTCACTATATGTTTTCATAGATTTATATAATTCCCAACACCGTTGTAATCTACTATGGATATGTATAACAAATATTAAAACTTCCAACAGTTACTTTCCACTTTGTATAATAAAAATTAGAACTTCCAACGGTTACTTTCCACTTACTTTATATCTTTTAAGTCAAACATGCATCATTTTACAAATTTTCTTTGGTGACTTTCTCCTTTGAATTACTTTTTATTCTGCAAAATTAGATAAAATGCATTTTAAAAAAGAGTCTTCTTTATCTTACGTTTGATTGAAGAGAATAAAAATTCTATTTCCTACTTATTCCCTGAAAATAAATATTCCTCCATTTGATTACAATTTAACCGAAAATAAATATTTTGGTGAGAATATTTATTCCCACATATGTGAAAATAATTATTTCTATGTTGTTATTATTATTATTATTGTTATTGTTATTATTAATGTTGTTATTATTATTATTACTATTATTATTACTGTTATTATTATTATTATTATTATTGTTATTCCCACCTTATTCATTATATTATTCTACAAACTAAATAATAGAATACTAATTTTTATATTATTTTACTCCAAATATCAAATATAAAAATGACAATTCCCACTCTATTCTCATTCTATTATATTTCTAAAAATAATTATTTTATTTTCACATTATTCTATTCTAACAATCACATACCATTAGTTTTATTGTTTTTCCCTACTTGTAATCTCTTTTTCTTATTTCCACAATAACAGCTACCAGGGGCCTCGATTTTCGTTAGCCAGCTTTCTTCGATCATCAAATAGCCAATTATTGTCAATTCGGAAACTAGCTAAGCAACCTGATTCATCGAAGCAGTAAATAGAAGGCATTGAATCAATACCTCTTTCAAGAACCTTGCATAATTGCCGAGAAGAAGCGAATTCCCAGGATTAGCCTCAATCATCTTCAGATAATACACATCCGTACTGCCATTTCCATCATACGAATCCCAATTCCCCACCCCTCCACATCCATCTCCACCATCCGATGCACCTCCGCCGCCGCACCTCCTACCACCACCAACACCAGCACCACTCTCGCCGTTCACCAACCCGACCTTCTCTCTTCCCCTAACCACACATCCCCCCTCCTCCTCCTCCACCCCCTCTCCCAAGCCACTACTCGTCAACAACCTCCCGAACGATTCCGCCTCACCTTCCTCCCCCTCTCTCTCCAAAACGGAATCAGGACTTCCCGAGAACGACCGCCACCGCTGCTTCGGCAAGGGAGAGTTTCGCCTGAGATCGGTCTCCGATAACGCTCTGTTCATACTCTTGATGGAGGTGTCGGAAGGCGATCGAGCCGAAGAAGGACTAGTTGACGAGGTCGTCAGGGTTCTGGATCTGGATTTGGGAATTTGGTGGAAGAAATCGGATTCCGGTAATGATGGATCTTTGGAAGTTGGGATCCATGAATTCAGTATCGGTGCCGATGAGCTCCGGAGGAGCATCGTCGGAAGATGGTTCTAATCCTTTCACAGTAACGTAAAGGAAAAATAATCGCTTTCACCGTAGATATAGGAAGGAGTGATTCCAATGCCACTATGCGACTCTAGGTATTGCTGAGGGAGGGAGACGGCGATTTACTCGATATTTATATGGAAGCGCGGGAGGTGACAAGGGAGAGAAGTAGGGGCTGCGACGCGGACGCGGACGCCGCCGCAGCACAACTCCTTTATTTTTATTTGTTGCATTGAAATTTAACGAATAATTTTTTTTAATATATAAATATTATAATTAATAATAGCTTTTTAAAAAATCAAATTAAAAAATTATATATTATATTATTTTAAAATACTAAAAATTAATCGTTGAATTGACGTTGACGGTGGAGGCGCTGCGCAAGGTTGGAAGAAATTTTTTTTTCTATTATTATATTTTACTAGTTTCGCATCTTTTTAATTTATGAATATAATATTTTAAAAATATTTAATCAGAATCTCCATATTTAACAATATAATAATGATTCTCACTATTTTATAATTAAAAATTAATTATATTTCAAAAAATTTAAAAATATTTATATTATTTTTATAATTTAAAAAATTTAAAAATTGATAATCGTAATTTTTTTTTTTAGATTTTAATTTTGAATCCTCATCTAGAGTTTTTTTTTTTTATCAAATTTTTTTATAGTTTCATACAAAAATATATATATATATATAATATTTATTTTTCATTAAATTTATTCTTTTGAAAATTAGGATCTATGCCTGAATTGTAGCTGAAAAAATTTTCCACAATTGTCAATTTTGATGCAAAATCCACAAGCCGCCTCAAGGACTAAAATATCCATCATTTTGTTTTTTTAACAACCGATATATATTTCCTTAAATAGTAATAACTTTTTAAATAGTATCATAACGGATTGAGGAGTATCCTTATTCCTGATGGAGAAAGATAATCCTTCTCATATCCTGATCATAGGATGTAAAACCCGACGGTTACGTGTTTTAGATGATTAAATTTAAAATCAAACGGCCCACGTTATATTATCCATTCAAAACGTGTGGTATCATTTTTTTATATTCGATTGCTCAGATGAGAGAGAACGGGCCCTTTCTACAAGAGAGAATGACGCCCTTGATCCGAATCATAACAATTTTTATTAAACATTTTAAAAAAAAGGTATATAAAATTTTGACTATCACAGTGAAATAAAAATAAGAAAATTTTTTCAATGAAAATAATATATATATATATATGCTTATTTTAAGTAATTTTTATTTATTTTTATATATTTTGTTAAATTTATTTTATAGAAATAATGGTTTTTAGAGACTGGGAACATGTGAGTCAGAAAAAAAATATATTGTTAATTTTTAAAATTTATACAATGAATATTTTTAGCACATTATGGTCGACCACCCCAATCAGTCGAATTAGTTGTTCGTATTTCACTTTCAAATAAAATAATTATTATTCCTGTAAATTCTTGTAATTTAAATTCATATTTTCTAAATGTAATATTTATATTATTCACATATACTAATTAAAAAAATAAAAAAAAATAATCATATATTTATATATATTTAATAGTAAAAATTATACTGGGGCCCATTTTTAATATCTAGATAATACATGGGGCCAGTTCCTTGCCGTTCGATCATGATAGCATCGAGGGTGGTGGTGGCTGCAGGGGATGGGAGATCGTAAGTGGTTGGTGGACCCCAATGGCTGGCCTCCATCACGTGAACTTCGGCTCCCATCACCGTTCAATCATCTATTGATTGCCCTTCAACGGCCCAGATGTGATGACAGCACGTGAAATCCTATCCAGCATGTTTTTTTCTCCTAAACGTGTTAAAACAATTCCTATTTTAACATAAATCAATTATGATATTAAAAAATATTAAAAATTATTATTTTTGATGTTATATAATACATTTATACTGTGAAAATCTTAAACTTAGCACTACATATATTTTTTAAAAATAAATCATCACATGTTTATACTTTTGAAATTTCTGCATCATTATTTTATTCTATTTTTTGTTATGGTAAATTTAACATGATATTTTGTATTGTTTATTCATAACATGATATATTTATAAAAATTATATTAATATTGTCATATTTTTATTTTTTTGATAGAAAAATTAATAATTTTTTAAAAATAAAAATTAGACGAAAGTGATATTGTTAACAAAAATTATTATTAAAAAAATAACCTTATAATTTAATATATATTTTTGAAGAAACTATATAATTTATGATAATTCCTAACTTTATGAAGTAATATTATTTATTGTTACACTGTGGAAATTATTTTTGTGTACGTGAGTCCAACGCAGGGCGCATTTTTCCCTCCTAGGTGGGCCAAGGCTCCGTCGTGGGCCCATAACTCGGCCTGTCTTGGGCCGTTCGAAGCAAAATGCAGAGACTAAATAAAGCTCGAATCCAAAGGATCCCCTCAACGTTTCTCTTAATTACGGGTTTACCAGGGCTGAGTTCTCATGGCCAGCCGTGCTTTTGTGGTGGGCCCCACTGTTTACATCTGAGCAAGTTGCAGGGCATGAGAAAAGTGGGACCCATCGGCCGTAATTTTGGACGGTGAGCGTCGATAAGAAGAAGAAAGTGATGGGCTTTGGGCCCTACGTATGGGCCTGGTGTCTTTCATCTAGCGGCGCACATTCGCCGCCCTTATAGATATTTTGGGGGCCCATTTTCATCTAGCTGTTTCTCATCCGCATAGAAATATATCTAATTTTATAGAAAATAAAAATGATAATGTTGTAATTTTATAAAAAAATAAATTTATCAAAAAATATTCTATATTTTTTATATTTTTTATTTTTTCCTTAGTTTTATTTGCTTGTTTAAATTTTTTAAATATTTTATATAAAAAAATCCAAATTTAGCATTCAGTTTATATTTTAAAAAATTTGTTTAATATCGCATATTGATTCATTGCGTATTGTGAATTTTTTAGAGACATTTCTAAATCATTAAAAATAAATTTATCAAAAATATTTTAAATTTTTTATTTTATTCTTAATTTTACATTATATTTATAGTTTTAAATTGAAAACTAATTATATAGCTTAAGAAATCATAATAATATGAAAATAATATTAAAATTAACATTCAGTTTGATTTTTTTTTTTTTTTTTTTTTTTTTGGAATTGCGCATGTATCTATACAACTCTAGTAATGAAAAATATTTATATATATAAACTTTTTTAATATAAAATTAAGAATATAATAAATAAAATGTAGATAATATAAATTAAATATATGACTCTATTAATATAAGTTATATTTTCGACTCTATTAATATATGAATCTATACGACTCTATTAATAAGTTATATATATGACTCTATTTAATTTTACCATTTTATATTTTTTAAAATTGTATGCCATTGTTACATTTAAATACCTTTGAACAAGTGGTTTGAGTGACAAAATATGATTTTTTTGGGGGCCATTTTTAGATAATTAATTTTACATGCCAGACCAAAAACATTAGATAATTAATTTGCTGGAGCATTGATGGGTCCGATAACATTACAAGTTGTCATAGTTCCAAGCCCAACCAACAGCGCGATAAGAGATCTAGTAAACAACGGGTTGAGCCTCAATAAAAAGTTCAATCTAGTTCAAACCAAAGTGGCAACAAAAATGACGCCCAGGAAGTGAAGTGCCAAATGAGACAAGTGTTAACAGCCCAACTAGGAATGTAGTTAGATAGATCAATTCGGAAGGCCCTTAGGCAGGCAGCCGGCAAAACGGTTAGAGTATGCGTATGCAGAATGCCGCGTGAAGCCATTAGACAATTGGAACAGGGGATTACTCTCGGCCTCCTCGCCACAGCAAAATGACATCTGACACGGTGGCTCCCATTAACGATTCAACGGCCGACGAATCCTGACAGGACACCTAACGTCCACCTTGGCACCAAAGTCTTTTCTGTGAAACACTATAAACTCTTTCACCCTTTACGCTATAAAGGAGAAAAGGAGCCTGGGTGGAAAGAGTAACCCTCAGAAATGGGGAGAGAGGAAGTAACAACGTCTTCCTGAGAACAACTTGCAAGGATGAACAGCTCTCAGTAGATGGCAACTCTCGGTGGAAAAACTGCCCACAAACAAGACTCAAGAACGAAGCTCTTCAGCTAAACACAGCTCCTTCGCATCCCTAGTGAGCCACTCCCTGCTGAGTGTGTCCATAGTGAGCCACTCCACGTCGAGTGTATCCCTAATAAGTTGCTCCATATTAAGTACATCATTAGTGAGCCACTCCCTATCGAGTGTATTCCTAATAAGCCACTCCACACCGAGTGCATCTCTAGTAGGCCACTCATTACCGAGTGCATCCCTAGGGAGTTACTTCACACTGAGTGTATTCCTCATGGGCCATTCCCTATCGAGTACATCTCTAATAAGTCACTCCTTGTCGAGTGCATCTATAGTAAATTACTCCTTGTCGAGTGTATCTTTAGTGAGCCACTCCTTACCAAGTGCATCCCTAGTGAGCTACACCAGGCCGAGTGCATCCTTAGTGAGCCACTCCCGTCAAGTGCATTTAGAGTAAGCCACTATCCGTCGAGTGCACCCATAGTGAGCCATCGACCATGTGCAACAAGGAAGGAGCCCAAACCTCCTTCCCCTCTGAGCCGCCCCCACTAGACGTACCAACAGGAGCCAGTCCTCCACTTACATCCCCATTTACATGTAATTCTACATTATTTAGCGTTCTCCTTACATCTTTTCATTCCTTGAGAAAGATTTTTGATTTGAACGTCGGATGATAAATCAGGGACTGAATCCCACTATTCCTTTAATCTCTTATTTGTAATTTGTGGTGCGCAGGTTTCAGGTTAGTAGCGACGAAGATCGGATCTATTCTAATTTAACATGCAGTGGAAGATCAAGAGACTCTCTAATCCAGACCACAACCAATGACATATCATTGTCGATGTCTATGGAAAACGACTAAAAAGTCTGACTACCACTCACCAATCAAAGAAGCACGGTTAAAGTAGATACTCCAACGCACACCCCAACTAGAAATAATACCTCCCTTTGTGACAACCTCCAGGGATTGCTAAGGAAGTGCGCTGCCCACACTCAGCGTGTCGACGGTTGGGGGGATGGGGGCTCTTTCTGCCCCCACACGACTTTCGCATCTAGAGGAACGAATGTGAAGGAAATGTGGCTAGCCTAATCCTGTGTCAACGGAACATCAACCTTGTCATTAAGAAGGATCTGGGCCGAGTTGCCTAAGGCTAGGAGAAGTTCCCGCTTTCTACCTAGGCACAAGGAAATAGAAGGAGATGAGATTAGCACCGCTGCTGCGACGATCACCGATCCATTAGCCGTGGAAAGGTTCTCCACGATGTTCGATGACCGTGAGTGGACGTTCGTTTGAGTCTACCAACCTCCCAGGACCTCTCGAAGGCTAGGACCCCCCTAAATATCTTGAAGGTCGTGTCCTCCCCACAATTCGGAGGGACCGGAGGGACCGCAACTATATGGACCTGAGGAAGGCACTAAAAAGCAGCTAGGTCCCCTCCGCGCTACAACCTTGTCCCAATGAAGAAAAGATGGTACAACCTCAGAGTTGAGAGTCTTTGGTGGCTCTGCGACCCCAGACAAGCGAGGTACCCAAAGGGCGACAAGGGGCCAACCAAGATGTGTGACGGACTGTCAACAACAGGCCTCATAAAACATCAACATGAGGATGCCTATTCAACAGTCCGAGCGGGGAGGCCCCGCCCTAAGGAGAGGAGAGATTATCGCCGAGACCGCCATTGAGCACCGGCTTCCCCCTTAAAGAGGGAAGGGTTGTATCTCATCTTGACGATTCTCCAACTTGACGCATGAGAGTTGTGCGCTAGGGTGACAACTGGCCCCACGCATCAAGTCCAAGTACACTCAACATGTATCACAAAGCATGCTTGTAATGTGTGCCACGTTTGGATTAATAAAATGGCTGCTGTGTTTATCTCGCGCATGTTTGCATGAGTACTTACATGACATTGTATAAAATCAAACGACTTAGGCTGTCCCTAAGTCGGGTACACTGCAACTCGTTTGTAAAATTGATCTACAAATGGTCAAAAAATTTTGGTTCAGGTAGCCGAGAGGCCTAAATCGGTCAAAATCACATGGCCTAGGGGGCACACAAACCAGGCGTTCGTCCCCCATCAAGCCACCGTCAAAACCTTAAGGGGCTTCACCAAGCATGCGTGTGACGACTCCCGATGGGATGAGCACCACCGGCTAACCATGGTCGGCATGCTAGGATCAGACGCATGCGAGCAACGACGTTCTCATGATAGAAAAGAGCGCCAAAGTGATAGCATAGGGGTGATAACCTACGACTCTGCTAGAGCCCGATGGCTGTGGCCTAAAAACCCATCACCCTTAGCGAGGCTCATCCATTACCGTGTCACGACATCCCTCGGGAAGGGTGAGTAAGAGAGGGTCAAAGTGCCCAACAATAAAAAAAGAGGCAAGAATCGCCCCAAGAAATAGCAAAGCTACCTACTTACCCCAGACATACAAAGACAGCCGCCCATCCAAGGCGGAGGAGTCACAAGTCAGTCTGAAGAAAGACCGATAATAGGTTTGGGGGGCTCCCTCAGGATGAGGCAAGAGTCAAACAGTTCTCCTGAGGAAACTCTTTGACTTCGACACCCATCGACCCAAACACTTGCCAGAAGGGAAGTAGTAATTGGAAGGTTTGGCATACCCAACCAAATCACCAACCGAAGGAGACAGAATCCGACATGATGTCGAGACCCTTTCTTGAGCGGGCGTCGAGGAAAGTGCCTTGCTGGTCCCTGTGGGGCCAACAGTTCCATCATCCCGTAAAGGCCTCCGACGTCGGGGGCTTAGAGTGGGATCCCATGACAGTCCTACTAGTGACATCCGGCTCTCCACTCGGGCCACAATGGCCTGAATAGTCCGGACGATGGCAATTGAGCAACAAAGAAGACTACGCCTTGGCCAATCACGCATAATGTACAACAATGATCGAAGCGAAGTCAGGTGAAAGAGCTCGACACACGGGAAAAGTAGAATAACAACAATCTGTATCGCTAAATCATTTTATTAAAAATTATAGCTATATAATGGCGATATTTGGCAAATTTAGAACAAAGCGGGGGAACAACATACTCCTACAGGCTATTCGGAGCCATTGTCCCTCGAAGGGTGTGGTCCCTCTTCTAAAACAATAATAAGATCCTCTCAACGTTTGGCCCCAACATTCCTCGCATCAAAATAACCAACAAGTGCTGGAGCAGCGAGGAAGACTATGCGTCGATTGAAATGGACACCCTCCCGAAATCAACCCCTTAGCAACGAGGCCACCTCCTCCAGATGGAACCTGGACACCAGCTCCCTCTCCCGCTCAGCACACACACCCATCGGGTTAATGAGTCACAACTGTCTTGTCTGAGACTTGTCCTCAAGCACAGCATTCTGGGCTAGGGCCTGGGCATGGGCATCTGAGAGCCTTTCTGCTCTAACCTCGGACTCGAATAAAGCTCGATTAAGGTAGCTAGCTCGCTTCTAACTTTTAAGCACCTCGCTAACAGTAATGTTGATCCTCCGTTCCATCTCCTCCCTGTTAGCACGGTCATGCAAAAGGCGGGCAATCTTCTACTCCAGAGAGTGGACATTCTCCTCCAACCCGTGGAGCACCCCATGTGACAATCAAAGTGTGGAACCAATCAGTTAGGTGAAAGAGTCATTGAAAAGTATAACCGTAGAAAGTGAAAAATCTTGCCTTGCGGTCAAGAGGGCGAGAGGATCTACCGAACTCAAGGCCAAGAGGCCCCTTTAGGGCCTCGTGGCACCCTAGAGATCGAGCAGCTGGGCAGGACCTAGCACCACAAGCAACGGTGCTCTCTTATAAAGTGGTCCCCATCTCTTTCGACGATCGGTTATCATCGTCGCTCCCCTCTATTGAAGGCACAGATGTGGAAGGAGGCAGCACCTCTGACGAGGAAGTTATGAGAATGGGGGACGTTGGTAGTATCATGATGAGTCATTTATGAAAGCATTAGGACGATGGCAGAGTAGTGCTAAATGAAATGTCATCAGAGAAAGAAGCAAAGGCATACACCAAGCAAAAAGAACGGCGAGGAGAAGGGATTGATGCAATGCTTATATAGCCAGTCTCTAAGGAACTGAAGACCTTGTCGCTATAATGGCTATGACACATGCCCTCACCCTAGTACGTCACAACGCGTCCTTTTTGATGAGTCATTTCTGATGAGCCAGTCTCTAAGGGATTGATGCAATGGCTATGACACATGCCCTCACCAAGCAGAAACTCTTTCTGATGGTGGTCGTCACATCGCCTCTGCAATCGAAGCACTTAGATGCTTTGATTGGTGCAATGGCTATGCGACCCCCAAAGGCGGTTTTCAGATGCGCTAATCTCGATTCGCTGACCACTAGGTGACAGTTCAAAGAGGCATTATTGCAAAAGCACCATGATGTGGATAACCTGGGACATGGGCACGCAAGCACCTCCCTCGCTAGGCACCGAGATGAGGGGCCGATCGCCGAATCGAGATCAAGACATCTAGAGCTCTTCTCATCATGGCAGCTGAGACTAGGGCCACAGAGGATGGAAGAACAAAGTATCCCCACTAGTCAGCGACGGTGCATGAGTTGCCAAACAAGGGTGGTCTTGAACCTCCTCGGCACGAAGACCGGGAGCCTCCAAGAAGGTTACCCTCCAACAGAGGTCGATGCGAGAAGCTGCAAGTTGGTCGGATCCCGGCCATTGATTTCCCCCGGTCTCGAGCATGCGATTGATGAGTAAGCTAGCCACGACTAGCTCCCCCAAGGCCTATTTTCAAGCAATACTATCCGATCCAGAGCCTCAGAGAGCTCTTGGGTCCCTAACTCACTCTTGGAGAGCACATGGTTGGCGGAGTCAGTCCGCTACAGACCTAGAGTCACCTTGGCTGTGACAACATCTGATCGACCATCCATTACCCTGAAGGTGGGACTCACCTGAAAGACGCGAGTTGTTTCATCGTCCCAGCTAGAGCAACGCCCCAAGGCATGTCGCACATCGAATGCCATCGGCCGACTGTTCCTGGCATGGCAACCCAATGCCGATCCGACTAGCCTGCCCGTAACCAGGCGTCAAGGCAGACCGCCACACGTCAGATCCCTGCAAAATTAAATTTCCAAGACGGCGGATGACCAATAGGTTGCAACACGCAAAAATCATGCAACAAAGTCAAAAATCAAGAGATAGAAGGCAAGAGAAATAAGAAAGTTTCATTCATTAATTTTCTTTACAAAATACAAAACTTACATCAGCAAACACATACAAAAAGAAAAAGGGAGCATATGGGACAAATACCAAGCGACGTTGTCCCGCAAAATCGGTTCTAGGAGGATAGGAATGATTAGAGTATTGAAGAACTATTCGTTACTTATCAACCCCAAAACCAGGGGTTGAGGGCCATAATAACTACACGGAATGCCATTCTCGGGCAAAGGGAGGGGCAAGATGACACTACCCCTACAGGAAAAGCCCTCGACAAGAGATCCCCCATAGAAGCCGACCGTAACCTATGAGGGTAAGAGCTGACCCAAAATCGGTGATGATAGTCCGACTGTGGCGGAACTTCAGATGCACCCCCTCCAACAAGCTTCGCAAGTGACCCTTTGACCAAAGGAACCGAAGATTGAGTGCTTCCTGTTAAGCCAAGGTGGCGTAGTAGAACGCTTGCGCCTCAGAGTTTCTTCAAAGGCTTCGCCATCGGACAACTTCATGGAGGAGGAACATGGCAGTGGCTAGAAAACCGAGCCACCCTTGTCACGATAGGGGAACGACTCTAGAAGAGATATAACGGTGAGCTCCAATTGCAGCTTCCAATTTTACAAGACTTTCATCGACCTCGAACGGCAGCAACGAGGACTCAAGGTAATCTTTAGGCATAGCTTTCAACCCCAAAGGACGCCCACAGGTCCTCCACCATAGCAGCCTAGGATTCTCTCATTACTCAATCGTTCACATCAGTTGATCAAGGGAGAGGTGGTTCGTGGCGTGGAGCACGGAGAGTCCCCCAATTTATAGCCAGAGCAGAAAAAGTCATTAATTCGAAGGGTCACGTCCATAGCATCATCAGCAGGTAGTTAGCTCTAGACCTCTGGGCTACCTCAGAATCTTTCCCAGAAAGGCTTAGCTAAGTAAACATCACACATGGGAAAGCGAGAGAGATTTTGAAGCGGAAAGCCTTGAAAGGAGGAGTCTTAGAAAAGAACGTGCAAGCTGGCCCGCATTGAGACGTGCCATCACTGTACATACCAAAAACTAACGATGCACAGTTTCCTAGCATGAGGGGCTAATGATGGGTCTGGTAACATCATGGGCCAACACAATTCTAAGCCCAATCAACAGCGCGACAGTGGGCCCAACAAGTAATGGGTTAAGCTTCAACAAGAAGTTCAGTCCGACCCAAATTGAAGCAGCGATCAAGAATGAGGCCAAGGGAGTAAAGTCTCAAATGGGTCAAACGTCGGCGGCCCAACCGATGGTGTAGCCAGATGGACAAATCCGGAAGACCTTCAGGTAGGCAGCCAACAGAATAGTCAAAGTACGCTTATGTAGGGCGTCACCTGAAGTCAGCTGACAACTAGACCAGGGGACTACTCTCAACCCCCTCGCCACAGCAAGACGACATCTGACACGATTGCTCCTGTCAATGTCCCAACGGCCGGAGAATCCTGGTGGGACACTTGCCGTCCACCTTGGTGCCAAAGTCTTCTCCATGAAATACTATAAAATCTTTCACCCTTTACGAGATAAGGAAGAAGAGGAGGATGGGTGGAGAGAGTAACCCTTAGAAAAGGGGAGAGAGGAAGCAACGACGTCCTCTTTAGAACAACTCGCAAGGATGAGCAGCTCCCAGTAAAGGGGAACTCTTAGTGGAAAAACCGTCCATGGATGAGATTCAAGAACCAAGTTCTTCCGCCCAACACAGTTCCTTCTCATCTCTAATGAGCCACTCTCGCCAAGTGCACCCATAGTGAGCCACTCCACGTTAAGTGTATCCCTAGTGAGTCATTCTCTATAGAGTGCATTCATAGTGAGCCACTCCACGTCGAGTGTATCCTTAGTGAGCTACTCCCTATTGAGTATGTTCTTAATGAGCCACTCTCTACTGAATGCATCCCTAATAAGCCACTCCACATCGGGTGTATCCTGGTCGACCACTCCTTACCGAGTGCATCCCTAGTGAGTCATTTCTTATCGAGTACATCCCTAGTGAGCCATTCTACACCGAGTGCATATCTAGTAGGCCATTCCCTGTCGAGTGCATTCCTAGTGATCCACTCCCTACCGGGTGCATCCATAGTGAGTCCCTCCCTATTGAGTGTAACCCTAATGAGCCACTCGCTGTCGAGTGTATCTCTAGTGAGTCATTTCCCTGTCGAGTGTATCCTTAGTGAGCCACTCTCTGTCGAGTACATTCCTAATAAGTCACTTAATGCCGAGTGCCTCCTTAGTGACTCACTTTTCACTAAGTGTATTCAGAGTGAGCTACTCTCCGCTAAGTGTACCCCTAATGAGCCACTGACCGTGTGTAATTAGGAATGAGCCCAAACCTCCTTCCTCTCCAAGCCGCTTGCATCAGGCGCACCAACAGGAGCCATTGTTGCTCTTACATCCCCACTCACATGCAATTCTGGCATTATTAGCTTCTTCCTTACATCTTTTCATTTCTTGTGAAAGATTTCTGACTTTAGTGTTAGAGGATAAATCGGAGAATGAATTTCGTCAATCATTTAATATCTTATTTATAGTTTGTGGTACATAGGTTCCAAGTTAACAGTAATGAAGACCGGACTCGCTTCAATTCGACCCGCAGCGAAAGATTAAGAGGCTCTCTAATCCGTACTACAACCCGAGGGCTAGAGACGCATCAAGTGTCATCTAATTTAGTAAATTAATTTATTATTGTGGTTGATAATAAGTTTTGGCTTATTTTTTTAATAGTATTAAATGTCTACATTAAGTTAAAATTGAACGAGGGGTTATAAGATGGGAGAGCTACTCTAATTCAATTTTGGAGGAGGCTAGACTTGGGCTGTTAAAGCCCAAATGAGAAGTTATGGGCTGCTATTAATAAGCCCATTTCATGACACTTGATATGAGCCAGGATGAAAGCTATGCTCACCCTTGGGATTCTATTATCAAAGCCATGAGAAAAGATATAGGAATATATTTATGATGTATTTTTTAATTTTACTCTCTAATTATAGAGTCCATAATTTTTTTCAAAAAAAAAAGAGAATAAAAGAAATTCTTAAAATAAATTACAAAATAATTATAAATAGATGAAAACTTAATATTTTCAAATTAAAAAAAAAAATGTGTAAGATTGTTTCCTTCTGTTCCTTGCTTTTCAATAATTAAAGAAGTTGTGGGAGGCTCATGTTATATTTTTCATTGGGACAAAAATAACACTAATGCGGACCGCGCCCAATTTTCGGCGATAAATAATTAAAATTATAAAAATAGATCCCATTAAATAAAAAATTATAAAATATATAAAAAATATTATGCTAATAAAATAATTATTTTTAAAGATAATTTTAATGCGTGCTTGTTAGGCAACGACGTTTCCTTTGCAACAACGTGTGGGTAAGCATTCACAAACAAACGTGTCCAAAATACTTAAAAACCCACGCATGATGAATACTAATCAAATAATTATGTCATCCCCTCCACGGCACCAATGGAAATCTCGGACGGGAAAGTTTAAATTAGGTCAGTATGCGGAGTGGGCCTTCTAATAGATTTTTAATTTTTTATTAATTTTATTTTTAGTATCAATTTTTGTTCAATATAAAAAAATTATGAAATTCACATTTATTTTAGATTTTAATGATTTTATTTTTTTAAAATATTTTAGATATATTAAATTATAATTTATAATGAAATATGATTAAAATTAAATTTGCGCTAAGTATGGATTGGATGTTACCAAAAATTTTATTAAATAATACTACTGTCTTAAATTGTTACTCATAAAAAAATATATTATAATAAATAGAATAGTATTCTTTATTTATTTCACATATGAATAAATAAATTATAAAATATCATTGACACAAATGTTAAAGACTGAGGTGGGATGAGAGATTCGGTAATTTAGAGAGAAGGAAATTGTTTTGGAATTTTTAGACATTTGGATTTTGTATGAAATAATTTAACATTTTAAATAAAAAATATGACTTAAATAAAAAACAATAGAATTATTATTTTAAAACATTGTCAAGAATAATAAAAAAAATCTATTAAGATTTTAAATTTATCTGTAATAGTGATGGGTACGTTAGTGATTGGCTGGCCCAAGAAGGAGAAACGGTCAATACTATCCGTTGATCAGACGAAAGGCTAATGAGCCAGTAAAAGCTCAAGAACAGGACAGACAACTTGGTCCAAAGACGGTCAACGTTTTTATTAACCGAAAATATTACTAGTTAACCCGCTAGTGATCAGGCTTCAAGTGGGCCAAACCCAGTTGGGCCCACTTGTCCATTCTCGATCAACAATGATCTTTTTCCCTGATTTTACGCTCTTCACAAAAGGTAACCTTCATTGTAACGGTCGCCTCCCAAAATCAGTAAGCATCCCTGAAGGAAGGCGCCAGAATTCTTTTCCTGATTGTTGGAAAATGATTCTGAGCATAGAAGAAAATCGAAATCAATCAATCAAACGATTATATGTAATAAATCCACGCCAGAAGAGGTAGTAAAATGCGAGAATCAAGCCTTTTTACACAAGGAAGCAGAGCACAATGGATATAAAAGACCATGGAGTTCTCACTCCAAGGCACGCTTTGACCTACTAGCAAAAAGCTTTCGATTGCTATGCTCTCACGCTTCGATATCATAACACACACTCTCTCTTTACTACTATGTTCCTAGTGAACACAGTAATTAGAGTTTTTGCTCCTCACGAGCAACCCAAAGCTTTCAACTAATGAGAGCACCCCCACCACAAGCACTCTTTGCATTTTCATTGTATCTCTTTACTTACACATTCTTAATTCGAATGCTATTTACTGATTTGAGCGTCAGAGTATTTTTGCTGTCACCTGACCTCTTATTTGTAGTTGTAGTGTGCAGGACCTAGACTGATGGACAATGTAGGACTTGTACAAATGACTTGACCAAATATGTTCGAAGCTTAGATCCAGGGATGCATCAGTGGTGCCGTCTATGGGAAGCTTACAAAAAGCTAACCACTTTTCTCAACAATCTCACTCAATTTCACCTTTTAAACCAGTGTCATTAGCCAAGATGGTGAACACTAGAGTGCAAGCTAGAGAACCTGCTAGAGATGTGGCCTCACCCGACAAGGACCACGTTGCTAGTAACTTGGTCGATGGAATGCTCGCACCGTTCTTCCAGAACCTGACGGAGCAAATGAGCAACATGAATCAAACGCTCATAATGCTCTACTCCCGCAAGGAGAACGCGCAGCAAGGGGGCTCGCCCTAGTGTAGTCCCTGATTTGGCCTCTCGGAGAGGAGGTCAAAAGAAGAAGAAACGCCAAGAAGATTGAGAGGTCGGCCCACACTTATGCTCGGAGGCCTCACATGCCCAAAGCCGTCCAAGACTTGAAGGACGTTTGGGTAGTAGGACTCCGAAGGAGAGTCCAGAATGAAGGAACCCCCAATACTCTCAGGCAGAGACCAGGCGCCAGACTAAGAAGGGAGTCTCCAGGGTCATTAGATCCACTGGTGGCAGTAGTCGGCCGGCTACACGTTACCCTAAAGAAAGAACAAAGTTGAGAACTTACCTCAACTCAAAGAGATCTGACAACACCACCCGGACAAATCCAAGGTTTGAGAAGATTTGGAACTGCATGTTCAAGAATGACGAACACACCATAGATCTGGACAGATCTTCCTTCACGGCAGAGATCTTAAATCGTCCCATGCCGGCAAAGTTCAAAATGCTAACTCTTGACTCTTACGATAGGATACTGATCCATGGATTATCTCGATCATTTTCGCACCAATCTGAGTCTACAGGGGTTGGAGGATGCAGCGATGTGCCACTACTTCCCTCTTACACCGAAGGGAGACGCTCTCATCTGGTTCCACCGTCTCACATCAGATTCCATTTGGAGCTTTCGAGAGCTCACTAATCTCTTCTTGGTGCAATATGCTTCTAGCTAACAAAAAGAGAAGTAGTCATAGCATCTCTCCCACATAAAGCAGAAGTAGGGAGAGAATCTACGAAAATTCCTGGATCGCTTTGTTGCGGAAGCTAAAAGGATCCTCAGGCTCATCGAGGAGATGAAACTTGGCCGTGTTGATACACGGAGAAATCTTTAGGCATCTGGCGCACAAGAATTCACAGACTTTTCAGGAAATGGAATATATCACCAGAGCTTACGCAACGGCCGAAGAGGCTAAGAGGCCCAAGAGGATCGAATAACCTCATTCTTTCCCTGCCGAGGAAAAAAAGAAGTACAATGGCGGTGATCATTCTCGCAGGAAGCAACACAGGATCGGAGCGAAGGGATTACGGGCTGATCAATCTGACACCTCTGACCGACACGCGCTCTAACGTCCTCATGTAAATCTGTGAGGAGAAGTTCTTTAAGTAACCAAAACCACTTAAGAAAGCAGAGGGAGGAAATCTAACTAAATACTATGAATTTTATCGATCTTCCAGACATTTCACGAAGGATTACAAAATGCTTCAATGGAAGATCGAGGAGCTCATCCATAGAAGCCACCTCACCAGATTTGTTAGGAACTCTGGGTAGAGCTCTAGCACCTTAGGCTGGGAAGGAACAGAGCCTTCTCTGCTACAAAATTGGATCGTGATCGGAGTGCTCAACATGATCACAATTCTGTTGACCAAGACTCTAGCGGATCGCAAGGAACAACAGATTGGGCGGAAGAAGTAGCGTATAGAAGACGTCATTAGCTTTAGTGATAATGACATGGAACATGTAATCTCCCCCGATATAGATCCTCTTGTTGTATCTGCGCTCATTTCGAATGGTAACGTCGATTACCAATTGAAACGAGTCTTTATCGATAATGAAAGTTTTCGTAATTTACTTTATCTTGATACCTATTTTAAGCTTGGTTTAAAAAAGTGTTAGCTGAAACCTGCTGAAGGTCCACTCTACGGCTTTGACAACGAGCCGGTAGCCGTCCAAGAAATAATCTAGTTGGAGGTCACCCTTGCATGTACCCAAGAATAGCGAGTTGTACACTCACTTTCTTGGTCATTAACCTGCCTTCCGTGTATAACGCTATACTAGGCTACCCGTGCCCAACAGCGTTCAGAGCCATCACTTCAATACCACATTTCAAGATAAAGTTTTCAACAACTTATGGTATTGGTGAAGTGTTGGGTGACTAAGTCACTGGCCGGACATTCTACATGTCCTAGATTGCTTCAAGTGGCAACGCTAGAGCGGCGGGAGAGCTTGACCATCGAGATGAAGCAATTTTGCAATAGGTGCAATCTAGTGAGGCAACCGATCTAATCTCACTAAATGGAGAACCCGAAAAGGTGCATACAGATTGGGGGCTCACTCACCGGGACACTACGCGACAAGCTGATATCGTTCTTACTACAAAATGCTAATATCTTTGCGTGAACTCCAACTGACATGCCGGGGATTCCGTTGGAGTAATGGTCCACGAGTCGGTCCACAAGTCGGGTAGTAAGCCCATTAGGTAGAAACGGAGAAACTACTTCATGGAGAAACTCATTGTCATCCAGGAGGAGGTAAAAAAGCTGCTAGACGTCAACTTCATCAGAGAAGCCCAATACCCGAATTGACTCTCCAACGTCGTCTTGGTAAAGAAAAGCAAGAAAAATGACAAATGTGCGTCGACTTTACCAACGTTAATAAAGCCTACCCAAAAGACAGCTTCCCTTTACCAAGGATCGACTTGTTGGTGGACTCGATATCTGGATATGAGTTACTGAATTTCATGGATGCATACTCAAGTTACAACCATATCCTGGATGAGCTCAGAGGATAAGAGCATATCTTGTTCATGACGGACCAAGGCACATACTATTATAAGGTCATACCATTTTGGTCTGAAGAACGTGGGTGCCACTTATCAAAGGTTCATGAATAAGATGTTCGAGAAGCGGATCGGCTCCAATATGAAGGTGTACATAGACGCCATGCTCGTTAAGAGCAATATCACCAATGACCATATTCGCGATTTGGTTGAGTCTTTCGAGGAGCTCTGTGTGCACAATATGAAGTTGAATCATTCCAAGTGCATTTTCGGAGTATCTTTGGAAAAATTCTTGGGTTTCATCGTCTTTTAGCGAGGGATGGAGGCAAACCCGGAGAAGATAAAGGTCCTCACAGACATGACTTCGTCACAGAGTGTCAAAGATGTTCAGAGGCTAACCGGATGACTGGTAGCCTTATCCCGCTTTTTGGCCAAATTTGGAGACAAGTATTAGTCTTTCTTCCAAGCTCTATGGGGGATAAAAGCAAATGGATTCCAATGAACTGTAGAATGCTAGGCAGCCTTCGACAAATTGAAGCGGTACCTGGCTAATCTACCGTTGGTAACGTTACCCAAGGACGGAGAAGAGCTGTACCTCTACTTGGCAGTGTCAGAGGTGGCTCTTAGCTCTGTCCTCGTATGTCAGGACTCCAACTCTTAATGGCCTGTCTACTATGTGAGCAAGATGTCGACCCGCGTAGAGACGCACTATCCGTGTGCAGAAAAGTTAGCCTTAACTCTTGTCTCTCCGCCCAAGGTGAGACTCGAGGTGGCTCATAGCATAGTCGTCACCGATCAAAACGTCAAGAGCATTCTCTAGAAATCTGACATTTTTGGATGGCTAGTTAAGTGGGTTATCGAGTTGGGAGAGTTCGACATCGAGTTCTAGCCCAAACCAGCCCTCAAAGGATAGGATTTGACTGATTTTATCGTCGAGACCACGACACCAATTTTCGATGAACAACACACTGAGGATCCCAAACAACACAAGGAAGAGCCAAAGTGGGTTCTCAACATGGACGGATCATCTTAACTCTGAGTGGTCCTAAGGACCATCTTTGCGACTTCCGACCACTAACAATGTTGTCGAGTATGAAACCTTATTAGCTAGGCTAAGACTAGCCAAAAAGTGCTCCGCCAGACGGCTAACTATCTAGCCACCGTTAATCAAGTAAATTCTTTAGAAATCCTCACTTAGCCGTTTTTGGATGCCATTCGGAGAGTTAAACCTAGTTGTAACTAAAAATCAAGTTGAGAAGTATTCAAGGGATATGCGTAATTGAGTTCAAAGAGCGAGGAACAGAAGATACGCAAATCTCCGATATAGTCTGGATAACGCATTACAACGATACGGGCACTACCGGATGAAGCCAAGCGGATCAAGAATATGGCCGACTAGTACACTATAGTAAGGGACGGCTATACCGCCACTGTTACTCGACTCGGTACATCCAGTGCCTTACTCCTGAGAATGCGGACTATGCTTTGAGCAAAGTTCTCCTTGGGATATGAGGATCGTACATCGTCGATAAGAACCTAGCGTTCACGATCATGCACTATTGATATTATTGGCCGACAATGAAGAATGACGCCATTGAATTCATGAAGAAATGTGAGAATTACCAACTCCATATCAATTTTTACCACTAACCGCCCGTAGAGTTGAGATCTTTTCAAGCTCCCTGGCCATTTGCACAATGAGAGCTCGATATTCTCAAGCCATTTTCCATCGTAATTGGGCAAATTAAATTTATTATCGCGGGCATTGACTACTTTACCAAGTGGTTGAAGTCACCCCGCTGCCAAGACCACCGAGCACAATGCTCTAGAATTCGTCCGCCAGAGTATAGTCAGTAGATTTGGTATTCCCGATGTAATCGTAACTGACAACGAAATCCAATTTTTAAGGAAACGCTTCACCAAGTATTACACCAGTCTAGACATTAGGTTGGTCCACACTTCGGTGGCGTACCCACAAGCAAATGAACAAGTAGATGTCACAAACCGCGCGTTACTCTACAGTTTGAAAATCAAGCTGGAAGACGCATGGTGCTCCTGGATCGATGAGCTACCCTCTGTCCTTGGTTTTACTGGACGACTCCAAAGGAACCAACGCAAGACGCCTTTCAGTCATTGCTACGAGACTGAAGCGGTGATTCCGGTTGAGATCGGTCTTCCAAAGCTTAGCATTGAAACTTTTGACCCACAAGGTAACTCTCAAAAAATTAGAAAACTCTTAAACTAGTTGGAGAAAGCCCGTGACACTGTTAGAATACGGACAACAACCTACCAATAACGAATCGCCCACTATTACAATAACAAGGTAAAAACACGACAATTGGAAGTTAGGGACTTGGTCTTGTGAAGTATCAAAGTTACAAGCAAGATCGCCAACCGGAATAAACTCTCCCTGAATTGGGAGGGACACTTCCTAGTCTCAGTCGTTCTACGAAATGGAGCCTACAAACTCCAAACCCAAAACGGCCAATTGGTTCCACGGACGTGGAACACAAGCCATCTCAAGCGCTACTTCCAGTAAGGTTACAGGCAGGTCATCCATGTGTATACTTATAACAGTACATATTGTCCTTAATAAATAAAGGAAAATATTTTTTCCATTGTATTGTGTTGTCTATTCTTTCCTTTTTTGTTCTATATGCATGTGTGTGTGTTTGTAGGATTAGATAAGTGACCTAGATTACCCCTAAGTCTAACAGATTTTTATCCGCTCGTAACTAAACCCTGATCATCAAGGTGGCCCATTAGCGGTCGTAACTAAACCCAAATCATCCAGGCGGCCCATAAGTGGTCGTAATTAAACCTTAGTTATCCAAGCGGCCCATAAGTGGTTGAATTAAACCATGGTCATCTAGGCAGCCCATTGGTGGTTGAACTAAACCTTAGTCATCCAGGTGGCCCGTATGAGATAAAAATCTTACGGAGCTTAAACAGCACATGTAACAATCTCCTTCACAGGGAGATAGCGTGATCAGTCAATGACAGTCGACAAGAACAAGGCACTCCATCTAAAAGTTGGCTACCCAAGTTCACACCTGAGAAGTGCCACCAAGCCTTTACTCACACACGAGTATGGAACAGGCTTGACATGACATTAGGGTTCATCTTGATGTCTTCTCCAAGACTTAAGTCCATCAAAAAGCGACCTTACATGTCTTAAAGAAGGCGGACGGCCATCTTAGGTGTAACATGCCAAGTCAACCGGTCGACACAACGACAAATAATTTAAAAATAATGACAAAGGCGAAGACAAGTGACATCAGTAAATTTTATTAATTATGTCAGAATATTTACAACTACATACAAAAAACGCAAGGCTACAAAAATTTACGGTGGAGTGGAGCCCTCAGGAGGAGGCGGCCGTGGCCCCTCACCACTCTGGGACAGCCCCCAGGGGTTCTCGCGACATTGGGTAGAATGGTTTGTTGGGTCAAAAACATCAACTAAAAAATTAGGGTCAACCAATGGTGCAATGCGTCTGGCAGAGGTGGAAGCCTTCAAACAACCATGCCTACATAATCCTAGAAACCTCAAGGGACGTATATGCGTGGTTAGCTTGTTCTCCAAAGATGTGATCTGTCCCGATAATTGGTCAATGCGCCTCACCACCCGATCAGCTTCCTTTCTCAACTTGGCGTTCTCCTCTTTTAGTTTGGTATTCTCCTCATCCAGACTTGATAACACAGTTTGAAGAGTAGCTGTGTTATCCTGATGCTCCACCTTGAGCAGCTCCAATTCCTCCTCGAACTAAACAATTTCTTTGTCACGGTTAGAGATCACCAACTCCCACGACGCAATCCCTTGCTAACTACATCGGCTAATTTCTCCTCCTATAAAAACCGAAAATGCTAAGTAACGAGTAACAAAAAAAAGAAGGAATATTTCAAAGGTTTACCTGCCAGACTCTGTGCACCGGCCTCACTGGCCTACTATGAGACCTCTGGCTTGTCGGCGGAGGACTGAAAATAGTAATCTTCTAAACATGCTCAGCAAAGGCCTCTGCCGCAGACTCCTCCGACAACTCCTCAATAAGGCTAACCATCTCAGCCGGCTCTCCGACGATGGGCTTCTCCATCAGCTCAATACTGATGCCAATGGCCTCTAAGGGCTCTCTGGCAGTTGGCTCTTATGTACCACTAGGAGTTATCCGGAAGCAAGCTCCTCTAGCACATCATGGAGCTCTCTGGCTGCAGACTCCTCTGGGATCTCACGGAGCTCTCCGGTAGCAGGCTCCACAACCAGCACCCCAGGCTGCTCAACAGCCTACACTGCTAGGAGTTTTGTAGGTAACTCTAACTCCACAGCCAAGTGCTCCTCCTGCAGTAGAGCAAGAATAGCGCTACCCACAACAAAGCCTAGTTTGGCACCAAACGCCTCCATAGCAGCCTCGACACCACCTACATTGAAGCTGTCTCCAACTCCCGCGAACTAGCCAACCAAAACACACTCTGACTCGTGGAAGAAGAAGAAGAAGGCATCACTATTGCCGCCTTCTTCTGCCTTGGACTCTTGGGAGTCTCCTCGCTGAGAGGCACGCCGACAAGCCCAATGATGATGGCACCAGCCTTCCTCTTACGGGAAGGCACCCTCATCTTCTGGACCGGAGAGGGCGGCTCCTACCATGCCCTCTTGGCTTCCGCTTAAGAAACCAAGTGATCTCTCCGAACTCTAAGATGTGCTCCTCCACTAGTTTCAGGAGTGGCATCATAGCAGAGTCTCTTGGTTCGTAGGTGTCTCAATGTAGACGTCTGGAACCCTACCCCAATCCCTATCCAGGGGCCAGGACTTGTCAACATGTATGAAGAAGAGCCTATTCTTCCAGTTCTTCGATAAATCGTAAATGGCACTGCTGATTAGAAGCTCTCGTGGGGACAGAAAAATCCACTCTCCACCCCGAGTGAACTTAAACATCACCCTGACCGCCTCCACTGTCAATGGCTTCATGTGGTGGCAGAGAAAAATATAGAGTGAGCACATATACCATACAACATTGGCATGAATCTGTGTGATAGGGACATGAAAAGTAGCAAAAATGTCCTTCAGCTCATCAGGGACTGGAAGGCGTATTCTACTCCTCAGGTGGGCCTTATATATGGTGATGCAGCCCTCAGGAGGAGAGCATACCCTGTCTTCCTTGTTGGGCAGTCTGTAGACGATCTCCTTTGGGATGTTGTACTCGACATACAACTCCTTCACGTCATTAGCTTTAAGCACTGAAACTATCTGAATTACAAAGGAAGTCATAAAAATGGGAGAATGAATGTAGTAGAACATTTAGAAAATTTTCAGGAAGGAAAATAGAAGAAAAGCATGGAAAATTTGAAAAGAAATGAATGGTGTACTTAAAGGCATGTGAACGTCAGAGGAGGAGGGTCGTCTCGTAAATGTGCGCCCATCATTGTGGACACTTGTCGCTTCAGGAGAGGATGCAATCAAATCAAATCCTCTGAAAATATTAATTACTAGGATCATAAATTTACTGCTTGCTGACACATGGCCAACTTTTTGACTGACAGTCTGGCGATATGATGGTGTGTCATTTTAACTTCCATCGGTTCTCCGGATTCTCGCCCAAATGGTCAACGAATCCAGCCAATATTTTCTCCACCAATTCTCCGGATTTTGCCCCAAATGGTCAATGAATTTAGTCAATGCTTCCTTCAACAGTTCTCCGGATTTAGCCTAGACGGTTAACGAGTCTGATCAACAATCTTCACAGTAAGTTCTCCAAATTTGGCCTAGATAGTCAACGAATCCGATCAACGACGTTCACAGTTAGTTCTCCAGATCTTGACTTTAAGGCCAACGACCGCAAGAAGCATGATCAACGGACCAAGAGACATTGCTAGTTTCCTCACCAGGTCACCTCAGGTAGGTAACCTAGCCACATGTGTCTTATCTAAAACATGCTAGAGGTCGAAATCCCAAACCACCAACATGGGGGTTAACGGCCAGTGCTGGGCTGGCCCAAGAGGGAGAAACAACCTAGATTTAGAATGGTTCATTTGCGTTTAGACGGTCAACGCTATCCATTGACTGGATGAAAGGCTTATGAGCCAGTAAAATCCCAAGAGCATGACGGATAACTTGGTCCAAAGACGGTCAATACTTCCGTTGACTAGAAGCATGATCAGTTGACTGGCTGGTGATCAGGCCTCAAGTAGGCTAAGCCTAGTTGGTTCCACTTGTTCATCCTTGATCAACAACGGTTTTCTTCCCTGATTTTGTGCTTTCCACAAAAGGCAACTTCAATTGTAATAGTTGCCTCCCAAAATCAGTGCGCATCCCCGAATAAAGGTGCCATAATTCTTTCCCTGACTACTGAAAATCTTAGCGCTTACAGAACACATAAGGAAAGCATTTAATTCAACAACCGTTACTGTAATAAATCCACGCCAGAAAAGGCAGTAGAACATAGGAATCAAACCCTTCTACACAATAAAGACGGCCCAATACAGTGGCTATAAAAGATAATGGAGTTCTTACTCCAAGGCACGCTCTGACCTATTAGTAAAAAGCTTTCTATTGCTAAGCTTTCACGCTTTTGGTATCATAACGCTCTCTCTCTCTTTGCTAGTAAGTTACCAGTGAACACAATACTTAAAGTTTTCGCTCCTCATGAGCAACCCAAAGCCTCTCAGCTAACGAGAGCACCCCCATCACAAGCACTCTCTGCATTCTTATTGCATATATTTACTTACACCTTCTTAATTCGAATGCTGTTTACTGATTTGAGTGTTGGAGTGTTTTCGATGGGACAAACTCCACCGCCACCCATTTGACCTCTTATTCACCGGTTGTGGTGTGTATTGCATTGTGCTCGGTGGACGGTGCAAGACCCGTATGAACGACTTGATCCGAATTTGTTCGAAATTTGGATTTAGGGACGTATCAAATATCATTATTGGTTTTAGAATCATAGAAATAGTGTGTGAGTACTCAAATATTTTAAAGCCAATATTTTTTAAAAAAATTTCAAATTTTCTTAAATTTGATGTGTTATAATATAAATATATGATAAATTATTACATGATAAGTATATATCATTAGTCAAATAAATATTAAATTTTATGTGTATTAATTTTAAAATTAATTATTATTTAAATTATAAAAAAAATATGAATAACATTATCTTTAATAATATGTCGAGATATTTTTCACATACTTGAATTATAAGCACTTTTACATATATCTTTTTAATTACTAATTTTTCAATATGAGAAAAGGGTTATCTGACTAAACTATATATTTTACCAATTATTCCCAATTTAGCTGCTGGTTATATTGTAAAACTGTTAATTATGCACCACCTGAAAATATTAATTCAGTTTGAGCTAAAAATAATTATTATCTCATATATTTTTTATGTGTCTTCTCAAGTATCTCATATCTTTATAATATATATATATATATTTATATATATATTTATTTATTTATTTGTAAACAACTTGTTCCTAAGCTTTAACTAGTTTAATATTAAAAAGTTGTTATACATTATTAGAATATTTTTTTTGCCGTGACTAGAACTATAAAAAGTAATAGTTGTACATAAACCAGAATTAGGTTATGATTCTAATATTTTAAAATTATTGTTCATGTGTGTATAAAATATAATTAGTATGGGAGTATTAAAATAAATTTTTTATATTCATTTACTATCAAAAGTAGAAAAATTATATTTTTAATTAATAATTAATTTATAAAATAATAATATTAATATATAAATTATAAAAAAAAATTAATAAAAATAATATAAATATATCAATAAATATTATATAAATATTACTTTTTAAATTATAAAAAAAGTAAAAAGTAGAGAGAGTGTTGTGTGTGTAAAACATGCGAGAGATGAGGTACATATAAATTTTTAAAATATATATTTATTTATTAAAAAAAGCTAGGGGGCACTGGTCCCACTATCCCCAATTAACGGTCACATGATTGTTAAAAAAATATTTCAGATTGTATCATGTATGGCTTGATTCGTATCACAATATGAATCAATTGTGCTACGAGTTAGTACGGCCAGCAAGCTACATGTCATATAGCCTAACACAGTTCAAAATGTTGAAATGTATCATATACAATCTAATACCATTTTATACTTGGTAACAATATATAGAGAATTAGATCATACCGTACATTAAATAATACGATTTATTTAACACCTCTAATACTATTTTAATTATTTAAAATAGTAGTTAAGAAAATGGTATAATAATAAATAAAAAAATATAAAAAAAAAAATTATTAAAAATATATTTAATCCTGAAAAGGCTATTTTTAATATCTTATGCTTTTATTTATGTCTAACTATTTTTTCCAATTACCGGGAAAAAAAACTACTTCTTCATTTATAGCAATAAGTGAAAAGGTGTATTTTGTTCCCCGTAAAATTAGCCCTTTATATGCAGGATATGCGCGCCCTGCGGCACATCAAGGGTGCGTGGCGAGACAAACAGTGTTCCATCGATTCCACAACTGCAAGTAACCCATGGCGGCGGGACAATTATTGTCGTCTTGTTGATAACAAATCTAAACCCGGAAATTTCCTCGGCCTGAGCTTCGTCGATGCCCGCGCGACTTTGATTTCTGATTAGCTTCGATTTTTTTTTTTTTTTGGCTTTGCCAGCTCCATTTCATCGCTCCGCGGTGCCTTTCCAGAAAAGATAAATTCTCTAATAGGCGAGCATCTCTTGCATCAAATTATTTGCATTGTCTTTACTGCGTTCTATCTCCTGTTGTAGATTAAAAAATGTTCATAAGATTTAGGGTCTGATTTCCTGCTTTGCATTGGAGGTTCAATCTGAATTTTAATGATAAGTTGCTTTGGATTTTGAATAGATTGTGGAAGATATCTCTTGCGGGTGTTGAAGATTTGAGACAGGCTTAAAGGTGTGGAATGAGCGCTAGGAGAGAAAGAAAATGGTGGGTACGAGAAGAGTGGGGAAGTATGAGGTTGGTAGGACGATCGGGGAAGGAACTTTCGCTAAGGTTAAGTTTGCTCGGAATACAGAGACTGGGCAGAACGTGGCGATGAAAATTCTTGCTAAAAGCAGCATTCTCAAGCACAGAATGGTTGATCAGGTAATTTAGATGCCCTTGCAATTCCTCCACTGCACTATGCATCCGATTTATCTAGATGTGAATTCGAACTGAAAGTTGAGTTTCTGTCTCTTTCTTGTATGTGTGACTTCTTGTTGTCAATTATATACGTTGGTTTCTTTCAAATCATGACAGTTTGATTTTATTCATATGCTGTCAGTGCTGCTGACCTACTTGCTTAAAAGAATACAGCCATTGGCCTAACCGAATTTCGATATGTGCTGGTCAAATTTGATTGCCTGCCTCCAAATGTAATTTGTTTGGTTACGTATCTGCTAAATTATAGTGGATTATTTATTCCTTGATACGAAAGTACTCTATCAAAATGACAATCCATGAATATTTGCATGCTGTTCCTACTTGTAAATTAGAGGAGTATATGTAAGAAATTGGTGAAAATGGATGCTGGGGGAGTTGTCGTATATATTAAGAAGCTCGAGTAAATATTCTGTAATTTTAGAAACTTTTCTTGTTGACCCGAATGTGTGTTGCTTGTTCTGAGGGAGTATTGTGATGATATTCCAGATAAGAAATTTATTCACCTTGGAAACGATCATAGATTTGGTTCTTATAGAAGGAATGATGCTTATCTTGCTTTATGATCTTATCTCTATCAAGGCAATTTATTTCCTTCTTCATCCAATCAATAACTTTCAAATTACCATCTACAGATAAAACGGGAAATATCCATAATGAAGATCGTTCGGCATCCTTATATAGTCCGACTACACGAGGTATATGCACGAGAAGCATAATACATTGTCCTAGTGCAAGTCTCACTTTCTGTAACAGTATATGAAGCCTGGGCAGTTTCTGATTACATTTTTTCATACTGCATTGTGCAATGATTTTGAAGGTTTTAGCTAGCCAGAGTAAGATATATATAATTCTGGAGTTCGTCACTGGTGGGGAACTGTTTGATAAAATTGTAAGTCCATGTTATTTTGGCATATAAATGAGAGATTCTGTGTGATATTTATCCTTTATATACTGACTATACTGTGGTAGTTTAATTCGGCTTTGCCAACAAAGGTGTTAGTTTTATTTTTATAATGATAAATTAGTATCAAATACCAATGATAGAAACTATAAGAGTCGTGCACATGATACATACTGAGTCTAAGAAAATGTGAGGGGCAGAAAAAGGAACAAGATTATAGGAAGTCCTGGAATGTCAATAGAACTCTGGGAGTGTCCCTCCACCATGCATGGTTCACCAAGGGCACTGAAATTGCTGCAGTACTTCCAGCTCCTGATTTTGATCAATTTGAAGTGTCACCCTTGATTCTTATATGCAGGTTCATAAAGGCAGATTATCTGAGAAGGAATCAAGGAAGTACTTTCAGCAGCTTATAGATGCAGTGTCTCACTGCCATGGCAAAGGTGTTTATCACAGAGATTTGAAGGTATACTATCTATACTTCATGTGCAACAGATTTGTAATGATGATTCGAAGCCATTGTGTCTGATTTTTCCCTTTTTTGTACTATTTTCCTTTGTAGCCAGAGAATCTTCTTCTTGATTCATGTGAAAATTTGAAGGTTTCTGATTTTGGACTTAGTGCTCTACCACAAAAGGTAAGCTTTGTTACAATCGATAAGCATTGGATGTATTATTGATTTCTCATCAAAAGGTGCATACCATCTTTGAAACTTGTTTGCTAGGGAGTTGACCTTCTTTATACCACATGTGGAACTCCAAATTATGTTGCACCGGAGGTAATTCCTTTAACAGCCTCAAAGTTACATGAATGCATATTGACAATTTCTGATCTGCTTTACATGCTCATTTGTTGTTTAGGTTTTTCATTTTTTTAGAAAGATGTATGGAGGTTCTTTGACTTGCTTAACCGGAAGAGATCAAGATAAGATGAAAAAAAAAAAAAGAAACAGCTCCATATTCTGATATGACCTCTTTCTTGCTCCATGGCTTCGTTTCTTGAGCAGAATCTGTTTATATGCTGTTTGCATTTTTAGTTCTAATGCCATCAACATTGGCTCTATTATTTTTTAAAAGATATTAAGCCTCCCCATTTCCTCATTTGTTTTAGGAAAACCACTTACCATGTTGATCACGAGTGCCAACCTTCTGCTGCTTTCCAGCACTTCTATGAACTCATGTTTAATTACAGCAATCATTGATCTCCATGATTGTTGTTTTTAACATATTCTGCTTGTAGCATGTGCTACATGCTGTTCATTTTAAAGTGTGCATCTAAATACAGAAATGGTTGTGCATCTTAGATCTTTACATCTTTTTGACGACGTAGTTATTACTTTGTGCTTCACTAATGCTCCTTGCTTAATTATCCTTGTTCATCTCTTTGTTCAATATCTTGAAAATTTGCCTTATCTATGTGTGTCTTCTTGAAGTGAATGAAAGGCTGTGACAGGTAGCTTTTCTTTTCTTTTCCCCTCTTCCATTGTCATAGATTGTGAATGAATTCATGCTTACTTGTATACCATAGAGATTCTAGTGATCAGGGATGGATCCACCCTTTGCTTGGGTTTTTTTTGGGGGCAGGGGGTTCAACTAACCCTACTGCATTTTTTGTAAACAAAAAGAAATTAGACATACATTTATTAATATTTTAACTGAAATTTTTATTGACCCCACTATTTTTATCAAGGCCACCATATTTATTTGTTTATCAATGTGACTACTTATCTATCCAAAATAAATCAATTTTCATCTTTTTACGAAAAAATAACATACATATTTTGGATTTCCTCTATTAAAATGTAATAAAACTAGGTATGTGTTAATTTCATGACAGTTTTTATAAAATTGCTCTTTGTATGGACCCCACTAAGAAAAAATCCTGGATCCGCACCATTAGTGATATTGAATTTTATTGTTCTATCATGAATGCTGGTATCTCTTTGCCCCTTTTTGTTGTTGAGGAAGAAAATGTAATACAATCTTGTATGTCATGCCCTCATGTCTTATGCTTAACACAACTTTTTAGGTTCTAAGTGGCCAGGGATATGATGGTGCAGCTGCAGATGTTTGGTCATGTGGTGTCATCCTTTATGTTCTAATGGTGGGGTATCTCCCTTTTGAGGAAACGGACCTCCCTACTTTATACAAAAAGGTAAATCATATCCATTGATTTCCTTTATTCAATAATCTGTTGCTTAGTTTGCTTCATGAACTTTTTGTAATTGCACCATGTAACATTGCTTAAACAAATAAACTGATGCAGTTGGTCATATCCTAATTTATTTATTAATGTGGAGAAGAATCGAATATGCTTCACCACTTTTTGAGTTTGGGCTGATTTTGAACTCAAGTAGCTCTATCCGTAAAATTCATCTATTACTTGATAAAAATCAAACAGGTGATGATCAGTTAGATTTTTAATTAATTAACTAATTTACCCCTTTCTCTTTATGTTAGTACTATAGAAGATAAAACTGCAAGATTCAATTCTAATCTTTAAGTTTGACCGATCTGTCATTGAGCTATCGGCCCATGATCCATTAGTCAAGTGACCCACATAAAAAAAAGAGAACGGAGGAGGGAACAGGGAGGAATAGAAAAGAGCAAAAGGACAAATATGATGGATTTAAGAAGTGATATAGAAAATACATATAAGTAGAGCTGACATTTTGGGTAACTGAATATTTACAACCTTTTATTTGCTTCCCACCCCCCCTTTTTTATTTCCATGTCTCTGAAGGCATGCTATTGATTTTCTTTAAAACTGATTTCAATTTAAACAATATGCCATGTATGCATGGACATAATCCTTGTGTATTACAGCTGTATATTAATCATATGAGGTCTTTTGATCCCATTAGATATACATGTAGCCTTTGGGGTGTATCTAGATGTCTTTGCTTACTGGGAGTAGCTCTGTGCCTGAGCATGATCACAATATAACATGATATGATACTATGTGCATGTATATAACAATAATATTTGACATGATATGATTTCATGACTCTAGATATTCTTATATGGTGCATTGCATTTATATGTTTGTCTCAATATTCATAATGGAAGATCTTGTGTATCACTATTTTATTGATTGTATGTACTTTCATAAAATGCACAACAATGGGTAGTTTTGACATGTTGAAATTTTTCTAAGAAAACTTGTGAATTTTCTAAGCTTGTTTGCTTATATATTAAACAAATGTGGTATGATTGCGTTAATAAATTATTGGAAATGAAGGATTACCATTGTAATAATGTATCAAAAGGCATGTCATTTATCGAACCATGACAAGTGTTTATATCATTGGTCCCGACAATGAGGTGTGCACACTGACATTTGTCCCGAGAATAGTATGAAATTTAAGCCTTGTGAAAGTAAATATTATTTTAGGAAATTCCAACAAAGTAAGGGACTATTCCACAAATTCAGGCTCCAAGTTACTTATACACTACTGCCATCAAATTCTAGATAAACCAATAAATTAGCCAGCTTCTTATAACAATCAGAGAGCAGATGTGGATTCTTTGATGCTCTGATATTTGAAAATGGCCCACAAAAGCTACAGCAAGCCCAAAATTTTGGTTCTTTAGAAACTATTACAATGCATGGTTCTGAAGTTATAGGTTACTGATTTCAATGAATCAATAATCTGATTAATTTTTTGATAAATTAATAGGTTGAACAGATACAACATCAGTCTTGTGAGCTCACATTTTACTTTTGACTCTGGCATGTCACAAATTGTTCAGATGGGTTGGGGTCAGGGCTTGACATCAGTAGTCGCACCAGGAATGGTTTCTTGTATTGCTGTAAACTTTGTTGAGGTTCAAAGTACCAAACCATGTATCCAATTTAGTTCTGGGAAAAAAAATGACTGTGTTGTCTCAGCTTGTTTGCTTTGGTTCCCTAATAATGGGCACTTTGTTTTGATCTTCATTGAAATCTACTGAGGAGCAAGTGCAATTAGTTTGCTTTTAAATTGGTGATGGCTTGGACTAATTGGGGCTCTCTTGAAGTCAAATATGCTCTATATGTATTCTTGCTATTTCAGCCAAATGAAGTACTTTCTGCAGCTGTAAAGGATACTGGAAGGATATGATGTTTGTGTTGTTGTCATCTCATGTCTGAGTTCCTATCTTTTTCATTATTGATCTCGTCTTTTACTATGAAGTGCTGTTTTGTGTTCCATCTGGTCTGCGTCATATTGGACGAATGATAAACATCAAGTAAAAATTTGGTCTCACTTGTAAGACATTGGCAGTAAAATTTGTCCAGAGTTGACAACTGAATTCTGATATTGCGAATTGTTTGCTGGTCCTAGTTTTCTTGAACCTTTGCCAAATGAAACATATTAGCATCATTTTGATTGCATCATCCTAATAGGAAATTGCTAACTCTTTGTAGATCAATGCTGCTGATTTTACCTGCCCATTTTGGTTTTCTCCGGGTGCGAAGTTATTGATAGACAAGATACTTGATCCCAATCCCAAAACTGTAAGTATTCTGGTCGTTGCTTATTTAGCTAAATCCAGTGCTTTCTTATTTGTGCCTTTTTTGAAGAATAACGGAGTGTTGGTAGCTTTATTGTTGGCTCCATTGTTTTTCTTGTTTTAAAATAGGTAATTTTGCTGTGATTAACTGGAAAAATGAAAGCATAGCAGAGGGAAAAAAATTGACAAATAAAATTGTGATGGTTATATGGAATCCCCTAATGTTGTTATAAAATCTAAGACAAAAATAGAAGTTGGCCCATTCTGTCCCAACTTTCCCCTTCCCCTACACTATCCCTGTGCCACTGGTACTTAGAATTATAGGTGGTCATTTTATTTTGGCTGTTGACATGTAAATATTCTGTGCCGGCATGACACATTTACATGACAGGCCATGCTTGGGACGGCATGGGACAAAATTGTCCTGGCCTAACACGACTCATGGCCCAACTGTGCTAGGTTAAGCGTGCCTCTAAGCCGTGTCATGCTGTGCCAGGCACTCTAATATATAAAAATAAAAATATATATAAAAATAAAATTATATAAAGTATCATAAAAAAATACATTGCATTTTATTTATTTCGTTGAATATTTTTAATGTTACAATTTACGAAAGTAAAAAGTATATATATAATTATAACTTATTTTTTAACTTATATTTCTGCTTGTGCCGCTTCTGGAATAATTCTCTTTACTGTAACTCAAAATGGTCGAATTTTGACGTAACTTTTTACGTCCAACCAATCTTTAAAAAGGATACACATTTTTATTGTTTTTAGTGTCATTCTACTTGTTTTTTCATTGACTATTCGACCCCTAGTATTGAAGGTTGACTCCGATGACACTATATATGATGGTGGGGCTAAGAAATTTCTTTCTATTAATTCGAGCATGAAAAATGTATACTCGTTAGCCTTTCACAAATTCAAAATTTGGAACTTTGATCTGCTATTTGTAATATTGGAAACGTTGTTGGATTGCAAGTCGTAAAAAAGTTCAATTGGTTTTATATTGTCATTAATTGATTGTGTTCAATGTTGAATTTGTACCAAGGAAATCAAGTTTTGTCTACTACCTCAGCTACTATAGCTGCTTACTTTTGCTACTTAATTGGACGGTTTCGGTATTAACTATAGTACATAAAAGTTTTACATTGTATGCAGATTGTAATAGACAGTGGCCTTTATTTCTTCTATGTTATTGGTCATCCCATGGCGTTTAATTTTTCAAGATAGATATACATCTCACATAATTTCATGTGGAGTCCATGATTGTGGCAAGACAGGCTAGTGTTGGAGGATTTTTTTAATATTTTAATTTTGTTCTGAAAAATAAAGTTAAATATAATATTAATGAATATATTATTTTTAATAATTTTAATATTTATATAAAATTATTTCTTTAGATTTTATATGTACCTCTATTGCCGGTATTATACGGCAAAAATCATAATTATTCTAATAAAGTACAAAGTTGTCATTAAATGATAACAATTTGCTCAATAATAGATTTTCGGTGGTGTGATGAGTACTTGTAAGTTCATCAATAGCAATATAAAATATTTTTATGAAATTTTTAATCATTTTAACTATCTTTCAATCAACATCCGTAATCGACTCAACTGTTGGGATGTTTTCATTGTAGAAGATTGTTAAAATAGAATGGAAAAGATACACTGTCTCCAACATTTGGTAAGTCAAGTTTTATCGTGTTGAGTAGTCGATCTTTATCTTCTTATAGTTGAGTTTATTTTTTCAATTTATTATTTTAAATTTCTATTTCTAAAAAGAAGATATTCTAATAAATAGAATAATATTTTTTATTTTCTCAATGTAATGAGAAATAAATTGCAAAATATATTTAATGCAAATGTTAGTAATATGATATGCATATTTTGTATGAAATAATTCACTATTCAATGTTAAAGAAAATTGCGATTTAAATAAGGAAATAACATAATTATCATTTGAAGTACTATCAAAAGTAATAAAAAAATTTTGTTAAATATTCCATATTTATTTATAATAACATTAATCGCTTTGAAAATTGCAAAAGAACTGTGTGGGTGCTTAAAGACTTTCAATATTTTTTTTGCAATTCTCAATTTTCAAAAATAAAATATGTTGTAAAATATAAGATAAGTTATTATGTGATAATTATACATTACTGGTTAAAAATATGTTATGTTTTATTTGTATTAATTCTGAAACTAAGTCTTGCTTAAATTGTAAAAAAAGACGTATAGCCTTAGTTTTAACAATATGTCGGGACATTTCTACATACTTGGGTTGCAATCACTTCTGGATATATCTTTCAAACTTATAACCTTCCACTATGAGAAAAGGGCTCTCTGAGTGAACTATGTATTTCTACTAGTCTCTCTTAGTTTAGCCTTTGATAACATTGAAAAACTCCTAACTCTGCACTGCCTTAAAATGTTGGTTCAATTTGAGTTGAAGATATTATTATTTTTCATACTTTCCATATATTGCTTTAGGTATTTGGTATTTTTAGAATTTTCATAAGTATAATCTTTTTTTACATTTTTTTTTTTCAAACGGCCTTTTTCCAATTGTGAATTAATTTAATTTCAAAGAATTGTCATATATTATTTGAATGTTTTCTTGGGGGTGACTAAAACTAGAAGTAGAAATAGTAGTATTTGAGATTGGTTGTGATTCTGGTATTTTAGAATTACTATCAGTATGTATATATGGTGTATCTTTTATGGAAGTATTAGAATAATTTTTTTTTATATATTCCTTTACATGACTATTGATATATAAAAGAAATTTCGATCTATGTTACGGGCTGGCACGGCCCAATTCTGATACAAGTTGGCTAACCCTCAACCTAGCATGAACCGAGGTGTTGGACTATGCTATACATGGATCAACACTGTTTATCACGGGCCGTGCCACCCGCCCAGTTAACATCTTCAGGTATTTGTTAAAGAAAGTGGATCCTTCTAAATTGGGGCTGACAAAATTGTTAAACAGAAAAAAGCATACAATCTTTGTGGACTCTGCTAAAGCCAATCCTTTTGCTTTGCCATACTGCTAAAGTGACTTGAAGTGCACTAGAAGTGGTAGACCAAAGGGAAGCAGACATGTCTATTTGCTCAGATCATTTAGTAGGAATTAACTATTGGGCTAGTATTAGGCCTTGGCATAAATTCTGAGAGGCTTGTTCTTTTGGCCTTTTAGCTAGGATGTTTATGGTTTGCTGCATACTCTAGATATCTTATTATTTTTTTCTATCTTATTCTTGCAACTGTTTTTTTTTTTTTTTCAATATGCACCAGCTTACATGGGAAAATACATGGTTGCTCAATTGTGAAATGAGGTTCCGTAATATAGGAAAGTTGCTTACATCTTAACCCTTTTACAATGAGGGAAGCCTTATGTACTTGCTACCTTTTATTTTCTCTGTTGTTTTTCCGTCTTATTGTGGACAAAAATCTCTTCCTGGAATTTTAAATCAGAAAGGATGACCATGCTCATCCATGTCCTTGCATAAAAAAATAAAATTGTAGGTTTTAGTTATCCGAAAAAACAGAAAATAATGATATATGTATTTATCATTTGGGTCATATTGTTATGTTGAAGCTAGTGAATCTATCTACCATGCTAAAATTGTGGTTTTCTTATTGTTCACTTTCTGTGATTTGCACCTTAACTATGCAGCGGATCAAAATTAAAGGAATAATTAGCGATCCTTGGTTCCGGAAGGACTACATTCCTATTCGACATGGAGTAGAAGAAAAAGTAAATTTGGATGACATTCATGCGGTTTTTGAGGACATTGAGGTTAGACTATTTATTCTTGTTGTTTCTGTGAATATTTTCAATGCTCAGTAGGACCCTTTCCATGCTTGATTCCTGTGCTGATGTTGTCAGCATATATTGTATATTTGCATCTTGCTTTTGTGACTTACAGAACTTATTTTTGCGACATTGTTTCTGCAGGATCAATATGTTACTGAGTCCAGAAAAAATGACGGTGGCCCTTTAGTTATGAATGCATTTGAAATGATTACTTTATCTCAAGGGTTGAATCTATCGGCTTTGTTTGACCGGCGACTGGTATGGCCATCCAGAATAATGATAACCACTTTTGCGGGACTTATAAGCATGGCCAGTAGGGGCGGGGCAAAGGGACAAATAGACCCCTTTCAAAGAAAATTTGAATTTTCCATTAGAAATCTATACAGTTATGTAGGAGAAGCCTTTAAAAAGTTTATATCCCTCCGTCCACAAAAAGAAAAGAAAAATACACCCTGTGTCCAGGATTTTTTTTTTTTTTTTTTTTTGGGGGGGGGGGGATTGTTTTGAGGGAGAGCCCCTCCGTGGCTTTTCAAGCATACAACGTCCTTCGTTTTATATTGTTTTAAAAGTAAAAAAAAATACAGCTATAGTTATTTTTTATTAATTTTTTTCATAATACAAATATTTTGATACTTACATTTAAAAAAACTAAAAAAAATCTTATTTTATATTATTTTTGACAATATAAAATAAGAACCGTTGGATCATTAAGGCCGTTGGATCTTGATAATCCAATGGCCTGAATGTGCGGGAGAGCTGCTTCATTCCATTTGTCCATCTCCGGGAACAACAGGAAATTTTTCAGTTGGTTTGGAAGAATAAATTTTTAAACAAATAATTCTCCTCCTACTTCCTCCTTAAGGAAGAAAGTACTATGCCCCCATCCCATGGATTGTTTCCAGATTTTCCCCTAGTAATAAGAGGTCACTTGCCTTTCATATTGGAATCCCCGGATCTCCAACACACATAGCCATTGTATTACTGATATTATGAAGTTTCCTACTCATATCCACCAGAGACAAATACCAACTCAATATTACATCTTGTTGTTTACGACTTGTTTGTTCTCCTCCCAGGATCATGTGAAGAAGCAAACTCGTTTTGTTTCTCGTAAGCCTGCAGAAGTTATTATTTCAACAATTGGAGCTGTTGCAGAATCAATGGGTCTCAAGGTGCATACACGTTACTACAAGGTATAGTTCCCAAATGTATGTAAATGATGGCATCTCCTGACTTGAGCATTATGTCAACGTTTTCTCTCATTGATTACTAGGCTTCAAATAGAGTAGATGTCTTACATCAGACATTCAACTGAAAATCTGTTGTTTTAAAAATCAAAAGTTGGCATATGAAAATTAGAAGATTTGATCACCAAATCTCCCTATATAAGTATATTGGAGATTTTGTTGGTTTGTTGCTACTTGGATTCAAAAGGAAACTGAGGGGTCCTGTTATGGCCAGTCTTTCATAGTTTCTTACCAGAAATAGAACAATTAAAAAGCTGGTTTCCATTACCGCATTACCCACTATTTTAGATCTATTGGCATCCAGTGGCAGTTTTGCACAGGGGCATGTTACTCCAACACTACTCAGACTACAAGTTTTCTACAATTTTATCAAAAATAATGATATGACACCTACAATTTTCTACAAGTTTTCATTAAACTAAAAATATTTTTTAAAAAAAACCACTGAACAAATATTACATCATATTTTTCTTGTAGACTTGTGGTGAACTTGTAGTAAGAGTAATTCAAACATTGGCCCACTTCCATATGACCACTGAGGAGGCGATGTGGGAAGAGTTCATCTCCTGAACTCAATTTCCTCTATTTGATCCTTGGGGACTAGGACGTCTGAACCAGGGCGCTGATATTGTTAAGGAACAAAATTGCTAAACCAATTATGGTAGCCTGATGTGGTGTGCTGCCCTTTTGCGTTGGCCAACAGCTGTAGTTTGATCCCCACCAACGGACCTTGCTGCCTGACCTATTCGAGGGATAGGGCAAAATGGCAAGTTGATCGAAGTTGTTAATTGGTTTTTTTTAATTGTTAATTGTTTCCTCCCAATGTATTAGGATATGACTCAAGTCTTATTGGGTGAACAAAACACAGACGTAGATTCATTCGTCTACTTTTCTTATTCTCATGGTCTTATTCTTTCCCTATGATAGTTTCTCATTTCCATCACAATTCTTGATTGAGATTATTGATGTAAATACTAGCATTGGAATTTTTGGTACCGATTTTCTCAATACTATAACACTATTATGTTATGATGTTGTATTTGTGATATATCGTAATATATTGCCATATTGATGATATTTCGTGATATGTCAGCCAATATTTAAAAATATTAGTTAATATATTTGTTAATATAGCCATGTTAGCATATAATTTTCAAAAAAAATTTTCATCTAAGATATTTGATACTAATACGTATTGTTTGATATATGTGATACCCTTATAGCAATAGTAGATACCAATACCTAAACTAATATTTGCATCCATGATTGGGATGGCATTTATCTTATGTCAAAGCTTAAACTTTTAAGAAGGGGAACTCCAGTTACTTTATGTGTCTTCTTTCTTTTCCTTCCTTTTGTTCTTAGTATTCTGTTTCTTTTCTTTGGGTGAATGGACCTGAACTGCTGTATTTCTGGCTGGATTGGCCTCCTTTCTAAATGTCATTTGCTTTTTTTCCACAGACAAGACTCGAAGCAACATCTGCCAGTAGGACAGGGCAGCTTGCTGTTGTGCTCGAGGTAAATCACTCGATCCTTGCTCTCAGAGTATCCAAAATACTCATGTGTCTGAGTCCTAACGAATGTCTCAAATCTTATCTTTGATTTCATTTCAGGTTTTTGAAGTCGCACCATCCCTTTTCATGGTAGATGTAAGGAAGGCTGCTGGGGACATGCTTGAATACCATAAGGTTAGAGTCTGCCACTTAAAAATTAATTTTCTTTTCACTCATTATAGCCACCAACTTACCTATGTAGCTGCCTCAATAACGCAATAAATTGCAAAAAACGGAGACCAGCTTAATAACATCTCTTGTCATATTGGCTAGATTTGGAAATCTTTTTTGGGCATTATGAATAAATTGATAAGATTAGACTTATCGTGCTAAATTAGAACTTTGATCGGTGTCAATTCCTACATGGACTTTTAATTATCCGTGTTTCTTTTTACTTATTAGTTTCTAAAGAATTGCATTATCCCTTCTGAGTTGTAAAATTGGCTAAAGACTAAAGTTCAACATTGTCTTTTTAGTCAAATGGTCGTCAAATGAAGATTTTTAGTCACACTTTCACTTGAGATCTTAAGAAGTTGGCTATAAAGAACTTTTGTTAAGCATGAGAATTAACATAATTCCAATCATTAAACTTAGAAGCCATCATGCATGATGCGGGGAAGGGAAAAAGATAGGGAAGTGAGAGGAAGCTTAGAGAAAAGTGTTGGATTTCGGGTTACTTTTTTGTGAATTCACGTCCTAATGAACAAGTCATCTGAAGGTTTGGTCAATTTTAGTGCGAGGATTCACCCAACTGAAAGATTGGAGTGATTCAAGAGATTGGTACTTGACCGACGCATGAGAGGGAGTTCATGCATGTGTAGCAATGTTGGGTACACTTGATGAGCGCCTGAGGTAGTGCTCATGCGTCAATTCTAACGGGAGCACAAAAGCACTTTTTGCTTCTAATGTTCAAATTCAAAATCTAGCGTTTGATCTTATATTTGAACATCAACCTTGAGTATAAAAATCCTACACAATTTTAGGTAAAAAAAGAGAGCATTTTAACATAAGGGTGCCACACGAAAAAAAAAAAAAAAAGAGAAAAGAGAAAGAAGGAAGAGTTTTGGCATCTATTTGAGGTTTGATTTAAGTTTCATTTTTCACTAAGCTCGGTATATTGTTTTAATTTTGGTTCTAAATTGTATTACAGATTGGTTACGTATTCTTCTTTTATAGATTGCAACGTGTGTTGAGAGTTGTATTTATCTATTATTCACTCTAGTCGTAGTGAAAGGCACTCAAAGAGGATTATATTTGTAATTTGGTACTTTTATAGTAGATTTTTGAGAAATTGTCTTATAGCTTTTTGTTTGGTTGAAAAGAGTTTTTCACGTTAAATATTATTGTAAAATTTGTATACTTGGTTGTGTATTTTTGTTTATTGTGCTCTCATGGTGTTTGGTGATTGATAATTGATAGGGTATTTGGGTTATTTTTTACTGTACTGATTGATAATGTGTTCTATGAATCCTAACAAAATGGGAAGGAAAGGTTAGAGGTGCAACCAAAAGGAGAGAAGGAGAAACATTATTTTAATAGCAATTCAATTCATTGCAAATAATAGAATTAGGGTATATATGCAGAGGCACACTACTTTCAGGTTAGCAAGACCTAAAATAAGAAAATTACATAAAGAAAATATAACCCACTATAGATATATTTAAAACTATTAAAATTTAAAAAAAAATGAAAAATAACAAAAATAGAAACAAATCTAGTAAAATAAACTAATAAATCAAACCTCTAAGATATCCACGTCAACATGGTTTTGCCATCTCAGTTCCTTTTAAGGACTCATTTGCCCATTCTCCTTTCTCTGTCGCGATCTTTTTAACCTTGTAAAACCAAACATGTGACCCCTTAAGTCTTCATATAGCAGCTAACTACAAAGAATCTTATTTCTCTTCTGTGTCTGCAGTTCTATAAGAACTTCATTGCTAAAATGGAGCATATCATCTGGAAACCGAGGGAAGGCTTCGCACCGTCTAGTCTTCTGAAAGCCGTGTCTCACTGATCCAGCTTGATCAGGCACCATGTGAAGCCATTGAATGAGCATAGCGAAAACAACAAGATTCACGTCTAACCCGAGCAAACTGGGGGCAAATAGATGTATGTATGCCGGAAGGCCTCCGAGGCAATGTTTGTAAATGTTGTTGTCTTTCCCAGCTGAGTTAGGTATTAGAATCATAGTCTCATGTCATGACTAATTGGAAAAAAAAACCCACAGAACATCATTCTCTGCAGGCAATTTGGTTGTTACCTTTAGAGTTTATCCTTCTCGGTTGTGACACGGTTCGGCGTTGCGCAGAGGTATGCATGGGTCGGAAACTTAGCTGATAGATTTTATGAGAGTAAGATTAAGTTTTTTGTGAAATTCCCTGTAATATTTGTAAATTATATGCTACAAACATTTGGCAGTTCATCCAAATAATCAATTTCTGTTTGTTGAGTTGAAATGGGGCATATCTATTGTTTTATAGGACTTGCATAACGTGGATCAATGCTGTATGTTTAATCAAACCATCCAACTCTCATTTAACTTTATTTTTTAGTCAAAATTTAATTTATATTTGTCTAATTTAACAAATTTGAAATAGTATTTTTTAAAGTTAAAATATAGAAAATGTATATTTTTATCTCACTTTTAAAAAACTAGATTTAATATAAAATTGGCACATTAAAATTAAGGTGGAAAACATATTTTTATGCTTCTATTTTATAAATTTTCAAAAAACTGATTAAAAAATAGATAAACGTAAGTTTTAGTAAATATAGTTAAATTTTATGTAAATAAAAATATAAATTGATTTGTTCAAGAAATTTATACGTAAGTAAGTTGTAAAAGTATCAAGAAAAATAGTG
This sequence comes from Nepenthes gracilis, assembly GCA_033239525.1. Classification (NCBI taxonomy): domain Eukaryota; kingdom Viridiplantae; phylum Streptophyta; class Magnoliopsida; order Caryophyllales; family Nepenthaceae; genus Nepenthes; species Nepenthes gracilis. The sequence goes on along the minus strand of BSYO01000022.1, from coordinate 3,626,843 downwards.
GTATAGTACAAAAAAGTACACACATTGGGGCGTTTGATTTTCTTCAAATAAATACATTATTTATAATTATTAAGTTAGAATTGGAATAGATTTTATTATTTAGATAAAAAAATATATTTATATTTGTCTATAATTAAAATTAAATCGAGTATATGTTTATTTTTAAGTTTTTTTTTTGGGAATCCATGCCCTTTTTAAGGAGTCCATGTGTATATTTATAACAATAATTAATCATGATATTGGTAGTTAGAGTAATTAAAAATTGATTAGTTTAACTATCTTTATGTACATTTTGATTATTAAGTTGATTGAAAACGGTTGATGCATAATGGTTAAATCGATAGCATACAATTGATATTTGTTAGTCAGAGATCCTTACCTAGGGTAACTATAAAGTCGATAAACTATTCAACTGAATAACTAAATATACTGTTATTTGAGCATATAACTCAAATCAGTTTATATTTCTTGCTTACTAAAGTTAAGATCGAATGTCATAATTTTTAAACCAGGGCCTAAAGAGTTGAACACTATTGTGCCCAACACTATGATAAAGTTAAGGATTCCATAAATTACATATGGATCAATTTAGATTGTATCATGTTATATTAAAATATTTTAAATAATATCTATTTATATGAAATTATTACTCTAGCTGCCTATAGAACTCTAAACAATGCATTATTTACTATTGGATCTACAATAATAACACAACTGTTTTACCTGGAAATATAATCTAGGAATTAGCACGATTTTTAATTAATTATTTGAGGATCATAATATCTCCCAACATAAAAAAATAAAAAAAAAAAAAAATAAAAATCGTTGTTCCACGGGAATGTACAACAGAGATTAAAATGGAAAATATTTGACGGGAAAGAGTTTGAATCATAACACTAATTTATAATTGTTTCACAAAAATATGGTAAATCTATTTTTCGATATTATTTTTTATTTAATTTGTACCAGAAAAATATTTTATTTTTCACATTTGTCAATATCTGACACATACAGAAAAATGAATCAATAAAAAAACATTTTTCACTTAAAAAAACTAAACTAAAATTTTGAATATATATATATATATAAGTAAAAGCCAAGGTGTTGACCCAATTTTTTTTATCCCTGACAAACTCACCATGGGTAAAAACATCGTATGTAATTGCTCTGTAAATAAATAAATAGATATTTATCATCTCAAGCTTACAATACTAGTGCTTGTGAAAACCAAACAAAACAACACGAGTCGCAGCTGTGTTTTGATTCGGAAGTTTGCCTATACAAGATTCGATCGGAACCACAGTGATGATGCCCTCTAAGGAGACAAGCAAAAGGAAGAAGGGTCGGTATCAGAGTCGAGATCTCGAGCTACCTGCAGAAGGTGTTCGACACTAACTTCAGGGTAATGCTGCAAAAGATTTAAGTTGGCTGCAAAATCCCCGCTCAATAATCTGCCCTTTGCGCATAATAGCATCGCGCAACAGATCCGTAGAAGCATGTCCTGTGGAGAATGTAATCGTATTCTTGTAAAAGCATGTCCAGATTCTTCAACAGTGTTAGAATATGAATATTGGTAAAAGCAACTGTGAGGGGGGGGGGGGAACCCAAATAGGCACTATTGTTTGGAAGAGATCTGGCTAAGGTTTATAAAAGGCATAATTCGGGTGAAGAAAATATAAGGAAACAAAAACTAGATCAACCATAATTTTTATTTACTGCAGAAAACAATCCTGAGGCTAGATAATTTTAATCATTAAAGGTTCTAGTTTGATTTTATTGGTGCAAAATACATTCAAATAAAATGCTTTATTGTATTTTTGAGACGATTCGTATAAATCCAGTTGCACTTGTAATGGATGGATACAAAGTGGCATTATTACATGCCCTAGAACATCTTCTTAAGTTTCCCACCATTTCTCTACAATGTTCTTAACGAAGCGAAAGTGTCTAGTTGAGGTTTCAGAAGCCAACCGAGCCAGGCTCGACTAGTAAGGCCTAATGCACGAACCTCTCTCAGCCTGAATGAATTAAGCTCGATCAAGAATATTAGTTGGGCAAAGCTCATCTTTTGTCATTCAGCACATATTCAAGAAACATTTTCTGAAAGTTGAAATAATCAAGCCACGTGATTACTTTTACTCTTCTAAGTTTTTCTAGTCTTACCTTTCTCTTTTTAATGAATCAACAACAAGAAAAATCGAGGGAGAGAGGAGGACCTGCACGCCAAATGGGTTACTCAAAAGAGAGTCCCATATTCTCAAGACATTATTGAACTCAAATTCTTGAGTCAGCAACAATGTGATCCATCTGAAGGCATAGAACTGTGGGTTGACCTGCTAATTAGAGAAGAAATTAAATAGGCCACTTCCTATAGATACTTAATTTAGATATGCATGCAGTCTCAGAAGAATTCAGGAAAAAAAATATCCAAATTTCTTCCATCAATTCATAGAAACACTTGTTTTAACAAATTTGAAAAACTGTCAGAAATTTTATAGCTCTAAGGTGACTCATGCACTTAAAACACAGACAAAATAAAACACTATTGAAAAAGGGTAAGCTAGCTGTGTTTGAAGGAAAAAATTAATGAGACAGACCAATTGAAAGTTATTTCTACTCTCAGCAGATATTAAATAAATCAACCGAAATAGCAAAAGAAGATTCATATAGTTGACCCACTTAGTGAAACTTAAAGACTGATTTGTTGTCTTGATGTAGAATAAAAGTTTGAATTGTTGTTTGACCTTGCTAGTAAATTCAAGATGCTGCCATAGCTCCTCGTCATTCACTTTTAACATCTCTTTAAGCCTTGAAAGAGTAGAGTGGATACCCACAGAGCTGTTATCTAACTGCTGGCAGAAGTGGTCCACTGAGTCACTCAACAGCCTAACAAAACAACCAAAACTATCTGCTTCTGCATTTGCCTGCATGGTACAAAATAGTTGCAATACCATATAAGTGAAATTGCTGCAGAATTTCTGTGTACTAAGGCCTGAATTACTATAACAAATTATATAGGGGAGGCAAAATTATTGATGCAATTTGATTATTTCTTCTAATTTCAAACAGGCGAGGCAAAATTTTTGCGGAACACATTTTCAATGATTGCATACTAACTAGATAGTTTATGTTGTGGCAGAATTTGTGTACAAAATCCAGATATGTAGTCCATGATTAATTAGGGTACTATTCCACCTTTGCCAACCCAATATATCCAATTATATTGATGTAAGTTGTTAAATATGTATATGAAAAATATATAAAGCCATAGCATTGCTACAAGCGCAACAAGATTTTATGAAAAATACAACTCTTACCACAAGTTTATTGCAATTCTATAGAAAACATGATATGACACTTGTTAAATGGTATGTCTTTTATTACTAAAATATAATAATATTTTAAGTTAAGTGGGCTCAAATAATAAGTATCACATCATCATTTTTAGTAAAATTATAGTAAATTTGTACTGTTGCCCATACTTTATATTGAAATCAGCTAAAAAAATTTACTCGCACCCATCTAGAGATCATTATAGGTCCAAAATCAAGGTCCAAGTCTTGTTCCAGTCAGACAGAATTCCACAACTATGCCACGTTGTCTGACCACCACAATCGGACTCAACATTTCTCTACATGTGCTGCTAAATTGAGGAAATAATAACTCAGACATCTAATAAATATGACCTTCAGTGGGCCAACTAACAAGATCTACAAAATTACAACACAGACAACACATTCTTCAGAACACAGAAACCAACTTTAACCCCAAGTGTAGGTCAACGTAGTAAAGCATGAAATGAATATCACTGTAGGCAACACAGGTATATTATACTACATATTCTGTGCTATTGAACTGCATTCCACTCCATTAAATTTACCCAAAAGTTTTGTAACTTCTAGATGTTTTGATCAGGATATGTCCTATTAGGTTTGCCTCCATTCAAGGTCATGTCATCCACTGGGGTTTGAAGAGTTGCAGTTGCATATTCTTTTTTCACCTATAATATCCTTAATTACTTACCAAGAAAACAAAACAATTATCCTCAAGTATGCCAGACAGCCAAAGCAGAGAGATTCTTACAGCATTCTGCTCATCAGTGTCAACACTAAACACATAGTAGATTGGTGCCAGGACCTCATTCATGCCTTGCACATAATGCGTTGTAGGATTCAGCTTCGCAAACAAGAGAAGAATATTTCTCATCGCTTCCTACAAAAACATGGAGGTGCAGCATACCACCATAAATAAAGAGATTATCTTCCAGCATCAAAATGAGGTAAAATGGGGAAGACAATTTTTTGAAGAAAATTGGCAATTTCAACTTACAATTCCATTTAGTGAAAGATATCATACATACCCTGTTTTTCTTACTCAGTGATGATTCACCAGAGAAAAATTTCATCTCTGGGTGTGTTCGTTGCAGGTCACGGTCAATCTGCTCAGCGATCTCTGTGTACTATAAACCAATGTGCATATTGTTATAAACATCAAAGAGAATAAAACATAAAAAGTTAGAAGGTATAAAGGAGGAGAAGATATATACCTCAAAGAATCGATTCCAAGCACTAGCCTCACCGAGGCTAAGTGGGTGATCTTCAGTAGACACATCGTGTCGCCTAAGTGGCCCAGCAGTGTGAGCATCAACATTCTTGCCTGAACCCCGTGTTTCTTCTTTTTTCCTTGAAAATTCCGACTGTCTAAATAAAAAAGCTGACAATTAATGCATGGAAATGTTAACAACAAAGAAGCACCTAGATATGATGTGAGTGTCAAGGAAAATGACTACAGTCACAACCTAAGAACAATCGACATCAATATAGGACATTGACATGACACGATGCTAATCCACTGACACGTTATTTTTCTAAACATGAGAAAATGATATGCTCGAGACATGTCAACTAAAATTCAGTGTCTATTTATAAATATGAGAATAAAATTAATTAATAGCACTACTTTTATATCAATTTATCTCCACGAAGTATATTTCATGTTTTGTCATCCAAAAGATATTAAGAAAGAACTAGTTTGTAAGTAGGCCAATATAAAAGAGTTGTGCTGTAACATAATGAAAAAAGACGACAATTGGGGTAAGTTTCTAATTATTTTTATTTAACAAATGGCTCCAATTTTCTTTTTATTTATATTAAGAACCCCTTTTTTTGAAAGCTTACAAAATAGCCCACATGCCCGAAATATCAGAATGTATTAAAGTAAAAAACAATATTCTGACACATGTTGGGTAGTGTTGGATGCCAACTTGCTAGCCCTAGAGAGTGTCGGTACTTCTTAGGCGACAACAACATAACGATCATAATTGCTATGGCCAGCATGTTTTAAGAGCAACAGCTTACAGGACTCAACAGAAGCTCCTCTTTCAGCTCAGCATATTTTAGTCTATTTTCAGCCAACACTTTCTCCCATAAGTCTCGAGATGCAGGTAAATAACCCAAGAGCAACTGCAAGCAATTGACACATAAGAATGATAAACTGCTATAGCCAATAAAATCACTGTGAGGCATCAAGGGAAGCATGGTATTATATTGCTTCAGAAAAATAAACATTACTTCTCACAAATTTGGGAAGTTGAAATGATATTTTATGGAGTTGGAGATTATCAATACCTGTGCCACGAGATTATTAACATTCACACAGAGACAACTTAATATTATTGAAGTCGAAACTGCAGACATTTGATGGGACTTGGACATTGTGAACAAATCTTCAGTTGCAACAAAATAGTTAACATTATAAAATGGTAAACCAGTGCAACTGTAAGCTAAACAAATTCAAATTTCCTGTATTATAAAATAGTTAACAATACAGTCAACACTATTTATCCCCCAGAAAAAAAGTTAGAGAGAAGCTAAACCAATTCGAATTTTCAACATGGTTATATATTTAGTATTAGCTCCGAAATATGAAATTATGGAGACCCACCACCATCTATTGGGGTTTAAGTCAATTCCTTGTTAAGTCCCATATCCCCCATCCTCATGAAAGATTTTACTCAAGCAAAACCCATCCAAGAGACCTACAAGATAGACGCAAGCTAGGGGCTTAAGCTGCAGGTTTTAAAGGAATTCCAATGGCTAGCTGTAGGTGAGCCACATGATGACCGCTTGAACAGCCGCGCTAGCTAAAATTATGAAGTTCTAATTGGAGGTTACATTTGGGGGAGATTATTTTAAACCCCGTACACCGTGGAAGAGAGAGAAAAAGAAGAGGAAGAGAGAGAAAGAAGAAGACGGAGGATTGCCAACTATTTCGGGTTCGAATCGTGGTCAACTCTTCCCCACCTTGGGTATATTGTTCTAGCTACGATAATAGAACATATTGTCGGTCATTTTCGTTTCTCTTACTCATGTATTCATTAATCTTTTTTAGTTATTTTACTTAGAGATGTTGTATAACCAAGATGTATGTTGGATGTTAGTGTTAACTGCATCATTTGGTTGTAGAACTGAGATAGTAGTGGTTAATGATGATCAGACATCACACTTGTAGTGTGATTGAACAAGATAATTTGGAGGATGTTACTGGTAATTGGTTTTCACACATGTTATTATGAAGGAATTGTACAACCAAGTTGTTTGGGGGGTTATTTGTAACCATATATTATACATAGTGGGCATATGTTTGGACAAAAAGCCTTGTGGCTTTTCCCATAGTTAAGAAGAATTTCTATGTAAAAATCGCTTGTTATTGTGTTTATATATGTGGTTGTATGTTATTGTTTCTTCCTCATGAATTTAAACAAAATGGCGGTGAACTCGATCCCAGTTAGAGAATTTTTTAGGTATCTTGTTGGTGAAATTTGACCTACTGCCCAAAGCCACGCACCCCTTTGGAAGAATAGTGATCACAATCTGAAGAATAGTTTGTTGGTTGATTGATCATTGTTGTCAAGGTTTGGTAGCTAAAAACAATTACGAATGGAATGGCCTAAGAAACTCATCCATGCATTCCAAGAATGCAATAAAGTTAAGTATTAAGATTTGGCACTTGCTCAAAATTATTATTATATATACTTACTAGTCCACATCATTTGTACCTTGATTCTATTTTTTCAACTTTTCTTGGCTCAATCCCCTTATATTGAATTCCTCTTAGCCTCTCAAGACAGATTCATTTTAGCAACCCAATAAAATAAAACTATCCACTAGCAATACACCAGTAAAGTAAGCCAGGACAATACTAGCAATAGCATTTTTCATTACAATAAATCAAGTCAGGTGTTATTTTTTATTACATAACCTTACATAACTGATACAAACAAATAAGAAAAACATGCAAATAATATGCTTATTAAGATCTTGCTTCTACTTCTTGAATTTTAGAATCTTTGATCTCGATGAAACGTGTGCTAATTGGATGAGATGGGATGGTCCTGTGGATCACAGAAGGAGATGAGAGCCCCATCTAATGTTAGGAGACATCCACACAAGTTTAGGCATATGGAAGTGGGCCTTTCCCTAAGGTGACGAGCTTCCCACCTAGTCCCAATGAGTTGAGCATCTCTTTCATGTTCCTAGACTATCAGATTATGTTACTAATGTGTGTAAAATCCCTTATATTAGGTTGGGTATACCTTTGGGGAATTGGAGAACATATCCAGAATGACATATTCTTTTTTGACATTCGAAACCAAGAATATTTTTGTTGAAATGCTCTTAATCTATTTTGATAAATATTTTTGAAATATATAGCAAGGTATTGCAATAGATCTTCTATTAGCAAATTATTGCTCAATTTGCCAAAAATTACATTAAATATCACTGACTAGCAGATGAAAATAGAAAAAGCTGCATCGAGTTACTGGGTACTAAGCTTTTTGATATGGAAAGAATTTCTCAAGAACTCGTTTCCAGCAAGAATGTGAGAAAAACAGGAAGGGGGGATAAGAATGAAAAGGGAAAATCTTAATGCATAAATCAAAACATATAAGTAGTCTTAACAACAAAGGGTAGGGTATTCAGCATTAAAACAAAAATAAATCAAAAGTTATCTGAAGAGAGAAACCATGACCTTTGTTGATGGATAAGAAATTTGAGATGTGCGCTTGGTTTTACTACACCCCATTTTCCTTAGCCAGCAAGCAATTTTACTAGAACATCATGAATCATTTCTTCCATATCTAAAATCTTAGCGAGCAGATAATATGTATAAGCCCCACATTAAAATAGCAACATGATATGCATGTCTTAAAATCAAATCAAATCAAAAGGTCTAAGAAGCAAGAACATGATCAAAGTACCTAGGATGAACAAGCATTCTGCTTTTAAGTTTTGCAAACTATTACCAAAACAGCAATGTCACTTGATTAATAACGAATTGACATGAATCTATTTCTGTCTATGAGGGTCCAATCAGAGTAACTTCTAGTTCTAATAGGCCATGAACTAGATTGAAATCATTCTCAACAAATCTATAAGAAATAATTCTATTTTTTTCATCGGATCCCAGTAGAGACCAAAGGTCTTGAAGAGACTGATCCAAAAGAACAACTTAAAAGATAAAGAGGTATCCTTAATATCTTCATACTCTTTCCAAGTTCAAAGTACCATTTGTGCAAATAAGAATCCAATTTGTTACATGATTTTTCTACAAAAAAGATGGATATATAATCTACAAGGAAATTACTTACAAACTACAATTTGTGTTAGCTGGCTTCAAAATGAACAGGAGCGAGGACTGAAGGAAAAATAATAATAATAAGTTACCCAAAATCTACGCTGGAAGCAGAACAACCAATACCCAAAACCTCATTGCTCAACTAAATAATCAACCTAACCTTTTAGATTCAAGAAATTTTGAGGGAAAATGCAACCAAAATGTAGCTAAATCTTGAACAAACCCCCCTGCCCTTAAATTTTCATTTCCTTCAAATTCTTCGGCCCCAAATACAGGATTGAATGAGTAAGATTCATCGTAATGCGATCATCGAGAACACCTTTGCATGTCAAATGCTAATTCACATTTCACAATTTGTACATGCTACACAAAAAAAAAAAAAAAAAAAAAAAAAAAAACACACCCCTTACCTTCCAAGCTGTGGCACGCAAACTTCCTCCATCAGGTATACCTGCACTTGCAATTCTTTGCAACTTTTCCAAATTTATCTCTGTCTGAGATAGCTGTTCAACATCACATCATCCATGATTAGAACAAAGGCGTAAAGGAAAATTTACCCAAAACCCAGAAATGAAACAGCACAGAAAAAAAACCCTGGCTGAATCCCTACAGGCTAACATAAGCGAAGCACTGAAAGCATATCAGCACTATTTCTTTTTTAAAAAGTAATAAAGGATCAAAACAGAACTCAATTTCATGTTCTGCATATAAGTTAGGGTTTACTCATCAAATCAAAAAGAGAATGACCGACAAAAAGAAAGTACACAGAACCTGATTCTCACCTCATACTCAAGATCCGACCGTTTCTCGTCGACCTTGAGAACATGTTTGGAAACGGAAGTGGAACCGATTTCCTTATCGGTCTTTGAACGGGTTTTTAACTCCAACTCTTCATCGGCAATAATTTCAATGTCATTTTCCCGATCGGATCCGAACCCATTAGGCTGAAACGTTTCGAGCTCTTCGCCCAACTCAAATGCGGGGTTGGGCCCTTCTTTTTCGCCCTCTTTGTCGTCGTCGAAGCCTTTCAGTAAGCTTCCTATCTGATCAGGAATGGCTTTGAGGGCTTTCTCCGGGAGCTTGAGCTTTCCCTTGAGCATGGTTAATAACTGTCACGGCTAGTGACTCACTGACGGTACTGAGCCGTCCGAATCCCCGAGTTGTTGTGGGGGAATGAGTCCATGGAAGCCCACGATGTGGAGTTGGAGAGGGGACAGAGAAAGAAGAGGTGTTAAGTTCCATATCTCGATAACTTTTGCAAAACACTCTCTTCTCCCGCAGATTCTCTCTCTCTCTTTCTCTCTCTCGGGAAGAATGGTAGTTTAAAGGTTGAATGGTAGAAATGCACTGGTCTGGAGCACCATTAGTCCGATCACACCACGATGCGACGCTCAAGTCGGGTCAGGGGCGAAGGAGGCCGTCGTGGGCTCTCAGAGTCTAATCTGACCGTCTACGCTATTATTATCCGAGATTTAATCTTTGTCATTGAATTTTAAATGTAATCCAACGGTTGAAACTAAAGTTTTTTTGATAAGATTTTATCCGTCCGTTTTCTCTAATCCGACGGCTAATAGATAAGTGTACAGTAATCTTAAAATTTGGACGGCGATTTTTCTCTCTCTTCCTTCCGAAGTCTGTAATCTCCACTTTCCCTCTCCTCTCCTCTCCTCTCCTCTCCAGCTTCAATTTGTTCTCCAGTACTTCGCTCCAAATCTCCGAGGGAACCCACGGCTTTTCGATTTTGAACTTCCTTGTGGCAGTTCCTAGCATTTTTCGGAGTTTGTGTTCGGCCGCGAACGTCTGCAACTTTTGTTCTCCAGTGTATTCTCTCCCAGCACCTTTCTCTCTCTCTCTCTCTCTCTCTCTCTGTGCCTCCGGAAATTGTAAGGGCACTTTTGAAGTCTTTCTGTCTCCGGAAATTATATGTCCCTTGACAGTGTGTCAGCACAAGGATCTCGACGTATTTATTTTTATTTATTATTGGTAATTAAAGATATCAATATTGCTCGAAATTTTAAAAAAAAAATGTGATTAATGAGTCCACCAGAGTGACACTTTTGAAGTCTTTTTTGAGAAGGAAGAGCAAGGCTGAAAAAAATGAAGTTTTCCTTTGATTTCATGGAGGGAGTAATGATCCAGTGGAATCATCTAGATATTCGGAGGTGGGTTTCAAAGAAAAGCCGGTCTTGTGGTCTGATATAAGTGGTGAGTCACCGTTCTCTTGAGATCTCAGACTTGTTTCCTGAGTGCGAATGAAAAATAGGCGAAATTGGAAGTAGTTCTCGATTTTTTTTTTTTTTGTCTGGGAGGATTACATGGTTGAAGAGAGACAGAGATGGTGATTGCTCTGTGGTTATGGGATGACATGGTTGGACAAAGTATTTGGAAGCCACAGGTTTCCTTTCAAATTCATTGTTGTTTATTCCAAATTCAAGCTTGTCTGTTCCATTATTTCCTGAGGATTGGGCTTATCCAATTGGGTCCTTTCCTAAATCCTAGAATCAAAGCGCGACATTCAATAGGCAAAATTCCTTTCTTAGTTGGCCCTTGTTAAGTTAAATTAGCTTTAAAGGAAATTCTATTATTGTGTGAAATTATTTTTATTCACTAACGAAACACGCTTGTGAAATCATTTTGCAGGCACAGTGGTAAAACTCCCTCCTTAGACGAGCACGGGGCTTAGTCAAGTAAAACCAACTGGGTTACATATGCAGTTCTCTAAACAATTTCAGAAGGCGGTCCGCTATATTCTCGTAACTGGTAATAAGCTGGCGAACCTCCCCATAGGACGACTGACTAGAGTGCGACTCCACAAAAGAGCCTTACTTCGTAGGGACGCTAGCGTGTTGCATGTTTTCTGTTAAAGTGCACCTCTATCATGCTAATTGAACACCAATTTTGGGCTAACGACAGAAAATAAAGGATTCTTTTCAATATGGTTTTAGTGGAAATATTGCTTTTAATTTTTGCAATTGGACTCTAAGCTGGACAATTAACTCTATGTGCCTTACAGAAGCCTGTTCTGCACTCATTAAATTGTTTTGTTTTTATATTTTCATAGGTAGATCTAATAAATGCGGTTAGAACACTCATTAAGGAGTTTCTGGCATTTTGCTTTAACATAGTTCAATCTCAGGCCATAATGTTGTTAGCTGGCAATGGTGATTGAATAAATCTTAACGAAACAGCTTCTGTGCCTAAAGCTCAGCCACCAGTGCCAAGGTCCTCAGCAGTTGATGGTGTTACTGTGAGCCAGACTTTCAGCTTCTCAAGTCCTGTTTTTGTATTTCATATGTCGTTTCATCATTGGTTGGTGTATCCAGTGCTTCTTTTGAAGTATCCCCAGTAAAACCCATGGCACTGTTTCATCATCGGCCGGTGTATTTCTTAGTAGTTATATTCTTATAATCTATTTTTAATTTGTGTTTGATTTTCTTTTATGTGCTGAGTTTGCTGTTTGGAGCTCGTTGATTGATTGCTGGTTTCTTCTCGGCGTATTGTTTGTAGCCTTTGGTTTATTATTCTCTTGCTTTTCTAGCTATCCTTGCTTTGCCTATGTTAAACTTTTTTGCCTTTTGTTGTTTGATTCCCTCTTCTTTCTTTTCTAAATCTCTTAATATTACCACCATTTATTTTTTGGTAGGAATTGATACATCATATAGGCCTGAAAATGAGCCAAAATGACATCAGAAGTGATATGTGATACATAATTAATGTTATGGGTATCTAATAGTTTAATAATGGTATTCTTCCATCTAACAATATATAATTATATACAATTTAGAATAAATATAATTATAACAAATTCGAAAAATAATAAATTTTGAAAATATATTATCATCATTTTTCATTTTAATCTTTTGTCTACATCTTCACCCTCGCCTTCATAACTATCTAACAGTTTAATGATGGTATTCTTCTATCTAATAACATGAGATTATAGTCAATTTAAGAGATATTTTTATTTAAAATTGGGGTTCTTGATAAATACACTTTTTTTTTTCAAACATGTATCCTCATATTCAAACAAACATTTACATAGAATCAAGCATTCAAACCGAGCACAAACAACTTGAAATTGTTGCATCTCTACTTCATGCAAAGTTTCGTGTGCACTTGGTAGAGATTATAATACTCAATGATAAAATCTGAAATCAGAGTTCCTCTACTTTCCCATATTTCAATCCACTGAGTTGGTGGGCCTAAAAATTAAGGATTAACACAGTAAATTATTGAAATTTGATTATTTTTTATACTATAAAACCTCTTAACGAAAAAACTCAAGATGCCATTACTCCGAAATTGTTGCCCCAGAATCAGAGACTCAATAACTTCATAACTATTTCAATGGTTCAGATATTTTATCAAAAAATAAAGTCCCAACAAATATATAGTCACATTTTTTAGTTTCAATTTCAGATTATCATTTCAGTTTGAATTCCACTAACTATTTTTATTTCACAACAGTTGTCAATTCACCGGATGGTGACCAGGATACTAAAAACAGATTCAAAAAATCCAACTTGATGCTGAGCTGTGTACAATACAAACAGAAAACAAAAGGCCGTGTAGTGATACTGCAAACAAATTATCAGATGTATGAAAAAGAGAAAAATGAACCTTAACTTTTTGAAAATGGAGCAGTGATGGGATTTCCTTGGAGATGTGGCTTCCGTTGTAGAGGCTTTGAGTCATTTTTGTAAACAAGAAGAGAAGACTCTGCAGATAGAATGAGCAAGAGAATAAACCGAGGCGGCGACCACGGCGGCAGAAGGTTTGGCAACGTAAGTTCAGCAGAATACAGGAAACAGGCATTAGGTAAGTGGGTTCGGGGGTGCTCCATCGCCCGTGGCGAGGTAAGAGAGAGAAGAGATTACTGGATTTGAGCGCCAACCGTCGAAGATTTGGAATAAAGCACCGGAGAATGGATCGAAGGAGAGGGAGAGAGAAGACTGTAGACTTCGGGAGGGAGAGAAGGAGAAACTGTTGTTCAAATTTTAGGGTTACTATAAACTCATTTATTAACCGTTTGATTAGATGAAACGAACGGACAAGATTTTGTTAGACAAGATTTAATTTTAGCCGTTGGATTATATTTAAAATTCAATAGTTGAGATTAAATCTGTATAATAATAGTGTAGGCCGTCGGATCGAATTGGATGATTCATGGTAGGAGTTGGACGGCCTCTATTGCCTATGGCGATGGAGGCCTCCCGAACCTCGTTCAAGTTCAAGTCCAAGTTCCTTTGATCATTTCATTTTCATAGGTGATTTTACGAAACCATTTTTTCAAGTAATTGATACCGATAGACCAAAAACGTACAAGATAGATATTGAAAACAAACGAAAATATGGCCCAGACTATTCAAAATTCAATCATGTAGCAGCAGTTCAGTAAAACAAGTAAGAGATTAGGCTTCAAGAAATCGCCAAAGCAACCCACAAACAAAACACCATCCCAGGACAAGTCAAGAAGAAAGAGAAGAGAGGGACAAGCAAACCTACACCAGACCACGGATCATTTACTTTGAAGAATCGGAGAGATAGCCGTCGCCTAATGGAAGCATGAGCTTGATCTGTCGTGACAAACACCATTGAGTGAATTTTCTCCGGGAGCGCTCAGAAGATGACTCTTTTCACCTATAAAATGTCTAGAATCCGCTCCCTATTGAAGACAATATTATTCTACGTGTGCCAATATAGTACAACAAAGTCACCAATATTATTCTGAAAGTACTCGACATCAAATTCTTTCCCTTTCATCTCATACTGGCCCACTTTATTTCCACTGGCCAATCCTCAACAGACAAAAACACAACCAACCTTACTGTTAGAATTAAATACTTATTTAAATTGCGAGAAAATATGTAGAATATGATAGTAAATACACAATAAATAACTACAAATAATAAAGGCATGATTTTTATGTGGAAAACTCCCTGTGAAAAGAGGGAGAAAAACCACGGAACACAGAGTTTGAAATTTTCACTAGTAGCAGTTGATCGGTTACACAAACCCCAAATCATAAGAATTAATATCAACTAATTTTGCACAATCCGTCTGAAAAATATAAAGAGTAAGAGTAGAGATAAACCCGATGAGTTATTCTCAACAGCAGTTAACATGCGTGTGATTGACAGAAATTGAAACTTGATTGAAAACCCAAATGGATGCTCAAATCTTCCTCTTCTCCTTCTTCTCTCTCTTTTCTCTCTTTTTCTTCTCTAGAATGGCGCTCAAAACTAATTGGAATAACCTAAAAACACAAAGTGGGCATTTTATATAATAGGTGNTCGAGCGCCCATCGAGTGCAGGCCCGCGCTCGAGTGCCATTCGGGTGCACAGCGAGCGGCATGCTATTGGAATTTGGGCTCGAGCGACATTCAGGCGAGTATCGAGCGAAGGCTTACTAGAATTTGCGGCTCGAGCGCTATTCGAGCACACGAAGCAGTGGGGGCATCTTGGAATTTGCGGCTCGGCGCCCAACGCATGTAAGTCGATCCTTCCCGTGCGGTGAGGATATTTATTTCCATCCGTCACATCAAGTGGGTATAGGTTCACACGGGGGTGACACATAACCCAACACCTACGACACATCTTTGACCAAATAGTGCAAGAGAACATAAAAAAAAAAAAAAGAAGAGGTAGTTATATTATTCATCTCAAACACCACACAAAAACTACTTTAGGTTATAATTGGCAAATAACCCCATGCTATCACATGTACTAAGGTGCTCTTAGATAGCCAATTACAAAAATAAATACAGTCTACGTCATAGAACTTCAAAGCCATTCAGATAAAAAGATAGAAAATGCCAACTTAGTAGAGAACATATAATCCAAAGACAGCCTTCAAACCAGCTTATCAGCCATGAAGCTATCTAAATTTGATGAAGGGTAGTGTTCCATAACTTCAATCAATGCAGAATTATTCATACTCAAAATATTTCTCAAGCTCCACGTAAATACTCACCTAAGTTGTTAATAGTCTTGCAATATCAATTTTTGATTAAAAAAATATGATAATTGATTCCATTGGCATATGCATATTGTCAAAAAAGGAAAATATTAGAATAAAAAAGTTTAAGTTGTTACAATTGACTCTTTCAATTACTTTGCATTAATATATATCTTATGGGAATGCTTATTTAAACTTGAAATGTGAATTAAGTACTTAATAATATTATACTATATGCTGATAAATAATTATCAAAAATAAAAGTTTTAGAAATCGAATGCTCATTTATATCATCGTTGTTATCTATTTTTTTTTCAAACTTAGTTTACGTAGTTCTTGAAAACATATGTATCTGGATAAATTGTTCCGTGTGATAATAAGGAAAATGAATCATAGTAGTATGATTTGGCTCTTCAAACAAATTCTTATTGTCATCGGCGCACCTTTTCTAAATTTCTTGTATCTCACTAAGAAATTCTCTAAATAAACTACTAGATATGTAAAATCATAAGCTTTGAATTACAATTTAACGTATAGTCTATCTTAAATTAGGAAGTATGAACACTCTTTCAGATTTAAAATATCGATATCCAACACGTGTCGAACACGCTTTAATACGTATTAATTTATTCTTTTTGTCTGACATGTTTTGAATACGCTCCAAACATGTATTGATACGTTTTGGACGCGTTTTGGATATTTTAAGTAATTTTATAATTTAAAAAAATTATGAGCTATTTTATAAATTTTAAAAAATATGGACTATATTATAATTTTAAAATTTAAAGCGATACTTCTCTTTTATTTTTGTCAATAATCCTCACTCCCCAAGAATATTAGTCAAAAGAGACTTCTTCCTTCATAGTAGTTGACACTTTTTTTTTTACCAAATTTTTATAAGCTATAAAATCAAGATTCGAAAAAAACGAGATGGCAACTGATCTATAGTTGAGTAAGATATAGAGTTAAGACGCTCCGAACACGTTTTTTGTCTAACGGGTTTTGAATATGCTCTGAATATGTCTTAACATATTTTTGACACGTTTTGGACACTTTAAGTAATTTTATAATTTTAAAAAAATTACGAGAAATTTTATAAATTTTAAAAAATGTGGATTATTTTATAATTTTAAAATTTAGAGCGGTGTCTCTCTTTTATTTCTATCAATAGTCCCCACTCCCTAAAAATATTAATCAAGAGAAATTTCTTCTTTCATGGTAGGTGACACTTTTTTTTTTACCAAATTTTTATAAGCTGTAGAGTCAAGAATCGAAAACAATAAGATGATTATGGACGTAAAACTCGAAAAAAATAAGACGATTATGGAGGTAAAATAAATAAAAGCGATAACATAACTGATCTATAATGGAGTAAAAATTTAATTTTTTTATCACAAATGAAGGTGATAAACCCACAAATTAAGTATAAATAGTAATATTTATCAATTAAAAAAAATTATAAACCATACTTTTAATTTACATAACCCCAATGTTTGTATATTTAATTTTTATAAAATAATGTATCAGCATCAATGTTGTGTTATATCTTTATCCCGTATCGTTATCCGTACTTTATAGATCTTAAGTCGTCTGATTGATTCTTTTTAAAAGTTTAAACTTTTAATTCTTTTTTTTATTCAACGGGTTAGGCCAAAGAAAGTGAAGAATTATATTTAGTAAAATTATTTATGATCTTTTTAGTTTTAATGAAACTTCAAACGAGAAAATGATTGAATGACATGAAATCTTACTTTGTCCGATAAGCATATTTCATATGAAATACACAAAAGATCATTTTCACAATAAGCATTACATCATTTTCTATGAATGCACTTTTGTATAGCTTGATACCCTATCAAATGCTGAGGGGATCTGTGCCGCACTAATGCGGCACAAGACTTGTGTTGTAGGTCTTTGGCAATTTAGATCAAATTGAACGGTTAAAAACCGTTTTATTTTATTTTTGTTTAAAAATTAAAAGAAAACCTACTGTCGTTGAATTTTATTTGAATATTCAAGAACTGTATGATAGAGACCCTGTACTGCATTAGTACGGGGTAAGGTCCGTCATCTCACGTGATCAAGCGGTTTAAGAAGATTTTTGACGATTTTAAATAATCTTTGGATACCCAATAAAATCCGATAAACTACTACACTTTGCTTTTGGGCATATTTGTAGGATAGAGGACTCGTGTTACTTGCTACTCAGCCTTCCTTTTGCCTCAGAGAAGGCTTCGGATATAGCCTTTTTCGGTAAATCGAGTAACCAAATAATGATTATTTTGAGAAAAATAATCAGGAGCAATGTAAACAGTTTCTTTTTCTTTTTTTTGGGGGTTTGATAAGTCTAAAAATTTCTCGTTGCATCAAAAAATTCCAGAATATTCCAAAAATCAGATCCGGATCTTCCTTTTTGTGGTGAGGAACGGATCTACTGTCGACCGAATAAAGCGAGAGAAACCTTCCACGTTCAGGACGCTGAGTATTTTCACATGAGTAATGTCATTTATTTTAATTATTTATATTTTTATTATACATATTTATAATATTTTTAAAAATTAAAAAATATCACACACACACACACATATATATATATATATATATATTGATACGAATCTCAAATCTGAATAGTTATTCGAATAGAGTCGGGTTGGTCCTTTGAATCGTTTAATTTAGATATTATATATTATAATAATTAATAAGTGGTCAACAAAATAAAACACAGAATTCGCTCATTGAAATATCCATTAATATTCAAATCAGAAATCTTCTAAAAAAACAAAAGATGATGACAGGCTAAGGATTACAGAAAAATTAAGAAATTGAAGGCTTTGCTTTGCGATTTTTAGCATTTGCAAATGCATAGAGGATTAGATCTCTATATTTATTTTTGTCACTTACCCGATCTTGAAATCTAATTATCTTGAGTTTTTAAACCATAATTAAATTAAACCGAATTTTAACCCTAATGGTTTAAAAATTAATTATTTAGTCTACTGACAAAAATCCAAAATAGTATTAAGACGTGAACTTAAAAATTAAACACCGCAAAAATGATTTGAATTAAAATAATGATTCAAATCATAGGATTTAAATGTTACACACAAAAGTGACTCCAAATACTGACAATTATAAACCTCAAATTATACGTAAGAAAAAATATACCTACTAAAATCACAATAATAAAAAAACATGATTCAATCATACTGTTAAAAAAAATCAAATATCACACTTAAATGCGGTCATTATATATTCTCACCGACTAAATATAATAAAAATCCAAATAAATCAAAACTAACCACATAAAACGATTGTTCTTTTCTAAATAATAATATATAAATTGATCCAGAATTCTAAATATAAACCTTGAATAGTCATCTCATTTTAGATCACCTACAAATAAGTATCGAGCCATCTAATCTAAAATATTAGCAAAACAAAAGTAAAAGTGAAACAATCGTTTAGTAAAATATATATAATTTTTATATGTGAACATATACATTAAATGATATGTTAGAATATGATATGATTTTTTTTTTCCAAAATTTGAACCAATTTTTCGATATACGGCAAATCTTTACTAATCCTCAACGATTCATTGTGAATAATGTGCGAGGGGTTGTGAACATTTTTTTAGAGTATCGAAATGTGAAAAAACGTAATGAACAACATCTAAGTCTGGAGGTAGAGCTAGTCGATGCTTCACTTCTCTGATCCTTTTCAGAATTTCAAATAGTCTAATAAATATTTATTTTAATTTTTTTTAAACTCAAATTAAGAGACTCCCTTTGATAGAGATATTTTTAAGAATATATGATCCCCTACGTCAAAACTCAATATTCTATGATCAATATAATTCTTTTGTCGATTTTGAACAACCTTCAATCGATCTCGGATTAGTCAAAATTTATTAGATTTATCTTGGATAATTTTCGATCCCAATAGTATTCTATTATCGATTTCCTCCCAATGAATTAAGAAATGACATTTATTTCTATAAAAAGCATTAAATTGGGTAATACTAACACTTGCTTGATAATTATTGTTGTATGTGAATTCGGCTAACAGTAAATAATCGTCCTAATTTATTCCATCTTTAATATTGAAGCCTGCAACATATCTTTTAAAATCTAAATCGTTTTCTTTGACTATCCATCCGTATATGAATAATAAGCTATGCTAAACTTTAAAATAGTACCAAACTTTTGATACAAATTTTTCCAAAATTTTAAAGCAAACCTTGGCTCTTGATTCAACTCAATTGAAGTTGGTTTTTCGTGAAATCTAATTATCTCATTAATGTATAATCTTATCAAATGACCCCTTAAGAAATTTATCCAAACTGTAATTAAAGTGGGCTGACTTAGTTAATAGATCAATAATCACCCAAATAGTACCATGATTTATTGATGTTCTTGGCAATCCTATAAGAAAGTTCATAATTATATATTTTCACTTCCAACTAGGGATTGGCATTGGCATTGGCAGTGAACGACTTGGTAGCTTCTTGTGCTCGTCTTTATTTGTTGATATATCAAGTATCTTTCTATATAAGCCATAATTTTTTTTTATATCACAATATTAAAAAATTTTCTCAAGTCATGATACATCGTGTTAGTCTTAGGATGAATAATATATTTCAATCGATGAGTTCATTCAATATTTATTCCTTTGATTTCTCAATGTTTGATACACATACCCATTCTCAAAACTTGTAGATTCTATTAGCTTGCACATTTAGATTCGCAATAACTTCATATTCATATCTTTGGCATTATCCATTAGGAATGGATTATTCATTTGGATTTCTTTAATTATCTCCTATTGTATTTGAAAATATAACAAAATTATTCAAATATTTTGGGAATATATTTTGGTATCACATTCTTTCATACAATCAAACAGTTCTATTTCTTTAATCTTTAAATGAGTCCTTATATTTGACGTTTGACAGCTTAAGGCATCTACCACCACATTGATATTCTCCAGTTGATAATAGATTTTGTAATTATAATCTTTCAAAAGATCCATCTACCTCATTTACCTCATATTTAGCTCATTTTATGAAAATAAATACTTTAAACTTTTATAATTCAAAAACACAAAAAATCTCTCTCATAAAGATAGTGCATCCAAATTTTCAGTGTAAAAGTCACCATTGCCAATTTTAAGTTACTTGTCAGATAATTCTTTTCATATGTCTTGAATTGTCTCGATCCATACACAATCACCTTTCCATACTACATTATGGCATACCCTAATCTGATAATTGATGCATTATAGTAAGCTACAAATCCTCCAAATTCTTCCAAAATTGCTAAAATTTGGGTGGCTATTAAGTGATCCTTTAACTCCTAGAAGTTTCTTTTACATTCGCGGTCTAAATGAACTCCACCTTCTTTTAAATCAAGCCTATTAAAGGTATAATAATTCTTGAGAAATTTTCCATAAACTTTTAATAACAGCTCGCCATCATAAAAAAACTCCAAACTTCTAATACTATTATTGGTTAGCTCAAATTTATTACAATCTCAATCTTTTCATGATCAATGAAATTTCTTCCTTTGAGATCACATGTCCGAAAACCATTATTTTTTCAACTCAAAACTCACATTTCTTCAGTTTCATAAATAACCAATTCTTTCGAAATGCCTGCAGAGCAATCCTCAAATGCTTCTTATACTCATCATAGCTTTTCGTGTAAATCAAAATATCGTCAATGAATACCACTTGTTAAGGTAGGTTGGAACACATAAGTGTCCTAGATATATCCCTCAAGTGCGGCCTTACTATTTAAAGTACACATATACATAGATCAGCCGCTGGTCAAATATCACTTAATCTAATTTATTTCAGTTAGAAAATTAATTTGAATCAAAACCTTGATTGATATCAATAATTTTATTAGCTTGATTTGAATTAATCATCATTAAATTCTTTAACCACTTGACTATTTTTTGCTTTAAAATATCTCATTTTGTAGCTCATTTTTGTTATAAAAAGAGCTGCTCTTATTTAGTCTTCAACCAAATCCCAAGTATCTACATCTAATGGAGTTTTGTTTGATTTCTAAACCAAATCTTCAGTTTTAATGTCTGATGGAGTTTTCATTTGGTGAATTAGGAGAGAGGGCTCTCCTGGGTGCTTTAGTATTCTTTCAGGAGGCATTTATGAAGTCAATCATAATTATCTTCTTTAATATGAGAAACCATATTGATTGTCCTATTGTTAGCCAGTATCTAGGCAAATATATCTACATTGTTCCATAAAAACTGTAGAGTCCCACATCGGATGGGGAGGTGAACGAAGCATGCCTTATTATAAGGGTGTGGATACCTGTCTGCCAGGAACAAAACCGTGCGGGCTGCGTATTGGCCTGGGACGCCGTAAATTCCCCCAGCCCAGAGCGGACAATATCCTCATGCGGATGCGCCAGGGATGTTACAAAAAACTCAATTAACCTCTCTTTTAGATCTTAGGCTAGCAAAGAATCAATTTGAACATACTAATCCGAGTCTGTCAAATTTAGAGGAATCTAGAGAGGCCACTCTTTGGGCTATGCTTGTCAAAGAGAAGCCTCATCTTAAAAATCAAACTTCTCAAATGGTTGGGAAGGTACCCAAGCCATTGATTTACATCAAATAGTTACTTTGCCCAGTGACTTGATCTCTCATGGCTTCTCTAATTCCATATCTAGTTAGAAATTTTATTTTAAAATGTGTGATTGAACTGATCACTCCAAATGTTGTTAAGTACAGTCAGCCTAATATATCACTGTAAACCGAGAAAAGATCAATAATTAGGAAGGTTAGCATATGGGAGGCCATTTTTGGATAAACCCCTAGCGTAACCTCTAGTTATAGTATTTCCCTCACTTAAATCGATTCATTGTCAAATCCATATAGTGTCCCATCCCAATAGTTTCATTTGACTGTTTTTAATCCTAACTTGATGAATGTATCAAAGTAAAGAATGTTCTTTGAACTTTTGTTATCTATAAAAACTCATTTCAATTGGCAGCCACGAATTTTGTCAGAAATGAGCGCAAATACAATAATATGATCTGAATGGGGAGAGATTATATGTATCATATTGCCATTATTAAAACTAATGATATCATTTTCTACCTCTAATTTCTAACTCTTGTTAGATAAAGCCTTTCCAGATTGATTTACAACCTTTTTACTAGAGGGACTCGTAGATACCATATTAATGTCTCTTACTACCACTCAGTTTCGTAGCTGCTTAGTCTACTCCTCGTCATCTTTATCATTATTTAGGACAGGCTTAGGGTTTTACATATATTTTTTAAGGTACCTTTTTGATATTAGGGTCTCAATCTTCTTTTATAGCGTCTAACAGTTTTTGATATTATACCTCAGAAATTGACGATAGAAGTAATACTTAAATTAGTCACATTCTTTCTGGTTCTTGATTGACTTGGGCAACTTTAAAATTTTTTATTCTATATATGTTAGAATATTTATCCAAGTATCATTCAGCGACGTGAGGCTCAGTAGCTTATATTCTCTATGAATGCCTGACTCAATCTTTTATTATTTTCTATGATCTTGAGCAGAATAGTTATTACCGTTCATTTTATTTCCTCCATCGTTTGACTTTGGATAACTCACATATTCCAAAATTTTTGGCTGTTTTGTTTAATTGACCTCTTTTGCAGTGATGTATGTTCAGATGATGGCTTCTACCTCCAAGAACATATTGTTGAACTAAACATTTAAAAAAGTCACCTAACTGTATTGTTATCATGAAGCCATTCAGTTTCAACTTGTTTATGAGCTTTGATATGCCTTTAACCTCAATAATAAATTTGGCTAGAAAACACTTTAGCCTCTCATTCAAAGCTTTCTGAATCTTAATAAGTTTCCATGGTTACTTTTTTTCCTTTCAGTTGGAGGTAAATTATGATAGGAATAAGTTTACCAATTTTTAAAAAGTCTAAATAGAATTTGGTTATAATCTATAAAACTAAAATCTCATGTCTCCTTTTAAAGTTAAAGGGAAGCAGAGATATAGCACACTGTCTTTTAGATTTGGAAGTCAATCAATGTTAAAAAGTGATTGAAATGATCCATTTAATCAGTGCTTCTGTTATAAGGCTCTAGTATTGGCATTGTAAACTTGTGAGGAAATTAATACCTCTTTATCTCTGGGGTAAAGGTGTCACGAATCGAGACTAAGTATGTCAATTTAAATAATTAATTATAATTTTTAAAATTTAAAATTTTAAATAATTTTAAACAAATAATACTTCGTCTCAAAATTCAAGTATGATAAACCAAATAAACAAGACTCGACACAAATTAAAATTCATACAGTACCTCATTGAACAACCATCTGAACAGAAATAATATGACCTACTCCACAATCATCATAAGGGATGTAACAATTTCAACCAAAATCATAAATCAGACATAATATAACATCCCAACTATTTTCAAAATATATCAATCAGCTTACATCCGATAAATTTTATAATACAATTATATTAATTGTCAAATTAAGCCATAATGAGATTAAAACTCATCAAATCAGACGAATGGCTAGTAGGCTACAACCATACTCCTATAATGTATCCGAATCTTCTACTTTGAATTAGTATCATATTTAAATAAAAAGAGCCCAGTAAATTAGAGGGAATGATCTAATGGATGAAAATCCAACCAAATAATAGAATAAATTTAAATCGCCGATAAAATAAATCCAATAGAAATTCAAAATCCAAAGTTCAAAATTTAATGATATTGTTTAAAATTTTTACTAATATGTATGAATTATTATATATTTGATGTATTTATTCTAGACATGTATGTGTAATTCATTGGATGATTTAGAAGTTTTTAGACTGTGTTTATAATTTTTTGAGGGTTTAATATTTTTTTGAAAGCTCGATTAATTTATAAAATGTTATATATTTTTATATCAGTATAGTTGTATGAAAGTGAACATAAAACCTTTCATAGGCTGTACAATTACATGCACGTGTCAGGTTGTGGTCATTACATTTTGATTTAAAAATTGGACATTTTGGATAGCTACCGACGAGGAGATATTTTGTTATTTGAAAATTTCTTTCCGTCGGCAGAAAAAGTTTGGAATAGTGACCTTTCCTATTTGGATAATTTGACTTGACCTTAAAATATATTCGAACGTCCTAATATATCTGACAAATTTAAGGATTGCATCCAAAGTCGCGGGTGATAAATAATAGTGAGTAACTTTATCCATGAGTATAGTGTACATGGATGGCCATTCATACTGGCATAATTTTTATTTCATTTAGCCTAAGGTTACCGAAATTATGTATAACCATTCCTCAAACTAGTTTTTAAATAATCAGAATCCAAATTTGGTGTATAGTTTGCATTTCTCTATTGATTTATGTTGGATTTTTATTTGAACTTAGATTTTGGACTTGGATTTGAGATTCGTCGATTTTATCTTTAGTTGGACTTTGATATGTCTTATACAACGATTTTGATTATATATTTTGACCCGAACCTTTGGAATATCTGTTATGATACTATTTTGACTTCTGTGCACGCTATTGGATCATCCGACTTTCAAATTCTACCCCAAATCATAAGCTGATTGGGCCTTAAATTTAGACTTGGATTTGGATTCGGATTAGACTCGGATTGGATATCGACTTTGGAATTGGCCCGGATCACATCTATTTTGATATTATATATATATATGTCCTGATAATAACTGTTTTCAAAATTTGGACATTTATTTTGGATTTGGATATTCGCTTGAATACGAGACTATCATTAAATTTTGGACTTTGGATCAAAAACAAATTAGATGCTAAATCAGACCAAAAAAGGGTTTTATGAATACTTGCTTGAATTTTATACTTTATAGATCTGAAGAAAAGATATCCCGAAGTGCCCAAATCGACACTTTCTCTCTTTGCCTCACGCGCTGCCCATGCTTCCCTCATTTTCTCTCTTTCTCTCTCTTCACGTTTCTCCTTCTTCGCGCACCTCCTTCACCGGCGGCGGCTCTAGTGACGACAACAGTGGCGGTAGCAACGGCAACACTTGGCGGCAGCAACAGTGACTGATGGTGGCATCACCCACGGCGGCCTCTCTCTCTCCTTCGGTCGCAACCCTACAGTGTCCATTTTCATCCAAATTCTCCCTATTCAACCAATTTTTCACAAAATCATCACATTTAACCCCAAAGTCAACATTCACAAGGAAAAATGGAAGAATTTATTTACCTTGATTTCACTTATTTCTTCTGAAAATGGTGGAGAACGGATGGCGGCCATTTTGGCTTCAGCTCTCGATTTCGTCCTCTACAAACTCCGGAACACAAAATTGAGGATAACATCATGGAGAGGGCTCCATCGGCTTCCATTCCCGACGTCAAGAGCCCCGACGACGGCGGCAACAGTGGTCGCGCACCGGCCTCCTCTCTCCTCTCTTCTCCCCTCTTCGCTTTCTCCTTCTCTCTCCCCGACGCTGGCCTTATCTTGATCATCGATTTTTTTTTGGTTTAATATATTTATTTATTTATATTTTTCATTTCTTATTATACTAAAATCCAAATCAATATTTGAGTGATAGTACAGGCATACCTTGAGTGCTAGCCTGATTGATCCAAATATCTTTCAAAATTTTTTAATATTTAATTAATTTTGCTACACCAAAATTATCCAAAATTAAAATTAATCCGAACGAAAATCCAGAATATTACAAAAGGTGTACGACCCGATTCGATCGTCTGCCTAGTAGTGTTCCCCCAAAAAACTTGTCGTTCAATCCTTTTTATTCCCTCATCTATTTCAATGGTAGAGGAAATTCTTTTGGTATTGAGGAATGTTTAGTTGGTAGGGTTTTAGCCTTATTGGTGCATGACTCCTCCTAGTTAATTGGGTGTTCGAAATCTCGAATATACCAAAGATTTCATTGCTCGTGACTCTTTTCCCTAACTTCAAAGTTTGGGCACTCTTGGAGTTAGGAAGGAGCAGCATGAGCGAGTGCTTTGGGAGCATTTAGAATCTTTGATTGAGAATGATCTCCCTTTGAGATGATTTTCTTTCTTTTCGACCTCCTTCGAGAGGTTGATACCTGTGTCTAAAGGACCTCGGCCTTGTAAGTTTGGCCCTCATCTTTGTCAAATAAGTATTTCAGTATCTTCAACACGTCTTAGATATGAGTAGCCAGGTCCCCAATGTCAATATTAATCGATGGATGGGCATTTTCTAAACTGCCCTTCTATGAAATGACACAATGGATGGGACATCCTTTGATGGTTGGCTTGATTATCTTTGTACTCACGCGTTCACTATTTTTATTTTATTGACGATTTGAGTTGTTCTTGGATGGATAGGATTTTGATTAATTATGAACAAATGGTTTTACCACGTTCCTATAAATAGAGCCAGCTATACAAACATTGAATCTAGATAGTTGTCCGATTAAAATTAGGTTGGTCTTTCAAATATTTTAATTTAGATATTATACATTACAACGAATAATAGAATCTCAAATGATACGGGACTCGCTCCCAAATACATTCTTCAACGTTCAAAGTTAGAAATCTTTTTAAGAAAATCAAAGATGACGAGAGATTGACTATTAAAGAGAAAGCAAGAAAATGGAGGACTAGGTCATGATTTTTTAAATTTGTAAGTGTATAGGGATTAGAGCTCTACACTTGCATTTTTATGAGTAATTCGGATTTAGTCTTCTTATTTGAGAAAAATATGTGTATTTATAACTTTATTATCTATCAGTATATTCTTACTGAAGAGATATGAATGCGTATTAATTGAAGAATTATATTACTTAAAAATTAAGTAGTCTAATCATTACATAATATCTGAATTTAACGTTTGTTTATTGAGTATATTACTGATTGTTCGTTATGATTAATCATTCACATTTATTAATTGAACGATTGTTCGATACCTCAATCTTTTATATTACCAGTCGTTCGGCCGTTTAGATATTGGATAATTCGTTTGGATTTTCTTTCTTTACAGGTCTAATAACTCAATTGATTCACACTCCTTTGTAGATTTATGATTTGTAGGCTCGATACAGCAACGAATTGATTATTTTGGACCATGCCCACTATATATAAATAAACTATAAATAGATATTATATTTGACGTTTCTCTTCAGATTTGTAGTTCGCATTGACGTTCACCCGTAAGGAGACTAAACTTGTTTTCGGCATATTCTTCGTACGTTTGGATTATACCAGTCCTCATTAATTAGCAAAGCGGTCACTCTCTTGGCTTGGCTACAGCCGTGGCTCTACGTTTGGTTTCCCGGCTCTAACCCATTCCCCCTCGGCTACCGCTAAAATATTTACATAATCCTACCAAACCCCCAAAAATAATACATACATAAGAAATCAAATATATTAACGAGTAACAAAGTTTACATGTACATGTAAAATAATATATGTTGACTTATAAATGGATGTCACCTTTATATATAATATAATTTATATAATAATTTAAAGAAGATCAGATGTGAAATATTATTTAAGTCAGTGACATTAATTCCTTTTAATTTGATCTAACAGGAATAAAATCTAACTTTATAAAAAAAATTCATAAATTTTATACATGTAGTTTGACCTAATGAGTTTTATATTTTAAAATATTTTAAAAAGCAACCCAACAATTTATATAGTTTTCATCTTATAACCTTATCTATATGCATGCATTGCTGACGACTAAATTTAATTAAAATTTTAAAATTTGGTACAAAAATATTATGTAGAGTGAGAATAACTAAGATATAGAAAAACTAATATCATTATTCTCGAATTGACAGAATAAATATTCTTGAATGCAACTATAATGACTACGACAGCTACCATCATAGTGACTTGATAATTACGGTAACAATTATTTTTTTTTTAAAAAAATATTATTTATCTAATTATTTACAACCACGGCCACTCTCAAAGAGGAAGAATTTTACTTTTAGATATGTAATGTATATGTAATGATAGACAATTATATATAATTAAGTTAGAAATAATACTATTTGGGTATTTTTTTGATAATAAGTTATCTTATTTATTAAATTTATAGTAATTAATTTATATAAAAATAAATGGATATGCCACAGCAACATAAAGAATATGCCTAAAGAATGATTGAAGATAATGGCTTAGATATTTTTCTTCGAAGTTAACAGTGATGTTAAAGTTTCTTAAAGAATACTCAAACAAGAAAAAAAAAAAGAAAGGAATATTCCATATGCTATATTCCCTGGGTACCATTGGCGTTCGTTGTAGATATGCTGGACATACGACAGATTTGCAAAGCGGTCCCCGTACTATTTATTAATTACTCTGGGAGATTGAAAAATGGACTTCAATGATAAGGGCTTTGATTTTTCAAATATCTATTTTTAAGTTTTGTTTGGTAGTGAGTATATTATAGTGAAGTATTTTGCAAGATGTTTAACCCATCAAGAGACTAATATTCAAAGGATGTGATATTTGACAAATTTTTAACATGATTAAACTTATAATGATGCAGTATATTAAAATAATATTTGTACTGGGTAAGTAGCTTTCATGCTAGTATAAGCCTCCTACGCATTTAATTGACTTTTATATTTAAAGATAATTATTGTCCAAAATTTTAAAATTTAGAAAGTCAAAAATTTAAACGTTTAAAGGTTTAATAATTCAAAAGTTTGATAGTTCACAAAACTTAAAAAGTTTGATAGTTTCGGAGCTTAGGAGTTTTGCACTGTTAAAGTTTTAGCTCTTTATAAGAACCATAAATGCCTCAAATATTATCTATAACTGAAATTTCAGTTTTAAATACTTCGATTTTTTCTATAAATTTTGTTTGTGTTTTACTTAATTGAACAATATTTGATCCTTATAAAATTAAATCCACGTATGAGTCAGCAATACGTCGTATTTTTAATGACTATCCGTTATGCTTGTTTTAAAATTCGTTCAAATGATTCGAGTATACATAAGGATATATTGAGATGGACAGCGAGTGGCCATATTCTTGTGTTCTGTGTGCTACAAAAGCATGATTCGATCCAACATGTATAATCATGGGTACCTTTTGCTTTGCTTCATGAATACGTAATATTATATCCATGTTAAATTTCTACTCATAATTATGGAATTGAAGCATGTGAACATGTATGTGGAATTGACAATCGTGAAATACACATTAAGAATTTTCAACACATTATCTTAATGCCTTTGAACACCTATCCCTTTTAGAAAGTGATGTCAGATGTTTTATTATTAAAGTTCATAATTTTTATACAATTTGTTTCCTTTAATGTATATTAATCACTTATAAAAAAATATAAACTTTAAAATAGATCCCAAAAAATTACTAAATTAAGCACCTCAAAGTATAAACTTTGTTCCACCTTGGAAAAGATGCTTGGGCATATTCCAAGAGGATTCTCAAAGCCATGAAATCACTTAGTCTTTGTAGTTATTATTATTTAAAAATTTTATCTTAATAAATTAGACAATGGATAATTTTAAAAATCATTTCTTTTGGTAACAAGCTAATCCATATTAGATTTATTTTATAATTTTTCTAATGTGTAAGTGATATACAAATGAGTTGTTTCAGTCGAATTTCAGCCGCATATATTCTTTTCACTCGTAAGCTATATAAGTATAATTCGATTCGTTCAAATTTTTGGCATAACTCGCATTCCGTCTTCATTTTATTCTCTATGCAATAAATGTTACCCTTATTAAAAAAAATTAAAAAGGAAATCACAGCATCAGAAGGCCACATTATCATTTATCCATCGAGAACCAAGACGTAAGTCTTTTAACTAAACTAACCAGCCAACAAATCAAGCCAGTTTGCAGAAGCCGCGTTTGGAATTCCGTGATTATATCTTGAAAGCGGCCATGGATTCTTTTCTCTATACTGTATTGAAAATGAAATTATCATTAAAAAAATGGAAAATGGAGGAATCTGGCTCTTTTTATCTCCCTTAAAATGGAATAAACTCTTTCAGAAACCAAGGATATTCGCAGGAGAGATTACGAATATCCTTGATCTGTAGACCTGTTATATTTGCCGCTCGCTGCGATTGCCTCTCCTCTCACTCCCCCACCCAATCGTTGGTTTATCTTTTGTTTGGCGAGGAATTTTATTTATCTCTGCGCGGGTTGAATTTCCTTGTTTGGGTCTGAGAGATTGAGAGTTTCCGTTGTGAGATGAAGTTTGGGAAAAGTCTGAGCAACCAGATCGAGGAGACGTTGCCAGAATGGAGGGACAAGTTCCTGTCGTACAAGGAGTTGAAGAAGCGGTTGAAGCTGATTGATCCGAAGGTAGGGGAGGATAATGACCGGCCGTGCAAGCGGCAGAGGCTCGCCTCCGCCGCCTGCGGAGATTGTGCGGTCGTAGGTGTTGCGGAGGATGGAATGACGAAGGAGGAGTTTGATTTTATTAAGTTGTTGGAGGATGAGCTTGAGAAATTCAATACTTTCTTCGTTGAGAAAGAGGAAGAATATATCATCAAGTTAAAGGTATGCGAATCTAGTTCTCTCTCTTCCCTTTCTCTGAACTCGTGAAAATTGTGATAATTAATTCGGAATTAGGTTGAATTTTAGGAATCAAGTCGCGTACTAGTAATAATAGAGCATTACAAATAGAGCAGAATGAAGGATTCATTCCTAATTAATTGACTTGCTTCAGGAGATCTTTTAACTCTGTGATTCTATGATTAACTTGTTGTTATTTTAACTTAATTTCTGTGAGATCTTCTGGGACTCTTGCTAACTGGGCCGATTTCTTTCTTCTTTGCCTTCGATTCAAATTCAATTCTGTCTCTGCTTCCTCGGATGCTCGAGTATTCTGAATCGTCATCTGTTAAACCGGTCATCTTTTATGCATAAATCGTGCATGATTAATTATTTTCGAAGCAAATACATTGATCCTCCATCTTTACGCCCACTTTACTGATAAAATTTTTTGACTAAAATTGTCAATCATATGCCCTTTATACACATCTTGTGGACAAAGGATGATGTGATATTATTTTATTAGTCTATTAATAAAAAGAATGAAAAACAAGTAGTTGTTCTGTTTTTTCATGTTGTTTCGGTAAAATAGTAGTAAAATTATATTCCCATTTTTATTTATCATGAAAGAAACCTATAAAAGCTTTCTATATATTTTTTAACAAATTTTAATTCCGAATCAGTTTTAGAAAAACATCCCCATATATTTTGACATCACTACAATCCATTTTCAAATGCAGTTCTCAATAGAGAGAGAGAGAGACAATCACCCACTTTTCATGGATCGTTTGACCGTTATTTTATTGGTGCTACTTTATGGGGATCAAGCATGTCGGTCTTCTAGAGCACGTTAACAATTCTCTTGACTTGTGCCCGCAAATCCTCTTTGTAAATGATTTCAAAATCAAATCTCTGTTTAAGAGTACGAGGAAATTGAAATTAAAGTTAACAGATTGGTTTTTGTTGTTGGATTCAGGAATTGCAAGATAGAGTGCCAAAGGCCAAGGATTCTAATGAAGAGATGCTGAAAATTAGGAAGGAGATCGTTGATTTCCACGGGGAGATGGTATTGCTAGAGAATTACAGTGCTCTTAACTACACAGGTATCTATAGAGTTCTGTTTACGCTCTCATTTCGAGTTCATTCATTTGATCCCTTTTGCCAGTGACGTGTAATATGATAGGCCTTGGAAAGGAGTAGTTAGTGTTGAAATTTTAAACTTATAACAACCTCGAGCAGGTTTCACCGTTTTCGTTATACTTAAAATTATGATATTGCCAATTTGTTTTACGCGTTGTTGAAATGTTGTTTTGCTTTCTCGATGGTGGAATGTTTTGTGAGAAAAATACCCATAATATTCACTGTGTAAATTCACAAAGGAGAGAGAGTGATATTCTTCAGGTAGTTAGCCGAGCTCAACTATCACAAGCTAATAAAGTAGGCAATAAACTTTATTACTAAAGGCCACTATGGTCACCCTTCTGACTTCAACAATTATAACAGTTTGCTCCATAATAAAATATGGAAATGGTGGGCACCCGCAACCAGAGTTAACCTTTGTTTTGTTCTGCGGGTTTTTTAAATGTAAGAAAAGGGATGAATGACTGTTGGGGTATTAGTGAGAACTGTGCTTCATGCAAAATGGTGCTTGAATGTTTTCCGCGGGAAGGGACATGAGATCTTTTATCTTGTCAGTAATTACACACATGTATCTTGTTTTCTAATTAAGCGCATAGTATTTTGTTACTATTTTCCACATTAGATTGTCTAATTTTGACTTAATGGGAAAACTAATTTGATTAGACAGAGGTTTGATTTTCTATTCACATAAATAAGTTGAAAAGAGTACTAGAAATCTTTGACTTACAAGCTTTGCTTTATGTTCCATATTGTCATTCACATTTCTCTGTAGACACCATTGGTTATACTTTGTATGATGCTACTGAAATTCCTTAAGTGCTGAAATTTTTAAGTGGTTATTGAATTTGGAGTTTGAAGATTTAAGCACTGTGAATGAGGATAAAAGAAAGGATATTAGCTTAAGGATTTGCTGTCTAGAAGTTCAACTATAATTATTATTATTATTTATTTTGCCAGAGCCAAAGAGATTGTACGTGGGGTTTCTGTGGATAAAGAAAACTCTGTGAACAAGAGTTTCACGTCTCTCATTTTTCTCTGGTTTAGCCAAATATGTGCTGGTCTACACTAGGGTTAGAGGAGAAGGTGATCTAAAGTTGCATACAACAAAGTTCTTTAAGAATGAATATGCGGTGATTGATGTTTTGGCCAAGTTAGGTGTAAATCCAATTACACTACTGCTAAAATCTAACCTAAGAACCAAAAGAAAACAATAAAATAAACATAACCAAAACAGAAATGAAATGCAAATGATTTACGAGAATCTATGTTGTAGTTGATAGTATTATTGACCTTTATCTTGCATAATCTTCTCTGTATAATTTGTGAACTTGAAGTCTGATGGTTGGGATCTGGTGGATGTTGTCATGATTCTATGTCCAACTAAAATAGCAAATATGTAACTTAATAATAAATATTCTCAAATGGAAACATGAACAACTCATTAAGTACTTTGATTGATGGCCCATATTGATGTTGTCATCTGACTCAGTGATTTGGCATACAGAGGGTTGGAGAGAGCTGTTAAGGTCGTTTTACATTTTAGGTTTCCCATAAACGCAATTGTTTGGATTAGATGGTCGATAAAAGAATAGTGAAAGATTGAATAGCCATTTAAATCATTTGATATAATCTTCACTATTTATCAATTTAACTTATAACTTTGATCGTTGGATTCACTTGGGAGTCTAAAGTATTAGCAGCACTAGTCGATCTTCTCATGGATGTATACTAATCTTAATAATGCTTCCTAACCAAGAACATTAGACTATATATGAATATTTATTTAAATTTCATGATTCTAGCTTGTAAAGTCACGAGCATATCATATTCCCAGAATCTAACAGTTTCTTTGGGTAGTATCTTAAGGAAAAAACAATTTAATTGGTGAATTACTATTAAATAGTAATTTATTGACAGCAAAAAAAAAAATGAAATTCACTAGTTACAGATAATATCATCACCTAGCACTTGCATGATTCCTAGCGAAGAACATTAGATTTGATATTCAATTAAATTTCACGATTCTAGGTGGAAGACAGTGTCACGAGCATTGCCTATGGTCACTGAATTTCTTAGTTTGTATAGGTACTGTCTGGAGTTGAAATAATTTATTTAGTGAGTTATTATGTGACGGCGCTACAACAAAAAAATTGGGAATTCACAATGTTGGGAGGTGATATTGTTAACTCCTGTGTCACTTTCACTTTCACTTAAACCAAAAATTTTAACTTGTTCACTTGTCTGACCTAGAAATCATTTTGAAAGTTCTGTTGCACGAGAAAATAAGAACCCTAGCTCTCCAATTTTCATCAGTATTTATGAGCAAAAGAAATATAGAGAATGATGATTTTCAGAATCTGTTTGTGAGCTCAGATCTCTGAATAATTCTGCAGAATCTTCTCTGGAACTTCATTTTGCCCATCTTTATATCCATTCAATTTTTCTTTTTACCATTATGGAAACCTAGGCTGTTGATGTAGTTATGTTGAAAATATAAACTCATGTATATCATAAATTAAGTAGATTTCGACCTACTTGGTTTTAGGTGAAGTTATGATTTTGTCGATTTATTTCATGCATTGATAAAATTTCATCTTATATTCTCAGTGGTGGAATGTTTTTCAAGAGAATCACTCATAATTTCCCTAGTATAAATACATAAAAAAGATTACGGTGAGAAATTTTTATTTGAATAGTTTTGGTATGAGGTATATTTGTAAATGGGATGAGAAATGCCATATATATAACCCATTCGATTGTGAAATTTGCTTAGCTAAGGAAGCTGAGTCACCACAGGACATTAGAGTGGGCAATAAATTCACTTTATTGCAAAGTGCACACGATAGACATCCTTCCAACTTCAACAATTAAAATAGCTTCAGTGTCCATGAGGAGTTAATCTGATTTGTATTTGCTTAGAGATTCAGATTTCTTGTTATTGATCTCCGAAAAGTGCACACTATAGACATCCGTCCAACTTCAACAATTATAATAGCATCATTGTCCATGAGGAGTTAATCTGATTTGTATTTGCTAAAAGATTCAGATTTCATGTTATTGATCTGAGAAAGCTCTGTCCAGTCTTCTTTGTCCCACGATGCTGTGTCTTATTTCTGTTTGGATAATCTTACCTGCAAGTCTAGGAATATTTAGTAGGACTTGTATTTTTGCAGCAGTGGACTCCTGTTTGACACTTTGTATGACATGATTTCTTATTTATTTATTTATATTATCGGGTCCATATATAAATAGATATATAATAGGCATGACATCACTGGAAGGTATTTCAAAGGTGTTTATAGGAGATTCTTAAAAAATTTCTTATTTGTGAAATATAAACTCTGTAATGTTAGAATTATCACTATATGATCTAGTGGTTATGGGGTTGAATCATGAAAATGAGATCTTGCATAATATAAGATAATACAGCATATTATCTAGTGCTCCGAACTCTTTCGGACCCTGCTCATAGCAAAAGCTTTGGGCACCAAGATGTCCAATTCACTAAATGAAACTTTTGAGCACGGGTAGCCTCAGCCTCAGCAATTCGAGGCTCTAATCTAGCTGCGATTTTAGCTGTGAGAACCTGATTTATGGCCGTAATTACACTAAAGTTTTGGATCATGAAGTTTCTGACCATTAAACATGTATATATATATATATATATATTTCAGGGTTGGTGAAGATACTGAAGAAGTATGACAAAAGAACCGGCGCCCTTATTCGCCTGCCATTCATCCAAAGGGTTCTGCAGCAGCCCTTCTTCACCACCGACTTGCTTTACAAGCTCGTCAAAGAATGTGAAAGAATGCTCGACATACTCTTTCCTAAGGCCGAGCCATCAGCAGTGGGGTCACCAGCCAATAGAGAAGCGGGTTGTGATCCTACAACCAGCAGGGACCTTGGTGCTGACGGTAATGCTCTGCTTGACGCACCCAAGGAACTTGCCGAGCTCAGGTATATGGAGAGCTTACACATGAAGAGCACAATTTCAGCTTTGAAGGCGTTGAAGGAGATCCGAAGTGGAAGCTCAACAGTCAGTATGTTCTCATTGCCTCCATTGCAGCTCTCAGGACTTGAGGAAACGTGGAAGAAGATTCCGATACTTGAACAAGTAGCTAAGTAGTCTTAATTTTACCATGTTCTATGTGCTTTTGTATCTATGCATGGTTCGGATACTAACGCAGATCTAATACACCTAAACTGGTAAACTTGATTCAGCTGTTATGACCACTTATTGTAACGATTAGTAAACTCGTATATTATATAGTTGTAAGGTGATCGTTGTAGCATCTGCAACATCGCCTAAACCGTTGTATTGCTTTCAGTTTCATGCATATTTTAATGGCCAGCCTTTTCTTTTCTTTTTTTTTTTTTTTTTGGGGGATCTCTTAAGATCTTACAATTTTTATATATATATATATCTGATTATATCGTTTTTCTCTCTTGATTGAATTTCTAAGAAGTGAATAAATTTTTTTTTAAATAACTCTCTACAGAAAAGTAAAAATAATAAATTCTAAAAAAAAATGACGTCGTTATTTTATTCATGAATTTTCATGGTTTAATGTTCTGTCTCCCACCAGCTGCTGTATCCACCACAAAAATATTGGGAATGGTTATTACAATCATATCTTATTAAAATCTTATTTTTATATGAAATAATTGCTTTTAAGTAAAACCTCACACTCAACGATTCTTATACATAATTTTAATCTTGATATTATAATAATCTTACCATTGTGTTAAATTCAACACCACTCAAATCAACAAGCTGCTCTTCCATCTCAAATACCAGTTGCCCGCAATTCAAGCTTAAAATTATGGAGAATAGATAACATTTTCAACTTGGATCAATAGATATGGCCACAGATTTCAGGGTCATTGCAAAATGGCGGCAATATTTTTTTCTTTTTATCAAATAATCATATATTTTTTCATCGAAAAAAGCAACAAAATTTCCTACTGAATTTGAATGGAAACTTAATGGAATTGGATCCTTCATCTCTAAGCACTAGCTTGGCTTCACTTTAGGAATAAATCCCCTGCTCTAGAACTTTTGATTAGTACATATTGCTGTGAATAAGAGGCCTATGTTGAAATGAGAGATGTTCTACGGATACATCTCAAATATATAGTCCATGTACGCATGATTCATGCTGTGTACTTGATGAGGAGAGGACACGATGGTTGGAAGGCAGGGTGTACAAATATACGGTCTTTATACAAGGGCAGTCACCTTCAATCACTGCGGTGGTGCATCATCATCTCTAGTTATGTAGGTCACAAACAAGATGTCAATGAGCTACATGAAGATTTAAGGACTGTGATAGATTGATTAATAATTTATTAGTTATTGTGTTGATTCTATTACTTTGTTATGGAATAAAACCTTTCCATTGTTGGGATATAAGTCACTCCCATGTAAACCTATATCCGATTGACAGACTGATTGGAGGTTTGGCCAAACTCATATGGGAATAATGTTGAGATGAAGTATTGTAGCGTTCAATCAGGTGCCTGGTCAAAGGGCGTCCAACCAGACTGCTGGTCTGAAGAGAGACCGGCTGGACCGGATAACTTGATGACTGACCGGACTAACGAGTCAAAGGCCGACCAGCCGGATTGCCTAGTCCAAGGGTCAATCGAACTAGCCAAGCCGAAGGGCATCAAGACTGCTTAGTCCAAGAGGAGATCGGACTAATTGTGATGAAGGATGATCGATTGTCGGATATCTTTAGAATTTATGAAAAGCATACGAAACTCCTTTAGAATTTATAAAAGGGATTGCGATTGAGAGAGATGTGCGACTTATAAAATTAGAGACCAGTGAGCGTCTCTAGTGAGAGAAAGTGAAGAAAAGAAAGAATGAGAGTTTTTCTTACTCTAGATATTTCTTTTGCACTAACTGCTACTCGGGTCGATTAGGTACAAGGAGTCAAACTCTTATATTTGGGGTTTGTATAACCGTTTTACATTGCAAAGATTTGTGGATAAGTTGTCATGTGATTTTTTTTTTATTCAGAAAAGAATTTTTTACGTAAAATTGTGTGTGTTTTAATTTTTTTCATTGTTGTATGGTTATTGTTCATCTGCGGTTTGTCGTGATCATTATTATTCTTTCCACTCGAGCTGACCGACTTGCTAGCCAATTTGCAACACCCATGTATGTATGATTAGTTAATATGATCGGATTGATGAATTTGCTTATATCATTTCATTTGATTTAGTATAATATGATCGAAGAGTAAAAGCTACTTTAAATGATTCTTAACACCTCACTTTGAGTTTTCTTCGATTTGTTTATTTTTTCTTCTTTCTAACCATAACTAATTCATTTTTTATGGTACTTCGTTTAGCCTACTTTTAAGTGCTTGAATTACCTTAGCCCTTTTTTCATATTCTTATTTTTTTATTGGTGTAATTTTATAAACATTTATAGATAGTATTATTCGAATCATCTTATTGTATAATCACTATGACTTAAAACAATATATAGAGTTATTATTGTCTGAGTTGGAGATTATGTATTTGAATTGTAAAATCGATCATTTCTATTAAATAAGATAAGATCATATATAATAAATTTAAGATCTATTAACTATTCTTTAAATCTTATAATAATAAAAGCTTTATACATGAGGTTGTCTTTTTTGTTTGTGTAGTAAAGCATAGGATTCCATACATTTGAATTACAATATTGAACCTAATCAATCGGTAATGTATGCAAAATTATACATAAAAATTGAGTTTTTGTGTGAGCCATCTATTTGTACAATTATTTTATAATATTTATATAATTACTCTGTATGAAAAAAATAAATACTTAAAAAACAAAATATGAGAAAATTAAAAGGTGCTTATCTTTTCCACAGGGATACATTGTTAAGGTTGATTACCATTTATTTGAATGTTGATGATCGGGAGCGTCTGTAGCTCAGTGGATAGAGCGTCTGTTTCCTAAGCAGAAGGTCGTAGGTTCGACCCCTACCTGACGCGCAACTTTTTTGCATTTCTTCTCTGCTATTTATTTAAATTTCTCACAAGAAATAAAAATATTATTACTCTAATTTATTTATTATTTATTATTTTTACATATAAGGTCTATTCTAATTTTTTATAAATTAGTTTTTTTTTTATTTTAATCACTTTTTTTATGATAAACATGCTATCAGTATTTTAATGCGTAATCTATATAAAAATTAAATAATAGATAAATTATAAATAAGTAAAAGAAGTGATATTTATATTTATATCATATAGCTTGGGACGTTCCAACTCCAAGCTCGCAGACGAAGGATCTCTACTCCACAAAAGTCATGTTTTTCAAAATCTAATGCTTACCCGCCAACTAAAATTCAAAACCTTTTGTGGATCAATGTGCCAAGGGTTGGATAATATGGCTCACTTCAGCTCAATTCAACATGCGCACCAGCTGTTTGTCGAAAGTCCTCAAGCAAATATATCCTCCATAAGCAACTCCTTGTTCAGCTACATACGCCAGAACTATTCTTTTGAAACCGTTAACATCTTCAAAACTCAATCGCGATGTAATCATCCTCGCTGTATTGATGAAGACATGGTTGCTATCGCTCTCAATGCCTGTCGCGGTGAACCAAAAATTGGTGCCCAGCTCCACGGTTTTGCTGTGTCTTCGGGCTCAATGATGTATCGCCCGGTCTTCAATTCTTTGATGAATATGTACTGTAAATCCAGGCGGTTTGATCAAGCCCTCGATATATTTAACAACTTGGACGATCCTGATATTGTTTCTTATAACACCATTCTTTCGGGTTTTCAGGATAGGGACGATGCTTTGAGTTTCGCCTGTCAAATGAATTTTGATGGCCTTGTTTTTGACCCCGTAACTTACAGTAAAATTCTTTCATTTTGTTTGGATGGTAAAGGGTTTTTGTTTGGATGCCAGTTACATTCTATGATAATGAAATCAGGCTTGAATTGCGAAGTTTTTGTTGGAAATGCAATGATTACAATGTATTCAAGATGGGGTTGTATTGTGGAAGCAGAGAAAGTGTTCGATGAATTACCGATCAAAGATTTGGTGTCCTGGAATGCAATTTTGTCAGGGTATAGCCAAGAGGGAAGTTATGGGATGGAAGCAATTTCGGCTTTCATTGAAATGATAAGACAAGGGATGAAGTTTGATCATGTCTCGCTCACTGGTGCAGTTTCGGCTTGTGGGCATGTAAGGAATTTGGCCGCTGGGAGACAGATGCATTGTTTGAGCATAAAGGCTGGATGTGGCACACAAGTTTCAGTTTGTAATGTCTTGACATCAACTTATGCGAAGTGTGAGGTTTATGAAGATGCAAAACTGGTCTTCCAAGGCATGGTTGAACGCAATGTGGTTTCGTGGACAACGATGATTTCCATCATTGAAGATGAAGCTCTTGCTCTCTTTCATGAGATGAGGATGGATGGAGTCTACCCAAATGATGTAACATTCATCGGGCTACTACATGCCATCACTATTAGGAATTTGGGCGATGAAGGTCAAATGATTCATGGGCTTTGTATTAAGACTAGTTTTATTTCGAAACAAACGTCTGCAATAGTCTTGTCACCATGTATGCTAAATTTGAGACAATGGGAGACTCAGTGAAGGTTTTTGAGGAGCTTTCCAACAAAGGGATTGTTTCATGGAATGCTTTAATATCTGGATATGCTCAAAACGCGTTGTTTCAAGAATCACTCCAGGCATTCTTTGCTGCAATAACAGAGACCCATCCAAATGAATATACTTTTGGTAGCGTCTTGTGTGCAATCGGAGCTGCAGAGGCCATCTCCCTTAGACATGGCCAGAGGTGCCACTCTCATTTACTGAAACTCGGGCTAAACACGAACCCTATTGTTTCAAGTTCGCTTCTCGACATGTATGCAAAGCGAGGTAGTCTCCATGAATCTAAAAGTGTTTTTGAAGAAACTGATCGAAGAAGCCAAGTTGCTTGGACAGCAATACTTTCTGCCCATTCGAGACACGGGGACTATAAGTCGGTAATGTGCATGTTCAAGGAGATGGAGAACGAAGGCATAAGACCCGATTCCATCACTTTCCTCGCCCTATTAACATCGTGTGGCAGAAACGGTATGGTTGACATGGGTCGTCAGATATTCGACTTGATCATCAAAGAGCATATGATCGAACCATCAGCAGAACACTACTCTTGTATGGTGGATATGTTGGGCCGTGCGGGGCGGCTGAAGGAAGCGGAGGAGTTAGTTCGTCGGATTCCTGCCGGGCCCGGTTTGTCTGCCTTGCAGAGCTTGCTCGGGGCATGCAAAATACACGGAAATGTTGAGATGGGTCGGCGGATAGCTGATTCTTTGATGGAGATGGAGCCGAAGGAATCGGGCTCGTATGTGTTGATGTCGAACTTGTATGCTGAAAATGCGGACTGGGAAAGGGCGGCGAAGATGAGGCGGCGAATGAGAGATAAGGGAGTGAGAAAGGAAGTTGGATTTAGCTGGGTTGATGTAGGCATTAGTGATGGCTGCTTGTATATGCATGGCTTTTCTTCAGATGATATGTCTCACCCAAGATCTGAAGAGATATACAAGATGGCAGATTGCTTAGGACTGGAAATGAAGAGTGATAGGGAAGAGAGGATATTTGGTACAAACTCAAATTCCGAGGATTCGCTTAAGCTTTCTACGTGAATCCAACTGCGCCCTTCTCCGTTATCCCATAAGAAACACAGACATTTTCGTGGGGTTAAACAGAGAACCCATTTTGGGAGGTTTTTGTTTGACCCATCAAACTTTAAATTGATTTCTTAAGGAATTTCCTATCAAATACACTAAAAACAGAAGTCATGGAGCAGCTAACTAATATTAATTTGTTTTTTTTTTTTACTGAAAGGCAACTAATATGTTTGATGACTGAATTTAGAGACATGTTTAATATTGGAAAACTGAGGCAACTAATGTATGACTCAGTACCCACATGTAATAAATTTAATAAAAAATTAACATGGAATACGATAGATATTAAAATAAAACTCAGGAGTAGAAATATAGAGAAATTGAAGTTGAAAAATTAAAAAAAAAAATTATGGAAATGATAAAATCTATGACTAAGCGGCACTGGTTCTCCCGTTTCTCTCGACGCATCGCGATAAATCGCTGACGGTTTTCCTCATTCTCTCGCGCTGCGGAGGTAACTGTGGCTAAACATTATAAAGTTGATGATTTTCACCAAGAATTTGATCGCGGCTGCGGAGGGTAAAGCTCCTTTCTCTCTTGAAACTGTACTCTCTGGAGAAATTTTCTACGGAAACAAGCAGAATCTTGAAACTTCGTCTCTATCACTCCGAAGGTTTGTCTCGCTAACAGATCCACAGATAGAGACGGGGAAGAAGACATGGAGGCCCAGAAACAATACCAAATTGACCTGGGCAATTTAATGGCTTCCGACCTTAATCACCACTTCCTTTCAATCCCATCTTCAAGGTATTCACTTCTGCTTCTTTTTCCTTTGGCTTTTCCAAACTGTTCAGTATGTTTTTATTGTTACTTAAACTTCATCTTCTTCGAATTTGAACTCTAGTATGTGGGTTTCCTTCGTTGTTCTTGTTCGGTTTGGAAACTTTTCAATAGTGGCTTCCTGATACTTCAGCGTAACTATGCCCAGAATCGTGTTAATTCTGTTTCTCAAAGGGAAAACAAGCATCTAAAGGTGTGAATACGAAAAAATATAAATAAACAATTTATAACTTTAATATACGTAAATAAATTAATTTTATAGATGCTTAAATTAAATCATCAACATTCTCGTGTATATAAATTGAACAAAATGTGAAATTAGAGATAACACAATTTTTGGTGATGGAGGAAAAATTCTCGTGTAACTTATTGATAGATAAAACCCTCTGTGTTATGAGTCGTCATTGAAAGTCAATTTACAGATCAACTAGAACATACACCTGACAGTCTAACCAACTAACTTTAGACACAGGATTATCTAAGGCCTTCATTAGATCTACAAATATGCAGCTATCCAGATTTTCTCAGGTTTCTCCAAGTAGATTTCTGGTTGATAAAACTTAAGCCAATACACAACCCAAATCCACACACAAGTCAGCACACCAAAATTCCATAAATTATAGGCTAATGAATGTAGGATTTAGTTAAAGCTCCCATAATAATAAAATGTTCATCTTAGAGAAAGGATCTCTCAAAAAAATGGTTCTCTCAATATCTCAATTTCTCTTTTGGATGCCCAATAAGGCTTCTTAAGTTTCAGACGCATTCACTATCACCCTCACTCATGCTGATTCTCCTGGATGTTTAAGATGTGTAGGAGTTTTGTAAAGAAATTTCTGGTCAAAGCAGTTCGTGGAGTGTTTATTGGGCAAAGATTGTATTTTTGCAAGAACTTAATTCGTGCAAACGTTGTGCAAACAAGGTACCAACGTTCTGCTTGAGCTTCTGACCTGCAAACGGCTTGTGGTTATAATATGAAACTTTAATAGCTTGATACATAATTTTACGGACATCATGCAGCTGGTCTCTAAACACAGTTAGCTTAAGCGTCTATCTTGTAGGCTATATGCAGGCTTGGTACTTAAACCTGAGACCATGTAATCACGTGCTGAACAACCTACGAGCACATATTGAATTGATCTACAGTTTCGCTCCAGCTTTAGTTGTGTGACACTTCGTACGAACCAACTGAAAAGCTTCCCACTAGCCATTGCTCGGGCAAAAAAAGATGATCGAGTTGAAGCAGGTTTTGCATAGGTATTTGCAATTTTTGTTGATCATCAAGATGAAGAGTCATTTTGCTTTCTCTACCCCCACCGCCCCCCAAACCCAAAAAATCCCCTCAGAATACAATGTTCACTCAGATGTATATTTGCCTAAAATCGATAAAGACTGAATAATGCACGTAAAGGAGTCTTAAAGTGACTGTAAAATTATTATTGTAGACTTGATTGAGTCGTAAAAATAGTCTTGCATGATTCCCAATGGGTCAAGTTTGGAGTAGCCAAACCCTACTGGACTTCAGTTATTCAACTTAAACTCAATTGAAGTGGCTAAAACCTACTCTGCAGAGCAGGTTGTTTCATCCTTTTATTTTATTTTATTTTATTACAAAAAAAAAAAAGGGGGGCGGGGGCCTAAATATCTTGCTCTGGATTC
Source organism: Nepenthes gracilis (assembly GCA_033239525.1). Taxonomy (NCBI): domain Eukaryota; kingdom Viridiplantae; phylum Streptophyta; class Magnoliopsida; order Caryophyllales; family Nepenthaceae; genus Nepenthes; species Nepenthes gracilis. Next base: position 3,582,418 of record BSYO01000022.1, on the reverse strand, counting down.
CTAGATTGGCTCTGAATTGATCATGCACACGAAGCATATAAATAGGTGTTGTAGGGTTAGGGTATCTCCCAATATAATTTTTCCATATTTAAATCAACAAATTATAATATTAAAGGTTGAAAAATGACTACATTTTTCCAATAGGAATGAATGTCTCAGGTGAAGGGGAAAGTTTATTATCTTTTGAAGGACAAGCTTCCGGTCCCACAATGGGTTTTTGAAAAGGAACGAAGATGAGTGATTCTTGAAATATTAAAGTAACCCAAAATATGAGTTATAAATTTTGGTACATAAAAGTAAATTTATAGAAGATTTACATGATTTGATGCCTGAGAAAATTTTGGGCCAAGAGATTTAGACGATCATATTTATAAAATAATGACGAGGGTTTTGAATAAGTATATGAGGGTCTTGTAGGAGGAAGCGGCGAATGAGAGACAAAAGGTGGATACAGGCCCAAATAAAGTTGAGATCTTTAGCTGGTTGAAATGGAGGCATTAGTGATGGCCCCCACAAGCCCGTATCTGAATGGCTAACTTTTTCTTCAGATGATATCCGTTTCTCACGAGAAAAGCCCAAAATGACCTAGAGATACAAGATGCGCATGATTGCTTAGCACCAACGACTGGAAATGAAGAGTGATAGGGAAGAGAGGACATTTGGTGTCAATGTCAAATTCATGTAGTGGCGAGGGTTCATAACCCCGCTTTCTACGTGTCGTCTCAACTTATGGCATCACGTTCCCTATAAATATCCCAAAGAATCGAGAAAGGACTCTTGATCAGAATCCAACTTCGATACTGGCAAACCCTCAGGAAAAACAAAGGCAAAGAGAGGAGAGAAAATAGAAGTTTATCTTTGTTTGTAATACGAGAGCGTGAAAGTTTCCCAGGCATCCATTGTATCTTCTCTTTTATAGTGAAATTCCTATCAAATACACTGTAGTAGTTTCAAAACAGTTTTTTCATGATGCAGCCAACTAATATTACTTTTCCTCTCTATCCGAGTTCTACTTATTTTGTGTTTTTTAATGCGAAAGGCAACTCAATCCAATACGGCCAGTTTGATGACACTGAATTCCGTGGGAAGGAAGAATAAAAAACTCGAGACTTCCCACTCTCCTACAGCAAACAACGCCCCAAGAATGTTGGAAAACGTCCACCGGGGGAAGAGCGCCACGGATGTTTCCGTCGGGCAGCGGCCGGCACCAGCGTGCGTAAGGTAATACAAAAAATTTAATAAAAAATTCAAAACATGGAGGCTCCCGGGCGATTGAGGACTAAAATAAAAGTCCATGAGCCGGCCCCATCAATAGGGGGCTCGAGAGGCTCTGGAAGGCTGTCTTTGGACCCAAGAAGTTGAAAAACGTGAAAAGCATAGGGAAGGAAGGAGAATGATAAAATCGGCCGGTCGAGAAAATAGCGGATGGTTTGGGGGAGAAATTCACCCATTGGCCTTACTCCCTCACCAACATCTTGAGGGAGATTAGGGACGAGGAATTCCTAAGATGGCAATGGAACTCAGAGGAGGCGACCAATGGGTTAGCCATTACCATGGTGCTCTACTGCACAAAGCTCCAAGCGGAAATCAGCGGTTGGTAATGGAAGGATATCTCGACCGTTTCTCTCGACGCGCGGCCCCGATAAATCGCTGACGGTTTCCTCATTTCGCTCGAAGGGCAAGGCCATAATGAACTGTGACCGACAAAAAAAAAAAAAGAGAAAAACAAAATACAGGGACCACTCAATGAAGAAAAATGTACATTAATAAAAATGTGCATTTGTTACCTTTCATGAAGCGTTCCTGCTCTCTCCCCGAGGGTGAAGCAACTCACAGGCATTCAACAAAACTGGCGCCAACTCTGGAGAAATTTCGGACCCTATGCAACAAGGTGCACCCGAATCTCGGAAACTTCGTCAACAAAATCACTCCGAAGGACCCCCACGGTCGGACCCGGTGGTCGTGCAACAAAATGGCGCCAACCCGAGCGAGCCCAGTCGGCACGGGGTGGGAGGCAACAAAACCGGGGCGCCAACCCGAGCAACCCCAAATCGGACCCTGGGCAACAAAATGGCGCCTAACCCGAGCCTTAATCGGACCCCACTTCCTACAAAATGGGCCATCCCGAGGTATTCGGACTTCTGCAACTTTTTCAGGCGCTAACCCGAACTGTTCAGTATGTTTTTATTGTTACAAAAACAGGCGCCACCCTTCCCCGCGGTCGGACCCGGTGGTAGCATGGGGTTTCTTTCGTTGCTCTTGTTCGGACCCAGAGGTCAAAACTTTTGAATACGGTCCTTCCTGATACGAAAATCAGCGTAAGGGTAAAAGCCAGAAGTCCCTAAGAGGGTTAATGCCTAAGCCCAAAAAGGCAAAAACTAGAAGGAGTCACCCACTCGAAATAAAGAAGTTAGGTGTATCACGAAAAATATAAAAAAAAAAAAAAGAAAGCGCCACAAACAAGACGTAAGAGAAATGTAAGCTTTAAAGCGAAAAGGACAAAGTCTTATTCACAAAGATGAATTTTTGTACAAGTATGACAAAACAAAATGAGAAATTAGATGGAAGGTCAATATTCCTCCTGAGTCCCATGGAGAAAGATCCCGTCTACTCATGTAACTTCCACCTCGGGCGTAAGAGGTTTACCAAACCCTCTGGGAAAGGTGCCATCAACGTCGTCAAATTGAAAGTCAGCGTTCACGGGATCAGATGAACTAAAAACCGCGGACGGATCAATCGCGCCACTCCGACATGCGAACAACTAACTTTAGCCCAACACAGGAGATTATCTACGGCGTCCTCGGCCTCTCTACGTGAAGGAAGGAGGCCGCTATCCAGATTTTCTCAAGGAAGGTTTCATCCAGCCTCACTTAGATTTCTGGCTTCACGAGCGGCCCTAGGACCTCATTTCCGCCGGATACAATCACTCCCACCAAATCTACAATCAAACTCGGAGCCGCACAGAAAAAGTCATCAAAGTATGAAGGTTGAAAGCAAGGGAAGAAAGGAATTTAGCTACCTTGGAAACAAGAGGGTCATCATGCCACGATCCACGCGGGATAAAATGTTCATCAGACAGAAAGAATCTCTCAAAAAAATGGAAAGTCTCTCAGAAATCGTCCCCTAAGAAACTTTCTCTTTTGGATGCGCTCGGGAGGATAAGGCGCTTCTCAAGTTCAAATCAGACCTCCATCTCTTGGATCGTTTATCATCCCCTCTCATAGTCCATCGTGACACTCCCGCCTCCTATGTCCTCGGTAGGATGATCAATCTTCCGAGACGTCACCAGTCGAGCGGGAGAGTAAAATCATTGTGGGCGCTCGAGAGCCCCGTGGTTTGAGCAAAGCGGGTTCGAGGGAGATTGTGGAAGTGAAGGCGAGATTGTATTTTGGAAGAGAGGCTTTAGTCCTCATCCTCTTAATCGCAGGAACATCATCGTCATCATCATCAAGAGTACTGGGCAACGGAAGTTCTCTTCTGGTTGAGCTCTTGAGGGCTTACCAAACGGCTTGTGAAGAGAAGCCGAGACCCCGGACCTGAAACTTGGAAAGAGCCTCAGGCCTCATAATTTTAGAGGAGCATCACGTTATTGGTCACCCTAAACATCAAAATCCTCATCATCACTCGAGGAGCGTCAATGATGGGTCCCCGATCCTTGTCTCTCCTTGGCCTTTACGGAAGGCTTGGAGGGGAGCCTCATCCCGAGGTCCCCACTTGGCCCCCGAATTTATCGTGCTGAACAACCGGATGTTGAGCACAGATGGAAGCTTGATCTACAAGTTTACGCCTTCACTTCCTCCCGGTCCTCCCTCGAAGGGTTGTGCTAGCCACCTTCCCCCACGTGGTAGGGATGGCCGAACCGTAGACACCGAGAAAGAAGAATTTGTCCTTCCACCGCCTCGTGGAGCCATTGCCACCACGTGCAAGAAAAGATGGCGGGAGTCATCACAATCCGGTCAAGGTTTTGCATAGGCGGAACATTTGCAGCATTCAAGAGCTTTCATGACATCGGAAGAAGATGAAGGAGTCATTTTGCTTTCTCAAGGGGCACCAGCGCCCTCATAAATAGAGCTCCTCCAAATGGAAAAATCCACCTTTGAGAATACAATGATAAACTCGGGAGGATACATCGCCCTGTCATTTGCTCCCGGATCATCATGGCCATAGACTCGGGGATTTGCACGGATAAAGTGAGCTTGTTAAAGTGCAATGTCTCTCTCACTCCTGCGCGAAAAGCCGAAGAACAAAGGAGAAGACGAAGCTCGAACGAAGAAGAGAATTGAGCGCGAAGATGAAAAAAATGAGGCGTTTAAATAAACCCTAGAGTACGGAAAGGTGTACTCATTTGGAGTCGAGCCATTCGCCTCAAGCCTAGTAATCCCTCCTTCCTAAGTTATTACGTCACATCAAAGATACGACATTTAATGCTCCAAAGAGGGAGGCGAAACTCAAAAGAGGTCGGGGACGATGTCCCATCAAGCTCAACGCAATGCTCGCCCCTGACATAGACGGTCGACACAGGTTGTTCATGCCTTTTCTTGAATTTCGAGTCCTTTGGCATTTTTTATTTTATTACAAATTGGGCGCCCAAAAAAGAAAAAAAGAGGGGCCCAAATAAGTCTAGAGATACTTTTGCATGTTAAGGAAATAGATTGGCCCAAGTAAGAATGGCCCAAAAGGCCCACAACCCCGATCGAATTTGAATGGCTAACTTGTTCCCGAGCGTTAGCAACTCGGACGGATATAATCCGTTTTCGTGGACCATTTAAATCAACAAATGATAAGTATTAAGGGCTGCGCGGCGCATCCGCCAAAAATGACTTCACTGCGAGGCCATGGAATAATTTCTAAGGTGAAGGGGAAAGTCAGTGTTATCATGAGAGGGCGATAAGCAACCCCCGACATGGCGCCACGTGTCCTCCAATGGCATCATGTTCCCTATAAATTGAAATTGAGAAATGACTCTTGATCCCGAATCCAACTACTAATACTCGAGCAAGAACCTTCCGGAGAAAAACAAAGGCAAAGAGATAAGAGAAAAGAAGAAGTTTATCTTCCTTAAGTTGTAATATTTATAGCGTGAAAGTTTTCCGGGCATCCACATGATCTTTCTTTGCTTGAGTGAAATTTTGGGCCAATAGTTTTTCAGACGATCATTAAGGGTTTTATAAAATACCGTCTGTACTTTTTCCTCTCTATCCGAGGGTTTTTGAATAAGTATATGCACTCAATCTAACGTCTTGAGGAGGAAGGATATATATCAGAAAGTTTTTATGCGAGGAGATTTAAGCAACTATATTATAATGTTTGATTATTATTATTAAAATATGACATTATTAATATAATTTTTAGATTAATTTGAAAACTAATTGGTAATAAAATTGGAGAAGAAATTTGATTTTGGATATCAAGTTTAATACATGAAGGGTACCTATCTCATGCCCGTGCTTGTCTAAGCTAGAAATTGACATCTAATGTATATTTTTGCGGTACTCATACATGTTTGTGACAAAATAAGGGTGCTCGAACTGTGTCGGTGTGGTATTTGTGTGTATCTTAGACAAAATATTAGTATCTGATAAAGTGTTTGTGTGTGTCTGTGTATGGAAGCGAGGTCTTATGTGCGTCTATTCGGTATTCGTATACCAATTTTGGTATATAAGCACTCATGCACTTGTGTCAGCCATTTTATCTAGGAAATGAAAGAGAAGAGAGAGAAGGGGAAAAAAAGAAGAAAAGAGATAAATAACAAGAAGAAGATTTTAGAGTCATTTTGTGTTAAATCTATTAGATTAGAAGTAAAATGAAAATATTTTTAAGTCTGTTTTTTGGTATATTTTAGATTTTTTTAATTTTACTTATATTTTTCAATTTATTATATAAGTATATTATTTTTTATTGTCTTATTTTGAATATTATTATATGCATGTAATGCTCATCGATTATTTTAAAATTTTATTGAGTTATATCAAAAATTTAAAGAAATTGTTATTTTCGTTGATTAAGTAAATATTTTAAGGTAATATATTATAAATAAGAATATTTATATTAAAAAAAGTCATAAAATATATACATTTGACATTGTATATGATATTTTATATAATATTTTAAATTGAACTCTATTTTATTTCTATATGAATTTATACTTTTTTATATGATAAAAAATTTTAATTTTTTTCTATAGAGAAAAAGTTTTATAGTTTATTATATAATTCATCGTTTTATATTTTGTTAATAATTATTGTAAAAAACTAAATAAAAATAATATATTTAAATATTTTAATATATTTAATAAATTAAATAACAATATCTATTTCTATGAGTAGGAGAAGAAAATGATATGTGACTTTGTCTATAGGGTATATTTATAGACGGTTCACATCGGGATCTAAGTAATAATTTTAATTTTTGTAAACATTTGCATAATATATTATTGAGGTGATAATTTTATATTAGATAGTGTTAAAAGTATGATAAATATTTAATAATTTTATGTTTTGAAATTATCCGCATGAGCTGTTCGGATTGAGTTTGATGATTAGGGTCAGGTCACCATAAAATTATAAGGAGATAATATCTATAAGTGTTTAAAAGTTTTATCTAAAAAAAAATAAAATTGAATAATATTTAAGGTGGTTTAAAAATTTTAAATATAAATAAATAAAGTAATTATAAGAAAATATGGATAAGTTGTAAGTAAAATAAAAAGATATAAATTTAAAAAAATTTGGATTGATATGATAAAAATAAAAAAAATTATTTATATAATTAAAAAATATTATACTAAATTTAATAAAATGATAAAAATATAATTGATTATACTTAGTAATACTTAATATTTTTAGTGTTATGTCTAATTGTTTAAAGTTAAGGTTAATTTTTATAATTTTTATTTTAGGAGCGTTATTTCAAATTTAAGGAAGTAAAAAAAAAACATTATTTTGATTAAAAAATATAAAAAATTGTACAAGGGCGGTCGATATAGTATTTCTCGATTATTTGGGAAATTTATGAGAGGAGATTTATGGCTGCTGCACTCCGAAACGACACCGCCTCGACGACGTCCTCTCTCTCTCTCTCTCTCTCTCTCTCCCATTTTCTCTCTTCTGCTCCCCTCTCTCTCGGACTCTTCCTCTGTCCCTTACCACTTCTCGTCTTAAGAAACCAGCCCCGCAATCTAGCAAAGCTTATACTGCTTCAAAGGTTTTCTACGGAGGATCTGCCAATCCCCGGTCAGCATTCTCATTCTCTTTTAATACGACGCTCTTTTTTGGAACCGAAGAGTTAAAGTAAAACTAATTGGAAGTTTTAGCATGATTTTTGATGGATTCCTGACAATGGGGTTGCTATAGTAGTGTAATCTTTTGTTGGGTTCTCAGCAGTTTTGTGATATCGATCAATTTTCCTTAAAATCGAGATTTTAGTTAGACTTCTAGTTTTTAACCCTGCTTTGAATCAAAGGAAAAAGCTTCTTGCTGTTAGCGTTTTCTAGCTCTTCTTTGTTTCTCCTTTCAAGATTTCCATTTGGCATACAGTCAGGAAATCGCTGGTGAAAATGATACATATAGCTGCATTTTGAACTAGTCTACTTGGAGAATGAGGTCTTTTTTTCAAAGCTGAAGTTTTTGACCTGCCACACTGGAAAATTGAATCTTCCCAAAGCTTAAAGGTGCATAGCTTCTCCAATAGACGCAACAGAATGGAAAATTTTGATTCATAAGTCGTTACGTATGCCAAAGCAGGCGAATAGGATTGTAGTTACCAATTACTTCTGCCCTCGAGTTGCAATTTATTAACCCTGATAAACAAAGTTTCCTTTTGGATAATGAAGAAATACGCCAAAAATTTGATCTATTTTTGTGTTGGAATTGCCTTATTACGTAGGTGAGTTATGTTTCTTCATTAACTTCCTATTGACAAAGTTTCGTGGGGTTGTTTGATTGGGTCCATATTCTAACATTTGGTTAGGCTCCTTTATGGTGTCTCTTGACTAACATTTTCTGAACATTGATCTATCCAGCTGTGGAGTCTTCCTTAATGTAATGCTTTTTTGGCAAGTACATGCAATGTAATGTTTTACCCCCTTGCTCATTGTGTGTATATATATATATATATATATATATTCTGTGGAACTACTTGCATGTTGTTTACTAACTTTGCATCACTCTCATAGTCTCTAGTCGATGTTGCTCATTATCTTTGCCATCACCATGCTTTTGTTTCTGCTATTCCATTTTGCAAACTAGTAAACTCCATGAGATGATTAATTGGAAGTGGTTGAAATATTGTATCGAGCAAATTTTCTTTGTTTACCTATTTTTCAACCCTCCTACTACTAGAAAATGAAGCAAATATTTTCATGGTTTTTAACTGTCAACTTTCCTTGTTACCTCTAGAAAGTCAGAGCATAAGCATATTGGCTGGCATTTCAATGGATTCCAAGATTCTAAGCTCAAAAGTAAGTGATATACCAATTGTTTCAATTGTGTATAGCCTGCACACGTAAATCATCCATAAAGCCTCCTCCCTAACCTAGACAGTGGGAGATGAAGTTTCCGATAGAAGATGTGACCGTCTACTTCCCATATGACAACATTTACCCAGAGCAATATGCTTACATGGTGGAGCTCAAACGGGCCCTTGATGCTAGGGGCCATTGCCTGCTGGAGATGCCCACTGGGACTGGGAAAACCATTGCACTCTTATCCCTCATTACTAGCTATGTTCTCTCCAAGCCGTCAAATCCTGTCAAACTCCTCTACTGCACCCGCACCGTCCATGAGATGGAGAAAACCCTTGCTGAGCTGAAAGTACTGCATGACTACCAAGTACGCATTTTGGGCCCCTCTGCTCGTATTCTTGCCATTGGTCTCTCATCAAGGAAGAATCTTTGTATTAACCCATCTGTCATCTCTGCTGAATCCAGAGACTCGGTTGATGCTGCCTGTCGCAAGCTGACTGCAAGCTGGGTCCGTGCTCTTGCAATTGAAAACCCTAATATCCCTACTTGCCATTTTTTTGAGAATTACGAAAAGGCTGTGTCAGAGGCTGTGTTGCCCCCAGGGGTTTATACCTTGCAGGATTTAAGAACATTTGGCAAGGAGAAAGGGTGGTGTCCATACTTCCTGGCTAGGCATATGGTGCAATTTGCAAATATTGTGGTTTATAGCTACCAATATCTGCTTGATCCCAAAGTTGCTAGTATTATATCAAAGGAGATGCAGAGGGAATCGGTGGTTGTATTTGACGAGGCCCATAATATTGATAATGTATGCATTGAAGCACTCAGTGTCAGTGTGAGGAGGCAAACACTTGAAGGTGCCTCCAGAAATATTAGTAGGATGGCTCAAGAGATTGAAAGGTATTTGTTATTGTTTGTAAAAGCCTTGGTGATTGTCATCTTGTTGGGTTTCCTGTTCTCCTCTTACTGCTGAGCTTCTTGCATGTGAGATATTGCTGTCTTGTCACACTACATTTACATAGCTGAATCGATTGACCCAATCACTAAGTGTGCAGAGCTCTAGTATCTGAGTGCTGTTTTTTCTGTTTTGAATCTTTGGTAATATTGTAGCATTTGGTTTATGTAGTGAGATTTTTATTTTTATTTGTCTTCAATGAGAAGTTTGAGATATTCTAATATCCTGCTTCTATTACCCACTATTACTGATATCTGTATAAACACTGACAACTGCTGTATGTAATCCATATGACTATATCTGTGTGTTTCAATTTTTCTTCCATATTCTATCAGTTTTGTCTTCCTTTTAGCAGATGTTTGATGCTTTCTGTGTTCTGATTACTTTGCTAGCCTGTATATTTATGTTTATTAGCCCTACTCATGAATTCGTAGCCATACTCTCTACAGTGTTGCTCTGATTTGACTATTTATATAGGTTTATCATAGTTGTGAGGACTAAGCTTCTACTTTTAATTGTAAAGTTTCCTTTTCCTGAGTTGCTTGAGATTTATGCTGAGTGGTATTTGCTTTGCTATGTAGTGGGTGGAACCATGTACCATCTTGCCTTGCATGTGAATTACTCATCATGTCATCTTAGGATACAGACATATTAACAATGAGTTCAGTAGAAGTAATAAAAGTCAATCGGCTTTGCTGATATAGATTTTATATTATGTTTCATTTTTATGATTGTTTGATAAATCTTTGTACCGTTTCTAAATCCTTTGATATGACGGGAAGGTTCAAGGCAACCGATGCAGGTAAGCTGCGTGCAGAGTACAACCGGCTTGTTGAAGGGTTGGCACTGAGAGGAAGCTTACCCAGTATGTGAAAATGATTCCAAGTGATGTTTCTTAAGAGTATATTCATCTGTCCCTTAGAAAACATTATTTTTTGGTTTTCATTCCAATTGTGGCTCGCTTATTTTCTCAGTCACGGATGCCTGGCTCTCAAATCCCGCATTGCCTGATGATATTCTGAAAGAGGCAGTACCTGGAAATATCCGCCGAGCAGAGCATTTTCTGTCTGTTTTGCGTAGATTAGTCCAATATCTTAGAGGCCGTCTTGAGACTGAGAATGTTGAGAAGGAGAATCCTGTTAACTTTGTTGCAGCTGTGCAAGCTCAAGTTGGAATTAACCAGAAAATGCTAAGATTTTGCTATGAACGCCTGCACTCGCTCATGTTGACATTAGAGATAACCGACACAGATGAGTTCTTGCATATTCAAACAATTTGCAACTTTGCTACACTTCTGGGGACATACACCAGAGGGTTTTCAATTATAATCGAGCCTTTTGATGAGAGAATGCCACATATTCCGGACCCAATACTTCAGGTGTGTTTATTTATTTATTCCAAATTATTTACTGGAAAATTTGATCAACGTTGATCTTTTCTTTTCTAGTGATAGAATTATTCTCCTGCACCCAAAGATGCCCCCGCTTCCCTTTCTGTGATTTGCTGTTAATGTTTTATTTTTATTTTTTGGCCATTTCATTTCAGAATTAATTATTTTGGTTTCCACTTGTGTTTACTTTAAATTGGTGTTTCAGCTTAGTTGTCATGATGCTTCTCTTGCTATAAAGCCTGTCTTCGAACGGTTCCAGACAGTTGTAATCACTTCTGGAACTCTGAGCCCCATTGATCTTTACCCTCGCCTTCTTAATTTTAATCCAGTAATCATCCGAAGCTTTACCATGTCCTTGACGAGGGATTGTATATGTCCAATGGTCCTCACCCGTGGAAGGTAAATATTTCACCAAAATCATTTTTCTTCTCTCCTTTATATGATGTTTTGGTTAACTATAGTCTAAATACTTAGATATTTGTTTCTTTCCTTGAGTTGATTGATGTTGCACCCTCAACATATTTAGCCCTTTTTTGTTTATTAATGGTTGCCTTCTTGTTTCAGCGATCAGCTTCCGGTTAGTACGAAATATGACATGAGAAGTGATCCCGGTGTTGCAAGGAATTATGGAAGATTGCTGTTGGAAATGGTTTCTGTTGTTCCAGATGGGATTGTATGTTTCTTTGTCAGCTACTCCTATATGGATGCCATTGTCAATACTTGGAATGAAACTGGAATTTTGAAGGTGGTTATGACATTCGATATTCCTCTATTTTCCTTTTGATCTCCATTTTACTAGTATGGAGTCCACCTGTAACATGGAGTTTATTTTTCTTGGAAAGGAATTTAATGGCTTCTTGGAATCTAGAAAATTAAAAAAAAAAAAGAAATTAATGAGAAAAAAAAAGAAAATGACAGGAAAATCACCTTACTCAAATATGAGTATTCTAATCTATGTATTTCATCAAATTTTTTCACGGTGATTTTTCATGCAATCCAAACATGGAATAATAGTTTCATTTAATTTTCTTTTTTTTATTTCAAACTTTCATAAATTCAAATAAATCCTAATTTTATGAGAAAAATCTGCTTTTCTGAAGTATTAGTCAAATTTCATGTTATTGCAGGATATAATGCAGCATAAGCTTGTATTCATTGAAACTCAGGATGTGGTGGAAACTACTTTGGCTCTTGACAACTATAGGAGGGCATGTGACTGTGGGAGGGGTGCCGTCTTTTTTTCTGTTGCAAGGTGCTTTATTTATTGGCATTTGATTATGTGCGAATTGAATCTTTCTTTCAGCTGAACTAAATGTATATTTGAATGCAGAGACTTGGGAAACAATGATTCAAGCTATAAAGAAAGGAAGAACAAACACTGTGTTGTGTTGTGTTTTCCTAATATTCAACACTTTTAAGTTTATTAAGGGACTTTGGATATTATTTTTTCCCCAAAGAGAATATTTGGTACTCTCTTGGGGCCCTTATGTCAAATCCAGAGTTATTTTCATTATCTTTTAAGCTAAATTTTTTCGTGCAAGGAAAAAAATTGTTGTAGGATGACCAAGAGAGCTTGGAAATTGGAGCAGAAGCAAAACTGAAGAGTTGAAACCACAGAATGAATTATTTACCGATACCAATATTTTTCGATATTGCGACGAAATCATGTTCTATTGCCATATTTTCCAATTATTGGCCACTTGTTTCACCCTGATATTCAGATTTTTGCAAAAAAAGAATTTTTGTCTAATAGTTATATGTATTGCCTGATTGGCAGATTCCGATATTGATATTTTCTTCAATGGTAAAGAAGGTATGTTTGATTTTCTATTTTTGCAGGGGGAAAGTGGCTGAAGGTATAGATTTTGATCGGCATTATGGAAGACTAGTGATAATGTTTGGGGTTCCTTTCCAGTACACTTTAAGCAAGTAAGCTCCAATTATTTGTGTTGCTAACCATAAGAAACATAAGTATATGTTATTTTTATGTTTCATGACTCCTGTACATCGTCTAGTTATGCATTCTGAAACCATCTAGACAAGGCTTATTCTTGATCTTTTCAATCACAGAATATTGCTTGCACGGTTGGAGTATTTAAGGGACACTTTCCAGATAAAGGAAGGCGACTTTCTAACCTTTGATGCGTTGGTACTATTTTGCTTTATCAATTTTTTCTTCTTAAGCCAAGTTAAATGGTTTTGTGCTAATTTGGATGTCTTAAACCAGAGACAAGCAGCTCAATGTGTCGGCCGAGTTATTCGCTCCAAGGCGGATTATGGGATGATGATTTTTGCTGACAAAAGGTTTATTTACCCACCTAAGATTTAGATTTCTCGCATTTAATGATAATTTTGCTGCTGAATTATTGAAAGCACAGCATGAAATATTGGTACTGCCCCCCCCCATATCGCGACAAAATTGCGATGTCATCGTATCAGTGGTGTATCGACTAATGTACTTGATACTTTTCTATATATTGGTCGATATATTGTCCAATATTTGCCTGACATGTTCTATTTTTTCAAAAAGTATTTTGTATCCTATAAGGTTTGATACCTATATATGCACCTAATTCGACCGTGACTAGTATGGATACTAGTATTTTCATCATAATTAAATGGAAGTGTGGAATTGTACCCCGAAAAGCTCTCCTACCATGATCTTGTTAACAGGGCTGGATGTATGCTCTTTACTAAATGAAGTCTTCATCTTGCAAAAATCTTGATTTTCATTTACATAATGGTCGGCATCCCTTTTTAGTTTTGAGTAGGCAGTATGATTTTGTTTTGATATTTCTCCACATCCTTGCTGGATAATCTAGGAATTTGCCAATGATTTTTTTTTTTCAATTGATATTTTGATATAGAAAAATTAGTCAGAGCGCGTGCAATCAAGTGACAAAGGAGAGATTTGAACCCATGAAATATTGCTGCTTTTGTATGCTTGATCACTTGAACTTCATGATGCATGATGTTTGGTTGGCCACATATTATGCAGGTACAGTCGGCATGATAAACGCTCCAAGCTGCCTGGATGGATTCTCTCTCATCTCCGGGATGCACACCTGAATTTGAGCACTGATATGGCTTTACATATAGCACGGGAGGTTTGTTACTATTGCTACTTTTGTCTACACCAAACTATGATGTGAACTGGAGCACCGTCAAAAACTTTCTGAATGACTCGAATGGCCTTTCAGAAAAGGCGGAGGGCATCTAGGATGGTCTGTTGGACCCCTCCTATACTTCCAATGGCCAGAATTTCATTTTGGTAATTTGGATAATTAAGATTATAAGATCAGCCAAACACATTTTCAATGTGTTGTTCTAATTCTAATCGTTTGAGTTGCCAAGATGAAACCCTTGTCATTGAGAGTACAAACAAGGATTGGCGGCATGAACAATAGGCCCGATCACTCAGGGATCAGCTCGTCTGACCCACCTGACAGTGGGACTGTTCGGGTAGCATTTTCTGTTACTGCTCCAAAGTAACCTTCACATATTAAAAAAACATATGATAAGTTGCATAATTCTCGTATGCATTGTATATTGTGTTTATGGAATAGCCAAGTTTTCTGCTCCAAAACACTCTTGACATAGCCAAGTTTCCGACAAAGTGTTAAGATATCGACACATTAGCCCAAAAGAAGTGTCATTCTTAGCTTTTGACCAGCTAAATGTACATGTTATTGTTACAGCAGTGTGTGCAGCGATGTTTGTATGCCAATCGATTCTATACCCCAAAAGTACCAATACATAATGATAGGTTGATATCATTTTCTATCATTGGATGTCTCCATATTTGTTTTTCATTGAAAGGCTATATCTGTAAGAATTTTCCTTTACTCATTCTATTTTTATGTATTTTTCAAATCTATAAAGAAAATATGATAAATGTTAATATTAGGAAGATTAAATCCAGTCTTATGTTTCCACGTCAAAGTGTAATACAGTACTTAATTTTTTTTCAATGTCTATTGGTGTTCCAAAAGCACCCTTTCGAAGTCACGGAGAGGAAGTGCATCTTGCGTTGACATATCTTGCGATTTGTCATATGGGATTTCTCTGTTCTCTCTCTGGACCGGGATATCTTTCCCTTTGTCCAAGAAAGGTCATAAATGTATATATGCGATTAACTGTTACTTTGATGGATAAAGCATATGGTCTGAGTTCATAATGCTACATGGCTATTGTACTCATGAGCTAGAGACGAAGTTACATAATATTTCTTTGCATGCAGTTCCTAAGAAAGATGGCTCAACCATATGATAAAGCTGGTGGGAGCGGTAGGAAAACGCTGTTAACTCAAGAAGATATAGAGAAGATCAGCAATGGCACCGCAGCTGATATGTCGCTGTTTTAAGCAGTCACACCTATGTTGAAGCAAGCTTACATCGTTCGAGTGATTCACTGGTGCTGTTTCATTGTGACATCGATCTTGATGAAAAGACTAAATGAAAATGGTTTTGATCGGCATGGATTAAGTTGGTGTCTGCAGTGTCTAGCCTTGATGTTCTTGTTCGTGTTCTTCTTGTATAGAATTCAATGTACATTTCCAGTTTTGAAGCGTAAGGTTGCCGGCATTTACTTAGCCCAAGTTATTATGTATGGCATTGGCAACTAATTCAACATTGCTGTTTTTGTATTACAAATGCATAATAGTGGTGCTACAGGACACTCTTTAAGTCACGTTTGGGACATTCTATATCGTAATTTTTTATTTATTTAGTTATATTAATATATTTACGTAAAAATAGATAGATAAATAATTGAATATCATTTAGGACTGTTCCAAGATGGCTAAAGGATGTTCTTTAAATATGTTTTGAATGCTTTTTTTGGTTGGCTGGTTGTTTGTTGTGCGCCTTGACATAGCAATATGGTTTTTAAATTGTCTAAATATTCTATTTGTAAGGTTACCTGCGTCCAATGTTATTTCTAGGAGCAATGTTGTATTTCTAAAACTATACAATTTATCTACACTTATTTTGGGTAAATTTATATTTATTTAATTTCATAAATTTAGAAGAATAGTTGTAAAAGATGAACCTAAAATGCATTTTTACTTTAAAAATGGAAACTTAAAAATAAAATCGAGACAGTAGAATAAAGGTAAAAAAAAAAAATATATTTTCCTGTAAGCTGTTACAAAAATTATTTTAAATTTGTCGAATAAACATGAATTTAATTTAAAGAAAAGTTGTATGAAAATTAAACTTACCATAAAATTGAGACATTAAAATTAAAATAAGAAATATTTTTTCCATTATCTTTTGCAAAAGTTATTTTAAATTTGTCGAATTATAAATTTAATTTAAAGAAAAGTTGTATGGAAAGTTACGAATGAGTTGCAAATATATAATTTCTCATCCTTGAAACAAATAAAAATAACTCTTATGATATCATTCCCAAAATCGGATTTTTATATTTATTTTAAAATATCCCATTTAAAAGTTTTTATTTTTATTAAAGAAAAATTACAGTGACCCCAAGATGACAGTGAGCTTTATAAGCTCAAACATTTGCTTCATTAACAGATCCAGACATTTAAAATGTCTACAAATAGAATCCAAGATCCACAGCGTGCTAAAAGATAATCAACGTCACTGGGAATATAAATCAATACCAAGAAATTCCCAGAAAAAAAAAAACTAAATATTTCCCAGATTATTCATTTACCATCGAGATTTAACTTTGAAGTTAGCCAGTCGCAGACATCATCCATTTCCTGAGGGTCCGTGTAGTGGCCAAGCCTGCGAGTTAAACCAAAAACACACTGGGTTGTTTGGTATTGCTGTCAGAAAATGATTTGGAACAAAAAAACTATAAACTGCAACTCCACTTTGTTTTTTTTGAAAAAAATTTTCTAAAATCAGATAGGCGCATTCTGTAAGTTGCTCTGATTTTTTTTTTTTTAAAAAAATAAAAGCAACAAAGTATAGCTTTTTCCCGAGAAAATTCGACATTTTGAAATTATTTTCTGGGAAAAGAGGACCCGAAAAATCTGCTAGAGAAGAGCAAATGCATACCCATTGTAGGATTTGAATGTGACATCATCGAATCCACTTGAAATTAGATGCTGGGCGGACTTTTCACCAAACTCGTATTGAGCAACATCGTCAGCTGCCAAATATCAAGCCGGTATTTGTTCAATTCCAACATAACTTCATCTAAGGTGGTATCAGTAGTAGAACTCAATAACCCAACAGCAGAAAGATCAACACTACAGCTGAAAATTTTACCGGGAAACTGTTTTTCCCCATTTCTGATACATATATATGTTGAGCTGCATGCAGAAAATACATCTTTCTAATCCAGCAAAGGTATCTTGTTCTATGCTTGAATACATAATGAGGACAAATGGGTATGAAGACATCAGAATTATATATTTAGTTTCGTCACCTAGGCTATAGCACAAAAACTAACCAATATATGCTCAAGTCTATCCCCAGCTTCTCAGGTGCAAAAGATTTCCTCAAAAGAACAGATTGAGAATTCAAGTAACTAATGACATCTATGAAAAGATGATAAGGTTATTGACAGTCTCAAATGTGAAGTTGTGGGAATGATTTGGTTGGTGATATAATTGCTGGTTGCACAAAAGTCAGTGAGTTTCAATTCAAGTCAAGCCAAAGCAAAGTTATTCGCATGCGGTAGCTCTCAACAAATGAAGAGTAAGAAAGAAAAACAGCAAATAAAGATGAACCCTCTAGCTATTTACATGATGCATTTTATTACCTGTACCATGGCAAAGCAAAATAGGCAATGATGCAGCACGACTTGCAGCCTCATCAACGGCTACCCTTTCACTCAAACTCCTGAAAACAATACAGAAAAAGCTAATAATAATCACAGAAAGCGAAACAAACTTCAACTAGTGTTCAGAAGTCACACTTTCCACAAGGAAGCCAGCCACTTAGCCCAACAACTGCACTCAGATTGGCCGGGAAAGGAGTTCCATTCCCATATTTTCCAGAAATGAAGCAAGTTGCAGAGTAAAGGGAAGCCGCTGCACCCATGCTGAAGCCCCCAACAGCAAGTTTGACTGCACAATCATACCGAAATTAAAACGGCTGCCTCAAGAATTGGCACTAACATGTGATGCAGAAAATTCAGAACAAAACAACATGTTAAATGGGAAGCCTTAGAATCTTAAATCATGGGAATTCACATAGTGATGATAGGATCTTCCATATGAATTTCTAGCACAAACAATGTTCTAAAGATAAGGAAAATAAGGAGATCACAAAAGATAAAATGGAGATCCCATAACATGGAAAGGGGGATTTAGAGCTTTAATCTTCATGGTTTGACAATACATTTAGTTAATTCAATAGCAGCATCCTTCTTTATCTTCAAAATGATTGAATTTATGGAAATTATTATAGTGTATCTCGTGTTAATCTTGTATTCTATCAATGCCATCTTGACATAACATTAGATCTGTCTAACTGATCAAAATATATAATTCCCAAAGTTTGCTGAGTTTTCCATTCCATCCATCAAGAAACCCAGGGAACAAATGTTTAGACTCCTTGTCACAGTACATTTGAATGTAACAGGTTAGCTTAAATATTCTTCAGCTTCCTACAACTTTCATGGATTTGCTATTAGAAAGCATTGTCATCTTAAACATAACATTAAAGTAGAAACTAATAGAACTTTCATATAGATGGAAAGAGAACTTTGTAACATAAACACATCAACAAGCATGATAAAGGGAACGGGAACATACTATCCAAGGGCTCTGTGGACAACAAATTTGCAACATGTACTGCTGCAGCATCCATACCATCCATATCAACTGGACCATCTTCAGAAAGGTCATGTACATCAAACCCTAATTTAATTTACAGAAGAATCGATTATGTTAGCACTGAAAGATGCAAAAATTTTGAAATTAGCTCCACTAACAATTCAAATTGTTATAACACTGCCATACTGAATTCATTTACCATGTTGTACAAACTTGGTTAAGGGTTTTGGATTCGGTTATACAACCTGTGGTTATCAAACAAGGATCGGTCTTTTAAAAAAAATATGTAATGCATTGTCAAATGGCTCTTAAGTGTAAAAAAAAGTGAGCACAGTGATTGGGAGAGGTTTACAAATACAAAAAATCAGAATATCCTATTGTCATGCACTTTTTCTAAACATCAAGGAGATAACAGAATATGATGTAGTTTAATGGGATAGTATGAATACTTTTCTTTTTCTCCCTTTCGATATTGCAAGGAGGTAACCTTCCTGCAGTCAAATTAAGCTTATGCTTCCTCTTCTGTTTTCATATTCAAATGGTACGCATAGATGAAAATATTGGCCGAAATGCCTAATATTTGGCCAATGTATCAGCCGATATTTTCTTATTAGTTTTGATTTTCAGAATTTTTTTCTTTGAATAATATGATACCAATACATATTGTCTAATATATTCAATATTAATATAGTCACAATTGATGCTGATACCAATATTGATATCGATATTTTCATCCATGATGGTATGTATATCAAAAGCAATTCCATGCCAACATCCAGATTTTTTTGTCCAAAATCGTAACTCAATGGTAATAGCAGAGTCGAGTAACAGAGTCCATTACATGTTCTTGTTTCATTACTTAAAAAGCACGACAATTCTAAAGAGGAGGATGGTTAGCCTAGGGATGCAAATCTGATGCACCCCCATGATTGCCCCACCCTAAGTCAAGTAAAATAGAATGGGGAACAACCAGATATTATTGTCAGTACCTAACAACAATAAAAAAACCCTTCAATCACACTAAGTAGAGTGGGCATATAATTATCTGTACCCTAATAGGTCAATTCAGTTTGAATCAGTTACAGCAATTGATGCCTCACCTTGATACCCACCACAAAACTATCTTGACTCGCTTATTTTTTTCTTGGCCCAAAACAATCCTCACTTAGCAAATGCATTTCTCACTCATAGCCATCTATAATAACACCCCAAATGCCAGTTAGTTGTACTCTCCTGTCTTCTTTGCATGCCCTTCTTTCAACCATTCAGTTGCAAACTTCAGCATGGAGACAGATTTATTTTTTGATCAGTAACAAACCATAGATGCCAAGCTGGCATCCATAGAGCACAGAAGAAAACAAACAAAAAAAAAGTACAACAGAAAATAGAAAAATCAAATCCCAGAACGTCAGTTCATCAGCAAAATCTAAAAATCAGAGGATGATGATAAATACCATCCTTTGCACCAGGAACAAGAATAGAAGATGCCGAAGAATTCAGAATACAATTGGAAAATTTTTCTTTATTTTTGAAGTCCTTTTATGTTATTGAATCCACATTTTCCAACTTATTAACATAGGAATGCAGACGCAGATCCAGATAGAATTCTTCCATTTACTCCTTAGAAACCATTTCCATGCTAATAATTCCACCCAAGCATAACCGGCTTGTACCCAATAAAATCCCATTGAACCTGACACAGAACTCCAGAGTCAGCAGGCCACTCAACAAAATAAGAACACAAGTGACACAGATAACAACACTTTTTTTGTGGATGGAGCATCAGTTAATCAATGTTAAGCATATTCTTCACAGTTGTCAGCAGTAAGATAACTCTCCAAGTCTACAAACAAAACCCTTGTCAGCCTCTTGTAATTCCAGATTAACTTATGGAAAGAAGACTGGACTCTCAGAAATCAGATTTGAATACAGTGAGGCACAAGTAAAAACTCTGGATTTCTCCAGTTTACATATGATCAAGACCAAACTGCACGAGACAACTTTCTTTTCCAATAGTAGACTCAATAACTAAATGTTACTGCATTTTTTTCATTCTGTTTCTGCTTCTGAAACATAATTTATCTTCCTCATAATTGGGATTTCTTTAACCTTCTCTTTCTCATAGTCATAAAAATTTAATATCATAAGGTATTATGGCTGATGTCTCAAAGTTTCAACAAAATGCCCTTGAATCTGCACCACCAACACCAAGTTAACCAAGCCAACTCCAACAGATTGTTTTTTTTTTCTTTTGTTCATTTAAAATAAGGTGTGATTGTTCAGGGTACTCATATATGCATAATCAGGGGCAGGCAACAGGGTCATGGATAAAATCAAGGGTAGGTGCTGATGGTTGATACCCATCATGTTTCCATCCCTAAGCTTCACTGACATCTCCATCAGCATTCCATCACAGATATTTGAGACATCAAAAAGTAAGCACAGTCAGCCGATGAACATTGGGTGGACTGTGCAAACTCCATTATATAACCCACCTACAGTAGCTCTTTGATTTCTTTATGTACCATGCACGTTGAAATATGTTCTGATGGTTCATTTCCAAACATAAGACACTTTGGTCATATAAATTAATGGAGACGAATCAAACCATGATTTCAGCATTATATGCCCATGCATGCATAGATGCTATTGTTCAAAGAGTAACTTGTTTATCTCATACACAAGGTGCAGCACCTAAATACAGGCAATACTTCAATGGGAAGGTTCTAGATTAGTTTCAGAGTGACCAAACTCACAAGCATTAGAAGGAAAGCCACCAAATAGGCTTATTGGTTTAGCGGGAGCAGTTGGGCATATCCACTTGATCTGCATAATAGAAAATTATTCATACTAGCAATTCAACTGCTACAACAAAAGGTCTGCCATCCAAAAAACAACTATAACAAAAGTGAATATGTTGATACTCTGTAAGTTAAGAATTATAGTCCTCACATTTGGAAGAGGAAGGGTCTCCAAGATTTGGGACCAACTGTCAGACAAAGGAAGCAATAATATCAGACAATGAGCAGTCATCTTCAGTGTGAAATTCATTCAAATAAGTATGCTTCTCAACCATTTTGGATATAAATCCAAATACTGGCTGAGGAAAGCAACCAAGAAGGAACCAAGTGAGACCTAGTTAGCTACAATGATATACGAGTCAATCTGATTCACAGCAATTCCCATATACAGAAAAGAAATAAAATAGAAAAAGTACCTTCTGCCATTATCACCAAGGCCATGGAGCCACACTATGGTGGCCTGGTGTTTACCTTTGGGCCTGACCACAAAAGTGCGTCCAAACTCAAGAGCCACTCCAGCAGTTCTATGACCTAAAATTGGAAGTGCACATGAAATAGTTAAAACCGTGAAAATCTACACATGTACTTTATCTAGGTTCCAATGTGACTTGGCACATCCACACTTTTGGATCTGTTCCAATCGGTCCAACACCCACTAGCTGCACTTGTTGAAGGACCACAAGGAAAAAAGCCAAAGCATTCAAGAAATAACATCCCAAATTTTGAGCTAGTCACAATCATTCTGAAGGAATGGTTGGTTTGAACGACCAGGTCTTTGCTTAGATGTTGGAAAACTTTCCAAGGAAAATGTAAATCAACCATTTTTATGCAGAAAATGACATGGTCGATAGGTGAAACAAAGAAAAAATGACCACAATTTTGCAACACGACTGTCAACAGCATGATATCCGTTGTTGTCTATGCTTTGATCACTGCAGCACAAAGAAGTTATTCAGCCATATGTGTTTCAACTAAAGAAAGATGACGCGAAGAGATATTTAATCTCATGAATGAAAGAAAGATGCTCCCTTTAAATAAATATGGGCAAAGGAAAACAATAAGACTTACTATGAAAAGAAAGGTACATGGTTTACTTAACAGTTGGGGGTGGGCCGGGCCAAAAGGAGGTCAACAACTCTCATATCATTTAGAAGTTAGAGGGGCTTTGAAGAAGCAGAGTTGTTCAGCGGAAAAAGCTGTAAATGGAATATAGATAGTGGTATCTTCACCATCAGAGCTCTCGTGACTTTCTCAGTGGAGATGTTAATCTTTTTGATCTTCCCATAAGTATTGGGCTGCATATTCAATTGTAATTTGCAAACTTATGGTTCACCTTACCCACCACCTTAAAAAATTCACTGCCTAAGAAACAAGAACAATCACACGCAGCTCCATTTATACATCTCCGCAAGCCAAATAACATACAACAACACCTTTTCCGATCATTTCATCAGCAAACAAAAAGGCATGAAGAGAACAAAAAAGCTACAGCGTCATATCACGTAACACTTCTCAATTCAACCATATCTAAAGATAGAGATAACTGGCTAGTACTAACCAACCTGAATCAACAGAAGGGCCACGAGAACTCATATTAGCTTCAGAAAAAAACCGTGCCAACGGCGCTTAGGTGATGAATCAGATTATTTCTACACACAAACAAAAAGGAAAGAAAAATGGAATCACGTTAATAATGCATTGAGCATTCCCATAATTCGCAGATGAATTACCGCTTTCCCACAATCAAAATCGCACTACAGTTTAATCAGAACCAAATTCCTCAAATTATGGAGATTTAACGCATAGTCAAGCATTAAATGTAGTAAGCCCCTCATCAAAAATTAAAGTTAATTCGCCAGAAAGAAAAGCAACCAAAAAATACAGACCTTCAACAAGTAGATCGAGCAATTTATTTCCCCGACTAAGCCCAACTTTGGTAGGGTTTGAGGGGTTCGGACCAAACCCAGATTGATTACAAACGCAAGCCCTGGAGTGAGAGGCCTTTCTCCTGCTCTCCCCTCTCCACTGGGTTCGTCGTTCGTCCGTGATGGTTCGTCGTTGTGCATCTTGCAGACTGAAATGCATACGAGTATTTTTCTTTTTTTTGCGTAGCAACATTTTTAAAAAATTAAAAAATTCTGAATCGATATTTGAATATTCCTTCATACTGAATTTTCAAGAATCTGTTAAAGTTTTACGAGAAAATTAATATCTTATTAAAATTTTAAATTCCTAAAACGTATCTCTACGTATTTGACTTACCTTATTAATTCCTCTCACGTTCAAGTTAATAAATTTTATTTTATATTTTTTAAAATTTATATTCTTTAAACTCATATATATATATATATATTGTTAGATATATTATGTGATAACATAATCTGTAATTATATTTGGTCATTTATTGGCGTATTTTTAAGTGTCATGAATATCTGTATTATATTCACGTTCAATATTTATAAATGCACAATTTCTAATATTTATACTTACCTAGTACTTGACCTGTGTATAAGCATTTTTTTAAGTATGTCTATGCTTAGGATACGCTCAAGCCACGCACGAAGCATCCTTTTCAAAATGTGTGTACTCAATGTGTACTTGAGACACGTATAAATCACAATTTTTAATATATGCGTGTTTGAAGTGCACCCAAGGCACATTTGAGCATTTAGGCGTAAACCTTATGCTAGCTAGGTGTGACGTGTGCCTGAGTACCGCTTGAACACAGGGGCACACAATTCTAAATTGTAGCATTTTTTAATTTAATTTTGGACGCCTTCTATATATAGTTTCCTTCCCTATCTTATAAGGCACTTTTTGTGATATATTACTTACAACAATTCAGCAAAAATCTCTTTCTTTTACTTTTGTAAACGGTTCTCTTGAAGAAAATTACTCCTCAAATATTAAGCTTTAATCCTAAAGTTTTCTCACATTGCATATTTTCTTATACACATTTCAACCTGTTAATCTTTGTAAGTGGTGTGGGTGGCGTGAAAATTAGGTTCCAGTGATATGTAAAAATTCTAGGAAACAAAAAGCAATATTGCCAAAATGTTTAGAAAATGTCTGGTTCAATTACCGAAAATAAATCTAATAAGTTCATTGGTAGTGATCATAAGACGGGAATAAGTCGGCTAAATTAATACATCTATACCACATAATTTGTAAGCTAACTTTTTTAATGTATTATTTTTGCTGACTATGAAAATTCAGAAGATTTTACTCGATAACCGTGGTTATCGAGATTTCTGTTTATCATCAAAAATCTTATCTGTTCTATTATTGTTATTGTGTTTATTTTTTTACTATTTGTATCCATTTAGATTTGAATATATTTTATGTGTATTATATATTTATATATATTTTTATTTCGTAATTTAAAAAGGGGTCAAAAGAATTGAGATTAGGGACTTCCTAATCTTTTTCATGTATATATAATAAAAGTTAAAAAAATACATTTTAAACCTTGATTTTAGTTAGAAAATCTATATTAAGTCTAATTTTAAATGATTAAGTTAAAAATATAATTTTTTACAAATGTAATTTTATATTTTATCAAATCGATAATGCAAGTTTATTAAAAAAAAAAAAACGCATATAAATAGTTTTTTCCCCTAAAACTATCAATTTATATGATTATGAAATCAGTTGGTAATGCATAATGATTCAGGCACATCTATTAAGTAAAATATAAGGTAAAGATGCGGTTTATTAATAAGACAAGGCACGTATATTAGTAAGTTAAATTAAATAGCCTTAATCCATACTACTCTTTTGGAGTGTACTAAATCTCAAAAATAAATAATTCTATTTAAATATAAAATATATTCTTGTTAATCTAAAATATTTAGAAACAAAATCAGAAATGTAAAACACATTCATGCGGGAGCATGCTAATTTAGAAATATTTTTTATATACACTTAATTATATTAAAATCATCAAAAATATGCGGAGGTCTGATTCTATTTTAATTTTAATTTTTTTTTAATTTTTAATTTTTTTACACTAAAAATAATAATTTTAATATAATTGAACGTATGTATAACATTACTTATATTAAATATGCAATGTAGAACTTTAAAGATAATTATTTTAGTAGAGATTGATTGAATTGCGTATAAGTCATAGTATTTTATATGGATTATAATATATATAAATATCAAATTTAAAATTTAATTTCAAATATATTATTGCTAATATCCTAATCCAATTTAAATATTCTTATCACAATAATAGTGTTATTCACAAACAAAATTAGATGTCAATATTTTATGTCTAAAATTTTAATCCTTGATGGGTACGCCTCCAACAGGCTGACCTAAGGAATGGTCAACGGAGGCCCACTCAGACGGTCAACGGCCTTACGGCCCACTAAAGGGGCAGGCCCAAAACGAGGAGGCCCAAAACGTCAACGTGTCGGCGTTGGCTGACTGCTCAACAACTCTCGGCAGACGGTCAACGCCAGTGTTGACCGTCAAAGACTTTTCTTTTGGGCCTCAAGAAACGTCGCATAAAGAATGGCTTGGCTCACCTCAAGCCTCATACCCACATTAATGCTCGCGCCAAACACTGCAGAAAGAGGGCGGACAACGCTCGGACGGTCAACGAAGACGTTGACCGCCCGGCGTTCTTCCCGCCAAGCCCGGGAAGCACATTTCTACAGAATGGGCCCATTACGCTTTGGGCCCATCACCCAACAAGCCAACCTGACCTCCAAAATATCTTCCACGTTCCTTGCCCGCCAAGATACAGAACGGTATGGCAACGGAAAGGAAGGTGGTAAACTTGGAAAGT
Organism: Nepenthes gracilis; assembly: GCA_033239525.1. NCBI lineage: Eukaryota > Viridiplantae > Streptophyta > Magnoliopsida > Caryophyllales > Nepenthaceae > Nepenthes > Nepenthes gracilis. The sequence continues at coordinate 3,556,257 of BSYO01000022.1, read as the reverse complement.
GCGTGGCCGCGACAAGGAAACAATCATTCCTTCAGGGGAAATTGGCATCTGCCTCCGGAAGGCAAGCCAATCGGAGGAGCCGCCTTCCAAAGAGGGGGATCCCTCCCTCACTTGGCCATAAAAGAAACCCTAGAGGCTTCTCCTAAAGCTAAGGCTGAAAAACACGCAAAAAGGCATACGAAAAACCCTACGGAAAAACCACTAAGTGTTGGACAAGGCTCTAATGGACGGATTGGACCCGGGGACACCCAACGCAACCAACCTCAAGGCAACAGCGAGCCCTCACGGACGCTTCTGCCTTCCCACCGTCCCGATACAAGAAAGACCTCACGTCTCTCTTACATGGGACTTCACACTCTGTCCAACTGTCTTCGCTCTTTCTTCTTCTTCGCCGTTTCTTATATTTGAGACTGACATCGATTACGGCTTGGCGTCGGAGTGTTTCGGTGGGTCAACCTCCATGGGTTAACGCCCGACCTCTTGTTCGCTTTAGTGGTGTGCGGGGTTCGCACTCGGAGAACGAGCCGGATCCATTTATTCAGGAGAATCCGAATCTGTTCGAAGTCGGATCCAGGTACGCATCAATCCTAAATAACTATTCATAATGCGATTTGCTTTAATTTATAACCATAATATATTTACTTGCTAACTCTCAATATTTCATTAAGAATTCATTTAATCATAAATAATGAAAACTTAAAATCCATTATATGGGGTACATTATTAGCATTGAATTTAAAATTTAGAATATCGATTTTTTTTCTAAATAATATATTAATTTTTTATAAGTACAAACTCCTAAGAACAATGCTGCAGCACTAAAACATTCACAAAAGTTCAAGTTTAGAGATTTCTTCTTTGCTCCATTGAATTTTATATCTGTTCAAGATTGATTTCAATCCCTACAAAATATTTTAACACACAAAATGTGCTCTATAATCTGTGTTTCGTGTGGCACACGTCATGTGCCCTGCAAATTTAGCTTATATATATATTAGTATTAATTCAGAATCAATCATATGATAGTCAGAATCAAAAGTGCTGTTACTTTTTCAAAAAATATGCCCCAGTAAAGAGTATTGTGGTAACCTAATAAGGCTAGACTTAGCCTATCACAACTTAACTTAAATTAATTTATTATGAGTTATTGTCTAGATCTATCTAAAAATTTAAGTATATATATATTTATAAAGTTAATTTAAAACTTAACAGTATTCAATTTATTCTCAAATATTTGTAGAACGAACAGTTAAACACTTACTCATGTAAGAGTAGGTTAAATATGTAATGTCAAAATACAAAGATTAATATTTTATTATATAGGCTTGTCGAATCACATTCCATAAAAACTTAGATACAATGGCTTTAGAATTTCAAATATCAAACATTCTATCTCTCTAAATATTATGATATGATCTAATTTATTATTGTCATAGCGGTATATTATTTACTTAAAAATAGATGATATTAAAATTTAAATTTAAATATCATATCTCTTATCTTTTAAGATCATATTCGTGATTAGATATTGTGTTGAGATTTATCTTAATTGTATGAAACCAAAATCTATATTCTCTAATAAAACTTGGGTTACTTTCAAAATTTAAGTATCAAATATCTTATTATTAAGATCCTAATCGTAACTAAATATCATGTTGATATTTATTTTAAAGTTATCACAACAATATCTTTATTCACAAATATTTTTGAATATATAAATATAAATATTAGAAATTGGTTGAATGCCATATAATGAATTATGAAAACGTATAACCTTTTATATATTCTAAACCAGAAAGGTTGAAGTTGTTTCAATGCTAAGAATTTGGCTTTTTACATTTCAATTCCTAGCTAAATACTGCGATAAGATCTAAGTTAATCTTATCATAATAATAAGTTTATTCACTTTTGTATGTGGAGAAAAATCATGGCAAAATTAAACCGAAAATTTCCACCTCAACATGCTGTTCTTGGCATATGGCAACTTGGCATTTAAAGCAATTCCCTTTTTTCTTGTTAACCGCAAAACTGATCTCCAAAATACTGGGAAAGAAGACTTATCCAATAATCCAAACTCAACAAGCTATTCTGGGCATATGGCAACTGGGCATTCAAAGCAATCCTGTTTTTTCTCAGATCTCCAAAATAACAGGAAACAGAACTGCTCTAATCAGAAGGCAATGCTATTAATTTGAGGCACGCAAATAAAGCAACAACATAATAATAATAAAAAAAAACACAACTTCTTCCCAATACAAACAGCAAAACACAACGCTACAGAATTACGAAAAACAAAATAGTTTTAGATTTTGACTTTGCTCAATCAAATTTTATCTTCGTTCAAGGTTGGCCTCAGCCCATCTCTTCCTTTTCAATGAATCGATCGTTCATTTGTAGTTTTAATTGATCTCCTTGCGCTTAACAATTATCAGATTCTATTCTCTCTCTTTCTCTCTCTCTTTTCTGTTTTAGTCCTTTATGAAGCAGTATTTCTTCTAAATCTGAAATTTATGATCAAGTATGATGTGAATGGCTTGTAGGCATGTACTGATTTTGTTTTGTTCGCTTTTTCTTATTTGATGGTTCAAGTTAGAGGAATTGGTTTTGTGTCTGAATTTGAGACACACTGGCAGAGATCCAAAGAAGAATTTGCAATTATTCTCCTCTGCTATATAATGCTTCTTTTCTTTCTTTTATCAGATGCTTCCTTTTTTGTTGCAATTACTTATTTTGATTTCTTTACGCAAAGGAAAAGGAAAAATAGCCTTTTTTATGTTCTTACTTTATAAGGTCCCCTTTGGATTGTTTTGGTTTTATCTATAGCGTTGCCCCCTTGGAAATCTTGCAATTACTTGATTCAAATTGTTTCAGTTTAGTTCTGATTTGCCGAATCTCACTGTTTTTGCTTAATGTGTCACAAGGGACTTGTTAGGAATATATTTTGTCATAATATCAAGACTATAAGCATTCCATAAATCTTGTAGTAGTTATGTATTAAATAGTTATCATAAAATACTGAAATGCTTTCTTAAATTTTTTATATTAACATGGATAATAGTTTCTATTGATGACACAGATTTGTCATATTGAAATTAAGGTGGGTTAAACCAACCACCCATGAGATTCAAGAGAGGCTGCAAGGTGGAGGTATTCTGCCGAAAAGAGGTGCCATCAGGATCATGGCGCCGTGCTGAAATAATATGTCGCAAAGGCCATTACTTTACTGTTAAATATGACGAGGATGTTGGTGCTTGTGGTGAAGTAATGCTTTATCAAGTCCCCGGAGAGGCGGTTAGGCCTTGCCCTCCTCCTATTGAAATGCCCGAGATTTGGGTATCCGGTGATATTGTGGAGGTCTATCACAACTTTTCATGGAAATTAGCAACAGTCATCAGTGTATTACCGAAGGTTCGATATTTGGTTAAGCTACTTGGATCTTCTCAGGAGTTTAAAGTTTGTAAATATTACGTGAGGATGAGACTTTGCTGGCAAGATGGTTGCTGGCTTATGATTGGTAAGGTAATCCTCATTCTGTTTCTTCTGTCAGCCTCTAGAGCGTGCAACTTTGGAGACTCTCTTTGTGCATTTTGATGGGATCAAATGTGTTTGATGTGCAATTTTTTCTCTTCAGAAGATTTATGGTTTGTAGTTGTGTTCCTTAGGAACAATGTTATTTCAAATTTGAGGTTGACAAGTATCGATAAAAAAATCAATATTGATATCGGTTGCGTATGTATTGATAATAATTGTATCTAATGATACTTATTAATATTAGAAGTATTGGATACATTTTTTTCTAAATAAAAACCTAAAAAAGATATTAACCAATAGTATTGTTGATGCGGCGATATCATTTGATTTTGTTACAGTATTGAAAAATAAATGTTTTACAAATGTTCTACTATTATGCTATTTTATGTATGAGATAAGTTGAAAGGGTTAGGGTTACTGATCCATGGGACGAGTAGTTTTTCAATTTTCTGGTTTTGCCTGTTAGAGCGATGAGATTTGAGATTCGATTCTTTTGAATGCTTGTATCGTCATTGGGAAGGCTGCTATGATCCTTTCGATGAAGTGGTTCTTCTATCTACCCTGATTATGATTAGAAATTTGATGAATGAATGCTAAATATTGAATATCCATTTAAACTACTTAAAATATTTATTTATAATTTATTTACCTAATTTCTAATTTGGATGAATATGAAAGCTTCTAATTGGAGAGACAACAACAACACTCTTTAACATTTGGTACCAGCATACAAATATATATGAGAAGAAATGACCATTTCTTTGAGGTATCTCTGTTAATAGATTTTCAAAACCAACTTAAACTGTTTTGAAATTTGTTCTTCATGTAGGCTTCAAGTGTTCCACATAGGCTGAGGGAAACTTCAGTGCAAATGGCGGTGAGACGACATCTCAAGGATGCCTCTTGTACCTCGAGAAACATTGGCAGTATTCAGGAATCATACTCTCTTCCCTCCGCACCTCTGGAAAAACAATTTCGTTCAAGGGAGTTGGTGATTGACTTGTATGCTGATCGCAGCGAAAGAGTTACTGTCAATGACAAAGAGACTAGTTGGCTTCCATCACAACAAAAGGAAGATGCTGTAGTTTCCTTGCCAAAAAGGCAGAAAACAGACGGTGCCGTGCCCTTAGAATCGAGGGACGCTGATACCGATTCATCATCTGTAGGTAGTTGCAGTGCCCCTCAGGATTCGTTGTTTGAAGACGACGACTGTCATTGTAGCGATGCTGAATCATTTGTGGGTCGAGATCCGGATAAGGAAATGAAGTATTTGGAAGGAGGGGTTGATAGAAGAAATTCATAGAGGTCACAGTTGTTGCATGCCAGCCGTTGGATTATCATGGAGGCGTTGCTTGGATCAAGCCTATTAACGGATGGGAATTAGATATGATATCAGAATTCTTTTATGGTCCGCTTAAATAGGAGGCTCCATCCTTTCAATACGTACTATTTTTGGGGAAAGAAAAAATACGCTACAATGTCAAGTTCATTGGCGCGCTGCTGCATGTTTAATTAATTAAATTTACATGGATATATGTTACGTACTCGACGATACTTTATCCAAAGCTGATATATAGTTCATAATTCACTCACATATTATATATCACCTTATACATATTAGTTTTTATTTGTTTCAGTTCCTGGTACATATGCTGTATGTGGTACACGTATCGTGTATTAACCTCTATTTTTCTACATATATTGGCTGTCAATGAGAAGGAGAGCAGAAAGTGATTTCTGAAATTCTTTCCCTCTCTCTCTCTGGTTTCCGTCTTTCCCTCGCATGCGCCCTCTTCTCTCTATTTCCTTCCCCTTCTCTTTTGCCAGAACTCCCATTCCCCTGCAATACCTTCGTTGACCCTCAACGAGCAGCCATGGAGCACGCATCAATATATTAATGTGAATTCCTCACTCGGCTTTCTTAATATCAAGCTTATAAGTAGTCTATATATATGCATTTATATTATGGATGTATGTCCCTTATAATCTCACGTATACATAATTTATTGTGATATTAATGGTGTTTCGACATGAATTTATAATCATTTAAAATTATTTTTGTGGCTATTTTGATATTTTATTTAAAAAAAAAAGAAAAAAAATTGTTATTTTGATGAATACGAATATAAATTTTTAAATTTTCTTATAGAAAAAAAATAAAAATAAAAATAAAAATAAAAATAAAAATAAAATTCGATTTGGACTTTCCTTTTCTTGGGTTTTATTCAATTAAAGCCCAAATAATCAATCCATTTTATCCAAATGTCCCGTGGGCCTGTGTAAATATGGCATGCACAGGGCTAAGAGACGTATTCTTAACCAGATCACGGTACATTTGGGAAAGGAGACACGACGCCGTCGTCTGCGAAAGAGCGCCGCCGGATCCGCTTTAACCCGACTTGCCGGAAGTTGTTTTCCCTTAGTCTATGTCGTCCTCCTCCGACATCTCCAACCAGTAAACTCCGATTTATCTCTCTCGGTCCTCTTTTGCGTTTGATTTCTGTTGTGATTTCGCTTCTTTTTGAATGAAGGGAGGCGGCTCCTGTTATGAAGCACCAGAAGAAAGGTCCACCGTTCATCCTCCTGGCTCCTCTAATTTACGCCCCAATTCTTCCTCTCAGTAAGATCCTTTTCACAATTGTATGGATATAACTATCGCAGTTTTTTTTTTCTTTTAGTATGTTGATTAATTTGCAGTTCGAAATTTTCAGTTCGTATATCGTTACGGCATAAGCCGATTCTGAGGGACCGATTGTTCATAGCTGTGTTGGCTGGAGCATTTGCTCATGGCGCTTATTTGGTGTATCCTTTTTCTTGCCTCTTCATCATCTTGCTTTTTTTTTTTCTCCTTTTTTTGTATGAATTAATTATAGATTTCAGCGATAGCTTACAAGTGGTAAATTTTGTCTGGGTTGTTTCTTGTTTATCTTTTGTTCATTCCTGCGCTTATTTCTAGCATGTGAGGCTTGAGGTCTTTTGCACTTTGTTTCAATTGGTTTGAATTTGATGCTTTAACATTTTGGTGAGAAGAGTATCCTCAGGTTTTTGATGTTGGATTGCAAAGTTTAAGAACGGGTGTTTTTGCTTAGGTTTCTTTTTCTCTGTCAAGACGCTGAAACATAAAATGGTGACCTTTTCTATCTAGAAATAGCATGTTTATGTTTGTTTTTCACAAGAATATGTGAACGATCTATTCAAACAATGGCTACTGCGTAAGATCCAGTAGGCCAAATAGGCTCTACGCCTTGAAGGTTCTATGTGTATTGAAGAAAATTCCATGTAGATTTAATAGGAAATGTCGTCCAATTACCATGGAATGCCATAGAAGCTTGTAGGAACACAAATTGGGAACTTCATGCAAAATGGAGGTAGCGTAGCAAAGAAAAACAAACATTTGTGCATGTGTTGCATGGCCATAATTTCTTTAACTTGGGTTTGGAGATTCACTCATTTGGGATTTTATCATTACTTCTAATGGGCATTTGGATATGCGTGAGATAGAGACCAAGAATGATTTGTTTGTGATTATAGATGTAGAATTGAAAGTGTTTGTAAACTAAGGTATTATCCAAGTCAAATTGAAGCACACAATCCCAATAAAGGTAGGAGTGCATCCTATGTAGAAGTTACCGGTATCTCATCAATCTTTACAAGTGAAAGTTCACTACTTATCTGGGTGATAGTCTAGGGCTTGCTTTTCTTGTAGATCTTCAAGGGACGGCTTCTTCACCTTTTCTCTTGTTGCTAGCAACATTGCACATTTACAATACTTTTTTCTTATTCCCCTCACCCAAAAAAGAAGACAACTGACAGATGCAGTTTTCTTTTGAAGGGTTATTTTTTTCTTTTTCTTTATTTTTTCAATATTTGGGTGGAGTGTATTTTCACTCCCAGCCTCTGCTTTCTAAGGAAGTGAAGAGAGAGCCCGGTCATGGTTAGTGTCTAAACGCCCAAGTGCCATGCTTGGTACACCACAAAAAAGATTGTAAAGCAAATTGTGAGACAAAATATACAGTATACACAAGACAATGGAATGAAAATTGAGTTGAAAAACTGTGAATGTCTCCATTGCAATAGCAATGTGAATTTAAGAAAAAAAAAGGAGGTGTCCACCTGCATCTTGAAAATCCTCTAATTGGATGATCTCTGAATTTTAGACACTTTATGCACTTCCTCCAAAAGATATGACGCAAATGACATTTACAAGGAACAAGAATGAAATGTTTGGTCAGACATGACACAAATGACATTTACGAGGAACAAGAATGGAATGTTTTGTATGGTGTTGATGTACTGTGATATGCATATTTTTCCCAATGTGTCTTAGAATACTTGATTTACTGTGAAGTGTTGCCATGACCATGGCGAAGTGGTCAAGGAACTAGGACTGAAACCGCATGCTGGCCAAGCAAATATTCTAGGAGTACTAAGAATTGTGCATGTTATTGAAGGATATAATTGCATATCTGGTTGGTGAATTATCCAGTTTCGCTGTTTGTCATAGTTATATACCATTTCATGTATTTCATTTGTGATCTAGGATGATTTTCCTTCATCGATATTTTTAGAACGGATCTGTACGACATTGAAAGCAAGTAACTTGCAGAGTGGTCACTTGCAGCATTTTGATACTTGAGGAATGGGTAAATTGCTTCTTTTTTCTTTTCTTTTATTTTTCAATCTTTTTTTGGGATTCTTAGGGTGTCATTCTTCCCATTACCTTCTTGCAGAACCGAAACAGCAATTTTGCACCTGTGTTATGATTTTTCAGATCAAATAATCAATAATTAGCAAGTTTGTTTTGCTATGCGAAAATCTTCAGGTGTGATGAGTTGAACATTGATGGCAAACCTGACATTTTGCTGTGTATTTACAAGGCCACGCTCTAGATATCTATTTTAACCTGGTTTCATATCTATTCATTTATTATTGTATGGGCTTCACTAGTATGACTAGATGGATGGAATGTTATACCATCAAAGTTTTTCTAGATGATGTGTGAAGGGTGCCCCCACTCTCTCATACTCTAAATAGATTTAGATGCATATTTGCTGCCGAATGAGGTGGCTTGGCCAAATTTGTATTTATTCGCCAATTTTTTTCGCACTGTGTTTTGTGGCAGCAATGACAAGGGAGGTGGTGGTGACGAGGAAGCTTTGGAGAAACAGGGAATGAAGGAAATGAAGCACGATGTCATTTCCCAATAATAACACCACCACAACCACCACCATTGCTGCCACGAGGTCATTACCTCCACCTGCCACAATTGTTACTCCCTCTATGTTAATGCTGCAACCATCGCTTCACCAACCCCTCAGTGCCATTGTAACGCTGGCGGCACAACCCCACCATGACTGCTGCCACCATCCCTTCCCACCTCCATCACCCCCCCAACACCACTTCTTCTGGCACGGCTACCACAGCACCACCACTGTACAACCAAGGTGGATTTGCAAATCTTTTTCCCCTTTTAGTATCATTATCATAGTAAGGCTTCCACAGGCTAGTTGCCAGCTATGGAGAGCAGTAGCCATGTGCTGGGGCCTTGCTCCGTTCCCTTGTATTAAACAGCAGCGTTGGAGGGATTGAAAAAACACTGCCTTTAGAAAGTGATAAATTCCTTCAACAAATTTTCACTCCGGTGACCATTGATGATACTAACAAGAAAGCTTTATATTTTATTAAGTTAGTCGGTTATATGAATTTGTTTTTATTATTTCATTCAATTTAGTATAACCGATAGGTAGTGATACCTAGGGCTCAGATAAAAGGTCCAAAAATTGTGCCCACGTCCCAAGAGGCCCAAAAAGCTGATTTGATCCAAGAGGCTAAATTGGCCTCGGAGGCTCGAGGACTTAGGTCCACAGCCCAAGAGGCCCAGAGAACTAAATTGGTCCGAGAGGCTGACTTAGTTTGAGAGGCTCGAGGATTCTGTAAGAGACCAAAGTCTCCAACAAATTCCGAGGTCCTAGTGCGAGGACTTAGTTTGAGAGGCTCGAGGATTGTTGGCCCAAGACCAAAGACTTTTGTTACCAAAATTCCGAGGACATAAAGGCAAAAGCCTTTATCAAGGATATGGCATTTTTGAAAGTGTAGGAAAGACTTATTGTTGGCCAAGGCGTTAGTTGAAGGGTTGACTTTTGTTAAGAACCTTTATTTTTCATGGGACCTATAATAAATTATTTAAAAGCCCTTGGTTTCAAGGATTACGGTCTGATTGTACTATTTCTGGGGAAAGAAAAAATACTTTACAATGTCAAGTTCACTGGCGCGCTGCTGCATGTTTAGTTAATTAAATTTACATGGATATATTATTGATATTTTAATAATATTAATGTGAATTCCTCAGTCAGCTCTCTTAATATCAAGCTTATAAGTAGTCTATATATATGCGTTTATATTATCCATGTATGTCCCTTATAATCTCACGTATACATAATTTATTGTGATATTAATGGCGTTCCGACATGAATTTATAATCACTTAAAATTATTTTAGTGGCTATTTTGATATTTTATTTTTTTAAAGAAAAAGAAAAAAATTGTTATTTTGATGAATACGAATATAAATTTTTAAATTTCCTTATAGAAAAAAATAAAAATAAAAATAAAATTCGATTTGGACTTTCCTTTTCTTGGGTTTTATTCAATTAAAGCCCAAATTCAATCCATTTTATCCAAATGTCCCGTGGGCCTGTGTAAATATGGCATGAGCTAAAAAGCGTATTCTTAACCAGATCACGGTACATTTGGGAAAGGAGACACGACACGTCGTGATTGAAAGAGCGCCGCCGGATCCGCTTTAACCCGACTCGCCGGAAGTTGTTTTCCAGTCTTGTACTCCTCCGACATCTCCAACCAGTAAAATTTATCTCTCTTCCTCTTTTGCGTTTGATTTCTGTTGTGATTTTTCTTTTGAATGAAGGGAGGCGGCTCCTTTATGAAGCAAGAAGAATTGACCGTTCATCCTGCCTCCTCTAATTTCCCAATTCTTCCTCTTAAAGATCTATACTTTTGTTGGATCGCATTTTTTTTCTTTTAGTATGTTGATTAATTTGCAGTTCCGAAATTTTCAGTTCGTATAATATTATCTAATATTATAGATATTTTAACTCGTTTTTATTGTATCACTATGAGTTTTTCTAGATTTACTTTTTTTCGCTGAGCCACAATTTCGTTTTTCATTTTAGGTGTATTTTTTTTTTTGCCCTATATTTTAAGTTCACAAATAATCTTACATGTTATTTTCATATTATCTTTTATAAATATATTTTTTAAATATTTATAGATATTATTATTTTTCATTTTATTTGTGGTATGATTTTACTTATTAATTATAGTATTATTATCCGTGTAATGTTTAATTTTTGTGTATGTATGACCACTTTAGTTGTTTGACGGCTTAATGCGCTTCTTAGCATTCGCTTTAGTGACCAATTCACTTTCACTTTCACTCCAAAAAAATTAGCCCTTGGAATCTTCATTTATAGGCCTTTCGTGATATTTATTGAATATTTTCTCTATTATTTTTCAAAAAATAAGATTTATGTAGAGAAGTTTTTAAAATTTAAAATTTTATTGGTTTAATTTTTTAATCCAATAAATATAGAACAGATGCATCATTCGCAACTTGCATTAGATAGTTGTGGATTTATTATTTATGTGGTAAATGAAATGGAAGCTTGCACTTCTCGTCCCTGCCCTGGAGCTGATTGTAAAAAATTGTGAGACAAGACAATGGAATTTGAGTTGAAAAACTGTGAATGTCTCCATTGCAATAGCAATGTGAATTTAAAAAAAAAAAAGAGGTGTCCACCTTCATCTTGAAAATCCTCTAATCGGATCTCTGAATTTTAGACACTTTATGCACTTCCTCCAAAAGATATGACACAAATGACATTTACAAGGAACAAGAATGAAATGTTTGGTCAGACATGACACAAATGGACATTTACGAGGAACAAGAATGGAATGTTTTGTATGGTGTTGATGTACTGTGATATGCATATTTTTCCCAATGTGTCTTAGAATACTTGATTTACTGTGAAGTGTTGCCATGACCATGGTGAAGTGGTCAAGGAACTAGGACTGAAACCGCATGCTGGCCAAGCAAATATTCTAGGAGTACTAAGAATATTGCATGTTATTGAAGGATATAATTGCATATCTGGTTGGTGAATTATCCAGTTTCGCTGTTTGTCATAGTTATATACCATTTCATGTATTTCATTTGTGATCTAGGATGATTTTCCTTCATTGATATTTTTAGAACGGATCTGTACGACATTGAAAGCAAGTAACTTGCAGAGTGGTCACTTGCAGCATTTTGATACTTGAGGAATGAAAATTTCTTCTTTTTTCTTTTCTTTTATTTTTAAATCTTTTTTTGGGATTCTTAGGGTGTCATTCTTCCCATTACCTTCTTGCAGAACTGAAACAGCAATTTTGCACCTGTGTTATGATTTTTCAGATCAAATAATCAATAATTAGCAAGTTTGTTTTGCTATGCGAAAATCTTCAGGTGTGATGAGTTGAACATTGATGGCAAACCTGACATTTTGCTGTGTATTTACAAGGCCACGCTCTAGATATCTATTTTGACCTGGTTTCATATCTATTCATTTATTATTGTACGGGCTTCACTAGTATGACTAGATGGATGGAATGTTATACCATCAAAGTTTTTCTAGATGATGTGTGAAGGGTGCCCCCACTCTCTCATACTCTAGATAGATTTAGATGCATATTTGCTGCCGAATGAGGTTGCTTGGCCAAGTTTGTATTTAGTCGCCAATTTTTTTTGCACTGTGTTTTGTGGCAGCAATGACAAGGGAGGTGGTGGTGACGAGGAAGCTTTGGAGAAATAGGGAATGAAGGAAATGAAGCACGGCGTCGTTTCCCAATAATAACACCACCACAACCACCACCATTGCTGCCACCAGGTCATTACCTCCACCTGCCACAATTGTTACTCCCTCCATGTCAATGCTGCAACCATCGCTTCACCAACCCCTCAGTGCCATTGTAACACTGGCGGCACAACCCTACCATGACTGCTGCCACCATCCCTTCTCACCTCCATCACCCCCCCAACACCACTGCTTCTGGCACGGCTACCACAGCACCACCACTGTGCAACCAAGGTGGATTTGGAAATCTTTTTCCCCTTTTAGTATCATTATCATAGTAAGGCCTCCACAGGCTAGTTGCCGGCTATGGAGAGCAGTAGCCATGTGCTGGGGCCTTGCTCCCTTCCCGTGTATCAACCAGCAGCGTTGGAGGGATTGAAAAAACACTGCCTTTAGAAAGTGATCAATTCCTTCAACAAATTTTCACTCCAGTGACCATCGATGATACTAACAAGAAAGCTTTATATTTTATTAAGTTAGTCGGTTATATGAATTTGTTTTTGTTATTTTATTTGATTTACTATAATATTATCTAATATTACAGGTATTTAAACTCATTTTTATTGTATTACTATCAGTTTTTCTAGATTTATTTTTTTCACTGAGCCACAATTTCGTTTTTCAGTTTTGGTGGGGTTTATTTTTTTTTTTTGGCCTATATTTTAAGTTTACAAATAATTTTAAATGATATTTTCATCTTATCTTATATATATATCTTTTAAATATTTATAGATACTATTATTTTTCATTTTATATGTGGTATGATTTTACTTATTAATTTTAGTATTATTATCCGTGTAATGTTTAATTTTTGTATATGTATGACCACTTTAGTTGTTTGACGGCTTAATGCGCTTCTTAGCATTCGCTTTAGTGACCAATTCACGCACTTTCACTCCAAAAAAATTAGCCCTTGGAGTCTTCATTTATAAGCCTTTCCTGATATTTATTGAATATTTTCTCTATTATTTTACAAAAAATAAGATTTATGTAGAGAAGTTTTTACAATTTTAAATTTTATTGGTTTGATTTTTTAATCCAATAAATATAGAACAGATACATCGATTCGCAACTTGCATTAGATGGTTATGTGGATTTATTATTTACGTGGTAAATGAAATGGAAGCATGCACATTCTCATCCCTGCCCTGGAGCTGATCGGAATATTCGGATCCAAGACAGTTTCTTGATGGAGAAAAAACACTGCTGGGATGCTTTTCTTCTTCTGGTTGGAAGCGAATTGACATAGAAAGTAGTCGGCGAGCTTGTGGAACCAGAGCTTGGTGTTTTCCTTGAGTGTTAAGGGGAAGCACTGGTACATGGTGGCCTCACTCACCCCTTGGAAAGACAGTAGCGTCCGGAGGTAATCAAGGTGATCCATTAGATCTGTACTTCTATCGTACGCATCCAGTGCAGGCATCTTAAACTTGAGGGGTAGTGGCTGCGGGCAGCCTGCTTCGGTTGAGCACTTGTCAGCCAGCTTTCCCCTTGAACGAGTGCTGTCATATTTTCTCCAATTTCTCCTTCATCTGAGGGGGAGGATCCGCTCCTATGGGTGTTGATAAAGTTTCTAAGCTCGGAATTCTCCGGTGGGGAGTGCAGGTTGTGGTGGCTGCCTGCACGGGGCGGCCGCGTACTGCATAAGCCCTCCCCTCTGATTGTGGGCCTTCGGTCGTTTCAGGAGTTGCAAGGATTCAGTCGTTCCTGACTTTCTTCCGACGCTTTCCTGCTTGGGAAGCTACGCATTGATATTTGGACCCTATTGCCTAAGGTCGCCTGAGTCTCGGCGTCGTCAAGCCTTGTTGTTCTTACTGTGGGGAGTCTTGGCCCATTACCCATTTGTCTAGCGGTTGACGCCTGGGGTCTAGGGAGAGGAGCTCCCGTCCATTGTACACCAATCTGAGTGCATAGTATCTGAAGCATTTACTTCATGTCGCCCATGTCGGCGGCCAGCTTGCTCACGTAAGGCTCGGGTTACTCGCCAACACGGCTACCCTCTAAGGGATTGTCGCCATGGGCAGCCGTATCCCTCGTTGGCACTTTAGCTTGCACTCTGGTACTGACCATTTTCTGATTTTGAGAGTAAAAGTGGTAACAAGTGGTTAGACTTTGTTGTCGTTCGCAGAGGATGTGTCAATGATGCGTCATTGGATCCATGTTCTCGTACGAATTATGGAGCCTTCGGATTTCTTCTGTCGCATCGAACTTGAATGGGTCCGGTCTCCGCGTCTCTCAACATGGGCATTTCGAAGATATGAGCGCATCACAAATTATAAATAGGAGGCTAGAGGATGGCGGGAAGTGTTCCCACCATATATTATCCGACGTTCAAATTAGAAATCTTTCCTAAAGAATGGAAAGACGTGAGCGTGAAGGTAAATATAATGTGGAATGTATGGATGTTTGTATGCAAGGGATGTGAGGGAGGATTAGAGGAGGCCTGGGCTCCTCTCGTGCACTTTGAAGAGTGGCTCACTAAGGTCATTGAGAGCGACGGTTTTAGGAGGGAAGAGAGCTAGTTCTTTCTCCTCATGTTTGGGTTTGAAGCTTAGCATTAAGGTGCTTTGAGTGCTCTCAGATGATGGAATCCTCCCCTTTTTTAGTGTAGGAGAAGATATATGTAAAGCTCCGTGGAGGAGGCTTTTGGTACCGGAACTTGCGATAAGTGTCCTGACGTGGAGGAGGCTTTTGGTACCGGAACTTGCGATAAGTGTCCTGCCTGGGTTTGTCAACCGCTGAGTCTGACGGTGGCCGACGGTATTAGTTGTTGTCTTTTGGTGGCGAGAAAACCGTCAACGGGCGTGGTCGGCACGGGCCTGATTGACTTTCGTTGGGATTGACTAAGCTACTATAGGACGGCAGGTGCCGCGGCTTGCCAAGTTGACTTCATCCGCTATTGGCTGGCATTTCCTTAGCCGGCGTCTTTTGCACTATCAGTCTGCAACTGTCTTGGAAGAAGTACAGGCGGATTGTGATTGAGCGCGTGCCAGGTGATGTCTAGTAGGCTTTGGTGCAGTCTGCACGGCCCAAGGTCCTTTTTGCGATACTAGGCTTTGCACGATGCCTTCTGGCCCCCATTACCTAATTGGGTCTTCCTGCTGGTTAGATCTTGCTTTTGCTGGCCATATTAATATTTGAACCATCAAGCTGGCTGCGTGGATTTATTATTTATGTGGTAAATGAAATGGAAGCATGCACATTCTCATCCCTGCCCTGTAGCTGATTGGAATATTCGGATCCAAGACAGTTTCTTGATAGAGTACCATAAAGAAGCTTTTTTTTTTTTAGATATTATTAATTAATATAATATGTTATTTATTTATATCTATAAATTTATAAAAAAAATAGATTAATAGATCACTGATGGTATATTATATATTTTAGATATATTATAAAACACTGCAGAGAATTCATATTAAAATAATTACTAAAACTGAGAGATTTGTGATTTGAAAATAATTTAGTAATTCTATTCTACCCTTTTAATCTCACAATTGTTGCTCGTAGATAATCCTGCCACTGACCAAACAATCGATTACAATCAATCACTGATACTTGCAACTTACAATTAATTCTATTAATTGGAGCGCAGAAAAATTATTTTCAGTATGACGTTAATATGTGATATTATAAATTATTTTGTAATTAATTTAATCTTGTATTATAATTATATTAAATTTGATTTGTTACTATAATGATAATGGGTATACATTTTTAATAACTGATTAAATGTGATAAAGTTGGCTGATTTGATAACAAATTCTATGAGTACTTGGAAAAAAATCCATAGCAGTATTAAAGGGATATATCTTAGAGAAGTAATATGTTATTTATTTCTTTATATTATTTGAATTATATAAATATAAATAAAAATAAATATTATATTATTTAAAAACAAATATTTGAAGTGCTGCTTCTTGTTGTATTTTACAACGCTAATCCCTCTTTACTTGACCAAATTACACGTTAGTTTCAAGATTATGACGGCAATATCTAGAGAGACAAAAACGAGGGGGAAAAAGGAAAAAGCGAGAGAGACGGAGAAATGGACGGGGAGGAAAGA
The DNA here is from genome assembly GCA_033239525.1 of Nepenthes gracilis. NCBI lineage: Eukaryota > Viridiplantae > Streptophyta > Magnoliopsida > Caryophyllales > Nepenthaceae > Nepenthes > Nepenthes gracilis. The sequence continues at coordinate 3,539,755 of BSYO01000022.1, read as the reverse complement.
TATGCATGCATAGTAAGCGCAGAGAACTCGCCGCCGTCGAGGAGAAATCACCGATCGGAGAAGTCGGAAGCGAGGCGAGAGGCTATGGGAGAGTGGTACATGGCGTCGTGAAACGACTCTGTATCCATCGTCATCATCCGAAGCTGTCTGGCCTTCTCCTCGGTAAAACATCCGGGAGAGAACCTAGATCTGGCCGATTTCCTATCTCCGGCGATCTCAGATCTAGTCTCCGATTTAACGGGCGCTTGGCTGTTGTTTCCGCTGCTGTTGTCGGTAGAATCTATGTAATCAGGATCGGATGACCAGCCGAAGAGTGGACTGTACCACTTTGCGGAAGAAGATGTTCGGCGATGGTTGTCGGGGTTTCTGTTCCCGGCGGTGGCGCATGCCCGGATTGGATGGAAGGTAAGGAGATTAGTCGCCATTTTTGAGACTTGGAGCTGTTTCTGAGACTTAGGGGAAAAGATTTAGATCATGGGAGAAGAATGGTAGGAAGGAAAAGCTATATTTAATGGCGAAAATGGAGGAAGCTGATAAAGGGTACACGTGGCCCTGATTAAATTTCGTTTCCACGCTTCAATTGACTCTTCATTTTATTTATCTATCTATTTATTATTATAATAAGTTATTTTTTTAACTTTATTTTTGTTTTTAAATTAAAATTATTTCATACTTATTTATCAAATAATTTAGTTAGTTGAAAAATCTTAAAATTTGGTTGAGATTTAAGGACGAAAAACTCCTTGTTGACTGCTGAGATTTACACATATGCATTTTGAATGTGATGCATGTTGACGGTTGAACTGTTTTGGGTACCGTTACCCCGAGTGACGGGGCTTCTAGAAGAAATTGAATTTAAGATCCAACAAGATTCAAATTATATATAATAATAGTTTTGGCTTCGGCTTTTTTTATATTTAATAGTGATGGGTATAATATATCTGACTTAGAAAATTGCTTAACTATTTTGTCCAATCCACAAGTGGTTATCACTGATGGTTGGTTATGGATAAGAATGACCATTCTCCAATTATATAAAGACTCTTATTCCAACGAAAAAATGAAGGACTCCCGAAAGAAAAAAGAAAAAGAAAAAAGAGAGGAGAAATCGGTACTCTGGCATGGGAGGACTCTCCCTCCATAAGACCTCCCACAAAATCCTCCAACTGAATAAATGATATCCTCTAGGACATTGTCCATCAAAATGGCCATTATATTGGATGTGCCAAATACATAATCCCCATTACAATCCATTACGAACATTTTATGCAAAATATACTCTATTTTTTCTTTATGAAGAAGAATTTTTGACTTGAGCGTCGGAGGATTTATGATGGGAGCAATTCTCACCGTCCTCTAACCTCTCGTTTTCGGTTATATTGCGTAGGGTTCGAGTTGGTGTGGAGACTGGATTGCGTTAGATCGACTAAAGACAGCATCCGATTTTTGACTTCCAATCCATAGACAACTGAGATTCCCGATCGTAATATTGACACGGCGCAAATCATGGGAATGGCGAAAGTCGCCTTTACCACTAAGCATAAAAACAAAACTGGCGCACTTAATGCTCGTACTCTAACCAGCATTTCGACTAGAGAAATTAGATGACTTCCTGAACAATGATGGCAATACTCACCCTGCCCTTGGCCCGTTAACGCTTGGGGGCTGGGGGCTACTTCCTATCTTCTGCGATTGCCTAGTAAGGAGAAGTCGGAGAGCCAAGCCAAAGCCCAGTGACGCTCTCGCCACTCCTAATGATTCTGTGAATACCCTTGAAGAAATCGGCAGGTGTTTTTCATGCAAGAGATCAATACTCGCGTGGATAATGCATCTGAAGTACTTCGGGCTTTGTGTGCACGGCATAGTCGTCCAAAGCTGGGGACTTCCCCTCCGACACTGATCTCTAGCACCAGATGTGAAGGATCAGAAGAAAGGCCACGTGAAACATCGAAAACCGCCCCGTGCCCATAGTCCTCGTTAGATTTTTCACTTCGGTAAGTATTGAGACCTTCCGAGCTCATTAGACCTCATTGGAATAGTGGGTAAGAACGCCCCGTGGAATTCATAAAATGAGAACGAACGAAATGTTCTTCGTTATAATAATAATAATAATAATAATAATAATATTATTATTATTATTATTATTATTATTATTATTATTATTATTATAAAAAGAAAAGCGTGAATCAAAAAATGGGCGGCGCTGTAGCAAAAAAAAAAAAAAAAACGGAAAGAGGGGAGGAAGAAGGCGGCAATAATAATATTATTATTATTATAAAAAGAAAAGCGTGAATCAAAAAATGGGCGGCGCTGTAGCAAAAAAAAAAAAAAACGGAAAGAGGGGAGGAAGAAGGCGGCAAGGCTAACAGTGGCAGTGATCACCGTCACCAGAGGAGGCAATGCTCAGATTTGAAGCCGGTGATGCCTTCTTCCCATTTCCCCTCCGATTTTGTGCCGGGATATAAGTGGAGAAAGGAGATTGTGAGCCACAAGGAACCACCGCCGCTATCACCACTATCGCCCGAAGAAAATTTCCAAATCAAGGCAAGCATACCCTTCCTCCCTCTTTGAGGATGCATGTGGCAATTTCGTGGTAATTCGGTGAGATTTTGGTGCATTGTGTAACATGGCACGGTGGAGAGAAGAAGAAGGCACCGACGACGCTCGCGTAAGTTGCCGTTGCCACTGATCCCGTCGCCGGACGGCTGTCACCATGATGGCAACATTGCTCGTACCAGGACAACACTTCACCCGTATTCATCATCTTCAAAGCCCTCTCTCTGGTTCCTCAAACCGCACACAGAGCCATTCCGTCCAAAAGCGCTGCACCCCACTCAAATTCCATTCCGGATTTTCTGTCTCACTCAGTGGGCCAGTCCACTCTGGATTTCTGTCTCACATTTAGCCAGTTCAGATTTTACTCTCGCAATTCATCTCTCATTCAGCTACTAGGATTCAATCCGACGTTCCATTTCTCAAACAAGTCGGTCAATATTTACTCCGACAGTAGTTCAATCGACCCAAATATGCTTTGGCGCAAGGGACCATTCCAGCGTTCTGTTGTATAGAAAACTGGACCAGATTCCAATCTAACGCTCAGTTAGCGCTCCGGCAACAACCACTCCGGCACTTCCTCTCATATACAGTTGGCTCATTTTTCATTTTGGCATTCAACATGTTTTCCCCTTGTGTGGAAAACCAACACCCAAACTAGTGCCACGAGTAGTTCACTCCAGAATCAATTTTTTCGGTTTGCTAATAAGGCATCTAGTCGGTCGCAATCCACTCCGACGCTCAAAAAAGGCATTCCGGCGATTATTTTCACTTCGGTCATAGCCTAATCCGGTGCACAAGGAGGCACTCTTGCAGTTTTCACTCAATACCACAAAGGCACTACAGCAAGTTTCCTCCTTGCCCACAAGGAGGCACTCATTGCAGATCCATCCTACCGGCCAGTAGTGCTCTTACACCCCACATAGAACCACTCCGTCTAGAAACGCTACACCCCGCTCAAATTCCACTTCGTACTTCTCTCTGACACAAATTTGGAGTTCAAAGGCACTCTGCACAGGGGCACTCCGGCATTTTTCTTCTCCCACAAAGACGCCAGATTTTCACTCCACACAGAAGCGGATCATTCCGGCGCTCAGCACAGCACTCCGCACAGAAGTGGAGCATCCGGCCCGTGAAAGTCATTCCGCTAATTTTCACTCCGCTTGCAAAAATCACTCCGGCTCCTAGGAGTGCTCATCCACTCCACTTGGAGGTGATCAAGCACTCCGTCCGGAATTTCGCACTCCAGAAATATTGGTACCCTTCATATTTCCACTATGGAAAACTTGGTACCCCTTCATATTTCCACTTCGAAAATATTGGTACCCCGTTGTATTTCCACTCCGGAAATCTTGTACCCCGTCAGAATTGCACTCCGTCAGAGAGTTGCACTCCGTCAGGAATTGGACTCCGTCAGAGATTTGCACTCCTGCCACCTTAGCTCAGCCAGTCAAGATTCACTCTGGCTGCAGAATACTCTGGCGTATTAGATTCACTTCAACGGCCCGCTTTCTTGGTAAGATGGTCCAGGTCCACTCTGGTGCATCAGATTCACTTCGATTGCCCGCTTTCTTGGTAAGATGGTCTAGGTCCACTCCGGCGCGCAAGATATGAACCTCCAGTACACACATCTAGTCCGCCCGAGAACACTCCGGCTAGATTAATTCATTCTAGTATTTTTGTGTATTTTGCCGGTTTGGATGATCAAGCATCCAAACTGGCTCCAAAAACATCCCAGTTTGGCATCCCGATTTGACTAAGAATCCAAACCGGCAATTAGGTATCCAACCAGTTGAAATCTAGTCCGGTGCCAAAAAAGGCATTCCAGCTATTATTTTCATTTCCGTCACAGCTCACTCCAGAATGAGCACATTAGCATTCTGGTTCTCTCACAAATGCTCAGACCTTGCTCTCTATGCCGCTCAGATTCACTCTGGCATGTCGTCTCTCATCAAGCCGGTTATATTCACTCCAGCAAATTACTTCCGTCACTCCAGAAGCAGCAGAAATCCACTCCCACACAAAAGTCGGAGTGAGTTTGGCCAACATTTAATCTCGCTGCCAGCTAGATCCACATCTACGCTCAAAAGGCATTCCGGCTCTATGTCTCTCTCTCAGTTGACAAAGATACTCCGACACCCAAAGTCGAAATTGTAGCAGCCCAAATCTACTCCGGCACTTTTTGTCTTTGCTAGCCATATCCGCTTTGGCATATTACTTTTTTCAACCAGCCGGTTTGATAGCATTCAATCTAGCTCCCAGAATCGAGCATCCAACCCAGAGCTAGTCAATTTAATGCAATCAATCCAACATTCTTACACCATAGCATCTCCGATTCTCTTTAGTCGCATATTTACTACAGTGCTCCATGTTCATTTTGGAAGATGGTCATTTTGGAAGTTTGAGCACTCCAAAAGTTTTGAAACTTCGAAATATGATCACTCTGAAAATTTATTCCATAATTCTCATCAGTATGAAGCGTCAACTCACCCCAGAGGTTGTCATTCCAGAGTTTTCATCTCACTCCGAATCTACTGCCCAGGAAATTCCTCTCTAGAATTTCATCACTCTGGATTTACTAACCAGGAAATTCATCTCTGGAATTTCATCACTCCGGATTTACTAACCAGGAAATTCCACTTAGGAATTTCATCACTTTGGAATTTGAATTTGCTGCCCAGAAAATTCCTTTCCGAAAATTCTATTCCAGAAATTCTACTCCAATAATTTTACTCCGAAATTCTCTTGAGGTCATATCGTCGCACGCAAGTGCAATACATCATACAATGAGTGATCAAACCCGACACAACAGTCTTAATTAACAGTCTTCAAGCAATTTCAACTACTTTAATTTGTACTGATCCCAAGATGTTACGCTGGGGGCTTCGCCAATAAACTCCCACGTAATTGAGACCGTCCTGCATTTGCGAAACAAGCTTGTGGATTGATTATCTCGTAGCCCAAGTGGCCACTAGTGACAAGGAATGATGGCGGCCAGGGAATCGATTCAGTCATTAAATACTGATGAAAGCCAAGAGCAATATGGTCCACACCGTTCCAAGAATATGTCACACCATCTACTTTGAACACTAAGAGGCACAAAAGAGGCCGAAAATTTTAAAATCTCGGTTACATCACCGAGAGACCCAAAAGTGGCCAAAAATTTAAACCTCGATTACATCATTGAGAGGCTCAAAAGTGGTCAAAATTTAAAAATCTCGATTACATCACTGAGCGGCCCACAAGAGGTTGGATTTCAAAATCTCAGTTACATCATCGAGAGGCCTAAAAGAGGTTGAATTTCTAAACTCAATCATATCGCCGAGTGATCCAAAAGAGGTCGATTTAAAATATCGATTTACATAACTAAGCGGTCCAAAAGAGGTTAGATTTTAAAATTCGGTTATATCACTGAACGACTCAAAAGAGGTCACATTTTAAAACTTGGTTGCAACACCGAGTGACCCCAAAGGAGATTAGATTTTAAAATTTGAATTTCTCAAGGACAAGAATTGACAATGCCAGTCCTATAAGTATCATTAGAAACATGTTGTGAGTCAAAAATTTTAAACCACCCGGCATGGGGGCTGGGCTAGTGATGGGTACAGTATACCCGGCCCAGAAAACCACTCAACTACTTTGTCTAATCAACAGGCGATTATCACCGGTGGTTGGTTATGGATAAGAATGACCATTCTCCAACTATATAAAGAACGTTATCCCAACAGAGAATTGGAGGGCTCCCGAAAGAAAAAAGAAAAAGGAAAAAGAGAGGAGAAATAGGTACTATGGCATAGGAGGACTCTCCCTACATAAGACTTGCCACAAAATCCTCCAACCGAATAAATGATATCCTCTAGGATATTGTCCCTCAAAATGGCCATTATACTGGATGTGCCAAATACATAATCCCCATTACAATCAATCACGCACATTTTATTCAAAATATATTCTATCTTTTTTTTATGAAGAGAGATTTTTGACTTGAGCGTCGGAGGATTTACGGTGGAAGCAATTCTCGCCGTCCTCTGACATCTCGTTTTCAGTTGTGTTGCGCAGGGTTCAGGTTTGAAGTTCTGGAGATCGGATCCGTATCAGTTCGACTAGTATAAATATCCGATTTGCGGCTCCTAATTTATAGAACAATTCGAATTTCTGGTACGCTACAAATAATATAAATTATGTATTTTTATTTTTCTTTTTAAAAAATATTATAACATTAAAGTGTAATATTATTATGGACTATAATATAAACTCTCGAGCCTCAAGATGGGTGATAATTGCCCTACACGTTCTATTCGTTGCCTCTTAAAAAGTTCATATTGCTAGTAAGTTTATACAAGAGAAATTTCTCCCATACTTAATAAGTTTTGATTAAATTTAAAGTATATAATTTTATCCATAATGATAATAAAATTAAATAAGTCTAAACATATATTATTTGTGACCACGGGGATTATTTTCATTGAATTGAAGGACAATTTAGGACCACATAATTAATCCATCTGCATTATTCTCTAATTTTTAAAATTTTCTTATTAATTGCCTTGTTTTAGGGTTACATCTTGTTCGGTATGGCGTTGAAGATATACTCTAAGTAGCCACATTAAAAAAATAAAAAATAGACGAGATTATTTTTTAGGTTGTGCGTTATTATGGATAAAAATAAGTGATCCAACTTAAATTTTAAACTTTTTTATTTTAATAATTTAGATAAACGTAAAAAATTTAAGAAATTATCTCATTTAGCCATATTTTTGCATTAATAATAACTTTTCGGATAAAATTATTATTCTAAGATAAAATATCTAAATAATATGTTTTTATAATATTTTATATTTTTGAGTAACAACAAATTTTTTTAAAAAAAATTAATAAATATTAGCATATTCAAGGTTGACTTTGTTGGGTATGGCCAAGGCAAAATTGGGCCAACCAACCTGAAAATGGGATTTAAATGCCAACAATCAGAATACAGATGTCAAGAATTAAGTTGACTTCTCGAGTAACTGGATGATAAAGAATTTGTAAGATCGAGACAAATAATGACTTGATAAAATAATAAATAAAATTTTAAATTCAAACGAACAATGATAGTTAACCAAAGGATAATAATTTGCACGTAAATAGCTTGACTTGGTAATGACAAATGTTAACTATTAATGATTAAATGGTTACTGAATCAATCCACATAGTAATTTTATATCAAAGGTAATGATTGCCATTTAATATAAGACGTCTTTCGTTATAGGTGATAATTTTGGACTGACAAATTGACTAAAACCTCGATTATAAATAATGATCCCCAACTAAGAATGGGGATAAGACATTCTCTAGCATGCAAGCGTCTATGGAGAGCATTCTTAAAGCAAAGCTCAATCCTCCATACTTACAAAAATACCACACTCATTCCTTTTTTTTTGTACATCTTTCTATTTCTCTGAGAAAGGTTATTGATTTGAGTATTAGAAAATATATCAAAAAGTGAATCATGTGTACTTCTAACCTCTCGCTAAATTATTAGGGTTTACAAGATCAAGATTTTTAGTTAATAAGACCATATTCACAATCTCCTGAATCAATAAAAATATTCACCTGACTTTCCAATTTGTATAATAATTTTGGTCTGAGAAATATATTATTGGTATTGTTTGTGGGAATGTGGTTAAACCATTTATTCTCACCACAAATTTAAATCTCTAAAAAAGAGCCTAACTTACTTATTCAAAGGAAGTAAATATGGTAAACACAAGGGATCATAGTCAAACAAATCTCCCATTTAAAGACATCATGTCTTGCAACCACAACCTCATTGAGGGTAGCCACGAGAATGTTTGTCTGGCCAATGAACATAAATGTGGAGTTATTGGCGGCACAGGTTGACAACATGTAAAAAATACTCAAGTCCTTACGGGACAAGTTGGAGGAGCACCCACTTGAATACCTGATCCCAACTCTCAAGTATTCGCCTCTAGGTGGAGGAACAATGAAAGAAAGCCTACGTTCAAAGGGACGTCACAACAAGTTAAGGATCCTAGAGGGACAAGAAGCCTCCCTCCAAAAAATTCTATCCTAACTCAAAGGCTGATTTATCTTTGAGGTTAAGGAAAAAGTACCGGGCGATGGAATTTGCGATACACTTGAGATATGGGGTGGCCATCAACATGGGATGAAGCATTATGCATCAACTTGTTGAAGAATATCCCAAGCAATAGGCACCTGGTATATCAGCTTGCCATTTAAAGTTGAGGGCATTCCTCAATGCAAAGAGGATCACGCCTACTACCGAGGTAAAAAAAAGAATAAAAAGGATTAAACAACAACTATTCTGCGGAAATATGGCCAGCAGTGAGCCAAGTTAGGCAAAACACTGTTCAACATGAAGATCAAAATGTAGTGACTCTATCATAAATTTAAGATCTTGCCCCTAAACTCTATGATGGGAGTACTGACCCAATAGATCATTTGGGCCATTTACAAATGCTATTGGGGTTCCAAGGTTTGGAACACCCCACACTATATATTTACATCTTTTTAACTCTCAAAGGAGATACACGAATTTGATTTTATTGCTTGACACAAAATTCAATTCGATCATTCCAAGAGTTAGTTGATCAATTTTTGTTTCAATTTGTCTTCAATAGGAGGGAAGAGAAATACTTGTGGCACCTTATTAAGATACGTTAAAGTCCGAACAAAAGTTCAAAGCACTTCTTGGCATGATTTAATGTTGAAGCTTAAGCATATCCAAACTTATTGACAAGGTAAAATTGAATTCATTTCATGGCCATCAGACGGCCGGAAGAGTTCTTCAAATATTTTGTTCAACAGGAACCTATTACATTCCTTAAGGTCAAAACTATCACCAAGGTGTATATGGCGGCCGATGAGACTAATGAGGCAAAATGGCTAGAGCGTACAGACCATGTCCACAATTTGGGATCAACCATTGAAAAGAGATAAACAACGACAACTCATTTGCTCGTGATTTCGAAAAACAATTGAGGACAGAGTCTGGTGTAAAATAAAAATCGTTGAACTTCACCCCATTGAATAATATTCAGACTCACATCTTGATGTAGATTAAGAACAAATAATTTTTAAAAATGGTCCAAATCGGTCAAAAATCTAGAGGGAGAAGGCCAATTGAAGTACCATTTTTACTATCGACTTCTGGGCCACAATACTAAGAACTATTGATTTTGTAGCAAGGAGATTGAGGTCCTTATTCAACATGGGTACCTCAATAAATAAAAATTATCAATTGTGTCCGTAATAAAGTCTTCCCTACTTTGGGGGGGCTAGTCTCCACACTCTTAATGCACTCTCAAGCACTAGAACTTTCTCCAGATAATTTGAATCATCATTTTTAGCTTTGAGTCAGATGTTTATTTTTCTTTTTTTTTGGTTTAGTTCCTTCATGCCTGTAAGTTTGGTCCTCGGGCTATTTTTTTAATGCTTTAGTGGCCTATATTTCTATACATAACTATTTTTAATTTATACCATTATCAATTATCAAAAGAAAAACTTAATAGATTATAGTAATTGTTTGATATAGTATTAATTGGGTTAGTTTGATTGATTAGCACAAGGAACCCTTAAATACTTTGTCTAAAAAGGAAAAAGTATTAATCATTCCATTTAGCCTTGATGCATCTTGGATTCAAATTTCAAACAGATTTGTATCAAATCGGTTATTTGAGTTTGATTTCGTCCATTGAATCTGAGTCCTGCACACCACAATTACGAACAAGATGTCAAGTGACGGTGAGAGGTTGTCCGATCGCAAACACTCTAACGCTCAAGTCAGCAAATTGCATTCGAATTAAAAAGGTAAAGTAGAGAATGCAAGGAAATACAGAGAGTATTTGAGATGGGTGAGTGCTTTCGTGAAGAGAGGCTTTGTGGGTTCGTGAGGAGTACTGACTCTAAACACTATGTTCGCTGGGAATGTAGTGACAAAGAGTGAGAGAAAGTGTTTGCAGTTTGAAACGTGTGAGCTTTTTTACAGAGAGCTTTGTAGGCAAGTGAAGTGTTGATGAAGGCATTTTTGATCGTCTTTGAAGACTTGCCTTGGAGTGTGGGCTCCATGGTCTTTTATAGGCGCTACCTTCACTGTACAGAAGGGTTTGATTCCCATGCTCTATTGGGATCGCTGTCTTTTCTTGCGTGGACCCTTTATGGCAATAACGGTCGTTGAATTGATTACCTTCTTTTTGTGTTCTATAACCGTTAGGGTTTTAAGTAGATAGGAAAAGGATTCTGGTGCCTTCCTTTAGAGATACGTGTTAAATCTACTGGTGACCATTGTAGTGGGGATTGCTTTTGGTAACCTCCAGCTAGATCATTCCTTGGATGGACCACATGTTCATTGTCAAAGTTATAGAGTGAGCCTTTGGCAAGTTTCAATTGGCTCTTTTTTAAACCAAGTTTAAAAAACGTATAAAGGTAAAGCAAATTGCGAAAATTTTAATTATCAATAAAAACCGTTTCAATTGTTAGTCAACGCTACCATCCGAAACGAGCATGAATACAATAAGGGAATCTACATGGGGAGAGATTACATGGCTCAAGTCATTGTTGCTAAAGCTAATGATGTTGTCTTTTGTGCGCTATTTCTTCTGCCCAGCCTGCTACTCCTTATGATTCGTTAGGATCTTAGCAAGCTGAGTTGTGATTATATTGACCACTTCAGCCACGACCCGATTCCGTGGTGGGGAAGGCTCTGGTCCTTCCTCTTCTGAGGCGCCGAAACTTTACCCAGGGTTTTTGACGAACCTGGTGAGGTGGCTCTCTGGATCAGCTCCTTGATCTCCCACTAAAACGCCTTACAATCTTCCGTAGAGTGTCTGAAAGATCAATGAAAATCATAATACTTGCCTGGAGTTTTTTCCTTTTTTTTTAAGTGATTTTGGCCACTTAAGAAATTTTCCCCACGAATCTGTATGAGAACGTTAGAGCGTGTGTCGGTCAGGGGTGTCAGGTTGATCGGCCCGTAATCCCTTTGTTCTAGCACTTTGGTCCTGTGTTGCTTCCGGTGGGAGTGATCACCGCCGTTGTACTTCCTCTTTCTCACAATTGGGAAAGAGCGAGGCTGTTCGATTCGCTGAGAACGCTTAGTCTCATTGGCCTCCTCTGCTGCTGCGTAAGGACTGGTGATAGCTCTCACCTCTCGGAAGGTTTGCAGATTCTTATCTGCCAGGGGCCTAAAGAAGTCCCCATGTGTTAAGGTAGAGATGAAACTATCAAATCTCATCTCCTCTGTGAGCCTAGGGATTCTTCTCGCCTCTGCCATGAAGGGATCCAGGAACTTCCGCAGATTCTCTCCCTACTTTTGCTTGATATGGGAGAGATGCCAAGGCTACTTCTCTTCTCCGCGGCCGGAGGCATATTGTGCCAAGAAGAGATCAGAGAACTCTCAGAAGCTCCGTATCGAATCTAATGGGAAACGATGGAACCAGATGTGGGCGTCTCCATTCAACGTAAGAGGAAAGTAGCGACACATGATTGCGTCCTTCAACCCTTGTACACCCAGATGGGTGCAAAAATGATTGAGATGATCTATAGGATCAATGCTCCCATCGTAAGAGTCAGGAGTTGGCATCTTGAACTTGGCCGACATGGGATGGTTCAATATCTGCACCATGAAAAGAGATCTGTCTAGATCCATTACGTGTTCGTCATGTTTGAGCACGCGTTTCAGGATTTTCTCCACCCGCGAATCTATGGGGATGGTATCGCTAGTTCTTTTGGAGTTGAGATAGGTTCTCAACTCTATTCTTTCTCTGACGTGGCGAGTAGTTGATCGGCTAATACCACCGGTGAATCTAACTATCCTAGAGGCTCCCTCCTAGGAGGTGACCGCCCAAGAGTATCGGGGATTCTTCCACTCTGAACTCTCCTCCGGAGTCCTGCTACCCAAACGCTCTTTGAGCTTTGACTAGCTCTGGGCGTGTGAGGCCTTCGAAGCATGAGTGTTGGCTGGCTTCTTAGTCTTCTTGGTTGGTTTCTTCTTCTTCTGTTCTCATTTGGAGGTTGAAATAGGGAGTGCTGCGGGCGGAGCTCCCTGCTGAACGTTCTCTTGGTGGGCGTAAAGCATTTGGAGTATTCTGTTTATGTTGCTCATGTTCTTTGTCAGGTTTTGGAAAAATGGTGCTGGCACACCATTGACCATCCCATTGACCTGGTTGTTAAAAAGTGGTCTCGATCGAGTGTGCTCGTATCTCTAGCGGGACCGCTAGTTTGCACTCTTGTGTTTACCATCCTGTTTGGTGAGAGGTGAAAGTGAATGAGATCATGGAAAGAAGTGGTTGACTTTTTATAAGATTTTCACAGACGGCGCCAATGATGCGTCATGGATCCAAAATTCGAACAGATTTGGGTGAAGTCGGTTGTTTGAGTCTAATTTCGTTCATTAAGTCTGGATCCTATATACCACAACTACGAATAATAAGTCAGGTGACGACGGGAGATTATCCCACCATAAACACTCCAATGTTTAAGCCTAGTAAACCGCCTTCGAATTAAGAAAGTAAAGTAGAAAATGTAAGAAAATGTAGAGAGTGTTTGAGATGGGTGAGTGCTCTCGTGAAGAGTGGCTCTATGGCTTGTGAGGAGCGTTGACTCTAAGTACTATATTCGTTGGGAATATAATGGCAAAGAGTGAGAGAGAGTGTTTGTAGTTTGAAGCGTGTGAGCTTTTTGTAAGGAGTTTTGTGAGCAAGTGAAGCATTGATGAGGGCATTTTTGATCATCTTTGAAGGCTTGTCTTGGAATGTGGATTTCGTGGCCTTTTATAGGCGGTCCCTTGGGTTTGCTTCCTACGCTCCGTTGGGATCGTTACCTTTTCTCGCGTGGAGCCTTTATGACAGTAATGATCGCTGAATTGATTGCCTTCCTTATGTATTATGCAATCATTAGAGTTTTAAGAAAATAGGGAAAAGATTCTGGCGCCTTCTGTGAAGACGCGAAATCAGAGGAGAAGAACGTTGCTGGTCAAGGACGATTGCATGGACCAAACTGGGCTTGGCCCACTTGAGGTCTGGCCTGCAGACGATTCACTGGTCACGCTTTCAGTCAATGGAAGCATTAACCATCTTGTATGATTCCGGTCAACGGAGGTGTTAATCGTCCTGTGCTTAAGTTAGTCGTCCCGCTCTTGGGCTTCTCCTAACTCATTGGCCTTTTAATTGGTCCACGGCAAGCATTGATCATTCAGGTGCTAATGGGCCATTGTGGATTCGGGCCATTCCTCCTTCTTAGGCCAACCCATTACTGGCGTACCTATCAAGCCTAAACTCAAAGAACACAGAATTTGGTTTTAACTCATCTTTATTTAGAATAAGTCAAGATTAGATAGATAACCAAATAGTTGAGCGACTATTAAGCGGATTGGCTTATATATCCAAATGACTGTATATCCAAATACTATTCTGAGCGATTAATCTAATCAAGTGGTTAACCAGATCAAACGGTTTGTGTATTATGTAGTTAGTTTAGGTAAGGGTCTTCAAATTTACCAATGTCAACCATTCATTAATTGTTTGATCTTTAGGCATTAATCATCTCACTCAATCCCACGATCAGAATGTATACAATGGTAATTAAACTAATTAATTTTTAACTAATTTAATGACTTAGATTATAACAAATTATTCTTTTTCAGGAAATCGCTGTCAACCAGTGACTTGATTATAAATGTCTCATTTTACCTAAAAGGAAAGACTAATTTCAAAAAATAAGGAATTGAGTACTGTTGAGTTATAAGTCACTCCTATGTGGGGTGATACCCATTTGATATGCCAATTGTTGGAATGATGATGAGTATTTTTATGCATGCCTAAGGTGCTGATTCCAGTAGTATCACGCCTGAGATGCTCCTTAGGTGCCATTTTAAAAAACTCTGTGCTCGATTCAGCCTGTCAGAAACTCAAGCACCGTTTCTAGAAGCTCTGCGCTTGAGCCGCGCCTAACGCTCGAGCACCATTTTCAGAAACTTCATGCTTAAGCCGCGCCTAGTTGGCGCTTGAGTTCCATTTTCAAAGGCTTCGTCCATAAGCCGCGCTTGCCTGACGCTCGAGGGTAGTCTAGAGGACAAAAATACGGTTAACGCGTGTTAGGGTTTTACCACTGCAATTTGAGCGCCGTTTTTGAGAGAGAAAAGAAGAGATAGAGGGAAAAAGATAAGAGAAAGATTTGTGTATCTATTTGTATTTCAAATCGAGTTTCAATCTTCATTGACATGAAGACGCTATTTCTCTTTATTATGTTAACGCCGTTCCGATTTTATTTCTTCTCTTTTATCTTATATCTTCTATTGTACGAATTTGTTTTGAATTAATGTAGTTTAACATTATATTAGGGGGTTTGTATAACTGAGGTATTGTATAGTGGAGATATTTTTTGACTTCAAGTCCAGTGGTTTTTTTCTTTGTCCAAAATGGAGTTTTTCATATAAAAATCGTATCTTTATCGATTGTGTATAACTGTTGTGTACTTGTCATATATTATTACATATTTTCTCACGATTTAAATAGTAGGTTGAGCCCCCAACAAGTACCACCCTCAACACACTTCTTTTACAAAATACGGAACCTATCCCCCGTATTCTCTATCTCTTACACAATCCAAATTTTTAAAAAGTTGCTTGGCTCAAATAATAAAAGATATATAAAAAAGTAAGTATTAATTTTTTTAATCTTTATTTATTATTTTAATATGTAAGATTTAAATAAAAAATTTAATCATTTAATTTAAATTTATTTAAATCATAATCTAAATTTTAAATAAATAACAATAATAATAATAATAATAATAATAATAATAATAATATATTTCAAGATATGACAGGTGAAGGTATGGGACAAGTCTTCTGGAAGAATTTGTTCTTTCCACGCAAGGAAGGAGAAAAAATGAACCCGGCTGAAAGCGTCGTATACCGCGCAGCACGCTGTATTCGTGTAGAAGGCTGGAGGACAGAGAGAGCCGTATTTGAAGCGGAGGCAATCGTCAACGACCGTGACTATTATTTGCGGGCCCCTCGCAACGTGACACGCTTTAGAGCTGGACGCCTTCCCCTTATGCGGAATATGCCCCCAGTTGTCTGTCTTACTTGTCGGCGCCCCTTTTCCCATTCTCCCGCAGTTGAAATGCAGCGATTGAAATGGATTTGAGGTCAAGTTCATTCGGTTCGGGTTCATAATCACTTCCTATAAATTTAATTGTAAATATAATTTATTTTAAGAAAAATAATTTTTATGAATTTTTTTCTTAGAAAAGAAAGAACACATGCACTATTAAATTGATATCCAGTAATTTAAGATAAAGTCATGGAGGTGAGGGGCTGCCCCGGTTTACCGGAACAATCAGGAGGGGCATATGGAAGCTTGGACTGTCCATCGGCCCCGCGAGCCATGTTGATATGTGGATAAGGGGCACTTTGTCGCACATCATGATGGAGTGCCTCCATTGTCTACTTTGGTTCACCATTGGGGATCTAATTATTTAGATTTTATGTTTAAAAAGTCATGAAAGTATTTTGTAATTTTTTATACAATATTGTAGTATCAAAATATTTGTTGGGTATAGTTGAAAATTAATACTACCTAATCCATTGTTATAAGGGGCTTGTAAATATTAAATGTATAAAGGGGCTTGAATAATTCTAGTTGTTAGAATCAAATTCGAATAGCAAAGGTCAATTACAGATTAGAAATGAATTTGGTTGAGCTATTAGACTGAAGGACCGAACTTTCAAATGACTGAGTGCTTGAACCATTAAGCAATTGAGTAAAAAGACCACCAAGTATATTAAAATCGAGGGTTCCAAAAGGCTAAACAGTCAAATAAATCAGACAATTAATCCTGTTGAACAATTGTATGAGCCAAGGGATAAACGGTTAAATCAAATAAATAATTTATACATTCAATGAGTAAGTATTAAACTTAAAATATACGAAATAGTTGGTATATTTACGTCTCAATCAGAGTAACAATTCTAAGCATGATCAATTATTTCTCTTTAAAAAATTGGTAGTAAAGATATAAATTAATCCACTTCTCCTCAAAAAAGGAAGAGCAATCCTAAGAGTACGTATAAATCTCTAGCCCTTTTAACGTAAAAAAACTTCATCAATCTTGGAACCAAGTCCTTTATCTTCCTATTTTCTTGGAGCTTAGTCCTCCATTTACTTAGAGCCTTGTCTTCCATTTTTTTTTTCTCTCAAATTCTGAAAATTTCAACATGTTTTTGATTTTTTTGTAGAAAAATTAATTTAAGTGTCAAAAAATATATCGAATAGTGAATTATATATCATTTAATTTTTCTATTTGATATTATAATGTGTAGGATCCAGATAAAAAAAGGTTTGACAGTTCAAACCAACTCTATTAAAATTACTATCCAAATTTGATGTACACATCATTAGTACCGTCTATGGAAACGAGATCAAGCCATCCATTCCTACTTGATTCAAATCTCATTTGCTAAAAAATCTCTCTCATTTCTTCGACAAACTAAAGAAGGTGAACACAAGAGCACACAGATAGTCAAGCCAACTATCCAAAGATATCTTGTCCCGTGGCATCATTCCAAAAGAAAGAAGTCATGGGAGTTCTCATTCACCGACCAATCCAAGCATTGGGGCTTTGATTGTCTAGATTTAGGATATATTGAAGATACAAAAGTCCTTAAGAGACAAAATTGAGTGCTAAATTCACAAGGGCGAGGTCTTCCAAACGCAACATCGACCTTGAAGAGGAGGTCAAGGGGAAATAAAATCATCTCAATAAAGCCCACCCTCAACTAAAGATTCTAGTGGCTCTAGAGGCACTTATTCACATTATTCCTTCTTATACTTCAAGGCTAGGAAAGAAACTGTTGAACGATGGAGTTCTTGGTATACTTAAGATTCCGAATGCCCTTCAGTCTAAGAGGAATGATCATACAATAGAATGCTCAAAACCCTCTTAGTTAGGTAGATAAGAGGCGTATTTAATAATTACTCATAATTGTAGACATTTCTCAATACAAAAAAGAATTGCCTCTATAACTAAAATGAGAAATGAATAAAGACAATTGAACAATAGGTTTTTCAAGATAACATTATTGGACAAACAACCGAATTGGGTTGTATACTATTTATCTCAAAAATAAAGAGGTATCGATTTTTCCATAAATTTTAAATGTCTATATCGGAGCTCTACAACGAAAGTATCAATCCAATGGATTATCTAAACCACTTTGAAATACTGCTTAGCTTCCAAAATTTGGGAGATAACACACTTTGCCTCTACTTTCCTGTAACTTTAAAGGAAGACATGAGAACTTGATTTTTCAGGTTAAGATCAAATTCAATATGATCTTTTTTGGAACCAGGTGATCAATTTCTATTAAATTTGCCTTCAATTGGAGAGAAAAAGAACAACTATGGCATCTTCTTAGGATTAGATAGGCTCCTAATAAGAGCTAAAAATGTTTTCCTGCTAGACTCATTGCCGAGGCTAGAGGAAATCGAAACTCACCGATGAGTTGAAATGGAATGCCTTCGTAATTACTAAACAATCAGATGATGTTTTTAAATCTTTAGTACAATAGGATTACAAGACATTCTTAGAGGTAAAAGCTATCACCTGAGCTTACATAACAGTAGAAGTTAATGAAACCAAGTAGCCTAAACTCTCAAATCATGAGTACCATCCAGATCAAACTGTGGAAGATAAAAGAGAATCGATGGTAACCTATCGACTTGGACTATCAGAAACAACAAAGAACTGAGTCAGATGTTTGAAAGGAGCACAAACATTTTTTTATTTTGAGAGTTGTAAGTGTTTGGAAGGTTAGATCTATATACTTGCTTTTTTGATAATTTTTTCATCCTCTCTTTGTTTAGAGAAAATAGATATTTTTAAGACTATATTGTCAATCAGTATAACTTTTCTAAAAAGTTATAATTACACATTAATTGAAATATTAAATTGATTAAAAATTAAATAGTCTAACCATTATATAAGTTCTGAATTTAATACTTATTTATTGAATGTATTAACTATTTATTTAATCCGAATATTTATCATTTGATTTATATAACCTTTTGTTAAAATTTACTATTTGGATTTATTAACTGATTGACCATTTGGTACATCATTCTTTCGTATTACTAATGATCCAACCATTTGACTATTTGGTAGTTTGATCATTTGGTTGTATTCTTTCCTAATTTGAACCTAGTACCTCAATTAATTCATTCCTTTCCTTGGGTTTAGGTTTATGGGCTCCATTTATCAGCAAGTCAGACAGATATTATTTTGTACTGTACCCAATAGAATACTTTAACATTCTATTAAAACTTAATAGTTCAAAATTGTTGTTCAACTATATTTTTCTGTATCTTTGTTAGAATAGGATTTGTAACGTCTCCGGCGCACCCGCATGTAGATATTGTCCGCTTTGACCTATGAAACTTCGCGACGTCTTCGCCCTACAGGTCGAGGCCTGAGAGAACTTCACGGCGTCCCCAACCTACAGGCCTCACGGTTTTATTCTTGGCAGACGAAATCCACCGCCCCAAAAACGCGTCTACAAGGGGGAGGTGTCCACGCCCTTATAAGGACGCTTCGTTCCCCTCCCCCATTCTAATGTGGGACACTACAGGATTTTAGCTATTAATTGATGTTTTTGATTATTTCTACTTGTGCTTGTATTTAGCCAATATTTTTTAGGTACCGTAATAGGATGAATAAAATGATGTCATTTTGTTTTTATTCTCCGGTTGGCTCATTTTTGTCCCGTTCGACTTAAAATCGAAACCTCATAAAAATAAAGCCAATTCGATTTCCTAATAATTTATAATATTAGTTTTCAATAAAAGTTTACAAAAATTAAACTTTAAGATTTTGAAAAAATAAGATAAGTGGAAAAAATTGTAAATACTTTCTAAGATATTAAGGTAGAGGCAAACTAACTCTAATACCAAATGTAAGAAAAAAAATCAATCTACCATATAAAATATTATTAATATATAAATCAAATATAGAAATAAATTAATAAAAAAAAGTCTAGCTTTTTACCATTGATGATTTATATTGGTTTTTTAAATTTCTACAAATTTATCACTAGTTTAAATATTTTAAACCTTTAATATTCTTTACTGATAATGCACCATCAGAATATTAGTCTTAAAGATCCAAAAAAGCAAAGATTTTATATAATTTTTTTATCTTAAAATATTTAAGGTGACAACTATCTTACATAATAAAAGTGAATGGATACGTAAATATTCTAAAATAAAAAAAAAAGATTAAATAACTGATTTTTTTTTTAATACAGAAAAATCAACAAAATTGCCCCAAGTTTTCCCAGAGATGATGCATTTCTCTCAAAAAGGGAAAAGTATTTTAGACACAGTAATCATCATTTTGGCATGATTGGATTCTCCATCTGTGTCGTCTCCTTAAATCTGATGCTCGGTCACCTCTCCTTCGCTGTCTTTCCCCGTTCTCTCGCACTCAGCCGAAGCGAGTTTTAGACGCCGAAGTGGCTTTGGCGGCGAAGCTGTCTCCCATATATGCGTCCCTTCCCTGAGGTTTCGTGGTTCGATCTTATCTCTCGTCATACCCTGGACAACTCTTTCGCGTTTACTCCGGTTTTGATTATTCAATCTTTTGCTTTCTGTATTACCTGTGATTTGAGATCTTCATTTCACTCTCAATGTTGATACCTTATCGCCAATATCCACAATTTTTAGATAACAATTTTGGGGAAAACACTGACTAGCCAAGATAGGGGGGGGGGGGGATATTACAATGGTTCCAGCAAAGTTCGACGCGTCGAAGCAATATTATGCTACCAGTAGTCTTGTTGTAGGTTACGCAATCTGTTCTAGCTTATTGGCCGTGATAAACAAGTATGCGATTACCAATTTTGACTATCCTGGACTGTTAACCGCATTGCAGTACTTAACTTCGGTTGTAGGAGTATGGGTTTTGGGCAAATTAGGGTTCCTTCACCACGATCCCTTTACGATCGATATTGCGAAGAAGTTCATGCCTGCAGCTGTTATTTTCTACTTGGCCATTTTCACAAACACCAATCTGCTTCGCCATGCCAACGTGGACACTTTTATAGTGTTCAGGTCTTGTACTCCCCTTTTGGTTGCCATTGCCGATACTACATTTAGGAAGCAGCCTTGCCCATCTAGGTTAACTTTTGTGTCGCTGGTGGTTATTTTGGTTGGTGCTATTGGGTATGTAGTCACTGATTCTGCTTTTACTCTTACCGCTTATTCATGGGCATTTACTTATTTGGTGACTATTACTACTGAGATGGTGTACATCAAGCATATGGTCACCAATCTTGGATTGAACACCTGGGGTTTCGTGTTGTACAATAATCTGTTATCTCTGATGATGGCGCCTTTGTTTTGGTTTATAACTGGGGAATATAATGAGGTTTTCAATGCATTGAGGTCGAGTGGGGGCAGTTGGTTCCGACAAAGTGCGCTCATTGGTGTAGTATTGTCTTGTGTCTTTGGGCTGCTTATTAGTTTCTTCGGGTTTGCTGCTCGGAGGGCGATCTCTGCCACAGCATTTACCGTTACTGGTGTGGTTAACAAGTTTCTTACTGTTGTGATCAATGTGATGATTTGGGATAAACATGCTAGCCCATTTGGATTGGTCTGCCTGCTTCTTACAATTGCTGGGGGTGTGCTTTTCCAGCAGTCTGTAACTGGAGCTGCCATTGCTTCATCTCAGCGTGAGTCTGTTTCGTCTAAGCAATCCGACAATGAGAATGATGCTGATGAATTTGGGTATGTGAATCCAGAGAAAGGCCTTCTCAGTAAAACATCTGGTGTATAATTTGGTTCAGTTGTTTGGGCCTTGCTGAACAAATTCCTAAACTGCTTGTCGTCCATGTTTACTTTTATGGTTTGTGGACCTCACAAATTCTTTCTTTTAACAGGTCTTCAATTACATCACCATTGCAATGAATCAAACTTGGTTAATATTTTCATTAAAATTGTTATCAAATTATTGATATTGCTCTAACCCTGCAGTTCATATCATGATGTTGGTGATTATCACGAGCCTGCTGTTTTTGAAAATAAAACCTTTTGAGTTTTATATTGCTTTTAACTTCCCACTCTACCCTCAGGCTTGTCTATGGAGTTCTATCTACTATTATTTTTGCATATGACTTCATCATTAGAACTTTTGATAATATATATATATTTTTCTATGGATAAGTGATTATACAATTTTAGGTCAAGATCTTGCCAATAGCATTGTATACAATGTGCATCAAATTATCAATATATAGTCACTTGCTTTGAAAGAAAAACTTGCACCTAATTAGTTTACTTCAAATATGTTACCAATTATAAAGAATTTTATCATTTTTATATTACTTTTGCCAACTACTTTTCACATTTTGTAGGCTATTGTTTTAATTTTGCAAGTTTTATTAAAAATTTTATGGGTTTGTTGGACTTATTTTGAGCTATCTGCCTTTTATTTTAAGTCAAAATTTTTTAATTTATTGTTATATATTTACTTTTTAGATTTAATGTTCAGATGCATTGATTGATGTCAAATTATCAGTAATGTGTGTCATGTTTGAGAACATGTGAATACCATACACCTATTGTATGTTTGTTTGTGGTATTGCTGTGCCTTTTCTGCCACTCATCTATGTTGTCTCACGTTCTTATCCTTGGGGAAAAAAATTATCTGTTTGAGCTCAGAATTTTGCATGCTAAAATAGTTGTCAAAACTTGGACAATAATTGGTGTTTATGATGCACTGCATTTTTCTCCCATTGGTGTCACCTCTGGCTAACCTGGAGTTTCTCCTAGTTGATCGTTACCGAGATTTTCAAGTAATAGATTTGATGTTATGCATTTTCTGCTGCTCCAAATTTCTACTTTGTACTTCCTCTTTGCTGTATATAACTCAGGTAAGGGCTTATATATGTTTAGATGATTCCATGGAAGAATATCAGTACCCTGAGACCAAAGATTCAAAATGGTAACTCAGTTGACAACGTGCATAGATCTATCATTTGTTCTTTTTTGTGGCTTTGTATTCAACCAATAAAGAAGTTGAGACTTTTCTTTCCTTCATCACTTCCTCTCTGTGTATTGACGCTTAATTTTAAATCTCCTGAAATGCTTTTCCTTTACATTTTTTTTTCAAACATGTCTGAAATTGACTATTCTCCTTGGTTTCTCCTTACATCATCCATTCTGTTATTGGATCATCATCATCATTGAACTTGTCACAAAATGCTCGTGCCACATAAACCTGCCTATGAAATTTACGTCCAGGCTTGGAGGGGAATTCAAACAGTGAATAGTAACACATCATCTTGGTAAGTTTTTTGACACACACTCACACACACACATATATTGTATACAAATCTAGAATCTTTTCATCCTTTGGAGTGAAATATCCCTTATTGTCAGTCTCCCCCTAACTCATAGCAATGAAATGTTCCATCTATGCGCAAATTAGTTGAAGTATAAATAGCCAGTTGCTCTCCATCCAGTAGTAAAGATTTTAAAAAATAAAAAAACAGCATGTATTGAATTTTTTAAAGGACATATGATCTTTAAAATGGGATGAAAAGGGTCAATTACACTAGGTATTTTCCTTTTAAAGTTCAGAAGCTTCTAGGTTTTTACATATAAGAATACACGTCCATAAACACTTAAATGTTTGTGACTGTTTGAATTTCACTAAAAGCGTAGGCTTAAATTTTACAGGTAGCTTTGTGTACATTGTTGAGTTTTGAGTAGTTTTACATCTGATTTGGTATTTTATAATTGGAAACCGGTGTAGTTCTGTTCAGCCAGTTTGCTTTTGTGGTGATTAAATCTCTGAGTATATGGGGACATACATTTCGGCCTATTTTTCCTTTATAGTGGAGAGAAGATGGTAGGATCCCCCGTGGGGGAAAATGTAATATCAAAACAATCCTCTTGCATATCTTCTCATGCCGAAACCAATTTGATTTGAATATAGCTTGATTTTATGCTCAGAAGGGAAAAAAGAAGAGATAGTAAATTTAGAAAAGTGTTAGAAATTGGAGGCAATCAACGAAAAAGCATGGTGGAATTGTGGTGATATGGTGGATGAAAATAGGTGTTGATTAGCAATAAATATTGCTATGTTTAGTGGGATGAACAAGCTTTTAGAAGAGAAATTGATGCTTGATGTGTTACATACATTGCTTGATATTATACTGATCTCATTGAGGCTGGGATGACCTTATTAGCATTAAAGTTTTGAATCCATTAGGGAAACAGGGACGCTGAATCAATTCCGTGAGAATTTACCTAGCCTTGAACTGCTTAAAGATTCCCAAATCTTGTTGAAAAAGAGCTATACAATCTACCAGGCTTTTATGTTGTAGAATTTCAAAAAAATCAGATATATTCAATCTTATTCAGATGAAGATGTTTTCATGAGATCCCCATATGTTATGAAGAATTCAGATGGGTGGACACTGAGACATTATTATACTTGCAGTAAGTTCTCCAAGTTGATGCCAGTCGTTTTCAACTTGAATTCTAATAATCCCATCTCTATTAGGTAGTCACACGAGCTAGCAAATCAAACCTAACTCAACTACTCTTACATCGTTCACCTAACTTTGAGGCTCTCGCACCTCTTAGTTAAGCAACTAACAACAATCCAGTTGCTTTTTGATGTCAGCTTACTGTTGAGGTGGTGTTTGCCCCATCTATATGTCATCTTGTCTTAGTCTATGCTTGCATGTATGGAGTAATTGTATAGCACCTTCTTGCATGGAGCACTTCATGCATTATTCCTGTCACTAAGAACTTAACAGTCTATCAATTTATGCATCTTGCATTCATGACTCACCGTCTCCGACAATCGGGTACCCTAGTCTTATGTCTAATAGTTGTCATGATACTCATGAAAGAACTCAGTTTGTAACTCATCTTAGTTATCCGAGTATGATAGCATGGACAAATTATTTTGTTTGGACATGTAGCATACTTGGTAACCATAACTTTAATCTCACAAAGCACAGTGCTATCTTGTTTTGTACTTATAACGTTGTGAGCATCTGCTCATCTCACCAGAAAAACATCCCCTCAAGTATGATATTCTGTCTCCCTTCTCATATAGCCGAGGGTTTAAATCTTTACTTTGGATACTATCTACACTATTGAGGCAACCCTCACAAGATGGTGTCCGCTGAATACCTAGCCTTGTGGAGACTCTAATTTGTTCTCATAGCATATCCCAGAGCTCGTTTCCATCACAAGGTAGCTAACTTGAGTGACGTGCACCGCCTTGTGGCACTAAAATATCCTAAGGAGTGGTGGAGAGCTGAACACAGTTTTTCCTATAGCCGATATCAAGCTTTTATAACTCAAGCGAGTGCTAATACCCGATTTTGTTGCATTTTTATGTTCCTACGTAGGAGTTGCTTCAATCTTTAATATCATTGACTGGGAGAATTCAATCACCAACATAACCAGTTGTATTGTTGCTCAATACGGGCACCCATGTCGACAGACCCTTGACAAAGTCAATGTTATTGCCACATCCATCATTTTCTTCCTCGTTAAATAAGCATGTCTCTCCATTGGTTGGTACTGTTTATTGTTGTCTGCTTAAGAACATGTATTATATAGTATGAGAAATAATTTGTAGATATTTTTTTTTTAAATAATGTAATATTTTATATATTCATTCAGACTTAAAACCTGTGCGAAATTAAACTAAGATGGATGGCTGAAAGATGACTATGTTAAAGTTTTTTTTTTTTTAAAAAATAATAATTAGGTTATTTTTTGATAATTAATTCATTTGGCGAGCTCACCTAATAATTAAGGTTTAGACCGGAGTTATTATATTGCGCAGAGAAATTATTTCAAGACGGAAAAAGCGGGTGAAATGCATCACGAGGAGGATACGATACGGTGGGATGAAATGGTCAAGCAGTAGCTTTGAATTACTCCTATTTTAAACGAGAACAGCCCATAGGCCACATCAATAATGAGCCTCTTACATGCAAAGAGCTAAATTTAGGGAAGTAGTTTTTTGTTTATATCGAAATAAATATTAAAAATTGTTATAGAGGTCTTATGCCTTACACTGGGTATAGTTTAGTAATATCTCTTAGGCCAATACCCGATAAGAATAGTTAGTATCTGTTCTTAATTGTTCCAAGTATATGAGCAATTTTGTTGTGCATTAACTTAAATATTCATAACTATTTTTATGAGCATGTATGATATGCCACGTTTTATTAATTTTGGGATCTAAATGGTTACCTTGAATATTATAGGCTTAGTAAGTCTTTCTAAGTTTCTTGCCATGTGCTTAGCTTTTTAAGCGTTTCATTTTAATTGTGGTTGACGTGACGCCTCTGTAAGTATTGGTCTCTTTAACTTTTGTTAATAGATTCGATTATTCCGTGGTTTTTCTCTGAACAGACAAAATGGAACACTAATAAAATCGCTAACTCAACATTCTCGTATTTAACGTGAGTCATATTGATAACACGATCTAATATATTGTCTGATTGATATCCAGATGACTTGGAGGATCTATAATTTGTTGGGCTGATAGCACAACAACTTGGCTATTTTGTCACTCGTGCATTGGCAAATAAGTAGCTTGGGACTCGATGATGCGGCTACTAAGTAAATAGCTCGGAAAATTCGCCTTCTCAAATGTATAATAATTTGGGATCTTCTGAATTTTCCTGAATCAAAATCATTTTGTTTGATGGCAGATCCACAAACTTTACTTTCAAATTTAATTTAAACGTCAATCTTATCAAACTCAAAATTCCAACCTAAATTGCTTGCAATACAAAGTCCATTGTTCACATCTTCCACTTGAAATAACGTGAATGTCTGAAAATTTGTATGGGTGGAGCCTCTTTAACAATAAGATTATTTCATTAAATAAATATTACACAATGAAAATTAAATCTAAATACGATTGCCATATCAGAAGTTCAGCGCAACTTACAAAATATCCTTCTATAATGCAAGAATAAATTATGAAATATTTGACCCCAATTAGATTGCACCATTTGAAAATTCATACATAAGGCAAATTACGAACTATAAAATATTAATTACATAATTTTTGTAATCTATAAACAAGTATCCATCTTCTTTAATTTAGCACACCCACCAACGATTAATTTTTAAAGAGAAATCACTATGAAAACAAGAAGGAAAATCATCAATTAGAAAGAATATGCACCTCCAACATAGAGTTTATGGTCATTTTTAATTATATTCAGTAATAATTAAAATTAAAAAAATAATAATATAATTAAATAATTATTTAAATTTAATTGGGATGACTGAAGTGGATCGGTCCAAAAAATATTGCAGCCCACCGACTCAAAAAATGGTCAATTCCCCAATTGACTGAAGAGGGTCTTCAGGCAGCCGGGTGCGGCCCAAACCAAATGAGGCCCAAGCCAAAAGTGGCCTACGAACTCATTCCCGCGCGCAATGATCATTTGTCATAATTGACCACGATACTAAGAATCTTCACAGATAGCAACCTCCTCTATAATGGAAGCCCCCAAATCAGTGTATATTCCGAAAGGAAAGTCCTCAAATCAGCGGACAACTCATAATAGAAGTTTTAGCATTCGTGGTATGCAACATCTCCGCGGAAAAAGTAATTTTCCCTTTCGGCCGTTACAGCATTGAATGGTGCATATATCCTTATGGTGGATAAAAAGGATCCCCTTAGACAGCTGGTAATTCGTCTTGCCGCCTAAGGAAAGTGGCGAGCTTTGAAGGCTATAAAAAGTTATTGGGACATATTCCGAAGACACATTCTCTTCAATACTAAAACTCGCACAAGCAATCTATCCTTCAAGCAATCTATTACTATTTTTTTTCACTGCTTGTTCCCAACGAACCTAGTGGTCAGGAAAACCGCTCTCCACAAGCACACTATGATTTAAAGCTACTTTATGACGAGAACACCTTCGAATTAGACTCACAAATCTCCTTTCCCGTATCAGCTCTAGCATATTTTGTTTTTACCTTCTACATCTTGAAATGAAGATTACTAATTTGAGTGTCGAAAGATAATCCGAGAAATGCGTCTCGCTATTTTTCTTTAACTTCTCATTTTTTATTATCGTGTACAGGATCCAAGCCATGTAGGACGGAGCCCGAATCCGACATTAGCATAAGTCCAAGGAGTAGTCAAATCCGAATCAGTTCAAGATTTGAATCCAGAATGCATCAAAATTATTTGATATAATTTTTATTATTTATTAATTATGATTATTAGATAAATATAAAAATATTTTTAATAGAAAAATCACAATGAAACTCCTGTAAAAATGTCTCAAACAAAAACAAAAATGTTGACAGGACGAAACATTTAAGCAAAACGCAAAAAGTATTTTAAAATCAACAAGCTCATTAAACTATATATATATATATATATATATATAACATAATTCTAACAAATCATGTAGAGTTCTATATTTTTTATACATAATTAATAATAATATTATTAATATATATTAAATTAATTGAAATAATAATTATATAATGAGAATTAAAAAAAATAAATAAATTAGAAGGTGATTAGGCATCGGCTAACTGGCGCTTGTCTCTAACTCAGATGTGTTCAAAGCAGTAGCTGTGTGTCTCAATGGTACTTATGGGGCAGTCATGCATAATTTAAACAAAATATGTAGCATATAAGGTGCACTTATTGCGGTGCTTATACACAGTTAAATCAGAATATTAGTTATAAAATTGTACTTGAAATAGTACTCATGCGAACCTGTTTATTTTAGATGATGTCTGATATATGCCTAACGCTTATATGTCGATTTGAGTATATAAAGCATTCCTGTGCCAATTCTGTCATTTCACGTGGAAAAATGAATTAGAAAAGAGAGAAAGAGAATGGAAAGAGAGGAAAAAGAAAAGAGAATAAAAAGGAAATTAATTTTGGAACTATTTTATATTGAATATGTTAAATCTAATGTTAACAATAAGTATATCAAACCTATTTTTGATATATTTTTAAAACCTTTTAATTTTACTTATAATTCTTATTTTAATATATATGTATGCCACCATTTACACTCACATTTTAAATATTATTATATGTATATGTATTTTACCAAATATTTTAACATTTTATTTAATTTTATCAAATATTTAAAAATTTTATTTATTTTTTTACGGAACAAGTAAATATTTTGAAGAGTTATATTCTTATATAAAAAATAATATAAATAACAGTCATAAAATATTATACATCTAATCTTTGATATGACATTCTATGCAAATTTTTTGATAATGACCCTATTTTATTACCTAATTTGAATTTATACTTTTTTTACACGATGTAAAAGTTCTGTATATTATTATAGATTTCTCTATTTATTTTTTAGAAAAATCATTATAAGGAATTGACGGTTTGCATTTGATTATATCCTAATGTATTAAACGTAGTTAAAGAATGCATATATCATTTATTAGTAAAAAAATAAAAGTAAGTTTAATTCTATCTATAGAAAATAATACATAGATGCCTACGAATCTTAAATAGTAGTATTTCGGCTTAAAATTACAAGAAATATGTGTAATCCGTCATCAAATTTAATATTTTAATTAGTTGGTGTATAAGTTATTGGGTCTTGATTCTCCGATTTGACCTATATTATATTTTATATTTTTAGATATTTTATCTTTTTAATACTTATAGATTTTTATATGATTTTTGAATTTGTATGACTTTAAACTTTTAAATTTTATGGATGCATTATACGATTTAAACTTATGATAATTTAATACGTTTTGCATGATTTGATATTTATATATGTATAACGAATTGTATGTACAAAATTATGATTTGCATTATGTTATTTAAAAAGTTTGACATATCGAATTTCGTATGTATTTTATAATTTTTTATTCTTTCATATATTTTATGGACATATATTTGTATATTATGTATATATAATTATTGAGTGTTAGGCTAATGATTTTTACAATGTTTTCTAACACTTCCAAATTAGCGAATCATGAGTGCTTATAGGATATGAAGGAAAGATTGATGACAATTTATATTTAGTTGTATTTATATTTTAATTTTGATATGTTTCAGCAATTCGAAGTAATGTACAAATTAGGAAACGGTGTAGTTGGATTTAGATGTTTGAATAATGATAGAATTAGTTTTCATTACTCTGAATCCGAATTTTGTGCATCATAAAAAAATGAGTTACAGGCAATAGGTATTTGGGATTTGCTCCCTAATATATCATATAATACTCAAGCCAATGATCTTTCTGAGTAAACGAAAATATAATGAGAAAATAGATGCAAGAATTGAAAGATGATGGGAATGAGTATAGACTTGGAGAGTTTTGCTCCACTTTTTGTACTCAAATGTTGAGTATCTTTTTTCTTCTCCCTCTTTTTGTTTGGAAGAAAATATATTTATAGTCTATGGTTTTGTTCAATCGGTCAACATTTGAAATGTCTACATGTGTCTTGAATTGTTTCGGAATAATTATGGAGATGCGTTATTTTTAGTATGTAACTATCATGCTCATTGAATGAGAAACCGCTTAACTATTAATGATGAAATCGTTTCAACAGTTTTTTAAGTCGGATTATTAACTGGCTTGTAATTTATTTTAATTTTTAATAACCAAACAAAACCTTTTAGTTAATATCATTGGGATTTATTATTCAACTACCTGGATTGACTTTGTCATTTCTTCGTCTGGGCCACTATTAATTTGCGCTGTGCTAATCCGCTTTAAGCCACACCTATCGAATTTGTATTTTAATAAATGATTTGAATTATTATATATTTTTATTTTTATGGTTTTTACATTTTAAAATATCCTATCAGATAAATGATTTGTATGTTTTTATATTATGATAGTTTAGATATTTGATTATATATATATTTTTTTACAGATAGTTTGAATTTGAGCATATATATATATATATTATTTGGAGATTGGATAAAGTTTAGTTCAGTAAAATTTCTATATCCGCTGCTAAGTTACGGTTATCATGCTGTTTTTGATTTAAATGATATATTTGACTTGGCTTTAAATTATTTAAGATTTTAATTATATATAGACAGTGATTATTTAAATATTTCATTACTATTCATCTATTCTTATTAAAACCGTGAGATATTAATCCTCCAATCTATTCAAAATCAATCCACAATTAACAATCACCCAAATATTGAAAACGTAAATACCAAGAAAACAGATAAAACACAAAACACTTCAACTCTAGCAGTTGCAATTAATAAAATATAGGACAAATAGACATTCGGAAAAAATAAAAAAATAATAATAACAAAAACTGATTCTAACCTTTGAAAATGACAAATTGAAAATTGCGGATTATCTTCAATACTGAGACCAAATCCCTCTTTTTGACTTCTGTACGCACTTCAGACGGGCCCGCCAATTTCATGAACAATTCGTGGACCTTTATGGAAATTCATTTTGAATCAGGCTGCCTGGATTACGAATCCGATCAAGGCGTGAAGGAGGAAGGCGGCGTCTGACCGTCAGATCCTTTCGACGGATCATCCGAAGATGGCCGGATTCCGTCGCTTACCCTTACGTCCTCGATCATCCGGAGCACTTCCGGCATGGACGGCCGCTGATCCGGCACCGTCGAAACGCAAGTCATAGCAATCTGCAAAAGCTGAACCATCTCCTCCTCGACATGGTCATACCTCGAGAGCTCGATGTCAAAGACCTCCGCCGTCCACTCCTCCCGCACCACCGACTGCACCCACCGTGGAAGATCGATGCCTTCGTCGCCCAGCGAAGCCTGGTTAGGTGCTTTCCCGGTCAAGAGCTCCAGAAGAAGGACGCCGAAGCTGTACACGTCGGATTTGAAGGTGACCTTACGAGTCTCGACAACCTCCGGCGCCCGGTAGCCCGCAATACGGTTCGGCGGCGTCGACGTGCCGAAGAGAGGGTTGAGGCCGAAGTCGGAGACGCCTGCGGCGTTGTCCTGGCGGAGTAGGATGTTGGAGGACTTTATGTTGCCGTGGACCACCTTTCCCGACACGTGTAGGTAGGCTAAACCCGTCGCAGCTCCTAATGCTACTCTCATCCGGTTGCCCCAGTCCAGTGGTGTCCGTCCGGAGCCTCTGCTTCCTGCAATTCGTCACCGGAACATTCGGTCACCCGTTACACACATAATTCAGAGTATAATTTTCTTCTCCATATTTTTTTTCCTTTGAAAATTATTTATTTATTTTATTCTAAACTCCAACTTAAAATTTTCGATGTTAAAATGATTTATAATCAGTCCAAATACATTTATTTCTGAAATAACCCTAATATTTTTTTTTTTCAAAAAAAAGGAGTTACATAAAATATAATAAAGAGTGAACCAATCAAGAATTTTAGAAAAACGTCAAGTGAATTATTCAATTCCGTACACTACACAGTTTTTTTTTAATTTTACAATCAAAGTTAACAAATTTAATTGCCGCATTAACATTTTCCAAAAATAAGCCGAAGACAAAATCCGATGGGAAAGCAAAGTCGCTTTCAAATGGTTTGAATCCCATGCTAGTTAAAAATAATGAGTTAATTATTTGAGTGTTTTTAATAATATAATATTTTATTTTTGATAATATGATAATATATCTAATTATATTGATAAATTTATGTAATAAAAGTAAATAATAAACAGCACATTATTTAAAAATGTCATAAAAATAATTAAAAAATACTGCATGAAATATTTTTCTAAAGTAATGGGTAAGGATGATTTACAATTTATCTGTGTACATGTTGAGCTTAACTCAATCCTGTGGAAAAAGGATTAGACATTAAAGTACACAAATAATATTATATTTTAGACGAATTTTTCAATAAGAAAAAAGGATACCCTCATCATTTCATCTTTAAAATGTCCAAATTACCCTCAGTAAGACATTACAGCCTGGCACTTCAAAAAAATTTCAGAATAATCCTTCAGTCCAACCATAAAGGTTAATCGGGCTAAGAGCTCAAACAAAATTGAAATTATAAAACAATTGAAAATTGGTTCGGCTAATTTATACATCTCTTTATTATAAAATAAATATTAAGATATTTTATTATTATTATTATTATTATTATTATTATGCCAGTTGCCTGAGTGTGCTTACTATTTAGTGGAAGTTGGGAAAAGAAATGAAAAAGAGGAGAAGAATGCGAGTGTGAGGTAAAGTGGGGTGTCCGTGGCTCCACTGGAAACATTCACACTGCTCTCCATCATTTGAAACAGAAATCTTTGTCTGTTGAAAAAACATAATTATTGTTATAATTTAAATTACCCATTTTATAATTTTAACAATAAATTGTCTTAAAACTAAAATTATGAGAAGGAGAAATTTAACGACTCCCAGATGCTGGTTGAAAAAAAATGCTTGTGAAACTAAGAAATTAATAAGCATAAGTTTCCCAAATCATAGTTGCTGGATTCTAGTTCGTGATATCAATGTGAAGATAGGCGGAGGAAGGGGGGATCGGAAAATACCTGGACATAAGGCCGATTTTTCTAAAAAATTTTTTAAAAATTGTAATTTCCATAGTTATGGGGCTGAAGCTCGGGGGGTGTGTGCGAAGAGGACATACGTTTTAGTTCAATTCAAATGCATTTGCAGTCGACTGTAATTAACTGAGGGCGGAAATTTACGAATTTCAGTGAAGAACAGATAATGGGAACTTTCATGGTTAAGTGATTGAAGGTCGCTCAACAGGACATGGAGAGAGAGGAGAGGGAAACATACCGTGCAAGAGAGCGGACAAGCTACCGGAAGGAAAGTAATCGTAGACGAGCAATTTCTCGTCCTTGGAGTAGTAGTAAGCTCGGAGAGGAACCACATTCTCATGCTTACATCTCCCCAGCACATCCGCCTGCATCTCGAACTCCCTCTTCGCCGTCACCACATCCTTCAGCCGCTTCACCACCACAGTCGTCCCCTCCTCCAGCACCGCCTTGTAGCTCGTCCCCACGCTCCCCTTCCCCAGCACCTCCGCCGATGCCCTCAGCAGATCCTCCAAATCGTAGCTATAACCACCACCTTCCACGAATACCAGTTTGCTTCTCTCTCCTTCCGCAGCCGCGCTCGCCAAGTCATCCTTCGACGACGACGTCCCCGCATCCGCCGCCACCGATCTAGCCGCGGCCACCGGCTGCGGTGACTTGGATTCCTTCCTTTGGCGCCACATCGGGAGGCACAAAATCAAGCAGAATAATAAGATTAGCAAAATTGCGGCGGCTCCGAATGATATGCCGACAATGGCGGCGGTTGAGAGCTTCTTGTGTTTTCTTTCGGCGGGGCTTGAAGGGACGATCGGAGTCGGCGACGGAGCAAGGGATGGGGATGAGGCGTTGCAGGGAGGGAGCGGGTTGCCGCAGAGCTGCAGGTTCCCGGCGAAGGAAGATTCTGGAAACTTCGAAAGGGATGTAGGGATGGAGCCGTTCAGGTGGTTGTTCGAGACGTTGAAGGCGTCCAAATTCGCACGGATGCTAGGGATATTGCCGGAGAAATTGTTGTTTTCCAGGAAGAGGCCAGTGAGGTATGTCAGATTAGAGAGGGAGAAAGGGATGGCGCCGGAAAATTTGTTACCGGAGAGATCGATCCGAATCAGCCGACTTAACTGGGTCACGCTAGGAGGGAACTCGCCAGAGAACTCATTGTTCTGTAGGTAGAGGCCCCGGAGCATCGTAAGATTGGAGAAATCGGCTGGAATTTGTCCTGAGAGAACGTTAGATCGGAGGCTGAGGACTCGGAGCTGACTCAGCCGGCCGATCGTGTTCGGCGGAATCTGGCCCACGAGCCCCGAACCCGGCAGCCGGAGGGTGTATACGTGTGAGCGTTCGGTGTCGCAGGTGACACCGATCCAGTCGCAGGCGGAGGTGGAGGCGTTCCATTTGAGGCGGTTTGCGTGGGGGACTTGAGAAATAAAGGACTGCAGGGCTTGCTTGTCCTGAGTCGGCTCCGAGTTGGCGCCCTGACTTAGTAGCAGAACAGTCACCAAAATTACTAATGACTCAGAAACAGACACCGCCGCCATTGATATTCCTTCAAAACGAGAGCAAAACAGACAGAATTTATTAGTTCAACAGCCTGAGTTTTTCGCCGGCGAAAGCAGTACTCCGACGAGTTTCCATGTGACCGAAAAGGAGAAGAGAATGCTCCATGAAAGATAAAGTGAAGGCTGAATTTGAAGAAAGAAGGAATTCATGAGGTGGCAAAGGTGAGGCTCTTGAAAAGGGAAAGGGAACGAATAGCAGTATGTCTTATTAAATAAATTGGCCGCCTATTCCTATTAAAAATAGGTAAATTTAATTTTTTTAATAACAAATATTTAATATTAATTAAATAATTAAATTATTTTTTAAAAATAATAATTTAATATTGATTAAATAATTTAATTTTACTAAATAGGGTTAGTTTTAAAAATAAAATTATCTATTAAAAATACATAAGACGTTATATATATAATAAATGTAATAAACATTCCTAAATTACTAATCTATTTTTAATACTTAGTTAACAATATAAATCATATATATTACAAAAAAACTGTCAGACTAGAGGCATATTTTTTGTCTCGAATACTATGGTAGTTGATAGGGATGGCTGTAGTGGGTCGATCCAAAATGGTAAGTGGCCGAGACTTCTGAGCGGTCCATTTATTTATGGGATAGTCAACACTGCTATTGACCGGAGAAGGACCTCAAGTAGGACGAACGCAGCCCATAATAGATGCAGCCTAGATCAAAATAGGCCTACACGCATTTACCTAAGTTCAATGATTGTCTGCCCTAATTCTTTGCAGTTCCAAGAATGACAACCTTTTTTATAACGAAAATCTCTCAAAATTAGAGCACATCCCAAAATGAAGGCCCTCGAATTAGCACGTGACTCTCGGAAGCAACCTCAACGGTCACCGCACGCGACATCTCAACAAAAGGAAAGGAATATTCCTTCATGATCGTTGCAACCCAAAATAGTGTCTGCATCCATACAGGGGAAAGAAACTATCCCCTCGAAGGCGGACATCCCGCCTCATCACTTAAGGAAGGCGACAGAAGCCCACGTTTATAAAAGGCCATAAAGACTCACTTTCTAGACACGCTCTTTTATATATTCGAACTAACAGAAGCTCTCTAAACTCTCAAACATTCAATCGCTTTGCCATCTCTTTCGCTACTAGTTCTTAGCGAATTTAGTACTCAGAGAGGTTGCTCTCTACGAGCACTCCACGACCAAAGCCACTCTCCACGAGTGCACTTCCGATCTTCATTTTTAAATCCCTCACCCAACATTCATCTTCACATTCTTTGTATTTACCTTCTTATTCTTAGAAGACTGATTATTGATTTGAACGTCGAAATATTTATAATAGGACAACCTTCTGCCGTCTTTTGACCTCTTACTTATAGTTGTGGTATGCAGGATTACATACGCAAAAGACGATGACCGAAATTTGAAGAGCCAGTTCAACTAGAATATGTTCAAAGTTTGGATCCAAAACGCATTATTAGTGTCATTTATGGGAATGCTAATGAAAAACCGATCAACTACTTCTCCTGAATTTGCATCATCTGCCAATATAGTGAACACAATGGTAAAAGCTAGCGTTCCCGCTAAGGAAGTTACCTCCCTTGACCACAACCACTCAACTGGTAGTTTGGTCGGAGAACAACCTATTCTAATCTTCTTGGCCATGGTGGAGCAGATGAATAAGTTGTCATAGATATTCCAAACGTTCTGCACATGCCATGGTAAGCAGAAGCAAGGGGCTCACTCCTTGGCCCACACGCCAGCCTCCAGGCGGGGAGGCTAGAGGAAAAAGAAGCCGACCAAGATGACCACAATGTCGGACAATTCTCACATCCCCGTGGCCCCCAACACCCAGAGCTACTCAAGGCTTGAGGGGTATTTTAGCCATGGGACTCCTAATGAGAGACCCTAGAGAAGAAATCTTAGATATTCCAGGAATGAGTAGAGGCCTCCCGTGCAGGAGGGAGCCTCTCACATCACTTGGCCAACGAGCGGCAACAGACGGCCAGCGAACGTCGTACGGCCGAGCAGACAAAGTTGAGGACCTACCTCAACTCTAAAAGATCTAAAACATCCTCCCGAGTGGAGGAGAAAGTCTAGAAGATTTAGAACCGTCTTCAAAGATGAAGATAGTGAACACGCGGTTCAAGATGTTAGCCCTGGAACCTTATGATGGGAGCAATGATCCTATGGATCACTTAGATCACTTTCGCACCTTACTAAGCTTCCAAGGCCTGAAGGAGGCATCCATGTGCCAGTGTTTTCCCTCTCACTCTGAAACGTGATGCCAGAATTTGGTTCAACCAATTCCTAGCAAATTCAATCCGAAACTTTCGGGACCTCGTGGACAGTTTCCTGGCTCAATACGCCTCAAATCACCGCGAGAAGTAGCCGTGGCATCTTGTCCACGTGAAGCAGAAGCCGGGTGAGAATGCAAGAAAGTTCTTGGAGCGGTTTTCGGTTGAAGCTCGGAGAATACCCAAGCTCACCAAAAAAGAGATGCTCAACAATTTTATTTTCGCACTGGGACCAAGCGACTTCTTTAGGCACCTGACCCATAAAAACCCACAAACCTCTCGGGAGGCAAAATTTTTTACCCGGGCCTACGTGGCAGTTGAAGAAGCCAACAAGGTAAAGTGCCCAGAGCGGAGCAACCAACCTCGCTCTTTTCTAGTGAAGGGAAAGAGGAAGAATGGGGGCAATGACAACCCCAGAGGAAGCTGCTTAGAGCTGAGCCACTGGCGCAAAAGGAGTTCAGACCCATAAATCTGACTCCGCTGAATGACACCTGGGCCAATGTTCTAATGCAGATTTGGGAAAAAAAAAATTTGTAAAGTGGGCAAAATCGATGAAGATTTTGGAGGGAGGAGATTCATTGAAATATTGCGACTTCCATTAATATCCGAGTCACAGTACGGAAGACTGGCGGATGCTGCAATGAGAGATTGAAGATCTTATCCGCCGAGGCCACCTCGCAAAGTTTCTGAGAAACCCTGGGCAGAGCTCCAGAGTCGCAGGTGATGATAGGTCCAATCAGCATCAACCGTGAAATCGGGTAATAGTCGGGGTGATCAACGTGGTGACCACTAAACCTGCCAAGGCACACCGTGCAGATCACCAGGAGAAGCCGGCTAAGTACAAGAAGTAGAGGGTGGAAACAAATATCATTAGTTTTAGTGACAATGATATGACGCATGTAATCTCCACCCATCTGATCTCCTAATTGTATTTGCGCTCATTTCAGATCGTACTCTTGACTACCAATTGAAACGAGTTTTCATTGATAATGAAAACTCGTTTCAGATGGTACTCTACCTCAATGCGTTCTTTAAATTAGGACTTACAAAGAAACAATTCAAACTGGCTGAAGAACCGCTATATCGGCTAGATAATGAGCCAATATCCGTCCAAGGGACGATACAATTAGAGGCCACCCTGGGCATGTATCCGAGAACGACGAGCCGAACGCTCATTTTCCTAGTTGTTGACTTGCCTTCTGTATACAATGCCATTCTAGGTTGGCCGTGCCTGACAGCGTTCAGGGCAGTTACATTAATACTATACTTAAAAATAAAAATTACAATAGCATGCGGTATTGGCGAAGTATTGAGTGATCAGGTAACCAGACAAATGTGATACATATCCCATATAGTACCAAGTGGCAGGAAAAGGCAAGTAGAAGAGTTGGACCATCGAGATGAGGCGACCCTACAGTAGGCGCAGTCTGGCGAGGCCACTAACCTCGTATCTCTAAATCCAGATGAGTCAAAAAAGTGTGTACAGATAGGGGACTCGCTTGCCGGACCCCTGCGTGATTAACGGATCAGCTTCTTGAGGCAAAATACAGATATCTTCGCATGGATGCCCGCCAATATGCTTGGGATTCTAGCTGGAATAATAGTCCACAAGTTAGGTCTCGATCTCGGTCACAAATCCATTAGGCAGAAATGAAGAAACTACTCTGTCGAGAAACTTATAGCCATCCGGGAGGAGGTGAAGAAGCTGTTGGATGCTGGGTTTATGAGGAAGGTCCAGTACCCAGACTGGCTCTTTAACGTGATCTTGGTCAAGAAGAGCAATGGAAAGTAATGGATGTGCGTTGACTTTATTGACGTTAACAAAGCCTACCCAAAAGATAACTTTTTAGTATCCATGATCGACCTGCTGGTAAACTTCACTTCTGGGCATGAGCTACTAAGTTTTATGGACACGTACTCAGGTTACAATCAAATCAAGATGAGCCTAGAAGATGAGGAGCATACCTCATTTATGACCAATTAAGGCACATACTGTTATAAGGTCATGCTTTTCTTTCTGAAGTACGCAGGCGTA
This sequence comes from Nepenthes gracilis, assembly GCA_033239525.1. Classification (NCBI taxonomy): domain Eukaryota; kingdom Viridiplantae; phylum Streptophyta; class Magnoliopsida; order Caryophyllales; family Nepenthaceae; genus Nepenthes; species Nepenthes gracilis. The sequence goes on along the minus strand of BSYO01000022.1, from coordinate 3,500,770 downwards.
ATTTACCAGAGGCTCATAAATAAAATATTTGAAAAGCAGATCGACTACAATATGGAGGAGTATGTCGATGACATGCTCGTCAAAAGGAAGACCACCAACGACCATATTCGCAATCTAGTTAAAACTTTTGAGGTACTCCGTGCACATCAGATGAAGTTGAACTAATTAAAGTGTGTCTTCGGGGTATCCTTTGAAAAATTCTTGAGTTTCATCGTTTCTGAACGAGAGATTGAGAAAAACCTGGAGAAGATCAGGGCCCTCACGGATATGACTCCCCCATGGAGTGTTTAGGATGTCCAGAGATTGACTGGGAAGACGGATGCCCTCTCCCGTTTCTTGACTAAGTCTATAGACAAGTACCTTCCCTTCTTTAAGGCTTTAAGGGGGACGAAAGTTAAAGGATTCCAATGGACTGCAGAATGTTAGGTCGCCTTCGAACTGAAGTAGTACCTGGCTAGTCCACCACTATTGATGTTATCGAGAGAAGAGGAGCTGTACCTCTACCTAACAATATCAAAGGTGGCCTTGAACTCCGTCTTAAAACGCCAAGATTCTGACGTACAGCGACCGGTCTACTATGTGAATAAAACATTGACTAGCATTGAAACTTGCTACCCACATGCTGACAAGCTTGCTTTGGCGCGTGTCTTCTCAGCCAGGAAGTTGAGGCCTTATTTTCAGGCCCACCGAATAGTCGTCTTTATCGGCCAACCGCTAAATGGAATCCTTCAAAAGCCTGATGTCTCAAAACGACTAGTTAAGTGGACCATCGAGTTGGAAGAGTTTAACATTCAGTTCCGACCTAGGCTAGCCATCAAAGGGCAGGAATTAGCCAACTTTATTATCGAAACCACAACTCCAGTCACTAAAGCGCACTGCGCTCACGACACGGAACATCACTCTAAAGAGCCAAATTGGGTTTTCAACGTAGACGGCTCGTTTACTAACTGAGGCAGTGTGGCTGGAGTAGTCCTAAGGACTACGGACGGGTTTGAGGTGAAGTACTCACTGAAACTCGATTTTCCAGCCACCAATAATGTTGTTGAGTATGAAACCTTACTAGTTAGATTACGACTAGCCAAAAAGTGCTCAGCTAAGTGTTTGACTGTTTATAGTAACTCAGAGCTAGTGGTCAACTAGATCCACGGGAGTTTCGAAGCATGCAACCCTTTCTTGGCCAAATACTTGGCTAAGGAAAAAGGCGCAATCTAGAGGTTCAACAAGCTTAACTTGGTCCATGTCCCCATGACTAAAAAATGGAAGGCTGACCAACTTACAAGAGCGGCGGCGGTTGAAAATTCGGAACAGTATTCAAAGGACATGCGGGAGGTCTTGAGCACTACCAGTATAGAGGAACAGAAAGCGATGAAGGTCTCTGATTGCTAGAACTGGATGTTGCCCTACTAAAAATACCTTGTGAACGGTTCCCTACCGGAGAACTCAGACGAAGCCAAGCAGATAAAGAAGACGGTCGGCTAGTACACGATAGTCGATGAAAAATTATATCGTCGAGGATACTTGACTCCCTACCTCCAATACCTTACCCCAGAGGAGGCCGACTACGCATTGAGAGAAGTCCATCTTGGGATTTGAGGGTCACACATTGGCGGTAAGAACCTATCATTCATGGTGATGTGACAAGGATATTATTGGCTGACAATGAAAAATGACGCTTTAGAGTTTGTGAAAAAGTGTGAGAATTGTCAACTCCATGGGAATCTTCACCACTAGCCGCCTACGAAATTGAGAGCCCTCTAGGCACCTTGGTCGTTTGTGTGATGCGGGCTCGATATTCTCGACTCATTTTTCATTGCAAACGGTCAAAGGAAGTTTATCATCGCGACCATTGACTACTTTACCAAATAGGTTAAAGTCACTCCACTGGCAAAGATCACTAAGTATAACGCCATGGAATTCGTCCGCTAGAGTATAGTGAGCAAATTTGGTATTCCTAAGGCAATCGTGATCGATAACAGAACCCAATTATCGAGGAAGCGCTTCACTAAGTATTACACCAGTTTGGGCATTAGATTGGTCCATATTTCGGTGGCGTACCCCCAAACTAATGGGTAGGTGGAAGTCACCAACTGAACACTATTGCACGGTCTAATGACCAAACTGGAGGACGTAGGGGGCTATTGGGTCGATGAACTACCCCCTATGTTATGGTCATATTGGACAACTCCCAAGGAACTAATGCATGAGACACCTTTCAGTCTCTGTTACGGGACTGAAGTTGTGATCCCAGTCGAGATCGGGTTCCCAAGTCTCAGGGTCAAAGCCTTTGACCCACTGGGCAACTCCAAGAAGATCAGGGAACACTTAAACCTATTGGAGGAAGGCCGTGACATGGCTAAAATACACACAGTCATCTACCAATAGCGAATCGCCCGCCATTACAATAAGAAAGTAAAAGTGTGGCAATTCAAAGTTGGGGACCTCATCCTGCGAAGCATTGATACCACGGGTTAGACAGCTAATATAAACAAGCTCTTCCTGAATTGGGAAGGCCTGTTTCTCATCTCAGCTATTCTGTGAAACGAAATGTACAAACTCCAAACCCAAACCGACAAGTTGGTTCAACGGACATGGAACGCAATCCACTTAAAGTGCTGCTTCCAATGAGAGGTCACACGAGGCCCAGATAGGTCATATGTATGGTCACAAGTCTTCCTGTAATGACATTCATTCATTAATAAAATATCTTCCTTTTTTCATGTTATTTTGTCTCTGCTTTTTCTCTCTTTCCCATATGAATGCTTGCATATAGATTGCACGAATACAGACGTCCTAAACTATCCTAAAGTCAGGTGGGTCTTCACTCACTTGCAAGTAAATTTTAATTCCATACCAAGCAACCCATAAGTGATCGAACTAAACCTTAGTCCCATACCAAACGGCTCATAAGCGATCGAACTAAATCTTATTTCATACCAAGTGGCCCATAAGCGATTGAACTAAACCTTGGTCCTATACCAAGCAGCCCGTAAGCGGTTGGATTAAACCTTGATCCCACACCAAGCGGTCCATAAATGGTTGGATTAGACCTTGGTTCCATCCCAAGCGGACCACTCGTAGTCGAACACAAAACCTTAGGGGGATTAAATGACACGCGCGCAACGATCTCCTTCTGCATAAGATAGCGCAGTCAGTCTACAACGGTCGATAAATGGGGGCAAAATATGAAACGCTCCATTAGAAGGCAAGACATCCGGAATGATAACCTGGGCACCGCCACTTGATACAAAAATGCAATCCAACTAATAAAGAGAATGCTCGTATAGAAGAAATTTATACAGTGTCACATGTACAAGGAGTTACTATGACTCGTCCTAATGGCTTCTTGAAGATGAAAGGTCCCTTGGGGGACGTGACATAGGCCTCCGGCCACGACCGATCGGATATCCAATCAACTCCGATCAACGGGAGGCATTGATATTCCTCAAATCTAGAAAGTCAACTAGAAAATGGGGATCCGCTAGGGAAACTATTCGCCGGCTGAAGTCGATCCCAGCCTAAAACAGTTCCTCTAGGGCATGAGCCACCTCTTAAGGACGAAACTTTGTTCTCAGCTCACCTTCGAGAGCCGCAATCCTCTCCATGGCCTTAGCATGAGAGCTGGAAACAACCTGTAGCCTGACTTCAGACTCTGTCAGGGCCTAGTCAGGATAGTTGGCTCACGCTTGACTCTGCAGTGCATCCCCAACCGCTGCGTTAACGCAACGCTCCATATCTTCAGCCACGAGATCAGCCAAAGCCTGCATCATACGGGCAATCTCGTCTCCCTGGGAGGATAGAAACTCATCCAATTTTCGAGACCTCCTTGCCGGCTAGAAAAGCGAAAAAAGGAGTCATCATAGGGAAACTGCAAACGGTCAAATTGTCTCTCTAAGCAACTAAGCAGGCATACCTCATGAGAAGGGCCAGCAAGCCCATGGGACGAAGTTCCCCTTTAGGCGCCTTCGGGATAGAGGATGATTCCACTCCTCGTTCGCAACCGCATTAGCGGAGTCCCCATCACTGCTATCAGACTGCATCCTTCCATCACTACTCACCCCTTCAGACGAAGATTCCGATGTGGGAATATCAATCATATTCTCAGTAGCCATGATAAAGATAGAGAAACTATGGAGCCAAGCAATGGAGCAAATCACAGGATACGCCACAGTTATATAGGAAAACTTTTTTGCCAAAAATGGCATCATAATGCGGTTCAAAGGGTTGTGTCGCTTCTATTTAAAGAGACACGTGTCTTTACCTGATTGAACCCGCCTACAGCATGTTACATCACATCATTGAATAGTCAATCTGTGGCGGTCAAAGTTTTGATGCGACTGGTCAAACCGTGCGTGCTCAATAAGTCAACCAGCTGTGCGAAGTAAATAAAGAAGAAAAAAGAAAAAAGTCGGGCAAAGGTTCAATTTACAACTACACGGCAGAAAGAACAAAATAAAAAAGTCCAAACTTAAGTCGTGGGACCACTAGGAGGGTGAGGCTCCCCTCCAGCTTGGGAGTAATTCACTAAGTCCTCGCGCTCCATAGTCGTGGTGTTCAATGGGTTGAGAACGCAAACGAGGAAGCCAGGTGACATCAGGGAGACAATCCGCCTGCAAAGGTTGATGCCTTCCCAAACTCTGGTCTTGAACAGTGAGCTCGCCTCCTCTGGACGCAAGCGGACTGACATCTCAGCTTCAAGCTTGGCGACTTTTCCTCAAAATTTGCCAGCCTGCCGCTCAACCCTTGTGGCCCGAGCCTCCAAGCTCCCCAGCCTCTCTCTCAACTCTACCAACTAAGACTTGAGGGCAGCATTTTCCTCCTAGTCCCTTCGGGCTTGGGCATCGCTCTCTTCCCTATATCTTTGGGCCTCAGTGACAATAGCATTCGAGCGACTCAGGAGCTTCGTTAGCTGGGGAATTTTCTCCTCCCTTTCTTCGATCATCTCACCCCACTGGCGCAAACCCTTCACCATCACACTAAGTATCCTCTGGTCCTGCAATCTCAACAAAACAAGAACAAAGGTAAGTCACACCAGGTCGGCAGAATGAAGAGAAAGAAGAAGCTCATCTTGAAAGTTTACCGTCAAGAACTTATGTTTCTTCTTTTTCCTCGCTGGTCCCTGCAACCCTGAGCTCTGTTGTAGGAGGTCTTGTGAAGGACCGACAGGGAGACTAAGTGTGCCGACTGCAGGAGCCAACTCCGTAGTGATCATCACTCCCTCTGCAACTCCAGTTCCACCAGAAGGGACCTCCACTGAAGTGAATACGTCGCCTATGGCCTCAAGAAGTAGAGCAACGGTGAGACTGACCTCACCAGTCTCCATCGGCTCCGTAGGTAGCCCAAAGGCTGGCTCCTCCAACCTTCCTACTTCAAGCGCCAACTCCACCGGCGCCATAGAATCGCCCGGCAGCAATGGCACGATGACATACTCCCTGGTGGCAACTTCCTTAATGACTCCCAAATCTAAAAAGATAACGGGAGTCTCCACCACAGAATGTTCTCCAACTCTAGCTAGTCATCCAACCATGTGGTAATCTAGTGCGGTGGAGGATGAGGAAGAAAGCACAGCTGGCGCCACCTGCTTCTTCCTAGGGCTGCTGGGAGGTTCGCTAATGGCAAGAGCTCCAGCTTTCCTCTTAGACTGCGATCTCACCGGCAGTAGAGTTTTGAGCTTTTGGACTGATAAAGGAGGACCTCAGTGAGCTCTCCAGGCCTCCTCCCGGGATACTAGATGATCCCTCCTAAACTCGAAAAGGTGTTCCTGCACCAACTGCAACAAAGGCTCCACAACATCTATCTCTTCTTTAGAGGGCTTCTTGGTGAAGACCCCTGGGACGTAGCCCTATTCTCTGGAGAAGGGCCAATCATTAGATACCCGCACAAAAAGAAACCGCTCCTTCCAATTCTAAGGTTATCCTTAGACACACTATCTTGTATACTCGAATTAACAGAAGCTCTCCAAACTCTCAAGAATTCAATCGCTTTGTTCTCTCTTTTGCTACTAGTTCCCAACGAACTCAATACTCAAATCGGCCGCTCTCCACGAGCACTCTATGACCAAAACCACTCTCCACGAGTGCACCTCTAATATTCATTCTCAAATCCCTCACCCAATATTCATCTTCGCATTCTCTGCATCTACCTTCTATTCTCAGAAGGCCGATTACTGACTTGAGCGTTGGAATGTTTACAGTGGGATAACCTCCCACCGTCTTCTGACCTCTTGTAGTTGTGGTGTGAAGGATTCCATGCGTGAAGAACAATGACCGAAATCCGAAGAGCCAGTTTGATGCGAATCTATTCAAAATTTGGATCAGGACGTATTAGTAATAAAAACTTATTAAAAATGATATTTATTTAACATACTTATATAGTATCTATAGCTATCTTTTTAAATATAGATTTCATTTAATTTTTTTTTTATTTTTTAAAATTATAATAGATGCTATAAATAAAAAATTTTAAATAAACCATAGTTTAATGAAACAATTACTGAAAATCAAACCTGAAAGGAAGAAGGATTTTACATTTGGTAATGAATGGGCCAATCGAAGTGGGGCGGGTGATTAATTGTTCTGTCCGTCCGACAGATGGAGGGTTGTTGCGACTTCAAAAGATGCTGCCTGCAAGCCTCCTTCATCCTTTTAATGAAAGAGATTAGATTTTAATAATGACCCTTTAAGTATTTTTTTTATTCTTTTATATTTAAGAGATATTATTATTTTTAAAAAATTAGAAAAATAATATAATTCGAATGATATCTATAAGATAAAAATAATAATAATATTATTATTACAATTAATGGTAGAAAACTACACTAGTTTGTGAGGGGACTCACATCAAGTAAATACCTAAATGCGGCTAGCCAGAATGTCAAGGAGCATAGGTATGTCCCATATTATTTTAGAATAATTCTTCAAAATTTTTTTCATAGAAATTTAATTTAGGTTTTCTAAATTACATTATATATTTTTTTATTTATTTTAAAAAATAAAATAATTTTTAAAACTCAATGTGGGGTTTTTCACCTAATTTGTAAAATCTATGAAGAAGAATAAATTGAATGCCCAATTTATTGTAGAAAAATGTTTGAGAGAAGATGAATAGAATAGGGAGTTATCTTTCATGGTGCAGTAGTTATCCTTAGTATTGAATCAAAATAATACTTAATTAACCGAATAATATATGAATAAATGTGACAATATATTTATTAAATATGTGCAAAGTATATCTGATGGTAAGCCCATAATAAGCAGGCCCAATAAGAAAAACGGTTCAAAATTCAAAAAAGCCCAGGTGTGCAGTCAACGCTAGTGTGGAGGGCCAACTAGGCAGTCGACGTGCTTCCTCAAGACGGTCAACATCTCTGTTGATCGGAAGCACTATAGTAGCAAATCGAGAAGAGGTAAAAACCTTAGATGGGCCAGGCCCAATTTGGCAGACGTTTCTGTTCACGACAGGCAACGGTCATTTTTCTTAATTTTGCGCCTTCCTTGAAGCTAATCTCCATTAAAGAGGGTATCAACAGATTTGACACCCTTCCCATGAGGAAGACGCCAGATTCTCTCTTCCTGTCTACAATGGACTCTAACGGTAATAAAAATACATAAGAAAGGCAAATAATTTGGAGAACTGTTACCCACTCAGAAAGGAAAAGATTTCAACTGAATGCACCAGTCAAGCCTTCCTACTTAAAGAAGGCCGCCCAACACAATGTAAGGATCGCGCTTTCTTAACCAAGGGAGAACACCCTACCCACCATCTATATAACCCCATAAAGTTTTCATTCTGAAGGGAGAGAAAAAAGAAGACACAAAAAACTATGACGAAGAATCCCTGAGCATACTAACACTCGCTCCTAATCACACAATCGCTTACTACAATAATCCCACACCAATCCTTGATTCCAAAGATACTTCACCCACTCCCCGAATTTTATTTTTCAAAGCTTCCACGCTTACAAGACTTAACTTTTCGCTTGTTCCCCGTGACCATTGAGTCGAAAAACTGTGCTCTGCGCGAAGTTGTAGTAACGTTTCTTACATCTAAAGGCGAACACTCCTTCCTACCTCAATCTTCCTCTCTATCTCAACTTTTATTTTTTGTTACCTTCTTATAATTTGAATGCTTATTATTGACTTGAGCGTCGGAGTGTTTTCGGTGAAATAACATCCCGCCAACACCGCACTTTATTTGTCAGAGTAGTGGTGTGGTCAAAACTCGGTGAACGGAGTAGAATCCAGACGTTCCATTCGACCCAAACTGTTCAAATCGATCTAGATACGCATCAATATATATTGCATCTTTTTCTAACTCTACTAAAGAAAAAAAAAAAGTAGCAAAGGAAAGTTAGTTATAATAAATTTGGCTTATCACACAATAATCGAAACAAGGATAATGAATCATTTCGATCGATTTCTCGATCAAAATAGAATTTTTTCTTGAGTTTCAATTTGATTTTGTATGATATTAAAATTTATGAGAAAAGAGAGGAGGATTTGTGGTTATATGAAAACTTATGTTATTGTCTAGTGATTGCAAAATTTTTGTTCAAAATTATAGTTTATACATTAATATTTTATTTGTGTATTTTAAAGCAATAACTTTCATTCTTATTATATTTTTTTGTAATTTTAGTTGAAATATTATAGTATTTAAAAAATCCTATAAACCATTGCAACTAAATCAATTTATATTTATCAGTAAACCATCTGTTTGATTATACTATTAAATCTATTTTGTATCGATTTTAATTTTATAAAAGGGCGATTTAACTGTGAATTTTTCATACGACTTTAGTTTATAATTTTTCGTGGTACTTCGACCATCTACTTGTTACGATGTGCCACACACGTGTTACCGGTATCGATACGATACAATAAGATGTAAAGTATAAATCCTGTGGTCATTTGAATTTCATGAATCTTAAGGTAATTCATCAACCAACAAACCGAAAAAACAAAGGAGCAAGAGCAAATAACTATGTAGCTAAGATATCATTATCAATGAATAGTTCTCCACCGTCGATCGTTAATTACATTTCAGATGATGAAGGTTGTTAGTACTGTCGGTTGTCACGTAGTCCACTGTCATAGAATATCAACAGACTATATAGTGACCATGGTTTCCGAACCAATATTGCTAGATACCCTTTTTTTATATATAATTTATTTATGCTTTTTTTTATGTATATATTTATAGGGGACATATTTTACTTATTTCTTATTTTTTTTTTGAATTTTAATAAATTTTATTTGTAAAAAATTATAAATAAATTATAGAAAGTGGGACAAATATGATTTTTCTTTCTCCAATTGCTTTTGCAAAAGTTATTTCATATTCGCATTCGACATTGAAAAGGCATGGGAATCTAATATTTGGTGGTTGGATATATATATATATATATATATATATATATATTCACATTTTATTTTAGCATCACTGATCCTTTATCACCAAAAAAAAAAAAAAAAGGTTCATAAATGACCATTTTTATTATGCATATATTATATCTTATAGGAAAAAAATTTGGGGTTGCCTAAACAAATGCATTTTTTAAAATTCAATTATCCGTAGAGTTATATGATAATATCCATGGGAACCATAAAAATGTGAAAATGTAAGGATCATCGCATCAAAATATGATGAATTTGGTAATTCTATTTATAAGAGAAAACTAGTGCTAAAATAAAAAGACATAAACAACTTTTAAATTTATTATATGTAATATTATTTTGGATTATTTGAGATGTCATTTTTATGATAAAAATCTTTTAATTTAGTTATTGAATGATCTTAATATGACCTATAATGTAATGTGTGGTGTGATTACATATCAATGGAACAATTTATATAGAGATAACGATTGTCATAAGGTAGCTTGGCCAGTGTGAGTTTCAAAAGCCAACAATAATGACTCACAATATAAAATATCAATTATTAATTTTAGGACATTCCTTTATGGGTATCAAAATCAATGGACAAGTTATTTAAAGGACGCACGATATTCACATGTAACATGTTCGGGCAGAGAAGTCAGGTAATGTTTACGCAATGTTTAGCCGAGGATCATCTAAATAACAAAGATTGCTAGAAATTCACATAATGTTCATGTGAGGTTGATCGAGTAAACAAAGATACCAAAAGTTCGCACGATGTTCATACAAGAAGCGGTTGAGTAAAAGACATTTTCAAGAAACAAGTAATATTTGCACCTGATAGACACATGACAGACAGTCATATATTTTTGGGACAAAATAGATGCTCTTGATGCATGTTGAAAGGGTTCTTGTATGCTATTATTAGTGAGACCAATGCCTGAAAGGCACATTTCTGGATCGCCTAGAGGGCGTTATGCTTGATACACATGAGAAGTGTACATACACTAAGACTACTATAAAATCGTGCCCAATACGATTTTAGAAATAAGTAATATAGCAACAACATGGACAAAAAAGTGACACGATAGGAGATGCGAAAGAGTTTTAAAAGTAATTTTAACGCAAGAAGTACCACACAAGAGAGAATAAAGGAAAGAGAGAAGAGGGAGAATTTTTGCTTCGATTAAGATCTGACTCAAGTTCCGTCTTTTGTCAAGTTTGGATACATTAAGATCTAATGTAAGGCTTGAATTTTATAATTTATGTTAATGGTAAATAATTTAGTTAATATAATTAAATTGAGGTCAAATGAGGTGAAAAATATGGTTAAAAAGAAAAAAATTGCAAATTAGACGCATCATGCACCTGACCCCAAGCCAGCAATGCTACGCCTACCCTACGCCTCTCTAGCCTACCTGCCATGCACCTGAGTGCCCTACCAAGTGCTGTTTCTAGCAGCCCTGCACTAAAACTTTGCTCAAGCGCAGGTCTGTTATAAAAGTCACCGATGATCAATTCCACCATATTTTCAAGTTGTGAAAGAGATAAATGAGGGAGAAGTGTAACGTTCCTGGCACATCCGCATATAGATATTGTCCGCTTTGACCTGGGAGAACTTCACGGCGTCTCCAGCTTACAGGCCGAGGCCTGGGAGAACTTCACGGCGTCCCCAACCTACAGGCTTCACGGTTTTGTTCACGCCAGACGAAGTTCACCGCCCTCAAAACGAGTCTACAATGGGGGAGGTGTCCACGCCATTATAAGGACGCTTCGTTCCCCTCCTCCAATTCAATGTGGGACACTACAGTCCACCCGACTTGGAGGCCCAGCGTCCTCGCTGACACATTGAACCGGGTCTCCGCTCTGATACCATTTGTAACGTTTTCGGTGCACCCGCATGTAGATATTGTGCACTTTGACCTGGGAGAACTTCACGGCGTCCCCAACCTACAGGCCTCACGGTTTTATTCCTGATAGACGGAGTCTACCGCCCCCAAAACGGGTCTATAAGGGAGGAGGTGTCTATGCCCTTATAAGGACGCTTCGTTCCCCTCCTCTAATCCAATGTGGGACACTACAAGAAAATAGAGAGAGAAAGGCTGAGGGAGAGAAAAAAAGAGAGAGAAAATGGGAAAAAGCTTTCGGATAGCTCATTTCGGAAGGTTCAGAATAATAATTTCAGTATATTAGGTGGAGGAAAGTACATCTTTAGCTCATTCTTTCTTTTGTTGTGATTTATTTTCATTTTTTTCGAGTATTATTATTCTAATGCTCGTCCAAACTAAGATTTTAAAATAAAAGTATAAAAAATATGTATATTTGCCGGTCTATCCTGATTTTATAGTAAAATTTATCAAGAATTTCTATTTAATTATCTGCACTACAATTATGTGTATTTTTATGAAATTCTCTTCATGTTTAGATTCATAAAAATATTTTTTACATGTTTGTACTTTGTAGATATTAATTTAAATTATTACATATTATTTATACATGCTAAAAATATATTGTATAATTAATTATGTATTGCATGTTTATTAAATTTGTATTAAGTATTCTAAATTTTCTTTGACATGTTTTATCATTAAATTTTATGTTTCTGGAATTGTTGTGATAAAATGTATAAGACATTACGAAGAAAACAAATTCTACAATTATGACAGGAAAATTGTGAATTGTTTTTCAAAAGGATTTGAACTACAAATTTAAAAGTAAAATATGAAAAATTTCTAAGATAGGAAAGTAAGAAATTAGACTAATGATTATGATTCAGAGGGTAATATTTTTGACATATCTTAGAATATTGTAGTGGTAATTGAGAAATTGCCCCTAGCATGCAAAAAAAATAAAGGCAAATTACGGCCATGTTTACTAAGTTATAGGTATATACTGTCTAACTCTAGATGTTGAATAAGATGGTGATGCCTTAGATTATATGGAAACAAATATAATCCTTTTTTCAACTGATTGTTCCGTTGGCTGATAAAACCTACTAGTTTTAGTCCCTAAAGATAAATGAATTTTTAGCATATTTTGACAGATAAGAATAAAAAAGAACTAGAAGTATATTTTGATGGCTAGCAATAAGAAAAGAATAAGATAAGAAATAAAAAAATTACATTCATATTTTTATTATTTCATTCGGCATGATTCCTACCTCCTACAATATGATTTTAAGATTAAGTATGTATATATATGTTCTTTATTATGTATAGTATCTTGTTGATAATTTAGCTCATTCTTTTATTATTTTACTAACCTTTCAGATGATTCACAAGAGTTTCTACTGCTTGATGAGTAGGAGTAAAGATGGAAGGACTTTATTTATGTTTTCAAAGATATTTGTATATCTATTTTTGGATAGTATTTACTATATTTAGTTATTAGATCTAGTTTGATTTCAGTAGTAGACTGTGTTGAAATTGAAATGGAGTTTTTAGATTTTATAATTTCTTATCAATTATTATATTGGATATATATAGCCGTTAGGAATATAAGAATGTTGTATCTCGGTGATAATTTTTGCATCAGATAGATAAATGTTATAAATGTTTACTACTCCCGCAAATTGGTATGTGATTGACTTTTAGTAATTAGCAGGTATATTTCCTTAATAAATGCTAATGTTATTCTATTATTGGGTTAATGTCAGAGCCACTGAAGATATGACAATATATTTAGATCCTATGCATTATTATGTGTTATTATATATAAGTAATTGTGATATAAGATAAGGTAAGTTCACGTCCATTTGGTTAATGATTTATTTAATGGTATATTTGATAATTAAATATAATAAATTAATATTATGATTAATGATGGATTTTAAGACGTGGTCCATCATATTTAATATGTTTCTGAATTGTATTACCATTTGGTTATTCTTATTCTTGTTGTATTTTTTTCTTATAAATTGTTAGGTATATTAGGAATTGTATTCAACAGATTATTCATTTGGGTTATAGTGAAGAATCTCAAAGGATATTACTTTTAAGCTGGCATTATTTATAGTGGATTCTTTCAAAATCCATTTCGTAATTTTTTTTTTGATTCGGAAGAGTTTTACATGCTAAAAATCGTTGTGCAACGGTGTATTCGTTGTACTTAAAAGTTTGGCGGTCGACGTTTAACAAGACGTTGAAATTTGCTCCGCTATACCAGTTTTGCGTATTTTGCCTGAATCCCAACACCATCGGTTACTTCATTCAATCATATAAGAGTGATTTTAAGGTGGAGAAGAGGGACTTGTCTTGCTTACAAAGCCAATAACTAGCAAATGAAAAAAGGTTGTGGCTTGAATTTGTGTTAAATACTGATTTGCAGGGTGAAATACTAACTACCATACTATTTATAATTACCTAACCCGTGTGGTTTACCTTATACTCTAATTAAGTAAATGAACAACAATTGGTTGAATGAAATTCGGGGGAGGTGGATCGATTTTCGTTGATTACGCAGCTGGCTATGCATTGTCAGATGTAACGTGCCAACACATGTACTGCCTTTAGGGTTTGTTGTACAGTATAAATTTTATATTAGATTTGGTAAAAAGTTAAGTATAATCACAACTACAGCTATTATTATTATCAAATGGAAGGAGTGTCGTATAGTAGCGGTTAAGTTCTTAGAGAATCAACAAGCGTGAACATAATTTAGGCCTTAGCCCACCGATTTCATTTTACTTATTTTGCAAATTTTCGTTTCAATTTGGTGAAGACTTGAAGGTTGCTTGCATTCGATGAGTTCATGAATTATGATAAATAAACAGTACGGGTGCCAACATATATTAACTAAAATTTTTAATTACCATATACATATATATATATAAACGAATTTGTTCCATGTAAATATTCAGTACCTGGTGCAAATATTGGTCACCTTTGAGTATTTTTGTAAATGAATCTGCGTTATATTTGACAGAAAGTACGTATTCGTGTAAAAAAAAAAAAAAGGTAAAATGACTGTGATGTATTATCACGTGGCAAAATGCTTTTGCAATTAAATTACAAGGTTATGGACGGTGAAGCGATCCGTGCTTCCTCATTGCTGAGATTTTATAAAAGAAAAGAGTTTTAGAAATAAAGTCTTTGATGGTTCGTCACCTATAAACCGATCCGAATGTCAAAACCCATAATAAAAAGGTTGTTCAAAAGTCATAATTCAAGAAAAGGCCTTCACAACTCAAGGTCCGAGATTACACAACCCAAGATCACTTGCTAAAACATGGATCAGCCCAATAATTTGCCATGAACGGCCCTATCATGATGGCTCATGATCCTTTTCCCACGCGCTGAGGAAATTTGTCATAACAAATTAGTACAAGTCTGGTAGATATGTCGAAAATATTCGAGCACGATTTATACGATCTCTCCCAAAATGATAACTATCATATCAGACATCTCCTATGATCACGTCAAAGAAGGAATGAATCCTCTTGATTGGAGACGGTTACCATAATTAACACCTATGATTTTCATGGGCCTGTCAAATATGCTTGGACAACCGTCTGCAAACCTTAACACCCAGCAGTCTAAGCACTATAAATATTCGTTTACTCTCACAAACAAAAGGGGAGAACTTTGAATTCAGAGAAGAGGGCTCTAAGATGCAGACAGAAAACAAAAGGAAAAAAAACGACACCATAGACTCCACCCATGAGACCAATTTCCATCCAGGAGGCCTTACCTTTCATCCAAGAGGTCATCCAGGAGGCTAACCCTTTGTCCAGGTGCCGTCCTTCATCAAGGCAATGTACTCCGTCCAAGAGCTGCCCTCTATCTAGGAGCTACCCTCTGTCCAGGAGCTGCTCTCCATCAATGTTTTGCCTTTTATCAAAGAGATGCACTCCGTCCAAGTGTCGCCATCTGTACGGGGGATGCCCTTCGTTTGGGAGATCTACCCTCCAATCCTTACGAGAGGCTACCCTCCACTCCTAGGAAGAGGTCATCCCACCTTTCAGGGGGCCTCCCTCTAGAAAACCAGCTCACATTCCAGGAAACCCTCCTTTGAGTAGCTCGATCCTTTGGACGTGCCTCGAAATCGCCCTTCAATTGGATATACTTTTAAGCTACCCTTCAAATGGACACACCTTTAAGCCGTCCCCTCAATCGAGTACACTTCGAAACCGTCTCTTATTTAGGTGCACTTCTAAGCTACTCTTCAATTAGACAGACTTTTTAGCCGTTCTTTAATCGAGTGCACATCGAAACCGCCCCTTAGTTGAGCACATCTCTAAGCCATCTTTTTGCCGAGCACATCCTAAATCGCCTCTTGGTTAGACGCACTCACATTCAATCCCCTATTACATGCATCCATACATTCTTTTACATACTTATATCTTTTTATTCTTTTAGAAAAATATCTGAGTTAAGTAATAGATGATATAATAGGAATCGAGTCCCGCCAATCCTTTAATATCTTATTTTTAGTTATATTGCGTAAGATTTAGGTTTAAAGATATGGGGACCAGATCGACCCCAATTCGCTTCGATGTGAAAAATCAAACAGCTTTCTAACCCATACAATAATCCAAATCCAATGATGTATCAGTCTCTAATTATATTTTATTTTTAAATTAAATTTATATTAATTTATTCAATATATTTCAAATAATATATTTCAAGAATTATTGGGTATACACTCTAATTTAACATGAATTTGACTTCATCAACCAGACATGAAACATGTTCAAAGAATAACCTCACCGAAGGTTTAGCCGCCGATCGAGTGACTAGGCGACTGAAAGTATGAAAGATCGAGGCATTTAATAACCTGATAAAATAATAAATAAGCATTTACCCAATACAAATAATTACATGTAATTGAGGGATAAAGCAACATAATTAATTATTAAACTGTTATAAAATCAATATAAATGAGGGTTATAGAACAAATATAACGGCTAGAATTTAATGTAACGTAATGCTTTAAATAACAGTTACGCTAATTCCAAATAGATGGATCGATTGATATCTAAATTATAAATACTGACCCTCAGTCAAGGAAATAGGCATTACATATTTTGACAAACAATAACCAATTGCGAGTACAATTAGATTATTGTAGCTTACTCAATTTCACAGTCATCCCTTTTTTTTTTTTTTTTTTGCATCTTTCAAATGTTCTTAAAAAAATTACTCATTTAAATGTCGAATGATATATCGGAGAGTCAGTTTTGTATGCCTCTTACCTCTTATTGAATTGTTGTGTTAAGTGGAATTCAAATTTATAATTATAAAAACCCGACCTACTTTCTTTTGGACCAACTAAAAGTACTATCCGATTTCCTAATTTGTATTTTAATCCAAATCTAATGTATGCAATAAAAATATACAAAATATATGCTTTTAAAATTGAAAAGAATAATAAATAAATAAATAAATAAGCCCAGCATATTGACAAAAAATATAAACGAATTATAGGGAAGTAGAAGTGTAGCAATGCTGTAACAAGAAAGGCTGAATGCCTAACCTTTTTCCAGCCATTAAGCCACTTGGGTGGGTTTAGAGAACCCCATAAAATTTCAAGATAAAAGAAATTAGAAAGTGGGTACTTCAACCCTTCCCACATGACTGTGATCTATCTATATATATATAAAGCCACTTGGGTGGATTTAGAGAACCCCATAAAATTTCAAGATAAAAGAAAATTAGAAAGAGGGTACTTCAACCCTTCCCACATGACTGTGATCTATATATATATATATATATATATATATAAAGCCACTTGGGTGGGTTTAGAGAACCCCATAAAATTTCAAGAAACAAGAAAATTAGAAAGTGGGTACTTCAACCTTCCCACATGACTGTGATCTATCTATCTCACTCTCTCTCTCTATATATATAGATATATATATATATACAGTAGAATAGTGGGCCTATAGTATTTCTTTTTCTTTAATATAATTTGCCAATTGCTCTTCAGAAATAATGCCAGAGAATAAAAGACATCGGTTGTTGCAATCGAGCCGATCTCGGTCCAGATGCCCTGCAGATACACTGATTTCTTGTGAAAGTAAAGGGAAGGGGAGTCCTGGGGTGAGGGATGAAGACGATGAACAGTAGAGAAGGGGGAGATTCGAGAGAGAGAGAGAGAGAGAGAGAGTAGTGAGAGGGCGTGTGACAGAACTGAATGAATATTTTCCTCCCTTTTCCAATCTGTTTTCTGGCATTACATATGGCCAGTCAGTTAAACAGAACCACCTCACGTGGCAATGCTGTGTATAATATTCTAATACCAATATCCCAAATGACAGTATACTCTAAATACAATATCCTAAAATGCTGTGTATACCAATATTCTAAAATACTATATAAAATACTATATGAAATTCCGGTATCTTCGTGGAGGCTGTGTGGTGCGTGAGCTTTTGCGGGTTCTCGGCTGTGGTGGTGGTGTTGGAGTATCAGTTACAATGAGACCGGTAACATTACCCTCCTCATCGAGCACGACCTTGTCCTCAAGGTCGAAAGAAGGGAAATCTTGTATCAGTTCTGCAGCTGGTTCCCACGTGGCATCGGAGGCAGGTTGAGAGTGCCACTGGACGAGGAGCTGAGGAATGAAAGTACCTCTCTGAAGCACCTTGCGGAAGCCAAGGATATGGACTGGCGTGAGGAGGGGCTGGGTTCCCTGTGCTGCTGGTGGGAAGGTAACCGGCTGGCTGGGTCCATCAGGAAGGCCTCGTTTCAGCAGAGAAACGTGGAAAATGTTGTGAATCCTGGAGTCGGCAGGAAGTTCCAAACGGTATGCGACGGGCCCAATTCTTTCGGTAATACGGAAAGGTCCATAGTAGCGTTTGGCCAATTTGTTGGACTGACGGTGCGCGATCGATGATTGGCGATAAGGTTGGAGCTTGACGTAAACCCAATCTCCCAATTGAAATTCCTTCTCGGATCGATGGGCATCTGCTTGATTCTTCATACGAACCTGGGCCCACAGCAGATTGGCCTACAGCCGGGCGAGCACAGAAGCCCAAGTTGATAGCTGCTCATCGACAAAGAGATCGAGGAACCGCCTTGCGAGATACTCGACCGGGGAGGGAGGGGAATGCCGAGACACCTCGAATGGGCTCATCTTGGTGGAGGAATCTTGTCTTGTGTTATAACTCCATTCGCCCAAGGAAGGAATCGGGTCCAGCAAATGGGTGGTCGGACACAAAGCAACGAAGATAGTCTTCGAGGCAACGGTTGCTTGCCCACTGTTTGGCCATCGAGTTTGGGAGTGTGGTAGGCCACGCGGGCCGAGTGTGGTATTTTGCAGTTTAAAAAATTCATTCCAGAACTTGCTCATGAAAATGGGGTCACGGTCCGAGACAATTTCAGAGGGCATACCATGGAGGCGGCAGATTTTCTGGATGAAAACAGCAGCAAGGTCTTCCGCGATGAAGGGTTTGCGGAGGCCCACAAAATGAGCATACTTCGAAAGGTGATCGACCACTACCCATATGACCGTCTTGCCTTGAGAAAGTGGTAAGTGAGTGATAAAGTCCATGGAGATAGAGGTCCAGATGGTCTTGGGTATCGGCAGTGGCTGGAGCTTACCGGGGTAAGCTACGTTGAGGGGTTTAACTTGTTGGCATGTGGTGCACTGGGAGATGAAAGTGTGGATGTCGTTGCGCATTTTTGGCCAATAAAAATGGGTGGCGATACGCGCTAAGATTATTTGAAATCCAGTGTGGCCCCCTGTAGGTGAAGCATGGTACTCATGCAAGATAAGGTCTTGCAATGCTGACTCGGGGGGAATGAAGACTCGTCCCTTGAAGAAGACCAAGCCATCGCGCACTGAGTAGTTGTCGAAGTCCCCAGGCCGATCCTGTATCACAGACATGAAGTCTGCTGAAGCTGAATGCCGGCCATAAAATTGCCGGAGTGCAGCCAGTAGTGCTACAACAGGGCAGGAGGAGGCGCAAAGAGCATGACAAGCCCCCTCTGGCAACCTAGATAGTGCATCAGCTAGGCAATTGTCCCTGCCCGGTTTGTAAATGATCTCAAAGTCATATCCTAACAGTTTGGTGAGCCACCGTTGCTGTTCGGGAGTGTGAATGGTTTGATTTAAGAGAGCCTTGAGTGGCAAGTGGTCAGTTTGCACGCTGAAGTGGGTATCCAGCAAGTATGGCCACCATTTCTTGATGGATTCGGAGATAGCACTCAGCTCCCGTATATACGTAGAGGCGCCTGCGATCTGGGACTAAGTCATTTTGTCAAGAAGGCAATGGGGTGTCAGCTTGGAGGAGCACAGGCCAATGCCATGTCCCGAGGCATCCGTTTGAATGGTGAACGGTTTGGAGTAGTCAGGTAGGGCTAGTACGGGGGTCGTTGTGAGGGCAGTTTTGAGGGCCAGGAAGGTTGTGGTGGCTTCAAGTGACCAAACAAAGGCATCCTTCCTCAAGAAGTGCGTAAGTGGTGTAGCAATTTGGGCGTCCCCAGGCGACAAATCTGTGATAATAACTGCCAAACCCAAGAATCCCCTAGTCATTTTGACATTTGTGGGTGTCGGCCGCCCGGATTGCCCAAATTTTGGCAGGATCAACTTCAACCCCTTGAGCTGATACAATGTGTCCCAAGTAGGCGATAGATGTTTGCCCGAACTCGCATTTGCTGCGCTTAACATAAAAAACTTGGTCCCTCAGAATCTAGAGGACACGTTCCACATGAGCACAGTGCTGCTCCCAGTTAGAGCTATAAATCAAGATGTCGTCGAAGAATACTAACACAAACTTCCGGAGAACTGAACGGAAAATGTTATTCATTTCAAATTGGAAGGTGGACGGTGCGTTGGTCAAGCCAAAGGGCATCACTAAAAACTCATAGTGGCCCTCATGTGTTCTAAAAGCTGTCTTATGGACATCAAATTGAATGCACACGATCCGGTGGTACCCGGATCGCAAATCCGACACCGAGAACACCCGTGCCCCATGTAACTCATCCAAGAGCTCATCCACGGTTGGAATGGGAACCGGTCCTTGATGGTGATCGCGTTGAGAGCGATAATCTACAATAAAACCGCCCGCCTACCATCTTTTTTCTTGACTAACAAAACTGGTGATGAGAAGGGGCTCGTACTTGGTTGAATTATGCCTTCAGCAAGCATTTCACGGATCAGCTACTCCGTTTCAGTTTTCTGGAAGTGAGGGTATCGATAAGGTCTAACATTCACGGGTTCGGCTTGTGGGGTGAGAGGGATGCGGTGGTCTGTGGATCGGGATGGAGGTAGGCCATGTGGTAGTTCAAATATCTTGGCGAAGGAATTGATAATTAGGGCGAGTTTCTCGGGCATTTTGTGGATCGGTGGGCGAGGTAAGCTTGGTGCAATCTAGTGGAGCCGATTGCGGACAAGGATCCGGTGTGGACAAAGATAGTGAGGTGGAGGTATGAAGCCACCGAACGGGTGGATTCTTCCTCCTCGGTGCCCCCAATGTCATGGTGGTTACCGGCTGGGGGCAAACCATGTAAGTGTGAGCACGGTACCGAGCAATCAAAACTCATCCGGAGGGTCCGAAAATCAAATACCATCTGGGCCGGTGTGGCCAACCATTGAACTCCCAACACCAAATCAGCCTCGTAGATGGGTAACAGATAAAGCTCAACAGCAAAACAAACTTGACCCAAGGTGACTTCCACCTTCGAACAGAGTCCTTTACATCTAAGGGAAGCCCCATTGCCCACTGTGACGTTCAGGTGACAAGATGGTTCAATGGGAAGACCAAGATACTTGGCGATACGGGTTTGGAGGAAGTTATGGGTGGAACCACTGTCCACGAGGATGACTACTGGCTGCCCAGAGATGGAGCCTTGTAACCGTAGAGTGGAGGGTATAAAATGCCGCTCGAGAGCATGAAGGGAGATGTTAGGAACAGATTCTGGTGGTAAGTAAGGGGGGTCTGGTTCACGGGGGAGAGTTGTCACAGGTTCGGGGTCCTCAGGGCCTGCTTCCAAATTTTGGAGCCCTGGTAAGGCACCCCCTTCTTCCTCCGCCAACATACACAAGAATTTAGGTGGGCTACATCGATGGCCAGGAACAAATTTCTCGTCGCAGTTAAAACACAACCCTCGAGCACGGCGGGCAGCCATTTCTGAGGGGGATAATTTTTTTATGAGTAGTGGAGAGAGAGGTTTTTTTACCGTCACTGGTGCTGGAACATCCAGGAGCCGGGATCCCGTAGGCCGTGGCCAAGTTGGTTTACAGGCCTCAAGTTTCTCCTCCACCAGTTTAGCCATCCCAATTGCATCAGGAAGATTAGTCGGCTTCAACAACGGGAGTTCCCTCCGTATTTCGTCCCTCGTGCCCGAAATGAAGCGGTTGAAAGGATTGGTGTGGTCGATAAGCCATGCGTTCGAGTCGACAATGATTCGAACTCTATCATGTAAGCCGTTATCAATTTGTGTCTGTCGAAGCTTGTACAGGCGGCTTCGGGTTCGAGATAGGAAGATGGTCCGAATCGAGTTCGAGGGCTTTGGAAAATCCTCCGGGTGTGGTTAATCGGCCGGTGGCGTCCATCCACTGGTACCATTGGAGTGCGGTCTTAGGACATGTAGAACGCGACCACTATCAATTTCTGGGTCCAGGGAGTGCCGTGGTATAAGAAGAAACGTTTGATTTGGAAGAGCCAGCCAAGGACGTTTTCGCCGGTAAAGAACGGCAGTTCCAATTTGGGCAAGCAAATGGAGGTAGGGTTTTGCATGGTGTTGGTAGGTGCGGTGAGTAGAGCAAGATTTTGAGAGGTTGGGGGGTCACCGGAGGAATTGAGAAAGGGGATGGAGTAGGTAATAGGGGTGGATTTGGAGAGGGTGAAGTCTGGCGATCGAGGCGAACTAGAACTTGGCGTATATCTGAACGGATCTCTGAGATGGACTGTTGCAGTTCACCGCACGTCTGTGGGAGGTGTTCCAGGGACGACAGGCGCTCTACATGTTCTCGCAGCTCCTGCATGATACTGGCGATGGACTCCTTGTGAGCCCTGTACCTCGTTTGCATCCCGTCCGTCATTTTCTCTCAATGAAAGTACCAATATGTTGCAATCGAGCCGATCTCGGTCCAGATGCCCTGCAGATACACTGATTTCTTGTGGAAGTAAAGGGAAGGGGAGTCCTGGGTGAGGGATGAAGACGATGAACAGTAGAGAAGGGGGAGATTCGAGAGAGAGAGAGAGAGAGTAGTGAGAGGGTGTGTGACAGAACTGAATGAATATTTTCCTCCCTTTTCCAATATGTTTTCTGGCATTACATATGGCCAGTCAGTTGAACAGAACCACCTCACATGGCAATGCTGTGTATAATATTCTAATACCAATATCCTAAATGACAGTATACTCTAAATGCAATATCCTAAAATGCTGTGTATACCAATATTCTAAAATACTATATAAAATACTATATGAAATTCCGGTATCTTCGTGGAGGCTGTGTGGTATGCGAGCTTTTGCGGGTTCTCGGCTGTGGTGGTGGTGCCGGAGTATCAGTTGCAATGAGACCGGTAACATTGGTTAATTGAGGTACACAGTCCATTAAACACACATCCATCACAAGAATTACACTCAAGAATCCAAAGAGGTTATGATCATTTATGAAATGAATTACTAATGCATCAATTTTATATACAAAATTACATCTTACAGTAAAAAAGATAAAAATGAAAATTATCTCCAAGTTCGTATGCAATGTAACTCATCCCGAGCATTTTATTCAGATGCAGTTATCAAATCGATTCCACCTCACCTCTTCAGGAAATTGAGTGATTTTATTGCATAAGCGAAAATTAGAGCAAAAAACAAGCAGAAGCTTACTACTGCAACAGCTGCGATGCCCAAATATTCAGGCCTAAATCCGAACCCAATCCTCAGCAGTTTCCGCACTGGTAGCGAGTCTGTTCCGTCGGATAGCTTTACTGGTGTTTCAACATCGCCGTACTGTGAGGTAAGAAGGCCGTATAGACTCCAGGATACCGGGTTAATCCAGTAATACCATCTCCACCATGCGGGAATCCTCTGTGAAGGGGAAACGAAAAAGAAAAAGAAATGCATTTCTCAGCATGACGACTTGAAATTTCAAAAATTTATACTGGGAAAGCATTTATATCGGCATGGAACAGGAACATGACACCAATACATGTAACATGCTATGTTGCAAAAGATGAGCATGGTATGTTGGGGGCATATTAACTAAAATTTTTAGTTATTAATAGATACATGATAATATATAATTAATTACCAATACTATTTTATGATAAATTATCAATAAAAATGCACATTTTTTGTTTTATCGTCTAAAAAAATTCATTACGAGAGCTAGCATACGAGTGAACTGATGTGTTATAACATAACTCATTGGATTTTTAATTATTTTTAAATTAAAGATGGTTCTAATTGTTTATAGCTTATGTGAAGAACCCAATTTTTCTCAAAATTACAAAATAACTCAACGGGTCAAACATATCACAACGAAAAAGAAAAATAATAAAATATTTCAATACGTCATCAATGTCTGACAGTGTCAACCGCATCATGAGCATCAGCTTGTGTGTGAGAAAAAAATAAATAAATGAGAAATGAACAGGACTTGAGGGGAGTGGCTAATACTTGAGGCAAAATCCGAATCTATACGACTGGTTTCTAACACGATTATTTGAGGCTAAGTAACTACCATGCTTCTTATTAAATTGGATGCAACGTCACCACTTTAATATGGGGAAGTCCTGACATTCTGATATCTTTGCTCGATATCAACGAAGTCAGCCGCTCTTACTTCTCATCAAATCAGGCAAGACGTAAGTGTGTTTGGTATTCTTCTTTTGATGTATAGAATTTCATAAATCTGTGTAAAATTGAGTGATATTAAATTTTCTTGTGTTTGGTTAGTGAAGTGAAAAACTATAGATATTAAAAATTAAATAAAAGACTGGAATTCTATAGTTATATTTTTGTCCAAAGTAGAATTCTATAGTTTTTCATCCAAAATTCAGTAAAAAATAGTGGAAACCTCTAATAAACAATGTGTCTCCCATACACAAGAAAACTAGATTTGCATAGCTTTACATCAAGCAAATTAAACAGTATATAGGATGTCAACAGTTTTCTTAGTTATCAACAGTTTCACCACTTCATAGCTCTATACTATTTTTCTAGTACAGGGTCAAGCAGAACACATCATAAAAGGCATAAACCTTGAGACCATCCACATAGCATGATCAATTGCTGTAAAGTAGTTGAAAAAAAGATGCTCATATGTTTCTCTTTTTGTGGCATTAGCATGATACATGGCATCCCAAATGAAGACTTTGAAAGAGTGTTTTGGTACCTGGTGGGGAATCATGAATCCGCTGAAAAGGTTCCACAGCATATAAAATGGAGCAGCTATTATGGCAGAAACCTGATGGCTGGGCGTGATGGCTGTTGTCATCATTCCATAAAACGTGAACGATAGCACCGTGAAATACATAAAGAATATATACCACCCGAATTTCGACAGTGTCCACTCAAACGAAGCCATGGAGTAAAATATTGTGCAATAAATGAGTGTCTGCACGAAGACGTAAGGGAACTCAATTGCAACCTGGCAAAGGGGAGAAAAAATGGAAAAGATAGTAAGAGGGAATCAATGAACGCAGTGCTATTTAAAAATAAATAGATACTAAAGGAGCTAAATCATCCATTGAAAACCTGTGCAGATGCAAATGGTAGAGCTGAATATAGTCCCGCAGCTCGTTCTCTATATGAAACATATCTTTCAGTGGAAACAACAGGTTGAACTGCAGTACCATTCGTAACTCCAATGAACAAGACCGCTGCATACAGCGATCCCATTGCATTGAATATTTCCTGCTGAGTTTCCCTGTAAAAGCGAAAAATGCGGGCATTAAAGGCGAGGAATTATTAATAGCTAAACACTTGCAAGTTATCATCAGGAAGACATCATTTTCTCTTCTTTACATTCTGACTTCTAGCTAAAACTCACTCATAATAGATATAATGGTTTATGATATAAAGAACTCAAGGAGCACATATGGCAATAAACAACTCCTTTAAAAGCCTTGATTTTTATAGCTACGAGATATGATTAATAGAAACAGTCTTTAAGAGATATAGGGATAAAGCTAATAAAAACACTCCCTGGACACCACAAAAATAGTTGGCTCATGAGCTGAGTCATCGTTTATTTCTGCTCTGTTTAGGATCACATACTTCTGACTTGATTAGCCTGCACTTGTTTAGTCAAATCCCAAATTGACACTAAAATTCTAAAAGCATTACATTGTTCCCTCTTTGACTAAATTTAGTTAAATTATCTTATACAGCTAATTTTCAACTATAACTAGCCAAGCAATGATGCAGGCTGTGTTTTAAACATCGCATTGGCTGGATAGACCACTTTTCTCAATCAGAAAGTGTCTTGTTTGACAGAGAGTAAGGATAGAAGTCTCCACTAAATAAGCAGCCTGCCACCGGACAACCTGTGTCAAGAGAAGACTGAATATCTACCATCTTATATGCTTCTTTACGCATTATTTGGACACCCAAAAAGTTAGGAGGGAAAAAGAAATTTATGAAGAAAATTAACTATACTTGATCTCCTTCTCCTCCAAAACTTACATTTTCATCCTAGTGTTCAGTGGGACCTTCAAGATAGACAACCTCCTAACAATAGCACAACAACAATCACTATAAAAACATTAAGTTTTACAAAGTAGGGTTGACTGTATCTATTTTTGTCATTCTACTTAATTTAGTAAAATATCTTCCGAAAGTAGTAGCAATTTAAAATCAATTTTATCGCCTCTTTCCCAGTTTTTCTTGATATACAGCTTTCTTTCTTTCCTCGAACTTTAAACTCCCAACTATAGCAGGCTTTATATTATTGCAGGAGGAGAAAGCCATCATCGCACTCATTTTGTTCACACTGCTATCAATTATCGAGTAAAGCATTCCCAACTATTGAAAAGCTAAGAAAGGTATAGCATATGACCTTTTAGAACCAAATCCCCAACATATTGTACCAAGCATCAATGAGATGATGACAGTGTAGAAGAAACGAACTGCAGTATATTGTGGATTTCGCCAGTAAGACAGATTTTGTTTCCAAAAACAAGCCTGGAACTGATGTCGGAATGGCTGAGAATACTTGGTTGGAAAATTTAGTTCTTTTGAAGTGTTGTTTGGTCTACTTAGACGAATAACCAACTCACTGTTACGCCTGAAACAAAAGGAGATGGTTAAGTAGGACATATTTTCCATTTTTCCTTCCTTTTTTTTCCGCAGTTAAAGTTGGGGAGGAGGGAGTTGAACTTGAGACCTATTGGTCCCAGAGGCTTGGTCTTAACTAACTTAGCCAAGGCCTCATTGGATTAAAATCAAAGGATATTTTTAATCAAAAAAAAAATCTCCTGGCAGCATAATGAACAACTAGACATACTTAAACAAGGTTGAGTTTCTGTACACTTCTGCAAAGTCCACACCCAGACGACTTTCTTCCGCTGAAGAGGTGACTTCAAGCATCCATGTGGCAGGATTATGACCTGGTTTGATCTTTGGCACTCCTTCAACTGCCTATAAATGGATACATGCAATAAATTAACACTTCCCTGGAATCAAGATTAAATTACCAAGGGTAGGAAGAAAACAACATAGTATTTGATACGACACACAAACTGACCTCAAAAAATTCAATAAGCTTGCATGACCTTGGCCCAAGTGGACCAGCATAAATAAGCTGTCCCCCACGTTTCATAAATAAAAGCTGAAAGAGAGAGAGACAGTATGATAGTGATCGATAGAGACATCATCAATGGAAAGGACAGAAAGAAAAAGAATATGACATGTGACAGAATGTGCAGACAAACATCATGACCATATAGACAGGTTAGAGGAAGTATGGAGAGTAATAGAAAGATGATTTGGCTAATAATGAACCCATATAAAACATAATTGGCTTGAATTTGGAGTATGCACTTGCACTTGAGGCGCACTTGGCAGCATTTACTGCTTATATTTGCTTCAATCCATGAGGCTCTATTAGTTGGAAGCCATGCATCTTTTGGTAAACTCATTACTGGCAGTGGCATCCTAAATAAGAGGGAGAGACCTAGAGAGGATTCGTTTGTTGTTGGTGGATGATGCTAACATGCACAGCAGTAATTACTATGTCAATGTGGTATCAACTCACAAACCACATTGAGCCTGCCTTAAGAGAGTTAAACAGATGGTATGATAAATGTAAGGCATGATCCTCCCATCAGCCCATGGAGCAGGTAAAATGAAGAATAATGACCTTACTTATCCAGATTGCCTTTCAGTTATTTAACGTGAAAACAGACCATTCAGCAAATAGTAGAAAACCTATGAAGGGGAAAGCACCTCATCAAAAGATTCAAAAATGTCTATGCTTGGCTGATGAATTGTACAGACAATTGTTCGGCCTGTGTTAACAATATTCCTCACAGTTCTCATCACAATTGCAGCAGATCTTGCGTCCAACCCAGAAGTTGGTTCGTCCATAAAGACAATAGATGGGTTCGCAACCAGTTCCACAGCAATTGTCAGCCTCTTTCGTTGCTCCGTTGACAAACCATCAACAGCAGGTAGACCAACCAATGCCCCACTCAATGAAGTAAGCTCTACAAGTTCCATAACCTCCTCAACAAAAGCCTGAAAATAACCCCAACAAAGTCATGCATGGTCCAACAGATATGAAAAAAAAAAAAAAATCTTTTAGTTACCCTCTGTGTCTCCAAGTCAACGTTAGAAGGCAGCCGTAGCCACGCAGAGAAAAGAAGAGATTCAAGAACAGTTAAGCACGGGGAATGAATATCATTCTGCTCACAGTAACCAGATACTCTTGCAAATGTTTCTTGCTTTTTGGGATACCCAGATATGTAAATGCTCCCTTCAATTACCCCACCAGTTTTCCTGCCAGCTAATACATCCATAAGAGTGGTTTTACCAGCACCACTGACGCCTACTAAAGCAGTGAGCACACCAGGCCTAAATGCTCCAGTTATGTCGACCAACAAATGTAATCTATCCTCCGATATCCCTTGCTGTTTCAGCTCCTGAATCATTACAGGGATTAGGATTAAGGACAAATAATCAAAACAAATATAAGAGCTTCCTAAATATACAAACCAGAGGAACATCAACATAGTAGTTGATGTTGCTGAATGACATGGAAAGTGGTTGAAAAGGAAGAACCATGCCCCTTTGTGTGAATCCTTTTGCTGACCCAAAAAAGTCAGGAATATGATGATTATTGATAATTAGTGCTAAAAAATAAACAAATAGTTCCTTAGTTACTAAAGAACAACACAACACGAATGCATTATCACTAACCATTTATTGAGTCAGAATGCTCCAAGAACTGTCTAAGCTCGATCACAACTCTTTCACCCTTCCTCCGCCTTTCTCTTTCCTGGAGCTCCTCCTTAGAAATAACAGCTTGACGCTTCCCAAGAGCTGGAGAAATAGTAAAGCATAAATCAGTTGCAGACTTAAATTGCTTGGCAAATGCCAATGGAGACCTGAACAATTTAAAGAAAGCAGGTCTTACGATGAAGGTAAGTTAGGAAGATTGTGAATAGGATATTGAACAAGATTGTATATCCAAGCAAAGCCCCAATACCAATCCAATACCAGTAATTTTCTGGAAACAAGCTCCTTGATCTCAATACCGAGTCACCTAATCTGGAGTTACCTAATTGCTAACAGACAAGTAGAGAACCATGAGTTTCCACATGTGAGGAAGAATGGCTAAAGCCATGGATGAGACTGTAGCAATTTCAAAGTAATCCATATGCAAAAGTTAGTTCAATAGATTCTAGAGCCTACATGCAGCTAGATAAAGCATGGATCCTTTCCCTTCAGAATCTCCTTAATCATGCAACAGCATTAAGCCAACAACATTGAATCTAAAGGTTAATCAAATTATTAATTTCAGAAACATAATGGTCTTGAGAAAAGGATGCAGAAGTTGTTTTAGTAAAGAAATGTGCTGTGCATGTTTTAGAATTCAAGTGACACTGAAGGATGTGACATAGGACACATCTCCCTCAATATGAAAAATATTAACCAATCTCAACAGAAAAACCCTTCGCACTCATTTTTCTTTGTTTTCAATGAGTAGCAAATGTTATCAATAATAAGAATGTAAGGTAACACAACAATGTGTAAGCAGATCACTTGAAATATGTACAATGAAATGATACCGCACTACCTCATATAAAATATGAAGTTGCATGGGACTTAAACTGAAACACGAAATCACATCCAGTAATTCTACCACCTAGGCACATTGACTCTCTTCAAGAAAATCGTAAGATTTTCTTTAACTTTGAAGTCCAAGCCTTCATGCAAAAGGGAACAGTGATCATATGAAAGTACTTGGTGAACTAACTACCTTATCCCAAGAATGGCCAAGGAATTCATTTACAGAAACTGCATTCTGACCATACATTAAAGGAGAAAGCCAGAAGCCCCAAATCCACCAACTAGGAATGCTATCTGTAGGATAATGGTATCATGTTAGTATCTGATATCAATTTAAAAATTTAAAAGAGTTCTCAAATGACAACATTTTACCTCTTGAAATAATATATCCTCCAAGGCCCATGACAACCAACATGGCAAAAGATCCAAATGTGTTAGCAACTATCATATTCCTTCCCAGTGATCCAATCACACGGAAAAGAGATAAAGACATTTGGTGGAGAAAAAAGAACAAAAGCAATTGACAAAGGAACCTGAAATGTGGAAAAATAATAATTATAAAACTACAATTAAAACCTTGTTCCTCCTAAAAATCATGACACTTAATGCAGAACTCCATTGGAATAGTGAATTCACAATTAAAGGATTCATTCCCAATTCAAGATCTAGGTTTACCTAGTAATGTTGGGATCGTATCCAATCACATAATATGTAATTGCCACCCAGAAGCCAGACTCCAGAAGTGAAGTAGGAACACTCAAGATCCATGAAGGGATGGTATAAACCCAGCAAGGATAGAAGTGCAGGTCCCTATGTTTGTAAATAACTGGAAGCTTTGCCACTAACATGGACACCTCAGTGAATCCATTGAAAAGGATTATAACCATGGAGAAATATAAAGCCCCCATGTACAAGCCTCCATCATAAATAGTATTATGGTGGATTGCCGTCCGGAAGAAAACAGTCATTGTGATAGTAGCAACAAAAAGCAGCTGCAGGAATACCATACAGATAAAAAAAAATCAGACAGAACCTTATAATATTACAACTTTTTTCTTCCAGGCTATCAGCAAACATTCCAAATCCTGCATTCTATTTGGCATTGCTTTTGCAAATACTTTTGGAAAAGTTATAAATCATTTTTTTTCCAAAAAGCATATGTTTTATAAATTACTCTGAGTTATTTAACAAGTTTTATATCATTTTATAGCTTTTCCGAAAATCACATTTCAAAATCAGAAACAAGCACCCATCTAATTTGGGATCCAGCAAATTTAAAACAGCTTTTCATTATACCCAAAAAGGTAGAGTTGTTATGTTGTTCCTTGCATAAAAAGTCGGCAACTTTACCTGGATGAATTTAAAGACATAGATAAAGGAATTCCTTTTCATTAGTAGCTTCAGCCAAGAATAGCCAATCTTGAGAAGTTCAATCTTATTCACACCATAGTAAGAAGTTGACAAGGCTGTTGGATGATTTGATTTTTTATCAAAAGGAATATCTAGTTCCTCATACAAATTCTTTCCCACGTGAAATGAACGGAAGGCTTCTGCAAACTTTACTACGGGAATGTATTGGTGAGGGCGGACAGGATCAGACCAGTACTGCTCTTGGTCCTTATTTGATGTAACCTGCGTACAAGAATGTGCAAGAAGTTAGGAAACCACAAAGTACCACAGATTTTCACAACTGAAGCTAGGGCTTACTTCTTGCAAAAAGTCTGCAACATTCTTCCTCTCAGGACATGTGAATCCCATCGATGAAAAGAAATCAAGAACAGCATCACGAGGGCCTTGGTATACTATTTGGCCCTCACACAGTAGCATGACATCATCAAACAACTCGTAAGTTTCTGGAGAAGGCTGAAGCAGCGAAATTACAGCTGTCCCATCCAGTGCACGAGTAGAATACTTAAGATACTTGATAATTTGATAAGTAGTGGAACTGTCGAGACCATTCGATATCTCATCCATGAACAAGACCCTAGCTGGCCCTACTAATAGTTCACCTATCAAGAATACAACATCATCATTCAAACATCAACCACAGGCTTGACATAAACGATAAGAAGATTAAGAATGCAGGGCATATACCTGTTGTCAACCTCTTCTTTTGGCCTCCAGAGATCCCCTTAAGCATTTCATCTCCCACTACAGTGTCCGCACATAGGTCTAAACCTAAAATCTTTGTCAAACTAATTTTAGTTCTCCAAGACAACAGAAGAGAACTAATGCCAGTGTCGGCGAGGAAGTATTGATATCAACATGTTATAAGCTTCCTCTAGCTTTTAATATGTAAAAGACATAAATTTTAAATATTTGAACCACCTTAATCGTCCATCCCTGATCTTTTCTTCTATGGTTGCAATTTTCACTTTGCTACGGATATCTTCATTCCATATATTATCTTTTAAAGTGACCTCAATTATCAATGTTTGCATTTTTATCTCCAAACACCAACTTTCTATACCTATTACTTTTAATGTCCTAACATTCTTACTAGGAAGCAAAACAACTCCAAGGTGTTGTGGCAGTGTCTCTCACTTATTAAATACTAAGACTCTCCAAGACTTCCTGGGAGAATGTCGGGCATGATCCAACCCATGTTAGGTACACTTTGGTGTGTGTTAGAGTATTTTATTTTTTATGTTTATTTGAATATACTTGGAATACGCTTGGACATGTTAAGGACACAATTAGGACATGTGGACTTTTAGATATTGAAAATAAAGAAATGAGACATTTCATGAAAATTAACAAGGTATTGAGGTTGTTTACTAATTACCAAAAAAATCAAAACACAAGGCTAAGTGAGAGAAATGAACACCCTTAGTTTCAACTCACATTCAATAGTAGAGAGAAAGAACGCTTGACTGAGAAAAGAATGGATTGCTAGTGATGCAAGCTTAGGAGATGACTGCGGATATGTATTTCATGGTGTGTTCTATGCAAGCTTTAGCTCTATGTTTCATTCTCTTCTATTTTGTTGTGAAATTTGTTGTGCGTGCCCTAATTATATGGATGTTGAATCATTGTTGCATTAGTTATATCCTTACTTTTTTGTTGAATAGTTGCTTGAATACTTTCCTACATTTGTTTGTTTTTTGCTCTATTATTCTCTCTTTGGATGAAAAGGGGCTAGACACCATATTTGTGTCCTAACTCTCTTTTTTGAATTATTTAAGGTGTTTGGTTGATTGGCTCCTCTTTGTTTAGTTTTTATTCTATTGTGAACCGTAATAACTAACAAACCTTAACTTCACATTTACTTTTTTAATTCACTTCTTTTTCCTTATTTTTTTGGTTGTGACTATGACCAATGGCAATTACTTTTTCCTCGAATGCCCTTACCTCTTTTATTTCATAGAAATTGCTTGTTTAAAACCTTTGCTATAACGAAATATCCTGGGGTAATTAGAGTTTACAAAGAAATATTTATCATTTGTTTTGTGTGTAATGTTGTTTGCTTAATTATATAGTCATACCTTTAAAAAAGTTAAGTTTTAATTAATGTGTCCATAGCATGTTAAATCCTCATTTTTAAGAAAATAATGTACCATTGTATACGTGTCTTGTGCCCATATCCATACTTCTTAATATTTTTATCCATTAAATATAATAGATATTTTCTTTTACTTTTTGAGTTATTTTCGTATAACAAATTTTTCCAATACATTTCTCCATTTTAACCAATTTGTTAATCTTACACGACACATTGTCATTGATCTCTCCCTTTTCTTGAATTTTAAACCCAAGGTGATTGTTTTTCAAAATATATTGATTATTAAATTTCACTTTTCCTTATTTAGTTCATAATTACTAAAATTATGCTACATATATTTTATTTTTTTTCTACTTGTCTTAAACCCTTTAACTTCTAGAGCCTTTATCTATAAATCTAACTTTACTTTCACTCCTGCACTAGCTTTGTATATCGAGACAACATCATTTGCAAAAAAAGCATACTTCAATGCACCTCGTCTTTAATGTCTTGTAAGCTTATCCAAAAGCAAAGCAAACAAATACGGACTCAAAGTTGTCCATTGATCCACTCCTATCCCCATAGGAAAATACTTAATGGCTTTTTATAAAGTTCTAACACTGGTACATATTCTTAGTGACATTTATCTATTTTCTGCCATTCCTTTCTTATAACACTCGCCATAACACTTCCATGGGCACCCTACCTTAAACTTTTCTACATCAATGAAAATTATGTGTGGGTATCTTTTCTTTACCCTAAATTCTCCATTAACATTCTCAACCTAGGTAATGTTTAATGCCCTATTATATAACCAAAATCATTTCTGACATCCATTTCTTTTAGCCTTTGTTCAATTAGTATCCCAAAGTTAAAACTGTGGCTAATTAATTCAACACCATCACAATTAGCTCAATGTCTAATATCTTCCTTATTTTATTATATAGTCACTAAAACATATTTCCTCAATTCATCGGATATTCTTTTAGTTTTGAAGCATACTAATTAAACTAATTAACTAATGGCTTCATGTCTCTCAAGTATTTGAAAATGACAATAGCCATGCGACCTGGTCTTGCAAATTTAACATTCTTTTCATTCTTTTAAGTGGATATTCTTTAACTCTAATTTCACAAACATATGTAATTGCCTTTTCCGCCTCACGAACTTTTAGATGTAGGCCCTCAACTCTATCAATTGTCGGTTATCTTATTTGAACAATTTTGTCGCCCGTCTTTTAGGTCAATTTTCTTTAACAAAAAGATCATTACTCCAACTTTTATGCATATAATAATACCAAACCATTGCCAATTATTTCTCTTACCCTACACAATTTATTTCTTTCTCTCCCTCTTTGGTTCCCAGCTTAGCATAAAGCTCATTTTGAGCTCTAAATTTATCTTTACTTACCACTTTCTTTGCTAGTCTTTTTGCCTCTTTTGTATTTTTTGGAATTTTCATTAATCCTATAATATTTTCTTGTCTTATAACACTCTTTGTTTTTGTTGTCTTTTGGAAATCCTCACCCCTCCACAAGTAATTTGCCTTTCTCTGTGTTGAAAAAGCAGGAGATGACGCCAAAGCAAGCAAGAAACAAGGGATGATCGGGCAAAGTGAGTCTTTGTTTTTATTGCCTTTTTGACATCTTCACCACACCAAAAACTTTCCATAGTACCAATGCTTCCTCCTTCAGAATTTCCTAGGACTTTCTATGATATGACCTTAATCCAATAACCCATCTTACTCCTTGAAAATTTTACGTCTTTTGCTGCTCAAAGATCTTCTTTCAACATTTTCTCTCCAAATTTGACTACATTTTCTCACTTTAGGGTCCACCATCTTACCCTCTTACATTTGTCAGAATATACAAATTAAGGAAAGACCAAAAGCCAATATGCACAGGCTAACCAGAGCATATAGTACCTTCAAAATGTAATCCACCACTACGTTTGTGTTTTGTCCATCCAAGGCTAACGCCTGAGAAAGCAACTTAAAGTATTAACAACCTGTTAACAAAAAGACTGACAATTTTTATGAATGCGTCAACCTTCATGAATATGTCAAGATCTTCTTCAGGCTTTAGACCAGCCCTTTTTTCTCTTCTTGCAAGTTCCAAAAGCATATCTATTAAAGTTGGTCATAGCACAGAAACAAGATGAGCATATGTATACAGCTGACAAAGACAATAACACAAAGAGGTAGCAACACTTCTAACCGTATTTGATCCTAGCCCCTTGGCATCGTGCAGCAAAGTCAAGCGTCTCCCGGACAGTCATCTCTGCAGCATGGCAATCTTGTTGACTTACATACGCAGATGTCCTCTGAGGAACAAACTCACGAAAATCATGTCCATTGTATGTGATTTTCCCTGACATCTTTGAACAACACAAGAGATTAGGAAAGTACCACAATCTATGAGGAAAGTGTAGCTGACATGTTCCATAATAACAGGAAATGCGCACAATTTAGAACAATCAAGTTTGGCTTTTGCCTCAAAGGAAAGCAACTTGCTGTGACTTTAGGGCAATGAAATAAACAAAGTGGTTCTTAGTCACTATATCAGGAAATGGATTTTAAGTCATCATTACTAGCAAACGTATTTAAACACTCACTACCTGCAATCCTTGCCCCATGCGTCCGGCGAGGGCTAATAACAATGTAGTCTTTCCACAGCTGGGAGGACCCAGTAGCAGCATCAACCTGCAAGACATTGTCATGCCTAAGTATACTACACAGACGGAAGACTCATTAAGCAGTTATCACTCCAATTTCCACACACCTGGAAGGTCTAATAATTCCACTGATATTATCTAAAATTGTCAACTTCGCTCTTTTTCCTGGGAATATTTGCAACTTCCTCAAGAAAGCCTTCAAGTTGGCACAATGAAGTGCATCAAATTCAATACGTTGTAGGGTATAAAAAACAAATTATTCATGAGTAAAGTTCTGTTGTAAGGGCCGTGATTTATCGCAAATCTTTACCTCGGTCATGTTAAAGATAAAATTAGGAATGGTTGGCAGTGCTCGGCTTCCAATGTGGACAAAAGACTCGACTGTTAGATGCCGAAACCGAACTTCTATCGTCGGGAACTCCAGATCTACTCTGTGTAACAAAGTAAATCAACTAAGGTATGAATTCACATGTGAGAAAAATTCAGCTCGTATCAAGGTGCTCACTACGTGAGGGCAGCATATCAGTGTGATATTGAATTGATTTTGAGAATGATGAAATAATTTCCAAAATCCAGCTATTCACAGTTCACGCAAACACAACGCAAAGATAAACTATTTACTATAACCAATTTGACTCGATCTTCCAAAATGAGAAATAGTTCAAATTTCTCATCATCCACCAGATGGATAAACAAACATTACAGTTACCGCAGTCAAAATGTTCGTATCTGCCTAGGAGATGTGTTGGATTGTTTGTCCCCTGCTCTTTTCATGTCTTTTTTTTTTTCTTGGATAGATAAAGGCTACAGTCTAACGTAACGTTTTATTCTTTCTTCTGTCTACTTCACCATGTCCCCTTCATCGCACAATTACATTCGTTGCAATCTCCCAAAAATTCATTGCCCCGTTTTTCGGTTTTGTGGCTGTTCTTTAATCAATTTTCTAAAATACAATTTCACATTATATCTTCGCGTGCAGAAGTTTTGGTTCTCTTTTAGTTGTCTGAATCATTGACTTCATTCTCTCGGCCACTTGATCAGAGATCAAGTGAACGTAGTAAAAAAGAAAATATCAACAGAAGCTCAGCCAATGAAGATGCCACGCAAGTAAATCATACTTAATATGCATCAATCTGATAATAAGTTAATCTCAAAGAACTGTTATTTCTATCTCTTCTTCCTCAATTCTCTCCAATTTGAAACAACCAAAAAATGAACTCATCAAACGAAGCTTAAGAAGTGGAATTACTCGTCCAAACGGCGTCGGATGCGATCGAATAAGTTCTCCGCATCATTATCGACAGAGCTCACCAACCGATCCAAAATAAGCTTGCGCTCATCAGCATTAAGCTCACCTACACGGATCTCCTTGGAATCGCCAACAATGTTCGTCAATATCCCCCTCCGAACTCGATCGTAAGTCGGCAGCCGCTCCAATGCCGCCCATCGGAGCGCCTCCTCGTCCTCCTCGAGTTCCCGCGACGACGTCGACCTCGCGAACACGTTCTCCGAAGAATTCCACATCGAAACGATAGATAAATTCTACGAGAATGCAAGGAGGAAGAAGATAGAGGATGGAAGGAAGAAGAGTACCGCGAGGGAGACAAGCTAATGAGTGCTTTTATGCTGTTTACTGGGAAATGCTGAGATAGGTGGTTGGGCTCCGGCCCCTCATTTAATAAATGTCATCCGCTCTCTTTCTTCTTCCGTGACTTTGCTTAGTCATCCCCGTCTTCTGCTTCTTTTGGCCGCTAATTCCTCTCTCTCCCTCCGATATTTTGTTGTACCGTTTTGCTAGTTACAGTTCGTGTAGAACGTGTAGGAAGGACGGCAGAGAGAGAGGCGGAGAGAGAGAGCAGGGGTGGAGGTGGGAGAGGGCTCACATTAAATGCCCGCGGGAAAAATAGGCTGACGGATTGTCCGGGTTTCCGGTGAAATGAGATTTAAACTCTTATGAAAATTTCTAAATGACTTTTAATAAAAAATAATATTAAATTTGTTGGATATTATTTAAATTATAATCAATCTGACCCGTTAATATAAGGGCCCTCAAACCATAAACTTATAAAAAAATATAAATTAACCGAATTATTGATGCAGCACTGATCCGACTTCAACAGATCTTGATTCTTTCTGGATGGTTTGAACCTACCATTCACTCGAAAGACGAATCCTCGCCACACCACTAAAACGAACAAGAGGTCGGCGTTAACGGGCGGGATGTAATCCCATCAAAACACTCCGACGCCAGTCCAAGAAACTGCCTTTGATGGAAGGAATCAAAGTGAGAAAGAATGGGAGAGGGAATGGAGTGTCTTGTTCCGAGATGTCGGAAAGGCGCAAATCCTTTCTCGTATCCTGGATGGTGGGAAAAGAGAAGACGTGTGTAAAGACCCATTCGTTGCCTCGAGTTGGATTGTGTTTGAGAGTTTGGCTTTTGGGAACCAGAGCTTGTTTCTCAGAGCACTCAGGGTTTTCTATCTCAGTCTAAGCTTGAAGAAAGAATGTCTGAAAGCCTGAATGAAAGCATCCAAGAAAGCGTCAATGAGAGCATGCCCTGGATAGTCAATCCAGGGTCTCTTTTATGGCAAAGATGGCGATCCTCCTCCTTTGGAAGGAGTGATCGTCCCTATCTTTCTTTGTTGGCCTTCCTTACGAGGTTGATGCTTGTCAGTCCAATTGTGGTGGATTGTTTCCTTCGAGGCTGGGCCAACCACTTTCCAAGCTAGCCTCTTTCCTTACCGTTGAGGTTCCTTGGCTGGCAAGGAGTTGGAAGGATCTGGCGCCTTCCTTATTTAAAGGGCGCTAATCTTGCTGATATTTCCTTTGAGATCGTGGAATATCCTTGGAGAATCGTGGCTGGCCTTTTTATGACTGATGGGCCTAAACGGGTCACGCTCGTCACTGTTGGAAGGCTTTTTGGGGTCCGTTACGCAGAGCGCGGACGGTCAACGCCTGGGTTGACCGTCTGCGCGCGTGTTGGCCGCCCTCATGAAAGGCGTCCGTCGTTGGCCTCCTTTTGGGCTATGGGCACGAGTGAGTCGGCCCATTACCGTGTAAAGGGCCTTGCCAGGCCCCGGCTTGTAGGGGAGCAGATTGGCCAACGCCCGAGTTGGACCATCGGCTTGTTGGTCGCCTTTGTGGAGAACGAATGAGAGCTGTAGGGCGATCAATCGATGGGGTCGGGGCCGTAATGGAATAGGCCTATCACCTGCCAGTAAAGCTGAAGGCCCAACAAACCGGTCAACGCCGAGTTCGACCGTTTGTGAGCAAGTCAGCCGCGAGACGGCCAATGCCAACGCTGACCGTCCTTAGGCCTTTCGATTCTCGGGCCCATCTTCTTATCGGGCCGTTGGAAACGCTGACCGACTTTCCGAGCTTCCGTCGACCTTTCTTCGGGGCCCCCCATTATCGTGTACCCCATCACTAGTCCCCATGCCGGGTGGTCGATTACGGCCTCCAAAGATGTTCATGATGGGACGTTTTTTCTTGCTTTGAGAATCTTGTGGAGACTTATAAAAGCGTGAAGGAGGGCTTGACCGAAACCGTTGACCGTTTTGGCCGATTCCGAGTACTGGAATTGTTGGCCGTCCGCCAATTCGAGTTCCAAAATTGTTGGCCGTCTCCTTGGTCAATTCCTCGAGTTCCGTAATTGTTGACTGGCCCCGGTCAATTCCGAGTTCCGCAGTTGTTGACCGGCCCCGGTCAATACCGAGTTCCGTAATTGTTGACCGTCCTCGCCAATTTCGGGAATGATTTTCGCCATCTTTTTCCCGGACTACAAGGTAGAAAGCGACACGGGTCCTCCTTTGGTTGGAAGGAGATCCGGTCATTAATACGCCGGAGATCCGCCTCAAGGGTCAGTGGGAGTGGCGACACGTGGCGGTCGGGACGGTGCCATTAATGAGGGGTTTCGTGCGGGAGTCCCGTCCTTTTGCTAGGTCGAATGAGGAGGTGACACGTGGCAGGACTGACGGCGTCCTTTGCATGCTTGGTGCTTAAGTTTTCCTTTCGTTTTTTTGAAATCAGTTACGCCTCCTTCGTCTTCCTCATTCCTATTTCTCAGCCAAAACCCTCGAAGATACCCTGAAACTTTTTCCGATCATGGCTTCCATGGCGGATTTCTCATCTGACTTGAGGGAGAATGATATAAGGCCTTGTGCGTCGAATTTAACATCCCGAAAGAGATGGCCTGGAGGGTTCCGGGCGTGGACGATAGAGCCTCTTTCCCACCGGAAGGCTATTTCACCGTTTACGAGGCTCACTTGAGGAGCGGCCTTCGCCTGCCGATGCCGGAGGAGCTCGAGTCGATCATAGCGGCCCTGCAAGTACCCATTGCCCAGCTTCATGCCAATGCGGTGAGGTACATTTGCACCCTATGTATTTTTTTCCGGAAGATTGGCCAGAAGTTCAGGATGTCCGGCCTTAAGGTCATCTTTAAGGTGACCCAGGGGGCGGAGTGGATCTCACTCAGCCCCCGTACGGGGATAAAAATAAATAAGGCCATCCACGACTCCCTGAAGAACTGGAAAAACCGGTTCTTCTTTGTAAAGGTGGGAGACAAGTGGCCTATCGCGCGGGACTGGGGTAAGGTCCCGGATGTACATCTGGGTACACCGTCTGCGGCGGAGAGCTATGCCTACGCCTGGCTGACCAAGGCGATACGGCAGAATCCCGACGCGTTTAGGAGGGATTTTTTGGTTTCCGCCGAGGAAACCAGAAAGGTTGAATGGGGACCGCCGTCCCCGGTCCAGAAGCCGCACCCTCCAATTAAAATGCTGAGGCCTGACGATTCAAAGAAGTTGCTCATCCGCCCAATGTCTTCGGAGGAGGCTGCTGAGAGGGCGATTGCCACGCCCTCATCTTCCTCTTCACAGATTGACCTTGTGGCTGCCGGGATTTACGGTGGTCCCGGCAGCACTTCTGGAGCGGAGAGGTCCGTTGAGGATAGGCTGGCGGATGCCGGAGGAGTCATTCTGGCGCAGCCTACGGCGAAGCTGACTCCAGGCGCTATCTGGAGGGATCTGCAGAGGAGCCAGCTCGCGACGTGCTCGAGGGTTCGCGCGTTTATATTATAGAGCCGTCGTCACGAGCCGATTCACCAGCTGCTGCCCCAAAGACAGCCAGGAGGAAGAAACCTGCCGCAGCTATTCTAGAGGCTGCAAGAGAGGAGAGTTCGCAATGCCCTGAGAGGCTACCAGAGAGGAGCTCGCCGCGCCGTTGAAGATGATGAGTCCTTGAGAGAATTCGAGGAGGAGGCAATGGCGTGCTCGGCGCGAGAGGATGCTCCTGTCCCTCCACCACCTGAGCCTGGTCTGGAGGCCAGGCCTAAGGGACCTACGAGGAAATTTATGGAGGTATGATTCTTGACGGTTGATTTCCCGTACTCTGTCCCTTCAAGGTTTCTAACCTCGTCTTCTGTTTGTTATTATTTGTGCGATCGTTGAAGGTCTTTCGCACTTTTTAAGGCAATGGTGCGGTGACGAGGCACTAGCCGAGAAGGAGGCAAAAATAGCCTCCGGCTAGATGCCAGGGCCGCCTCGGGAGGGGAGCCGTGAGCGAGACGGCTGCTCGAGACCGCATTATGGCGGCGTGGAGGCAGAGAACGCAGAGCTGAAGGCGGAGGTTGCCGAGCTAAAGGCGGAGGTTGCTCGCCTAAAGGAAGAGGATGATCGACTGAAAGCGAGCAACAAACACCTCGCAGATCGAGCCGCCGTCGCAGAGAACGAGTTGGCCTCACGGATGACCCCTCATGAGGTTGGGGGCGCACTACACGCCCGACTATTGGAGGGGCTCAATATTGGACGCCGTGTTGCGCGGTTGATCGCTCCGGACTTCCCAGTGGAGTTTATCAACCAAAAAAACCGCGCAGCGCAATGCATAGAAGATCTGGTGGGAGAGCCTCGAGACAGCCAGGGTGGTCCGCCAACCCTGTAGCCTTGTATTATTATTTTATTTTATTTTTTTGTTTTTCGGATAGCATGTAAATTGTAACATACTTAATGAAATGGAAACTCTTTTTCAGTCTAGTGTCCATTGCCTTTTATTGCTTTGTGTTTGTTGTATGGGGCGGCCAACTTGGTTGGCCGGCGA
This sequence comes from Nepenthes gracilis, assembly GCA_033239525.1. Taxonomy (NCBI): domain Eukaryota; kingdom Viridiplantae; phylum Streptophyta; class Magnoliopsida; order Caryophyllales; family Nepenthaceae; genus Nepenthes; species Nepenthes gracilis. Next base: position 3,458,959 of record BSYO01000022.1, on the reverse strand, counting down.
CCGTTGCTTGGTTGCCTAAGGAGCTGAGCCCCCAGGCTTGGCAGGTGGTTGCATTAACCAACCTTGCGGTGCTGTCCAAGCGGAAACTTGGGCAGTCAGTGTTAGAGAAGGAACGCTTCTCATTTATTGTTCAATCACGCCATCCCTTCATAAAGGAGGTTGGTGCGTGGGGTAACTAACTTGGTTGGTGGCCGCCTAAGGAGTGAGATCCTTAAGTCGTGCAAAGGCGGTTGTAAGAACCACTGGTGGCGCCTTCAAGCGAAGACTTGGGCTCAACAATGTTGGAGAAGAAAAGCTTCTCCCTTCGACCGTCGCCGATCGACGTTGTTGCTCCCGAAAAGAGGTCGTCGCGCGTGCCATTCTTGCCCCCTAAGGTTTTCAGACCGCTATGGGCCACTTGGATGATCAAGGTTTAATACGACCGCTATTGGGCCGCTCGGATGACCGAGGTTTAAGACCGCTCATGGGCCACCTAGATGACTAGGGTTTAAGACCGCTTATGGGCCACTTGGATGACCAAGGTTTAAGACCGCTCATGGGCCACCTAGATGATTAGGGTTTAAGACCGCTTATGGGCCACCTGGATGACCAGGGTTTCAGACCACTTTTTGGGCCACCTAGATGACTAGGGTTTAACGAGAGGGTGAAGACCCTCCCGACTTAGGGGCAGTCTAGGTCGGGTGGATACCTGCAAAGCAAACACAGTTCATAGGTCCTAGGATTCTACATGCTAAGTAAACTCCCATTTTTTCAAAGTGAAAACAAGCACACGAATGAATGCACAGGATCGAGTAAGTGCGTGCACTGGTTTCCTATTGGAAGTAACGCTTGGTGGGTTATGCCCACGTTCGTGGGACCAACTTCCCGTCCTGGTTCCGGAGCTTGTACGCTCCGTTGCGTAGGACGGCGGAGACGAGGAAAGTTCCCTCCCTGTTGGGAGAGAGCTTGTTTCGGCCGGCCAGCTTGCCTGTGGCCTCGACGCCTCGTAGGATTAAGTTCCCAACGTCAAATTGTCGGGCTTTTACCTTTTTATTGTAGTATCGGGCAACTCGGTGTTGGTACGCTACCGTCCGTATTTTGGCGGCGTCGCGGGCTTCCTCTAGCAAGTCCAAATGCTCCCTGATTTTCTGGGAGTTGGTCTGTGGGTCGAAGGACTCCACCCTGAGACTTGGGAGCCCGATTTCAACAGGAATTACCGCTTCAGTCCCGTAACATAGGCTGAAGGGCGTCTCTCGCGTTGGTTCCTTCGGGTTATGACGATAAGACCAGAGGACGGATGGGAGCTCGTGCCTGCCCAGAGCCCCTGGCGTCCTCCAACTTAGTCTTTAACCCATGGAGTAGCGTACGGTTTGTGACCTCCACCTGTCCGCTTGCACGGGGTATGCTCAAGTGTGGACCGGCTTGATTCAAGGTCGTGTGCAATACCGGTGAAGCGTTTCCCAAAATCGGGTCCCGTTGTCGGTCACCACGACCTTTGGGACGCTAATCTGGCAGACAATGCTCTCGGCGGAGAAACTCTAGAGCATTGTGTTCTCGTGATCTTTGCAAGCGGGGCAGCCTCGACCCACTTAGTGAAGTAGTCGATGCCCGCTATGATGAATTTCCTTTGTCCGTGGCAATGGGAAATGAGCTGAGAATGTCGAGCCCCCATTGCGCGAAGGGCCACGGGGCCCGAAGGGACTTTAAGTCACGGACTACCTGGTGATGGAGGTTGCCATGAAGCCGGTAGCTCTCACATTTCTTAACAAACTCTAGCGCGTCCTTTTTTCATTGAGGGCCGCAGTAGCCCCCGCCGCATAATTTTGAAGGCTAGGTTCTTCCCCCGCCCACGTGTGATCCATGATCCCGAGGTGAACTTCGCCCGGCCAGCGTAGTCCGCTTCCTCGGGGGATAGATGGCGGGAGATACGAGTTGAGTATCCATGGCGATCTGACCGTCCGTCAACTACCGTGTACCCGCCCACTGTCTTTTAATCTGCTGGCCTTTTCTGGCGCCTTTTCCGGAGTGATCCATTGGCCAAGTATCTAAGGTAAAGAGTCATCCAGCTTTCCGTCTCGGAAACTGCATGGCCTCCTGTTTCTATGCTCGGAGCGCTCTGTGGTCTCCCGCATGTCCCTCGAATATTGCTCGGGTTCTCGGCAGCCAGCCTACTCTAGCCAACCTGATCCGCCTTCCAATTTTCTGCTCGAGGAATGTGAACCATGGTCAACTTGTCGAAGCCCTGGATGGTCTCCTTTGCCTTTGCCAGGTACCTGGCCAAGGAAGGGTTGTTTGCTTCGAAGCCCCCATTGACCTGATTGACGACAATTGAGCGTCTGTGGATCGCCAACCTCTTGGCAGAGCACTCCTTTGCCAATCGCAAGCCAGCCAGTAGGGCTTCGTACTCGGCGGCGTTGTTGATCGCTAGGAAATCAAGTTTCAGGGAATACTTGATCTCAAACCGTCGGGGGTCGTTAAGATCACCCTCGCCTCCATTGCCATCGTCCGCGGACGATTCGGCCCACGTGAGTGTCCATTCTGGGCCCCACCGGCCGCTCTTTGTTTTCTCGCGGATGTTCCTCTTCAATTGGTGTTGTGGTCTCAACAATGAAGTCGGCCGCAGCTCGAGCCTTTATGGCGTGTCTGGGCCTAAATTCAATGTCGAACTCACCCAATTCAATGGCCCACTTTATCAACCGCCCCAAACGTCGGGCTTTGGGAGTATGCCTTTCAGTGGCTGGTCCGTAAGGACCACTACGCGATGCGCCTGAAAGTATGGCCTCAATTTTCGCACTGCAAAGATAAGGGCTAGTGTCATTTTTTTCACATACGGGTAGCAGTTTCGGGGCGGCCAATGTTTTGCTCACATAATAGACCGGTTGTTGGATATCGGACTCGGGCGTACGAGGACGGAGCCGAGGGATGCTTCCCATCGCTGTAAGGTATGTACTCCTCTCCATCTTTGGGTGATGCTAACAATGGTGGGCTGGCAGACATCGCTTCAACTCATCGGCGGTCCGCCGGCCACCGTCCACCGAATCCGTTAGACTTTGTCCTCTTAAGGCTTTAAAGAACGGCCGGTACTTGTCTCCAGACTTCGCGAGGAAGCGGACAGCAACACGGCCAAATAATCGCCGGACGCCTTTTACGTTTCGGGAGCCATGTTAGCCGTGGCCTTAATCTTTCTCGGGTTTACCTCGATCCTCGGCCGAGAGACGATGAAACCCAAGAACTTCCCGAGGCTACCCCAAAGACACACTTGGCGGGATTTAATTTCATTTCGTGCCGGCGGAGCACCCCAAATGACTCTTCCGTGTCACGTATGTGGTCGCCCGTGACTCGCTCTTGACGAGCATGTCGCCGACGTAGACCTCCATGTTGCGACTAACTGCTGAACATCCTGTTCACTAGTCACTGGGTAGGTGGCTCCAAGTGTTCTTTAACCCCAAGGGCATGACCATATAGCAATAGGTGCCCTGGTCCGTCATGAACGAGGTATGCTCCTCGTCTTCTGGACTCATTCTGATCTAGTTGTAGCCCGAATAAGCGTCCATGAAACTTAGCAGCTCGTGCCCTGCCGTGGAGTCAACCAGCAGGTCAATCCGGGGTAAGGGAAAGCTGTCCTTCGGGCAGGCCTTGTTAACGTCGATAAAATTGACGCACATTCGCCATTTTCCGTTGCTCTTCTTAACCAGGACGACGTTTGAGAGCCAATCCGGGTACTGGACTTCTCTAATGAAGCCTACATCCAGCAGTTTCTCTTCTCGGATGGCGATTAGTTTTTCAACGGAGTGGTTCCTCCGTTTCTGTCTGACCGGCTTGCGGTCTGGATCAAGGCCCAACTTGTGGACCATCACCTTAGCTGAAATCCCGGGCATGTCCGCGGGAGTCCAGGCAAAAAGGTCTGCGTTCCTAAACGCGATCAATTCATCGCTAGCAATGCCTGGGTGAGTGAGCCGCCAACTGGACACACTTATCCGGTTCCCTCGGGTCCAGTGGGACCAGATCCGTGGCTTCACCAGGCTGCGCCTGCTGCAAGGTGGTCTCGTATCGGTGATCGAGTTCTCCCACCGAGCCAGTTCGGCCACTAGGGGCAATCTGGGCATGTAACAGTCCGCCAAATGACCTAATCTCCCAGACTTCTCCAACGCCGTAGGCGTTGGGAATTTTATTTTTAGATGTGGAATTGACGTGATCGCCTAAACGCCCGTTAGGGCAAACCGCCTAGTATCGTTGTACACAGAGGGCAGCTCAACCACTAGAAAGGTTAGCATACGACTGCTTTGTTTTGGGTAGGTGCCTGTGATGACTTCGGTTGACTGTCCCTCGAACGGGCACGGTTCATTGTCAAGGCCAGAGATAGAGGTCCTTCAACAGGTTTTAGTTGATTCTTTTTTAGGCCTAATCTAAAGAACGGCCCAAATAAAGCAAGTCTTTAAAGCTACCATTATCAATAAAGACTCGCAATTCACCGTAGTCCAAGTACCATCTCAAACGAAAATAAATTACAAGGGGTCGGCATGGGGAGATTATATAATTCAAGTCACAATCACTAAAGCTAATGATGTTGTCTTTTTGTCCGCCGCTTCTTCCTCCAAGTCTGGCCGCTCCTTCTTTGTCCTCTGGGCTCCCCGGCGTGTCGGGTGGTGATCATGTTGATTATTCCGCCGCGCACCGATTTTTGGGAGGCATCTACTCCCGCCTCTTAATCAACCGCTCCGGGGTTCGCCCGTGTCCTCGACGAACCGAGTGAGATGTCCTCTGCGAATCAGTCTTGATTTCTCTGCAGTGTCTTGCGACTTCGGTTGAGTGGTGGCAGAGCGGTGAAAGTCACAAGACTTAGACCGATTTCCGAGTCCTTTTTATCTTTCGCCACTTAAAACTTTTTCCTACCTGACCGCATCAGGACATTGGAGCACGTGTCCGTCAAGGGTGTGAAGGTGGTGGGCCCGTAGTCTCTGTGTTCTGAGGGCCCAGTCCGGTGCTGTTTCTAGCGGGGGTGTTCTTCGCCAGCAAACTTTCTTTTTCCTTCTCCAGTGATTGGCCGAGGTTGATCCGCCCGTTCTGGACGTTTTGCCTCGTTGGCCTCTTTTGCAGCAGCGTAGGCCCTGGTAATGGATTTTGCCTCGCGAAATGTTTGGGGATTTTTGTGGGCCAGATGCTTGAAGAAATCTCCATAAGTTAGTGCTGAGATGAAGCTGCCCAACTTCATCTCCTCAGTAATCCTGGGAATCCTTCTGGCCTCAGCCACAAAGCGATCCAGGAAGCGCCGTGGGTTCTCTCCCGGTTTCTTCTTTATGTGGGAGAGGTGCCACGGCTATTTCTCTTCCCGTCGGCTCGATGCATACTGAGCCAGAAAGAGGTCCGTGAGTTCACGAAAACTGCTGACAGAGCCTGAAGGGAGATGGTGGAACCAGATTCTGGCGTCTCCCTTCAACGTAAGTGGGAAGTAGCGGCACATCGCCGAAGTCTTCTAGCCTCAGAGACTTAGATGGGTGCGCGGAAGTGATCCGGTGGTCAACCGATCATTGCCCCCATCGTATAAGTCAAGGGACGGCATTTTGAACTTGGACGACAGTGGACTCGGTCAGGATTTCGCAGTGAAAGGTGACCTGTCCAAGTCAATGGGCTCGTCATTCGGGAACACGTGGTTCAGATTTGGTCCACTCGTGGATCGCACGAGTGGCGTTTTGTCGATCTCTTGGAGTTGAGGAAATTCCTCAACTCCAATCTTGTTTCGGGGGATCAGCGGCCGGCCGCCGCCTCCCGTGGACTTGGGCATCCTAGAGACTCACTCCTGGACTGTGTGGCGATCTTCTGCCCGAGAGTATCGAGGATTTCTCCGTTCTGGGCTCTCTGTCGGGGACGTACTCCCAAAGCGTTCCATGGCCTATTCTGGCAGGAACGCGGGAGGATGCTGGAGCCAGATTGTTTCCAGTTTTTTCGGGCCTCTTGGCCGGCTTCTTCTTCCTCTGGCCACCTTTCTTGGTGGCAGGAGCGGAATCGCTTCTTGGTGGAGCCGCTTGTTGTTCTGCTTCTTTTCGCTCTCGCTAGATTGGACTGAGTGCGATTGTTAGCCTACATCCTGCTCCACCAATTGTTGAATGTAAGGTGGTGGGACTTCGCCTTTGTGGCCCGTTGGAGACATGGCAGACATGGCCCCGGGTCCGGGTTAGATATTCTAGCGGGGTCGCTCTTTGTGCTCTCGTGTTCACCATTGTTGCGTGAAGGTGACGGAGAGAGTTTGTGCAGATTCTTTGTGGTAGGCTTTTCATAAGCGCTTCCCACAGACGGCGCCAATGATGCACTGATCCGACTTCAGCTTGAGCATTCGGATTCTTCTGAATGGTTTGAACTGGCTCCGTTCACCGAGTACGAATCCTGCACACCACTAAAACGAACAAGAGGTCAGCGTTAACGGCGGGATGTAATCCCACCGAAAACACTCCGACGCTCAAGTCAGTAAAACAGCCTTCAATGGAAGGAACTGAAAGTGAGAGAAAGCAATGGGAGAGGGGAATGGAGTGTCTTGTTCCAGATGTCAGAAAGGCGCAAGTCCTTTCTCGTATCTGGATGGTGGGAAGGCAGAGAACGTGTGTAAAGACCCGTTCGTTGCCTTGGAGTTGGATTGTGTTTGAGAGTTTGGCTGCTGGGAACCAGAGCTTGTTTCTCAGAGCACTCAGGGTTTTCTATCTCAGTCTAAGCTTGAAGAAAGAATGTCTGAAAGCCTGAATGAAAGCATCCAAGAAAGCGTCAATGAGAGCATGCCCTGGATAGTCAATCCAGGGTCTCTTTTATGGCAAAGAGGGCGATCCTCCTCCTTTGGAAGGAGTGATCGTCCCTATCTTTTGCTGTTGGCCTTCCTTCTGGAGGTTGATGCTTGTTGCCCAATTGTGGTGGATTGTTTCCTTCTGAGGCGGTCAACCACTTTCCAAGTTAGCCTCTTTCCTTACCGTTGAGGTTCCTTGGCTGGCAAGGAGTTGGAAGGATCTGGCGCCTTCCTTATTTAAAGGCGCCAATCTTGCTGATATTCCCTTTGAGATCGTAGAATATCATTGGAGGATCGTGGCTGGCCTTTTTATGACTGATGGGCCTAAACGGGTCAGGCCCGTTACTGTTGGAAGGCTTTTTGGGGCCCGTTATGCGGAGCGCGGACGGTCAACGCCTGGGTTGACCGTCTACACGCGTGTTGGCCGCCCTCATGAAAGGCGTCCGTCGTTGTCCTCCTTTTGGGCTATGGGCCTGAGTGAGTCAGGTCCATTACTGTAGAATGGCCTTGCTTGGGCCCATCTTGTAGGGAGCAGACGGTCAACGTCTGAGTTGACCATCAGCTTGTTGGTCGCCTTCGTGGAGAACGAATGGAGAGCGTAGGCGATCAATCGATGGGTCAGGGAGAATGGAATAGGCCCATCTTCGTTGTAAAATGAAGGTCCAACAAACAAAGCCAACGCCGAAGTTGACCGTTTGTGAGCAAGTTGGCCGCCAGGACGGTCAATGCCAACGTTGACCGTCCTTGGGCCTTTCAGTTCCTGGGCCCATCTTCTTACTAGGCCGTTGGAAACGTTGACTAGACTTTCTGGGCTTTCGTCGACCTTTCTTTGGGCCAGCCCATTATTGGTGTACCCATCAATTATTAAGCTTAGAACGAAGGAGAATCCAACCAAATAATTAAATATTTAAGCAGTTGGACCGTAAAAAATACAGATTAAAGTACCGATTAACCAATTGGTTAACAAATCCAAATAGCTATTCCTGACAAATGGTTATATAAACCAAATTATAAACTGTCAAATAAAGGGAACAATAAATACACCATGTGATTAAACATGAAATTCAAAATTTATATAATGATTAAATCATCCAATTCCTAACTAACATAACTCATAAATTAATATGCAACATATCTTTTTAAAAAGGATGTACTAATTGATAATAAGATTATAAATACACATTTTTTCTAAACAAATGAATATTCAAATCGGCTATAAAATAACAATTATAGAGTTTTAATCTTCTTACACTTACAAATACCAAAAATCACATAGCCAAATCCTTCATTTCTCACTCTTATATCCTCAATCTTTTATTATCTTTTATTTTTAAAAATGATTATTAACTTGAGTATTGGAGGGTATTTCAACCAATAAGTCTCATATATCTTGATCTATTGCTAATTATTATTATATGTGAAATTTGAATTAGAAAATTTAAAGGTCTAACTCAATTTCATTTGAATGATCATCTAGATCTCAAGTATAAAGTATTAGCGCTGTTTGCGAAAATATAGTTAAATTATTTGTTCCTACTTGATTGAAATCCTACCCATTTGAAAATAACTCTCATCCTCGACAAAATAAAAAATTGTGAATGTATGACCACAGGGACAATCAAGCAAGCCACCAAAGGATGTCCCATCTCGCAACTTTATCTCACAATACGGTAGTTTTGAAAGTTTCCACCTATTGACCAATTCCGACATTGGATCATTAGCTGCCCAAGTTTAAGACATGTCAAATATACTTAAGTCTTTATAGAACAAAGTTGATGGCAAAAATCACAAGGCCGAGGTCATCCAGATGTAGACATTGACCTCCCAAAGGTCAAAAGGAAAGAAAGTTATTTTAAAGGGATGACACACTCTATCAAAGATTCCAAAGGCTTTTAAGACATCCATTCGAATCATACCTTCCCGACTCAAAGGGCACCTAAACTACAAAGCTAGGGAAGAGAGCTTAAGTGACGAAATCCTCGAGTTATCAAAGATTCCAAGTGCCTATCTAACCAAGAGGAGGAATCATATATTAGCATATTTCCTAGTTAAATAGATATCAACCGTATTTGCTAATCATTCAAAGTTGAGAATATTCCTCAATACCAAAAGAATCACCTCCACAATTGAAATGGATAAATTTTTGAAAAAAAAATAATGATAGGCAGACGATCGAATCAGATTATACGCCTATCACCTCGAAAATAAAGATGTATTAGCTTCCTCACAAATTTAAAATGTCAATATTGAATCCCTATAATCGAAAAATTGATCCAATAGATCATATCAACCACTTCCAAATGTAACTTAGCTTCCAAAACCTAGAGAATGTTGTGCTATGTATTTATTTCCCTTTAACTTTAAATAGAGACGCAAGAATTTGGTTTTACAAATTAAGACCAAATTCTATTTTATCTTTTCAGAAATTGATAAACTAGTTCCTATCACAATTCATTTCTAGCCAGAGAGAAGAAAAATAACCCTAACAATTTATCAGGATTCAATTGGCCCTAAACGAAAACCTAAAGTATTATCTGGCTAGATTCAATATTGAGGCCAAAGGCATATCAAAGCTCAACGACAATATGAAACTACATACTTTTATGGTTACTATACAACCAAGTGAATTCTTTAAATATATAGTTTAATAGGATCCCAAAACATTCTTAGAGGTAGAAGCCATCACCCGAGTTTATATTACTAAAGAAGATGCCAACAAAACAAAGCGATTGGAATGCTCAAACTATGTGAGCCATCCAAAATCAAAAGGTGGAGGAAGGAAAAGAAACAGTAATAACTCTTTCACTCAAAATCATAGAAAACAATAAAGAACTAAGTCAAGCATTTGTTGATTGTATAAGCTATTAAACCTTACGCCACTGAATGACACCCAAACAAACATTCTGATATAGAAATAGAACGAAAATATTCGTGAAATGGCCTAAGACAAGTAAGAACCCAGAAGGAGATGATCAGTTTAAGTGTTGCTTCTATCATTAATCTCTAAGGCACAATAATAAAGACTGTAGGATGCTACAAAAAAAAAAATTAAGGCCCTTATATAAAATAAATAACTTAAGAAATATTTGAAAAAACTTAAGTCTACTCCAAGTAATGATAAAGATGACAATGAGCAAATTAAGCAATCACGAAGTCGAGTGATAGTAAGAGTCTTTGATATAGTATATGCCAAACCTGTCAACAAAAAGGCTCCAAATCATTTTGAGAAGGCTTTCTCTAGCAAGAGGTAGAAATCAAGGGGTATAAAATTATATCATTAGTTTAATAACGATGACATAACAAATGTAATCTATCCTTATTTTGACCATTTTGTTATATCTATACTTATTTTGAACAAAATTCTTAACTACTAATTAAAATAAGTTTTTATATTATTTTCTTCAATGCATTCATTAAATTAGGATTTAAGGACAATCGAATAGAATCATTGGATGGACTACTATATGAACTTGACAACAAAGTGAAGGGAATAGTGCATTTGGAGGTTACAATAAGGGTAAATTCGATAATAACCTCCTATATGCTAACCTTTTTAGTTGTTGATCTTCTATCGGTTTATGAGATTATATTAGGCTGATCGTGCTTAATAATATTTGGTATGGTCACTTTAATCTCAAGTATTGAAATAAAGTTTCCAACTAGATAGGGATTGGAGAAGTCATTCGAGGTCAGGTCACCAAATGAAGTTATTATTTGACGCAAATCAACGGCCTACCACCTTTCCAACCAGTTGAGCAGTTTATAGTCTTTAGGATGAGACTTCTCTTCAATATACACAACCTGGAAAGTTGCCTTTCCTAATTCATTTGAATTCAACAAACCCAAATAAGTATGTTTAGATCTACTATTTGCAAGCTTAAGATTTGAAGGAGAGGGTAATTAAGTTTTTACACAACAGTATAGACATTTTTTCTTGGACTCCATTGACATGCCATGTATTTTGATAAAAATTATGGTTCATAAGCTGAGCCTCATGTCGGGGCACAAGTTGATTAGATAAAAAAGATAAACTATTTTGTAAAAAATTCCATAATAATTTATGAACAAGTCAAGAAGCTAACCGACACCTGATTCATCAAGGAAATAAATTATTTGGATTGATTATCCAATGTTGTCCTTATCAAAAAAAAGTACTGAAAAATAGAAGACATGTGCCAAATTTACGGATGGAAATAAAGTATATATAAAAGATAATTTCTCACTTCTAAAGATTGACTAGTTGGTAGACTTAATGTCCAAATACCAACAACTAAGCTTTATAAATGCTTATTTTGGATACAACCATATTTGATAAATCTAGAAGACGAAAAGATAATCTCATTCATAAACGACCAGGGAGCCTACTATTACAAAGTAATATTGTTTGGATTGAAGAATATTGATATAACATACCAAAGATTGGTCAGCAAAATATTTAAGCAACAGATTGAGAGAAAAGTGGAGGGGTATATGGATGACATGCTTAACAAAATTATGCTTGTCGATGACCATCTTAATGAACTAGGCAAGACATTTGAGGTTCTCAAAAAATATTGAATGAAATTAAACTCAACCAAATGTGTATTTGGGATAACTTTTGATAAGTTTTTGAGATTCATAGTGTGGGATAAAGATGAATTTGGAGAAGATAAAAGACAGAATGGATATGGGGCTGTCTTAGATTATCAAGGAAATTAAGAGGTTAACCAAAAAACTAGCTGCACTATCCCGATTTTTACCGAGCCAGTTGAAAAGTGTTTTTCAATTTTCAAGGCATAAATAGAAATGAAGACAAATGGATTTTTAGGGGATCGATGAGTGCCAACAAGTTTTTTGAGAGTTAAAAGAATATCTGACATATTAATCTTTATTAACTTGCCCCCAAAAAGGATGAGAAATTATATATTTACCTGACCGTCACAAAAGCAACCTTAAGCGCCATTTTGGTGAGAGAGGATGTAAGAATTCAGTGACCCGCATACTTTGTCAGTAAGATCTTAACATACACAAAGACTTGGTATACCCAAATGAGCCCAAATGAAAAAGGTTGCTTTACTACGAGAAAGCTCCAACTGTATTTTCAAACCCACAATATTATAGTCTTAATCAATTAACTATTAAAAAGGATATTATAGAAGTCAAAAATATCAGAATGCTTGATCAAATAGTGTTGAATATGCTTTAAGATAAAATCAAAACTTGAATTCAAACTTTGAGCATATGGCATTAGTGTTGGGTAGTTTTAAGATAAAATTGACTTGATCATTAATACATGTGGCCCTTTGAATCGTAAAGCCATGAAAAAATATAAATCAACTGAGTTAGTTGTTAGGTTCAGAATAAAAAAGAATTCGACTAAATTACTAAATATCCAAGTGGCCAAACTCATGAAAATACATAAGACCCTAGAAATCCTCTATTTTCCTTACACAAGTGGAGATTTGAATCATTCGTAAAAAATATTAAGTATAGAGTTTTAATCCTTTATATACTTATAAATCCTAAAAATCACAAAGTCAAGTCCCTCATTTTTTATAATTATATCCTCAAACTCTCATTGATTTTTATTTTTAAAGAAAAATTATTAATTTGATGATCGAAAGATATTATAGGAGCAAGTCCCATATCATTTAATCTGTTATTAATTGTTATAGTATACAAGATTTGGGTTAAAAAGCTCAAATGTCTAACTTGGATTCATTTGAACAATTATTCAAATTTCAGATATGTATCTGATGCGTCATGGATCCAAATTTTGAACGGATTTGGATTGAATTGTTCATCAAATTCCGATATTCATCTACCGAGCTTGGGATCCTACACGCCACAACTTAAAATAAGATGTCAGATGACGACGGAATTTGATCATACCGAAAAAACTTTAACGCTTAACTCAATAAAGAGTCTTCTGAAGACGAGAAGGTGGAATGCAGTGAATGCAAAGATAAATGCTAAGAGTGTGTTTGGATTGTGGAAGCTTGCGGGAAGTAGTTTCTTCTCTGTACTCAGTTTGCAGGAGACCAAGTGTAGAGAGAACAAGGGAAAAGCACTGGAATGCTTGAGAGCGTTGGGAGCTTCTATAAGCTTTAGATTGCTAGAGGACAGTTTTGTGGGTAAGAGAGAGCGTATCTATGGAGCGAATCTCTATTGTCTTTTATAACCATGGTCCACTACTGCCTTCTTTGCGTAGCAAGGTGGGATATCCGTCTTCTATGGGATCATTGCCTTTCTTGTGTAGATGCGAGCGCCATTCTTGGCTATAACTGTCAAGAAGGCGAATGCCTTTCCTTCTACACACAGTAACTATTAGGGATTCTTCTATGGATTGTGCGCCAATTCATGTGCCTTCCTCCTGGGTTACGCTCTAATTCTAGGAGATAACAGTTATAGTGAAAATTGCCTTTCTAGGAGATGCGAAGAATTATGGAAAATAACCGTTGGGGTTGAAAGGTGCGCACAAGCCAATTTGGACATGAGCCGCATTTATCCTAGGCCTTGGCTGGTCTACTTGCAGCTTTTTTGGTCAACGAAAGGGTTGACCGTCCCAGGCGCCGATAGGCCGCTGTTGCTTTTGGGCCACTTGCTCCTTTTGGGCTAGCCTGCTACTGGCATCTACATCATTAGCCCCCCATACTGGTGGCCTAGTGTTGGGGTTAGTCACTCCCTTATGGGTGATTTAACAAATAAATTTTGTCAATGAGAGGTTGACCAACAGAGAACTAAAGACGATCAATGGGAGGTTGACTAGTGGAGAGCATTTTCGGAGTGAAAAATGTTGAAGCACCTTTTCGGAGAGTAGAATTTGATCAACGGAGTTAACTGGCTAATGGAGGCAAGCGGCCAAGGAGCGGGACAGCCAAGGATGAGGAGCTCCAAGGTGGCAAAGTGGAAGGCTATTTGGGCAAATGGTTGATCAACTAGTTGACCAGTTAAGAAGGCAAATGGTAAGTGCAAATTTTGCCCGGTTGGAATTTTGGTTAAAGGGTTGACCAGTTAAAGGAGACAAATCACCAGGTTTGCAGCAAAATGTCAGAATGACATTTTGCTCGGAATGCATTTGGACGGTTTGAAGGCAAAATGACGGAATGGGCATTTAGCCCGGAATTAAACTGAATGTCGGTCTGCAACACAAATGGCAAGATAACCATTTGGCTGGTTTGGGCATTCTGTTGGGATGGAAACCAGTTGCCTGTGAGAGAAGTTGCCCGGTATGTCATTTCGCCGGTTTGAGCACTCTGGCGGAATGGAGTACTTTGTAGGTTTGCGCAAAGTTGTGGAATGGAGTGCGGTGTCCAATTTGGAAAAAATTCTTATTTGGCATGGATGGATTTTCGGTTTGGAATCCAGTTGGGTCCATAGGTGCTAACTCAGAAGATTTTCTGAGCGTGCATGATCTAGGGAGAATATGCATGATCTCAGGGCACCGTTTATGCAGACTATTTTCATATTATTGGTAGGGACAGATTTTATTTGAAATAGAATATTCGATGGATCAACAATATATATCATACTGTAAATAGCAAAAATATCCAAATGTAAAAGAAAGGAGAGGAGCGCACCACCAGTGAGAAAGAAGAGAGAAAAACATAGAGTGAGAAAAGGAGAGTTTCCTGTTACTCTTGTGAGGTTTTTTTCTGTCATTCTCGGGTGTGTGGCGAATAATCTATCACAAAAATTTTGTAACCAATTTTTACATAGTGGACTTGTTGTGGATTTTATGTCACGTGGTTTTTTCGTTTAGTTTTTGAAGGGTTTTCCACGTATACTTTTGTGTGCTTTTTTTTTTCTATTTTCTTTCACTGTGTGTGACATTATGTCATTCTATCTGATCGGCCTTTTGTCCCATCACCTGGGACTCTGGCCGCCAGCATGTTGATGATGGGACGCGTCTAGCTGTGTTATGGATCCAAGGTTTCGAACGGGTCTGTTGGCCGTTGCGCTTGAATCCAAAAAGATACGTTGACCGGATACATTGATCGTAATGCTAGAATCCGAAGAATTGCGCTGAACAAGAGTTGATCGGATTCGTTGATCATGACATTAAAATTCGGAGAACTAAGCTAAAGAGAGTGTTGACTAGTTCGTTGATTGCCACGCTAGAATCCAATGAATTGTCTTGAAGAAGCATTGACTAGATCCGTTGACCGCCACGCTAGAATCCGAAGAACTGAGCGGAAGAAATGTTCATCGAATTTGTTGACCGTGACGTTAGAATCCGGAGAATAAAGCGAGAAGAAATGTTGACCGAATTCATTAACTGTAATGTTAGAATCTGGATATTGTATGGGTTGAGAATGGTGCCGAACGGGCAATCAAGGACTGCAAAGTCTTTTTAAGGCTTAGAGTAGCCCGTTGTACTTGCCATGTGTCGTCATTACAGTGAATTTGCAATCCTCACAATTAATTCACCAGAGGATTTGATTTGAAAGCGCCCTCTCCGAAATTGACACATGTCCGTTATGATTGTCGCACATTTTCGATACGCCGTTTCACTTCGACGGCGATGGGCTTTATATAAACCACATATCAGTTCAAATCTTCCACACTTTCCTTCCTAAAAATTCTAAGTCTTCGTTCCTTCTCCTACTCTATTCTCATGGCTCATTTAGTTATCGAAATTTGCTTAGTCATTTTCACCGGTGAGGTGACGGAGTTATACATTGAGTTTAACATCCCCTTACACATTATTTTTTCGATACCTAGTGAGCAAGATATATGAGACACACAGTATATGAGACACACCTACGGAGTGGGCTTCGCCTCCCTGTTCCAGAGAAGCTACTGCGCATCCTCACGGTGTTCGACGTTCCCATCGAACAGCTCCACACGAATATTGTGTGCTATTTGTGTTCGCTGTGCATATTCCTCCGCCACCACTTGCGGCTGCTAACTGTGGAGGCTGTCAGGGTGATATTCCGGTTCACCCAGAGTGGGGATTGGATTTCCTTAACCCCACGGAAGCTGCTCATTAGCAGCGCCATTTATGAGTCAATCAAGAATTGGAAAGACTGATTCTTCTTCATTCGTATTGCTGATAGTTGGCCCTTTTCCCGGGATTGGGGCAAGGTCCCTGGAGAGTTCACCAGGAAGCCCACCAAAAAAGAAGTGGAGGTAGTGGAGCCATTGCTATAGTTGGTGAGGAAGCATCTCTCTAAGTTCAGGAGGAATCACCTGATATCCAGGGTAGAGGCCAGGAGAGCTCGTTGGGGTCCCCCTTCACCTGTCCAAAAGTTCAAGGCCCCACCGACGGCTTCGCATCCCAAGAGGAAGGCTGGTGCTCTCATGATCGCCAATCCCCCCATCAGCCCCTGGAAGAAGAGAGCTGCGCTACCTGAGCCTTCTTCCTCATCTTCTACAAAGCTGGACTACCGAACTTCTACAAAGCCAAATTACCGAATGGCCGAACAACTTGCTAGAGTTGGAGAGCACTTAGGGGTTGAGGCTTCTGTGGTTGACTTTGGAGCCATTGAGAGATCCACCACTAGAGGCGCTCTCGTTGTACTATCACCGCTAGGTGACTTGGCGGCACAAGTCGTGCTAGTGGAGCCGTTGCTCAAAGCTGCTGGATTAGATGAGCTAGCCACGAAGCCATCTGCGAAGCCAGAGGAGCCAACCGCCGAAGAGCTTGCTGAGGCAGTTGGCATTATTGCGGAGCTAGCATAGGAGACCGTCGCTCCAAGTCTTCCGGCCGTCCTACCTGAGGAGTCTCGTTGGCAGGGCTACTGTGGAGCAAGCCCAGGAGACTACCACTCCAATTCTCTTAGTGGACATGCCGGAGGATCTCCCACTACCTGGGCCTGCGTCACAGGTCCAACTAGAAGGAAGAAACGCAAAGTCTTCTTGGTAATTTCTTTGAAACTGTGCTTCTCCCTTTTCCTCTTTCTCCACCGCTGTAGCCTAATCCTCTTTTCTTTCTTGCAGCAAGAGAAGGTTATGAGCGCCGTGCTGAAGAGGCTGCGCCAGAGGGAAGAGGCCATTGGAGACCGGGAGGAGGAGATCCTCTAGCCGGGAGAGTGCTCAAGTTCGATAACTCCAAGAGAAGAAGGCTGAACTCCGGTTAGAGCTTTTTGAGCTAAGGGCGCGGTCAGTGGGACTAGAAAAGAGGGCTGCTCGGGTGGAGAGGCTCATGGTTGAGCTCCGAGTTCAAATGTCATGCCTGAGAACGAGATGTCCACCCGTCTGTGTCCCTAGGAGATCACTCAGGCGCTATGGGCCCGACTCTTAGAAGGCGTTACTATCTGTCACCAGATTGTCAAGGTGGTAGATCAAGACTTTTCTACTGGCGTCCTTGACCCCATGAACCGTGGTGCCTAGCGACGTGAGGAGCTTGTTGACTTTGCTTGGGGCACACAAGGGCCTCTCCCGCGTCCTCCTGGAAGCTCTGCCCTTTAGTTGG
This sequence comes from Nepenthes gracilis, assembly GCA_033239525.1. NCBI lineage: Eukaryota > Viridiplantae > Streptophyta > Magnoliopsida > Caryophyllales > Nepenthaceae > Nepenthes > Nepenthes gracilis. The sequence continues at coordinate 3,441,815 of BSYO01000022.1, read as the reverse complement.
GATCTTTGTATTTCGGCTTTTGTTCCCTACTTATACTTGTAAATGAAGTATTGTTAATAAAAAGCTGATTTCATTGACGTATTGAACTCCATGACTTTTCTTGTCTTTCTTCTTAGTCGTTTTCTTTTTGTGCTAGCTGGCCGGCCGGCTTTTTACACTTTGTGAGGGATAGCCAGTCGTCTCGCAACATTGTAGTATGGCTGCTTGGAGACGTGTGTCGTGCTTTCAGATGGACCTAAGTCCTCAAGGAGATATTAGGGTGAGTCTTGATATTGTTTCAAGCCATTTTTCCATTCGAGCGCGCTTTTGTTTAATGAATTGTACTTTCGTGTTATGTGGCGGTACCCATGCTACGAATCTAGGCAGACAACCTTCTATCGAAGTGTTTATTTTCTCACACTTTGTTCAGATTTATCGATCGTTGTAAACTGACTGCGCAATCTCCTGCTGGAGGAGGTTGTCACACATACCGTTTAAGCCCCCTAAGATTTTATATTAGACCGCAAATGGGCCACTTGGGATGGAACCAAGGTTTAATTCTACCGCTTATGGGCCGATTGGATGACTAATGTTCAATTCGGCTGCTTACGGGCCGCTTTGATGATCAAGGTCTAAGTCGGCCGCTGACGGGCAACCTGGATGACCAAAGTTTGATCCGACCATTTATGGGCTACTTGGATTACCAAGGTTTAATTTAACCACTTACAGGCTGCTTGGATGAACAAGATTTAAGTTAGCTGTTGACGGGCTATTTGGATGACCAAGGTTAAATTGCGAGCGGGTGAAACCCACTTGACTTTAGGCAAATCTAGGTTATCTATTTTTATACAACCTGCAAGCAAGTACTTACATGGAAACAAAACGAAAGAAAAGAAAACGAGCCCAATGTGTAGATGAAAAGGAAAAGGAATATCTTTTATTAATAAATTGCGTATGTTACAAGCATGCTTTAATCACACGAATGACCTACCTGGGTTTTCATTGATAGTAGCGCCTTAGGTGGACCGCATTACACGTCCGTGGGACTAACATTCCGTTCTGGGTTCAAAGTTTGTATACTTCATTCCATTGAATGGCTAAAACAAGGAACGACTCTTCCCAATTCGAGGAAATCTTGTTCTAGTTTGCTGTTTTGCCGGTAGCTTTTGCAAGACTAGGTTTCCAACTTCAAATCACTGCGTTTTTACCTTCTTATTGTAATAACAAGCGATTCGTTATTGGTAGGCAGCTGTGCGCATCCTGATTGCGCCGCGAGCTTCCTCCAACAAGTCTAGGTATTCCCTCATCTTTTGGTAGTTGCCAAGTGGATCGAAGGCTTTGACCCTTAGACTTGGGAGGCTGATCTCAACCAGTATTACAGCCTCAATCTCATAGCAGAGGCTGAAGGGTATCTCGTAAGTTCATTCCTTGGAAGTTATCCGGTATGACCATAGAACAGAGGGCAGTTCGTCAACTCAAGAGCCCCCTGCGTCCTCCAACTTAATCTTTAGACGGTGCAGTAGCGTCCGGTTGGTGACCTCTACCTACCCGTTCATTTGGGGCTATACTACCAAAGTGTGGACCAATCTGATACCCAAATTTGTGTAATACTTGGTAAAAGCTTTCTCGAGAATTGGATTCCGTTGTTAATCACGATGACCTGGTAAACCGCTTTTGGATCCATTTAGCTCATTGGCGCTCCCCCGCAGCGCACCATCTGCGAGATATCTCTGGTATAGCATCATCCAGTTTTTGCCATCGAGACGGGCCAAGACTTCCTATTCCTCTATGCTAGGAGTGTTCAAAACTTTCCTCATGCCCCTCGAGTACTGTTCTGGATTTTTAACTACTGCTACTCTAATGAGCTAGTCGGCCTTCCAATTCTCAATTATGAAAACGTGGACCAGGTTTAGCTTATCAAATCTCCAGATCGTGTCATTTGCCTTAACCAGGTATTTGGACAAGAGAGAATTGCACGCCTCAACGCTTTCGTTGATCTGGTTAACGACTGGTTTCAATCGCTGTAGACAGTTAATCGCTTAATTGAGCACTCTTTGGTTAGTCGCAATCCGGCTAACAAAGCCTCATGCTCGGCAACATTATTGGTGGTAAGAAAATCAAGCTTTATGGAGTATTTCACCTCAAACCCGTACGGGGTCCTCAGGACCACTCTGGCATTGCTACTTGAGTTGGTTGATGAACCGTCCACGTTGAGGATCCCTTCTGGCTCTACTAGGTGGTGGTCTATGTCCTCAACGTGATGCTCGTCAATGATTGGGGTCGTGATCTCAACGATGAAGTCGACTAGGGCTTACCCCTTAATGGCTGGCCTGGGCCGGAATTCGATGTTGAACTCTTCCAACTCGATAGTCCATTTGATTAGTCATCCAGAAATATCAGGTTTCTGAAGGATGCCATTCAACGATTGGTCGATTAGGACGACTACACGATGAGCCTAGAAATAAGGTCTCAACTTTAGGCCAAGAAGACGAGTGCAAAAGTGAACTTCTCGGTGCATGGGTAACGTATCTCTACATTGGTCAACGTTTTTCTCACGTAGTAGATCGGCTACTACGCATCAAAATCTTGACATATCAGAACAGAGCTAAGAGCCACTTCTGATACCACCAAATAGAGGTATAGCTCTTCCCCGTCTCTTGGTGACATCATCAATGATGGACTGGCCAGGTAGTATTTCATCTCGTTGAAGGCGGCCTGGCACTCTGCCGTCCACTGAAATTCGTTCACCTTCGTTCCCCTCAGAGCCTTGAAGAAGGGTTGATACTTGTCTCCTAACTTAGCCAAAATGCGGGACAGCATTGCCAATCTTTCGATTAGCCTCTGGACATCCTTGACACTATAGGGCAGAGTCATGTCCATGAGGGCCTTGATCTTCCCTGAGTTCGCTTCGATCCCTCGCTGAGAAACGATGAAACCCAAGAATTTTTCTAAGGACATTTCGAAGACACACTTGGTCAGATTCAACTTTATCTAGTGCGCTCGGAGTACCTCGAAAGATTTAGCCAGATCGTGAATATGGTCACTTGTGGTCTTACTCTTGACAAACATGTCATCTACATACATTTTCATATTGCGGCCAATCTGCTTCTCGAACATTTTGTTCATAAGCCTTTGGTAAGTAGCACCCGTGTTCTTTAGACTAAAAGGAATAACCTTGTAATAGTAGGTGTCTTGATTGGTTATAAATGAAGTGTGCTCCTCGTCTTCTAAGCTTATCATGATCTAGTTATAGCCTGAGTATGCGTCCATGAAACTCAATAACTTGTGTCCAACAGTGGATTCTACTAGCAAGTCAATCTTAGGTAGAGGGAAGTTGTCTTTTGGGAAGGCTTTGTTGACGTCAGTGAAGTCAACGCACATCCATCATTTTTCGCTACTCTTCCTGACCAAGATAATATTGGAGAGCCAATTCGAGTATTGGACTTCCCTAATGAACCCAACGTCCAATAGCTTCTTCACCTCCTCCAGGATGGCTATGAGCTTTTCGACGAAGTGGTTCATCTACTTCTATCTGATGGGCTTGCGGTCGAGATCGATATCCAACTTGTGGACCATTACTCCGGTCGAAATCCCCAACATGTTAGTGCGCATCCACATGAAGACATCCACATTCCGCCTCAAGAAGGTTGTCAACTTATTATGTAGGGCTCTAACGAGTGAGCCCTCCTATCTCTACACATTTTTTTGGGTCCTCCGAATTTAGCGGTACTAGGTCGATGGCCTCACCGGACTGCGTCTGCTACAAGGCTACTTTGTCTCGATAGTCAAACTCTTCACAGGCCTTTCGCCGCTGCCTGGGGCTATCTACGACATGTAGCATGTCTATTCAATCACTTAGTCACTCAACACTTTACCAATACTGCATACTATTAAAAATTCAATTTTCGAGTGCAGTATTGAGGGAAAGCTCTGAATGCCGCTACGTACGTACAGCCCAGGATACGTTGTATATAGAGGGCTGGTCAACATCTAGGAAGGTGAGTGTGTGACTTGCCATATTGGGGTACGTGCCTAAGGTGACCTCAACTGTATTGTTCCTTGGATGGCTACTGGCTCGTTATTAAGGCCATACAATGGTCCTTCTGCCAGTTTAAGTTGATTCTTTATGAGACCTAGCTTAAAAAATGTGTCAAGTTAAAGCAAATCCTTTGAACTTTCATTATCAATAAAAACACATTTTAGTTAGTAGTCAATAGTACCATCTAAAACAAGTAAAGATATAATTAGAGGGTCAGTATGTGAAAAAATTACATGGGCCATGTCATTTTCACAAAAACTAATGACATTTTCTTCCACCATCTACTTCTTTCGTCTAACTTGCCCCTCCTGGTGACCTGTCTGGTGGGCCTTCGGAGGCCTCGTGGTCACCATGTTAACTACACCGGCCACCATCCGGTTTCGTGGTTGGGGCTAATCGAATCCTCCATCGCTTGGGGCGGCTAGAGCTTTGCCTTGGGTTTCTTAGAAACCTAGTGAGGTGGCCCATCTGAATTAGCTCCTCAATCGCTCGCTCGAGTGCCTTGCATTCCTCCGTGGTATTCCCCGAAGATCGATAAAAATTGTATTATTTTGCTGGATCTCCTCCCTCCATGTTCCTCAGTGACTTTGGCCACTTGATGAACTTCTCCCCATAGATCTGTATGAGAACATTGGTTCGTGTATCGTTTAGCGGAGTCAAGTTGATGGGTCTATACTCCTTCCGAATCGGCAGCCCAGTCCTGAGCTGCTTCCTTCGGGAGTTATCGACGCCCCAGTTCTTCATCTTTCCCTCGATCGGGAAAGCTCTAGGCTGGTCGATCCTCTCCAGACGCTTTGCCTCATTGACCTCTTCAATGCCACGTACACTTGGGTGATGGCCTCCACTTCCCGGAAGGTCTGCGGATTCTCGTGGGCTAGGTGCTTAAAAAAGTTACCCGACCCTAATACGAAAATGAAGCTGCCAAATTTTATCTTTTCGGTGAGCTTAGGAATTCTCCTAACTTCCTCCTCAAACCACTCTAGGAACTTCCTCGGGTTCTCACCTTGCCTCTGCTTTATGTGGGTGAGGTGCCACGATTGTTTATCTTCTCGACGACTGGAGGCGTACTAGGTTAGGAAGAGATTGGTGAGATCCCAAAAACTCTGAATCGAGTTTGAGAGAAGCCGATGGAATCAGATCCGGGTGTCCCCCTTCAGGGTGAGGGGGAAAATTAGCACATGGCCGCCTCCTCTAGGCTCTGGAAGCTTAGATGGATGCAGAAGTGATCCTAGTGGTCCATGGGATCAGTGCTCCTATCGTAGGAATCCAGGGTCGACATCTTAAACTTGGCCAGCATTGGTTGAGATAGGATCTCAGCGGTGAAGGGAGATATCTTTAGATCGGCAGCGTGTTCATCATCGTCCTTGAACATGCAGTTTCAAATCTTCTCGACCTTTTCCTTCACTCAGAAGGCGTTTCTAGATCCTTTGGAGTTGAGGAAAGTCCTCAACTCCATTCTTCTACGGTGCAGCGCATTGTCGGCCGACTGCTACTGCCTATGGATCAGACTATCCGAGAGGTTCCCTTCTGTGTGGGAGTCCTTTGCTCATTCTGGGAGTACCGAGGGTTTCTTCTTTTGGAACTCTCATTTGGAGTCCTAAAGCCCAAGTGCCCCTTAAACCTTGGATGGCTCTGGGCGATGGAGGCCGTCAGGATGTGTGAGTTATCTCACCTCGGAGCCTTCTTGACTGGCTTCTTCTTCCTCTTGCCTCCTCGCCTGGAGGCCAGAGCGGGAGGTGAGTGGGGCTGTGCCCGCTATTTCTTTTTACCCTGACGAGTGTAGAGCATTTGGAACATTCGGGACATATTGTTCATCTACTTGTCAAGTTCAGGAAGAATGGGGCAGGCCACCCTCCAACCTGACTACTAGCTGAGTGGTCGTGGTCAAGGGAGGCATCTTCTCTAGCAAATACGCTAGCTTGAGCCCTGGTGTTCACCATTTTTTTAGGTAATATCGATTTGAAAGACAAAGTTGATCGACTTTTAGTCAGTATTCCCATAGACAGCGTAAATGATGTGTCATGGATCCAAATTTTGAACGAATTTGGGTTGAACTGTTCGTCAGATTTTGATCTTCGTCTATCAAGTTTGGGATCCTACACACCACAATTTAAAATAAGAGATCAGGTGACGACAGAATTTGATCCCACCAAAAACGCTCTGACGATCAAATCAATAAAAAGTCTTCTGAAAACGAGAATATGGAATGCAATGAATACAAAGATGAATGCTTAGAGTGTGTTTGTATTGTGGAAGCTTGCGAGAAGCAGTTTCTTCTCTGTACTCAGTTCTCTGGGGACCAAATGTAGAGAGAAGAAGGGGAAAGCGCTGGAATACTTGAGAGTATTGGGAGCTTCCGTAAGCTTTAGATTGCTAAAGGATATTTTGTGGGTAAGAGAGCGTGTCTGTGAAGTGAATCTCTATGACCTTTTATAGCCATGGCGCACCGCTGCCTTCCTTGCATAACGAGGCGGGGTGTCCGCCTTCTATAGTGATCGTTACCTTTCTTGTGTGGATGCGAGTTCCATTCTTAGCTATAACGATAAAAAATGATGGTCTCTTTCCTTCTGCACAAGGTAACCGTTAGAGATTCCTCTGTGGATTACGCGCCGATTCGTGCGCCTTCCTCCCGAGATATGTTTTGATTCTAGAAGTAGCCATTACAGTGAAAATTGCCTTTCTAGGAGATGTGGAGAATTAGGACATGTGGCCGTTGAGGCTGGAAAGGTGTACACGGGCAGATTTGGACATGGACCGCATTTATCCTAGGCCTTGGCCGATCTACTTGCAGCTTCTCCGATCAACAAAAACGTTGATCGTCCTAAGCGCAAATGAGGCCGCTATTAATCTTGGGCCACTTGCTCCTTTTAAGCCAGTCTATTACTGACATCCCATCAGTATTAAAATTAAATTTTTGTTAATATTTTATAAAAAAATTTAAAGGCTTTTAATATTTTTTATTTTGAAATTATTATCATTAAACTTTAATTATACATTAAAAGACTAGAAAAATTATCCCACTCTGTGATGATAGGGCCTTTCGGGAGCCCATTTCTATATATTAAAAAAGGTATTGATTTAATCTCTCATGATCATAATCGCTTGGTATCAATCGAACAGTAGTATTATTTAAAAAATTAAAAATTATTTATTTTATTTAAAAAAATTTACTTATTAAATAAAAATTAAATAATTATAATTAAATTGGGTTAAAATAACTCTCTATAAAAGAAAGGAACATATATCCTAAACTCTATTGCACCACGTGATGTAGCATTTTAACCAAAAACTATTTAAATATGCTAACTCTTATAGGCAATAAAAAATAAACAAATAAGTGATATCTTATTGATGTTATCTTAATAATAATTAAAAATTATTTTAAAATAATCTTTTTAAATCAATATATCAATACTACTCATACTAAATATTTATTATAATTTTATCAAAATCTAAGCCAATATTATTACGTAGACAAACCGAAAAAGCAAAAATAAAATCTCAATAATATCACATTATATTTATTTTTGACTTACAATAAAAGAAGTATTTTATTTACTAATTCTTAAGTGGCATTTACCAGCTGTCGGAAGTGACCTCTGTGTTTTTCTGGTAGGAAAGAATTACCTCCTGCGAAGCCAAAAGGCTGCAGAAGTTGTCAGGATAACCTCCGGTCTCTTTGTCTCATCTCCTATTTTATCCACGTTCGACGTTATTACAAAATAATTTCAACAATTACTCCTCAGTTAATAATATTTAATTGGCATGACAATAATCGAGTATTTATTTGAATAAAAATATTGATTATTGAATTCACAGATAGCTGTCGTTATCTCTTATATTTCTTTAAAAAAATTAGATGTAAAAAATTAAAATAACTTAAATTAGCTGGAAAAATATATATATATATATTAGAGTTTAAATGGGGTCACTATCCTCGTCCCGCACCGAAAGCAAGGGAAGCGTCGGCAGGCAGGACCAACTGTGCCTGCGCCCACTGCATTGGTAATATTTAATTCAGGATTGAATATTTATTTCCCACACAAATTAAATAAATTAATATTTATTTTTTATTTTATATCTGATAATATATATTTTTTCTTTTCCACCCTTTTGGTAGTAAAAAAACTGTGTCTGTATCCTGATTTTGTATAGGATTGAGTTAAATCTCTGGGTGCATTACCTCCTTATGATAAGTTAGGTCATTACGATTATCATGCACATTGTGCATAGGTATGTTTCGTTATTATTGAATTATATCTAACATATACTTGATTTATATATATTTATATCTTAAATAAAATAATTATGCCTAATACGTATTCGAAAGACACATGTGTATTAATCTGACAATATCTTTATATCTGATATTTACTTACAAGATATTTGGACATAGAAGATAAATATATTTGTGCCTGATATACTCTTGAAATACAATTGGAGAGTTAATTTGAGAGAAAATAAAAAGAGAAATATGAGTATATTTTAACCAATTTTTTTAATTTTAAATCATTTTTCAGTCATCATCATTCTTAGCTAAGTTGTTCTAGTCGTTATTTAGAATATTTTATCTGTGATTTTATTCCATTCTCTCTCTTATTATTATTTGCTTGGTTGTCAACATTTTATAATGAAACTAAATATGATTTTAGTAAGCTTAGCTATAATCGAATTCATTCATAGAAAATATTTTATGGACACAAATCCTCATAATTTTACTCTATCATTCATAAATAGATTGTCACATAAAACTCGTATATTCCATTTTTTTGTTATTATTATATGGGTGTTATCATCTCATCTGCTTATGATATTAAACAAAAAAATAGTAATTGATCCGTATGAAGATTTAATCTCGATTTTGTATAAATAAAGTTTAGCTTGACCATTCTTGTTTATAATAAATACTTTACAAACACAAATTCTTATAAGTTTACCCCTTAAAACTCACATGTGTTCTTATTTCTTAATAATAATAATAATATGTATGTTATTATTTTGTCTTTTCGTGAATTTAAACAAAGAGTTTGTAATTAATTAGCATAAATATTTATTTTTGACTTTGTGTAGATAAAATTTGACTTAATTATTTCCAATATAACTTTTTACAAATATCACACATCAATTAAGCTTAGTTACCACGTAATAGGAATCAAACTTGTGTAGAGGAAGTGTGACGGTTAATTTTAATTTTAATTTTTATTTTTATTTAATATTTTTAATTCACATAGCACATATCCATCTGCCAATTATTTCTTATGCCAAACCTAGCAAAATCAATCAATCAATCAATAAAATCGGTAGGTCCCATGCTCCGCCTACGAGGCAGATCTGCGCCCACAAAGAAAGCCGCACCACGAAAGAAAGGAGTGAGACGCGAGAAACACCGGCCAAATTTAACGGGAATGGTCGCGGGTCACGCTAACTGAAATCCAGTGCCCATTAAACGCTGGCACGGGAACAGTGAGTGAAAGCGGAAAAAGGCTAGCTAATAGAGGCGAGCGCAGACTACGCCAACGCTTATCACCATTGCCTGGCAGACGCCAACCACTCCTCTCTCAAGGAAAATCGAGCGTGATCGAGCACAAGAAAGCGAAGGCCGACACGCTATCAGACAGCCTCAAGGACCGCATGGTCAACGACCCAGCAACGGGCGTCTTGGCGCCTAAGAGTCCAAACGGAGGAGGCATATAAGCGCTCTCACCCTCCAGAGAAGGGGATTTCGGCTCCCGGGTGGGATTCGAACTCCGAGAACGGTTTTCTGCCCCGCGACCTTGCGACTAAGGGTTACCTTGGATCCCAAGCACTAGTCCGGCTCCCATAAGGTTCCAATCCTCCGATCGGATTGGGCCAAATCGCTCTCCTTCTTCTCATCCCGCCAAGCTGTGGAAAGTTAGCCACTCATCGCAAGGCACCAAGGAAGCCGTGCCTTCCATCACCCGCTCACCGCATTTCTACTCATCACCACATAAGTTCTTCTTACGCATCACAAGATTTTTACGCGCACCACCTTAGCGTGCGATTTCGCTAATCATGGGAATTTCACGACTGGCGTCTTGAGTGGCCTTGGTGGGAGAAATCTGCTGCACCCTTCACCTCTTGTTTGTTGTTTGTGGTTGTGCAGTGTCCAGTTCGAGAGACTCGAGACTCGGATCCTTCTTCCAGAGCCCCCGCGCTTAGGAATCCAAGGCCTTAATCCGTGCACAACAACCTTGGGCCCGGACGCAACATTGGCGCCTCTCTGTGGGAATCGACAGGAAGCCAAGTGTCATTTCCCTACCCAAGAAATTTCGCCGAACAACCAAGCATGGTAAATACCAGCGCGCAGTTGCTGCTCCGGTGGAGACCACCGTCCGAGATGGAGTCCTTCTGGGGAACCAAGCGAACAACCAACCGAGCGGGCACCCGCCACCCGGCCGCGGAGTTAGACGCCCGAAGGAGATCCTCTCGCCGTATGCGCGAACACGGGACCCCGTGCCCGGGGCCGCCTCTAGCGCCTGCATCAACTTCCAAGAAAGAAAGGCGTCGAGAGGCCACTGCAGAGGCGAGCCAATCGGGATTGACCACGCAGCGCCCCGGCCAGCACCTGGAAACGCCGGAATGAGGCGGAAGCGCCTCGCCGATGACGACAGGAGGACAGCCTAGAAGGACGCCCTCCGCAACTCGCGCGAACGGAGACCACCGCCGCGGGCTCCAATGGGAGCGCGCTCCCATGCAGAGCGCCACTCCCGACAAGCATGCATTTAACCCCTGTGGGAACACGGAGCCCGCGCCCCTCAATGCGCGAAGGGGCTCTCACGGATCTCTTCGATGGAGGAGAAAGTCAAGGTGTTGTGGGACACCCGCACAAGGAGAAGCCACGCCCTCCTCCGCCAATCTCCGCAGTCCCTTCGCTATGGACTGTGGACACGCGCCACCGAGCAAGTTCAACGTTGGTCATGGAGGGATACGACGGAAGCAAGGATCCCATGGACCATCTCAATCGCTTCCGCACCCACCTCACTTTACAAGGGGCAAGCGAGGCCCGATGTGTCGAGCTTCCCCGTCACCCTTAGGGGGCGACGCGCTACTCGGTCTCCATGGCCTCCCGAACTCCATATGCTCGTTCGACGAGCTCGCCGATAGCTTCTTCGAGCCGATTCGCCTCGAGCGGGGCGGGAGGAGGACAACCATGGCACCTAGTCGCTCGCGGAGGGCCCGGATGAAAGCTTTGAAGCGGTTCTGGACCGTTTCATCAGCCTTGGCAGATCCCACGCCTCAAGCAAGCCCAAGCTCTTCAGTGCCTTCGCCCGCCACCTTGGCGGCGAGACTTCTTCAGCACCTGTCGCACGGCGCCGCGGGACTTTCGGGGCGGAGACCATTGCAG